>CP125973.1:96143125-97343125 GCA_030063025.1 Avena longiglumis | reverse complement strand
AGTAACAAGATGAATGAGGTAATTGTTTTTATGGAGTTTTGATTAGTTCTCCGGATACTATTATATATACTCTAGTCCTCAAGCTTGTGTTTAATAACTTGTTATCCGTTTGGAAGTTTTATGATGCTTTACTTAGTTCAGTTTTATCTTTGAGTTTGAACCTCTGTCCAACTAGATCTGCATTAAATTCTTCTTGATTTGGGTATGTCTGAGCCTTGAATGTCCAGTCTCCTAGATCCGGGTTAAGTCTTGCTTGACTCGGATCTGTCTAAGCTTTGAATATCCAGCCACCTAGATCCAGGTTAAGTTTTGCTTGACTTGGATCTGTCTAAACTTTGAATATCCAGCCACCTAGATCCGGGTTAAGTTTTGCTTGACTCGGATCTGTCTTAGGATTTGAATATCTAGCCACCTAGATCCGGGTTAGGTTTTGCTTGACTCGGATTTGTCTAAGCTTTTAACATCCAGCCACCTAGATCCAGGTTAAGTTTTGCTTGACTCGGATCTGTCTAAGCTTGGAATATCCAGCCACCTAGATCCGGTTTAAGTTTTGCTTGACTCGGATCTGTCTAAGCTTTGAATATCCAGCCACCTAGATCCGGGTTAAGTTCTGCTTGAATCGGATCTGTCTTAGGCTCAAATACCTATTTACCATTTGCTCTATTGCTTAGCTTGCGCATGATTGGCGGACTGCCGAATTCCAAAGGCTGCTTTTCACGCATAGGAAATTGGAGGAAAAGTACGAGAAGGTTATTCCTGTGGTAAAAAAAGCTGGTAAGTCGACAAACTCTTGCGTTATCTCCGAAGCTCTCATTGTTTTGTATACGAGATGTTGGCTCACTTTGTTGGTAAACAGGGAACATCAATAATCTTAACATCCGTCTTAAGAAGAAGGTTAAGGCCCTGGAAGGTTAGGTACTCTTTTACTTTATATACTCCCCTTTGAAATGTGCACTAAGTTTCTTTTAACTCTTTTGGCTTTGGTAAAGCCGAGTTACAAACCTTTGCAGCATCTCACCAAGATTGCATGCCCATGCCTGATGTGATGCTGCATATTTTAGAACAAAGCGCTACTCATTCGGCGCAGCTGAAACAAAAAGATGACGATATAGCTCGCTTGCGTGCCGAGGTGGAGTCCCTTAAGCTCTCTCAGAAGTCTGAATTAGAAAAGGTCGACCAGGAGTTCTCCGAGGAGAAAGATCGGCTAGCTCTGCAATTGCAGAAAAATAAAGAGCTCCTCGAGGCTGCCGAACTGAAGACACGGGGGATGAGCGAGGAGATCACCCGCTTTGAGAAGATCAAGATTGACTGGGCTAAAGATCTTCAGATAATGCTGAACTATATTCATCGTAAGCTTCTGACCGCGGCCGAGTTATCTTTTCCCTTACTTACTGCTTCCTGATGCACTTGATTTCTACGCAGACCATTTTCCAGAAGCTAAGCCCGTGAGCTCCAAAGCGGTGATTAGTGCTCGTGTGCACCGAGGTGTTCCTGTTGATGCGGACTCAGAGTACTCGATGGAAGATTTCCTGGTTGCTGTTGGCGCTGCAGTTGGTCCGATAAAGATTATGGGCAGAGATTTGGTGCAAGCAGCTATCCGAGCTTACCATGTTCTCTGTCCAAATACTTCTGGGACCCCTAATATTGATGAGGTCAAATTGTTGGTGGAAATATTAATGGCATCTGAGAGGCAGCTCAGTCTTTGGAGGGAATCAGCCGGACGAGCTGGTGCTGATATGGCTCTCACTGTCATCATGTCATGGTATGAAGATATTTCTCTTGATATTTTGAGAAATTTGCGCACTGGTTCCCGTTGGGTTGAGGACCCAGAATTTGTCGCTCTTCGGCAAGCCCGTGCCTTCCAGCTTGTTGAATATGCCGACGTGCATACCTTGAACGAAGGTCCGAGTTTCCTTCCTAACCCAGAGGACGAGGTCGTAGTTGAGGATGCCTCGGATAACAACTCCGCTAAACAAGGAGAAGATGAGGGTGACTCGGCTACTTCTAGTGATTCCAGTTCGAGCTCAGATGGTAACGGCGACGCGCGATCCTCCTCCGAAGGTACTGGCATTCTATCACAAGGTGGCGCCTCAAGAGCCTCGGGCTTCCTCCGAAGTCGCTCCTGGGTCTGTGGAGGGCGAGGCAACCTCGGCCAAAGTTCCCCTACCTCGGAGTGCCCAGCCCCTGAACAAGTTATTGCCTCTCCAGCTAAAAACCTCTAAGTCATTTCTTACCCCTGGTATGCCGGGCGTGAGAGATGTATGTGGAATATTTGTCCGTCTTTTGTACGGTATGAATTTCTTTTGCCGTGTGCTGCTGAGACATATATGGTTGTAATCGTTATTACTTTGTTTAACTGGTCTGGTTTGTCCGAATCGTTGCTTTGGCGGCCTTCAACTTCTTGAGTTTGGAGTACACATTTGCCTTTGTGCTCCCGTAGTTCGGCGTGCAATATCTCCTGATTTTGATAAACTTTGCCACTTGACCACTGTGGTTTGGAATGTTAATCTGGGTATAAATCCTGAAGACCGTATTTGGGGGGCGGGGGGGCGAAATGATATCACTCTGGGAACCAAAGTTTGATACGCACTCTTGCGACAAAGGATAACCCATACTTAGGAATAACGTAGGGTAGTCCCCGGGCCACCGCTCAAGGCAATGATGTTGAATATATAAACCAAACTTAGAAACAATATAGGACAGTCCCCGAGTCATTGCTCAAGGTGCCGAGGTTTAATATGTGTCAGTCTCCGAGCCACTGCATTGGCGCCGAGGTTCAATACCTGAATCAAACTTAGAAACAATATGGGGTAGTCCCCGAGTCACTGATCATGGTGCCGAGGTTTGATACATAACATGAAATTAAAAACAATATGCGGCAGTCCTCGAGTCACTGCTCTGGACGCCGAGGTTTGGTGCATAACATGGAATTGAAAATAACATGCGGCAGTCCCCGAGTCACTGCTCTGGACGCCGAGGCTGAATAAATAAACCATAGTTAATAATAACATAGTGCAATCCCCGAGCCATTACTCAAGGTGCCGAGGTTTGATACATAACATGAAGTTTAAAAACAACATATGGCAGTCCCCGAGTCACTGCTCTGGATGCCGAGGTTCAATACATAGATGATGCTTCCTCCGAAGCACCATTTTACAATATGTCATGGATGACTCCTACGAGTAAAATGGACGAAGTAATGCTACGTTCCATGGTCTTTTCGATTCTTCGCCGGCTTTGCCTGCCCTGTTCTTTCCTGGTGATTGAGCATCGATTAGGTAATATGCATCATTGTGCAATGCTTTGCTCACAATGAATGGTCCTTCCCATGGAGGCGACAACTTGTGCATGCCGGCCGTGCGTTGCACCAGCCGGAGAACTAAATCTCCTTCTTTGAACACTCTTGGATTCACCTTCTTGCTGTGATATTGTTGCAAATCCTGCCGGTAGATGGCTGATCTTGATAACGCCAGCTCTCTGGCTTCTTCTAACAGATCGACATCATCTTGCCGAGCTACCTCATTTACTTCAGCGGTTGTATACTGGGTAACCATTGGCGAGTCATGTATTATGTCGGCTGGAAGTATAGCTTCTGCCCCATACACTAGAAAAAATGGTGTATAACCTATTGATCTGTTTGGGGTAGTCCTGAGGCTCAGTAGTACTGCTGGCAGTTCCTCAATCCAACATCCTGCCGACCTTTGCAGTGGTTCGACGAGTCGTGGTTTTATCCCGGACAGTACTAGTCCATTAGACCTTTCCCCTTGCCCATTGGATGTTGGGTGAGCCACAAAGGCGACATGTAATCTTATGTGCTTTTCTTGGAAAAATCGAGCGAAGGCTCCTTCCGCAAAGTTTGTACCGTTGTTTGTAATAACACTGTGTGGGTATCCATATCTTAAGATAATATCTTTGAGGAATTTCACTGCTGTGGGCCCATCACATTTTTTTATTGGTTTCACTTCAATCCATTTTGTGAATTTTTCCACCATGACCAATATGTGGGTCATCCCACCTCGGGCCGGCTTAAATGGTCCCACCATATCTAAGCACCATACAGAAAATGGCCAGGTAATTGGTATTGTTTTTAACTCGGATGATGGCATGTGTATCTTGGTTGCATATCTCTAGCAACCATTACATTTTTCGACCAGTTCTTTGGCTTCTTTCAACGTTGTTGGCCAATAAAATCCGTGCCTGGACGCTTTGGCCACTAAGGCTCGGGATGAGGCATGATGTCCACATTCTCCTTGATGTATATCTAGGAGGATCTCCTGGCCTTCTGCCGAGCTCACACATCTTTGCAATACACTGGTGACACTCCTTTTATACAGCTCATTGTTTATGATTATATAAGCTTTAGCTCTTTTGACTGTCTGTCTTGCCAATACCTCGTTATTCGGCAAAATCGCATCTCTAAGGAAAGAGAATATGGGTCGCGCCCATATAGGTGTGATTTTCTCTGGTGTAGTCTCACTATCTATTTCCATATTTTCTGCCGACATAACTACCTCGGATTTCTCCATACTCATGCTTGCATCAGCTGTCTTTAATTTTGGGAATTCTGGGTTATATTGCTAATCAATTTCCATCGGCATATTATCTTCTCTTGATTTTGCCGGAATAAAGATAGATTCGGACTCTGGTGACAGTGTTATTGATGGCTTCCTTAGGTGCTCTAAGGCGATACCTGGGGGGATTGACTGTCTAGTTGATCCTAATTTTGACAACGTGTCTGCGGCATCGTTTTCTGCCCGAGGTACATGGTGAAATTCACATCCTTAGAAGTATCCACTGAGTTTTTGCACATGAAATATATACAAAGCCATATTATCATCCAATGCATCCCAATTGCCTGAGACTTGCTGTACTACTAGATCTGAATCTCCATAGCATAAGATTCGGCGTATGCCAATCTCTTTTGCCACCTTCAATCCATGGACTAGTGCTTCATATTCGGCTACATTGATTGACGCGGCAAAATGTATCTGCAGCACATATCTCAGCTGATCTATTTTTGGCGAGGTTAACACTATTCCTGCCCCCAAACCATTGCTCAGTTTGGAACCGTCAAAGTGCATCATCCAATAGTTTGGATCTGGCAATGGTGGCTCACATTGCACCTCGGCCCAATCTACGAAGAAGTCGGCCACATCCTGATATTTGATTGCATCTCTCCTATCGAATTGCGGAGCATAAGGTGATAATTCAATTGCCCATTTTGCTATTCGGCCACTTGCATCTTTGTTGCTCAATATGTCGGCTATGGGTGCTTCACAAATCACTTTGATGGGGTGCTCTTCGAAGTAATGTTTAAGTTTCTTTGCCGACATGTACACTCCATAAGCCATCTTCTGATAATGTGGGTAATTATGTTTTGAGGCGGATAGTACCTCACTTAGGTAATACACCGGCCTTTGTACTGATTTATCGTCTTCAACTCGTTCTACCACGATCACGGTGCTCACTACCCTATTGGTGGCCGCTATGTAGAGTAACATAGGCTCTTTCGATAATGGAGAAGCTAAGACGGGCGCTGTGACCAACATCTTTTTCAATTCATGAAATGCACTGTCTGCTTGTGGAGTCCAAATGAATTTATCCGATTTTTTCATCAGCTGGTAAAGTGGTAGTGCTTTCTCTCCCAGCCGATATACAAATCGGCTGAGCGAGGCTAAACAACCTGTGAAATTTTGTACATCATTTAGACATCTTGGTAATTCCATCCTTTCTACTGCTTTTATCTTAGTTGGGTTGGCCTCTATACCTCGGCTAGATACAAGAAAACCGAGCAATTTTCCAGCCGGCACGCCAAATGTGCATTTTTCCGGGTTAAGCTTCATTAGGAACCTTCTCAGGTTCGCGAAAGTCTGTCGTATATCATCCAGTAGCGTTTTGCTTTCTCTAGTTTTGATAACCACATCATCCACATATACTTGTACATTTTTTCCTATCTGTTCATGTAGACATTTTTGCATGCATCTCTGATACGTTGCTCCTGCATTGCGCAGGCCGAATGGCATTGTGCGATAGCAATAAGCCCCGTACGGGGTAATAAACGTAGTCTTTATTTGATTGGCCGGGTTCAACGGTATCTGGTGAAAACCAGAATACGCGTCTACAAATGATAATAGTTCACAACCAGCGGTCGAATCAATGACTTGGTCTATTCTAGGTAAAGGAAAAGGATCTTTTGGACACGCCTTGTTCAGGATCGTGTAATCGATACACATTCGCCACACAATGGCTACATTTGGATCATCCTTATTCTTTTCTACTAGCACCGGTTTTGATAGCCAATCCGGATACAACACCTCCATGATGAATCCGGCCACAAGGAGCCGAGCTATTTCATCCCCTATTATTTTCTCCTGTCTTCGGCGAAGCGGCGGACAGGTTGCTTCACCGGCCTTGCTCCTGGCCTTACATTTAGAGAGTACTCAGCCAACTCCCTCGGCACACCTTGCAGGTCCTGCGTTGACCATGCAAAGATATCCCGATTCTCACGGAGGAAGTTGGTGAGCTCGCTTTCCTATTTAGCATCTAGGCCGGCACCAATAGTGACGGTGCGCTCTGGGAATTGCTCATCTATCTAGAACTTTTTTGTTTCTTTAGTCGGCTGAAAGGAGACACTTCCATGTGGGTTGGCTAATGCCGGCATATTCACCTGTGCCGACTGAACGAGGGCTCCTACCTCCTGAATCCTTCTTTTTTCCCTTGCTATTACCAATGATTCGGTCAAATTTGATCCGGCTGAAGCACATTCCATTGACTTCCTGTAATCCCCTGCTACTGTTATCACCCCTTGTGGTCCGGGTAAATTCATTTTCAGATAATTTACATGGCAGCTGCTCATGAATTTGGCCAATGCTGGTCGTCCGAGTAGAGCATGATAACAACTTTCTAGATCCACCACCTCAAACTCTAAGTTTTCTGCTCTGCAGTTATCTCTTGTGCCGAATAATACATCCACTCGAACCTTACCAATGGGTTCGCATGAAAGTCCTGGTACTATCCCATGGAAAGTGGTCCTCGTGTATTGCAGCATGTTCTGCGATATTCCGAGTTTATGCATTATATCTTTGTACATGATGTTGATACTGATGCCATTGTCAATGAGTACCTTTGAAAATTTCACATTAATGCTTGGTCCGAAAAATGTCGAGTCTAACACGAGTGCATACGACCCTGGACTCGGCATTATCTTGGGGTGATCCTTTATGCTCCAGGTTACCTCCTGATCCGACCAAGGCACATATCTTGGTACTGTCGGCATCACTGCATTTACTTCCATATGCCGGCGCTGCACACTCTGCTTGTCTTGCTGTTCTGTTGTGAACACGCAATACGACTGATGATGTTCTCTGTAATCATTGCGTCCATTATTTCCTGGATTTGTCCTTCCATCCGGACCTTGGTTCATCACTTGATGCACCGCATCCCTCCGGTCCGAGTTGTCATACCTCGGGGGAGGAGGTGGTAACATCAGTTGCTGTGCATTTGCTCCAGTCAACTGCGGCTGATGCTGCGGATGTGCCTGGAGAGGCGCTGCCTGTATGCCTGCGGGGTTTCCCATTGCATTTTTCATCCATGCACATTGGCGGGTCGTATGGTTGGCTGGCCTGGCTGGGTTTGACGTGTGAAATTTACACGGCTGATCTAACATAGACTCGAACGTGTACTTCGGCCTCTCCTGCCATTGCTTCTTTTGTTCTGGTGTCCACTGTCTTTTTCCTTCATTCCTTGGTGTCCACTGCTGAGGACCATTCTTTTGCCGTTGAGTGGTTCCGTGACTCGGCTGATCATGCGCTACTGCTGCCACCTGGGCCGAACCATATCTATAACCCGGTCTCTCTTCTCTTCTTCTTCCTCTGAAGTCATTGCGCCTGGATGACCCGGCCATGTCTCTTGCATATTGATCTTGAAGCTCTCGATGATCTGCCGACATTAACTCTGGTTGCGTCGGATCTCCCAGTGCATAGGAATCTGCTATCCTGATGGTTTCTGCCAATGTGGTTGGCATATCTCTTTGCAGTCGCTGCCGTAACACACTGCCATAGCGGCATCCTTGAGCGAACCAAGCTATTGCTTGTGATTATATAACTCCTTCACACGAGTTTCTCAGGTTACACCACCGAGTTAAAAACTCTCTGTCCGTCTCATTCGGTCTCTGCTTGCACATGGATAATTGCTTCGGCCTGTTTAGCCTCTTGTAAGTACTGGTAAAGTTGCTAACGAACATTTCTTCAAATCCAACCAACAATTGATGTTGCCTGCTGGCAGATTATTCAGCCATACTCTAGCTGGTCCTTCCAACATTTGTGGGACATATCGTACTGCCCATCGTAAGTTCCCACCTGCTATTTTCACAGCAGTGGCATAATCAATCAACCAGTCTTGTGGTTTGGTGCTCCCATTATATGTTTTTGTGCCTCTTGCCAGCTGAAAGTTCGGCACAGGTGGTTCTCCCATGATCCGTGGTCCAAAGCATGTCGGACCCGGTGCACCCTGTTCTTCCAGCAACTCAGATCGGTATAACCGGTCTAGCTTTACTCTGGCATCATTTGACGGCAAATCTCTATACAGAACTCTGTCCTGCATTCCATAGTGGTTATTTCCACCATGGATCGCATATTCCATCTCGAAATAACCATCATTGTACCTTTCATTTACCTGATTGTGGAGAGCTGGTCTCACTTCTCTTTCCCGCCGAGGTTCATGTCTCGGCTGCGGGTTGTGTGGCGGTTCTCTCCTTTCTTCGACCGGGATATTGTAATCGTGATTTCCTCTTCCGAGTTCTGCTCTGCCGAGATCTCCATTGCCTCGGCTTTCGCCGCCTTTCTCAGCACGGTCGGGCTTACTCTCGTCATTGTTACCTCGGCTTCCATTGCCTTGTAGGGTTTGCAGCATATAAAACAAAAAAATTCCTATGATGGGAACAACTAAGTACCAAGATCTATCTACTAGATACAAGCAACGGGTGGATATACATCCATAGAATACATACCCTCGAAGACCGAATAGCGTTAACGAGGTTGTACTCGTGGATGATGTAGATGAACGCTTGACGATCTCAAGATCGTGATGAAGTTCATCTGGTCCAATGGTCCAAAGACGATCAAGTCCAGCACCTCAAAGCGTTGGTGCATCCGTGATCGCACACACGTGGGTACCCCGACAACCTCCACGCCTCGCTCCGGTGAGCGTGGAAGCAACAAATCCTTCCGAGAAAAAAGCCACCGAACATGTATCTCACGATCCGAGACCATGGGTAAATTCTAAAGGGGTAGAGAGATCCTTCGAGGAGGTGTACTTTGAGAGGAGGAGGGGCCTTTATAGGGAGAGGGGAACCCAAGGGGCATGGCGCCCAGCCATGGGGGCTGCCCCCACCTCTTCCACATTCATGTGGGTGGATCTCCCACTCAAAATGAAAAGCCTCCACTCCCATTAAAAAGCCTCCACTCAAAAATCCACTCACATGCATTAAATTTCCACCAAATTTAATGCAAGCTCTCATTTAAATAAAACTCTTTTATTTATTTATTCAGAATTTTGTTAATTACTTTAATTAACAAACATTCATATAAAACCCCTTACAACATTTCAATTTCACATGCAGAGCCAGTTTCAGCAATTTCAACTGAAACAGTTCCGGTGTCTAGTGAAATAAATTCCTGCGCTTTCCTTTTATTTTTCGGGCATATCATTTGCTCTGAATGGTGTCGGTATCCCATAAGTGTGTCACCCTATGGTTAGTGAATAATGCGGACATGATCGAGACCCTTCTCTTATCAATAATCAGTAGCGGGACCTGGAGATCCATACTGACTCCCACACATTCAACGATGACTTCTGTGATCGTGTGAACCTTTTACGCTAGTATCTTAATCCCTTTGTTTCACGATATATTACATGTCCGAGATTCGATCATCGGTATCTCCATACCTAGTTTGATCTCGCATCGACATGCACTCTTTTCTCGTTCCCGTGATATAACATTCTAGTGATCAAATCACTTTCTTGCAAGCTAATCAATGTGATATCACCGAGAGGGCCCAGAGTATATCTATCCGTCATCGGGATGAACAAATTCCACTCTTGATCCATGAACCTCAACATAACACTTTAGTAGTTCTGAAGCCATCTTTATAATCACCCAGTTGCGGTGTGACGTTTGATGTCAACAAGAAACTCTTCCGGTGTTAGTGATTGACATGATCTCATGGTCTAAGGATTAGGATCACTTCGTAAGTTTGTTATAGCAATATAAACTCAATGACTTTGATCGTAATGCTATACTTCGGATGAATGTTCATCACATCATTACACTAATGTTGTGACCTCGTTATTAACAACATCCAATGTCCATGATCAGGAAACCTATAATCATCTTGTTAATCAACGAGCTAGTTTATAAGAGAGGCATAACTAGGAACTACCTATTGTTTATTAAACACACATGTATTAACGTTTCCGTATTAATACAATTATAGAATGTAAAATAAACATTTATCATAAACAAGGAATACGATAATAACCACTTTATTATTGCCTCTCGGGCATATTCCTTGATCTCCCACTTGCACTAGAGACAATAATCTAGTTTGAAAACTTTGCGTATTGAACATATGGCTTTACGGTGTTCCATATCAATGCAAGTGGTTAACATAATCTACGGATCTGATGCTTTCAGGTCCGTGTGTATTTGCATGTCTTTGCGTCTCCACGCATCACTCATTCTCTAATGAGATGGCATTGTATAAATTTGGTATTTTGGTGAGACCTTTAGTTCCTTGGGTTCAAATCACGTTGATACTATTGTCGTACAATATATATCGGGTGTTAGAACCGCTATGAACCACACCTTAGTTTGATAACAAACTACTTGACACAAATTCCCTCCTTTGCTGCTACTATAGCAGTCATATACTTAGCCTTTTGTTGTAGTATTCGTCACAATGTCTTAACTTTGGATTTCATCCAAATCCATCATGGAAACTTTATTTCCATTTCATTGTGCCACCCATAGATTAAATTGAGATAAACTTAATTTGTATCTTATGACAAAACTAGTATCAATGTAACGCTTTACAATGAACTATTTTTAATTGTTTGTCACCTCTACATAAATATATTCTTAGTTCTTCCAAAAGACTATAAGAATATCCTTACTATAGTCCAATGATCATTTTACGATTCATTCTGGTATATGCTCATAACACTTAGAGCATAGGACATATCTGGATGTGTACATATCATGGTATGATTGATCAAAACATTCTCGTGATTTCACTCATCAAGTGTCAAAGCACTTGAATCTTGTTTCACTTATCAAGTGTCGATACACTTGAATCTTGACTCAATTTCTTTCCATGTGACAAGAACCGTTTCTAGTCGTTTCTATATTGAACTCCTTCAATATCTCATATATGTACGTTTGGCACAACCATATTAGCGTCACAGTCTATCCACTATAGACATTCATGCTAAATATTCGGGTTTTTCCTAAGTCTTTCATCGAAATGAAATTCTTAACCTTTGTAAATAAAAGATACATCATTTCCAATCAACAAGATGTCCTCCACATAATGTATTAGAAATATGTCTCAGCGCTCCCACTTAATTTCTTGCAAATGCAAGCATCTTCATAGTCTCCTGATGAAAAACTCCTTTTTCATTATGGTGAAGATTCCAACTCCGCGATGCTTACTTCAACCATTGAAGTTTGCATTTCCTTTTAGCATCCTTTGAATTTAACAAAAACCCTTTGGATCGTGTCATGTACACGTCCTAGGTAACCATTCTATTAGAAGAACTTTGTTTTGTTTATTCATCTACCATATACCAAATTATATGTAGTGGTTGCTACTTTAATCCGTCCAGACTAAATATCGCTATGAAAGATCAAATCTTGTCATAGTCAACTCCTTGAACATTGTCATAAAATACTTTACGACATGTCGACTATTTCATAGATGTGAAACATCCATGTCTGTTTCTTTATAGATCCAAATACGACCGATAGGTTTTACACCTTTCCGGAGGGTCTTCCAAGTTCAAAACTTGATTTCTCGTGTATGGAACTATCACGGATTTTATGGCTTCAAGCCATTTGACGGAGTCAGGGCCCATCATTGCTTCTTTGTATGTATTCGGTTCATCATTGTCAAACAATAATGATTTACTCTCAAATCTTAGCATTTGATTGTTTAACCGACCTACTTGGTTCAATAGGAACTTAGATCTCCGTGACCACAACCTTTGAGGAACATAAGCTATGAGTATTATGGCAGCCTTCAGAACGATTTCCAGCGCTGCGCAACTCAGCACATATAGTTAAGGTTCGTTAACCTTATCAAAGTTCTATTGTCCTCCCACTTAACTTTTATGAAAAATTCCTTCTCCAAGAAACTTCACGTTTCAAGCGACAAACCCTTTTGTCCTTGGTGTTATGGAGGAATAACCAATTGTTATTCGAAATAACCTACAAAGACATGCACATCCGACTTCGGTTGTAAACATCTTACTTATGTTTAGCATACCAAAATTTAAGAAATAACAACTTGGGTTTTACCCCAAACCATAACTCATATGGTGTCATTTCAACGGATCAAGATGGAGCTCTTTTTAGTGTAAAAGCGGTAGTCTCTAAAGCTTTAATCTTTTAAAACATAATGGCAGTTTTATAAATAACACCTTTGATCCAACCATGTCAAACAAGGTTTCATTACAAATCTCAAACACTCCATACTCCTATGGTGTTTCGGGATATGTAAATCTAGGTGTTTTGCTAAACTTACAACTCAAATAAATCCCTTTATGATAAAATCATAATTCATTTATTTTATTGTTACACTTGTAACTCAAATAAATCCCTTATGATAAAATCATAAACCATTTATTTTCTTGTTACAATGATTTTCACTTCATGTTGAAAGTCTTTGAACATTTTCAAATATTTCACACTTCTTTCTCATTAAGTGAATATTCACTCAAATTTTCGGAGAAAGTATATGAAGTTGAAACCCATCACTTACGACTACACATAATGGACTACATACATCGATATGTATAAATTCCAATATTTTAGTCGTTCGTTCTTCTTTGGCCTTTGAACGAAGTTTTAATTATCCCGAGGAAAGTCTCACAAGCGTCACTTGATCAAATCAAAGACTCCAAAAATCCATGAATATGGAGATTCTTCATGTTTTCTTTCCAATATAATTTAAACAGCGATGTCACTTTGTAAGTGATCTTCCAATCATTTGTCTTGCGACATTTTAGCATTATCTTTATGGATGTGATTTCTCCAACTAGATTTGTAAATCATCCAACTAATATGGAATGTGGTAATTATTTGAACAACCTTTGTTCTCATAATACCTGATTTAAATAACAATTATTAAAACAAATCTTGAAGTCAAGCTTTGATGTCAACGAGAAATACAAACAACGGTTTGTTTGTTTTCGATGAACATCATCATATATTCTCTTGCTAGTTACTTAGGCCATTGTGGTTCATGAATTGCGTCGTTCCGTATGAAATTGCATACCAACCAATTCGGTATCCAATACCCAAGAACCACATTGTTTAACAAGCAAAGAATACAACCATAACATGTATATCATCCATATACCTAAATTGGATATTTCCAATCTTTTCTTTTCTGCCAAATATATTTTATAGATTCTCTTTCAGCATTTCCTTTTCCTTTTTAAAAGAATCTATCAACACCAAAGTGGCGTCATATACATGACACATAGTCCAAAGCGTGTATATTCAAATAATAATACCTTTGGACTTGCACTTTGAAGTAGATCACCATCATCAAAATTATCGGTATTCTTTTAAAATCCATTCTTTAGTAATCTTTTAGTATAGTAAACACTTTACATACATCTTCTATTCATCCTTATCATGACGACTTTCATGATCAAGCTACTGTAGCTTATAAAGGTGAATCGTGAGTATAATGTTGCTTTCCAAAACCCTTTTGGATGATTAGGATGTCTAGCATCTCCAACCTTTGTAAATTCTCATCCTATATGAGAACACATATTATACTCTATCATATTGCAACCAAAAAATTGTTTTAGATATCGTTATATCTGTCACACATGATGGTTTCTGAAACAATTCTTTCAGCTCCTAGATAAACTTGATATTAAAACAATCAAGAATCATGGAGGCAAACATGATACTTAAGATACTAACACTGGAATTGTTACTCTCGATTTAATACCAATTATTAAATTTCACGGAGTAAATAGAATTTTGCTGAAAGTTTGCAATAGGACTTTAAACTTTAGATTGACACTCAACACAATACCAATTCGTAAAGTATATATCCAGAATTCTATAGTTCTATTATCTCAATTACAACTATGCATAAGGTGGTGAACGAATGCCAATGACTACAACAAATTATGCAAATTCACTTTGATTTAATTTATGATAAATTGAGTTCTACTAATCCAAATTAGAAATAAACTCCCACTCAAAAACGACATCCCTCGTGTCTTTTTGGTGATTACATGAACCAAATCCACTACACCAAGTCCGATCATCACGTGAGTCGGTGTAGCTTCAAAGGCGAGCATCAAATGGGCATCATATCTACTATATGACTCATGCTTAACCTTTCGGTCCGTGTTCCGAGGCCATGTCTGTACATGTTAGGCTCGCCATGTAAGAACCTTAGTATTCGCGTGTGTAACTGTCTTACACCCGTGATATGCTCGTGGATTCAAGTACACCCGATCATCACGTGATGCCTTGAAGCAACGATACATTGTCGGTGCATACTTAAGGAAGAACACATTCTTATCTTGATATTTAAATGAGGGATCATCTTATTATGCTAATAAAACGCTAAAATATCAATATAAGATGCAATCAAACATCTCATGTTAATAAGTGAAATGATATGGTTCCCGCATATGATCTCCATCATGTGCACCGTGGTATGATCTCTATCATACCTTTATGTGTAAGGCCAAGGTCTATGGAACTTACACGTTATGTGTGTTGTAAGAGTATCATCTTATACTTCTATTTACAACATCACCATATCATAACACTAGCCCAGCAACAATCTAAACTAGACGCCTCTAATTTGTCCATTGCAAGTTTTACGTGGCTTAGGGCTTTCGAAGATAGAACCGTTCTTACCTACGAACATGAACCACAATGAGGATAACCAAATTGTTGACAACTCGTTGCAAATTAGATATTGACTATAGTAGGAGAGAGAGACACCTGCTAGCCACTTATGCAAACTAGTTGCATGTCAAGCGTGGAACAGGTCTCATGTGCGAGGACATGTAAAGTTTGTCCGGGCCGCTTCATCCCACTATGCCACCAATATCCAAAGTACAACTAAGAAGCAATAAAAATATCATCATCTCCCACATACTCATATGTGTACTACCCGTGCAAAGCATCTACGCATAAACCTGGCTCGATACTAATCAGGTTCAAAGATAGAAACAAAAAATTTCCTACGATGGGAACAACTAAGTACCAAGATCTATCTACTAGATACAAGCAACGGGTGGATATACATCCATAGAATACATACCCTCGAAGACCGAAATAGCGTTAACGAGGTTGTACTCGTGGATGTTGTAGATGAACGCTTGCCGATCTCAAGATCATGATGAAGTCCATCTGGTCCAGTCGGTCCAGCACGATCAAGTCCAGCACCTCAAAGCAGTGGTGCATCCGTGATCGCACACACGTACGGGTACCCCGACAACCTCCACGCCCTCGCTCCAGCGAAGCAGCGGAAGCAACAAATCCTTCCAGAAAAAGCCACCGGGAACATGTATCTCGTTGATCCGAGACCATGGGGAAATTCTAAAGGGGGGAGAGAGATCCTTCACGAGGAGGTGTACTTTGAGAGGAGGAGAGGGGGGCCTTTTATAGGGGAGAGGGGGAACCCCAAGGGGAATGGCGCCCAGCCATGGTGCTGCCCCACCTCTTCCATATTCATGGGTGGATCTCCCACCAAATGAAAAGCCCACTCCCATTAAAAGCCTCCACTAAAAATCACTCACATGCATTAAATTTCCACCAAATTTAATGCAAGCTCTCATTTAAATAAAACTCTTTATTTATTTATTCAGAATTTTGTTAATTACTTTAATTAGCAAACATTCACATAAAACCCTTACAACATTTCAATTTCACATGCGAACCAGCCAGCAATTTCAACCAAAGCAGTTCCGGTGTCTAGTGAAATAAATTCGCGCTTTCCTTTTCTTTTCGCATATCATTTGTTCTCGAATGGTGTCGGTATCCCTTATGTGTCACCCTACGGTTAGCGAATAATGCGTACATGATCGAGACCCTTCTCGATCAATAATCGAGTGGGACACGGAGATCCATCACGACTCCACATTCAACGATGACTTCGTGATCGTGAACCTTTTACGCTAGTATCTTAATCCCTTTGTTTCACGATATATTACATGTCCGAGATTCGATCATCGGTATCTCCATACCTAGTTTGATCTCGTTACCGACATGCACTCTTTTCTCGTTCCCATGATATAACATTCTAGTGATCAAATCACTTGCTTGCAAGCTAATCAATGTGATATCACCGAGAGGGCCCAGAGTATATCTATCCGTCATCGGGATGAACAAATTCCACTCTTGATCCATGAACCTCAACATAACACTTTAGTAGTTCTGAAGCCATCTTTATAATCACCCAGTTACGGTGTGATGTTTGATGTCAACAAGAAACTCTTCCGGTGTTAGTGATTGACATGATCGCATGGTCTAAGGATTAGGATCACTTCGTAAGTTTGTTATAGCAATATAAAGTCAATGACTTTGATCGTAATGTTATACGTCGGATGAATGTTCATCACATCATTACACTAATGTTGTGACCTCGTTATTAACAACATCCAATGTCCATGATCAGGAAACCTATGATCATCTTGTTAATCAACGAGCTAGTTTATAAGAGAGGCATAACTAGGAACTACCTTTTGTTTATTAAACACACATGCATTAACGTTTCCGTATTAATACAATTATAGCATGTAAAATAAACATTTATCATAAACAAGGAATACGATAATAACCACTTTATTATTGCCTCTCGGGCATATTCCCTTCATGCCTCTGTTCTCGTTTTCTTTCCCGGCTATCGCCGGATCATATGGAACAATTTGCTTGTTTCTCTTTCCCGAAGTTACCACTCTGTCCTTTCGTGCATTGTTTCCGGGTGAAGATGCTGCCGCCACAGATAAGGCAGGTGATGCCCCAGCCGAGTGAACCATCCGCGAAGCCCCTGGCCTCGCCGGACCTGCCCTGAGCATCTCTTTGTTCTGCTGGATCGCAATGCGTACCATCTCATTCACTCTTTCTTGCTGTTTCTGCCGGGCTTCGCCGGTCAACCCCTCTAACTCTAACGCTGCGGCATTTGCCGCTCTCAGGTTCTTTGTCGGGGTACTGTACCTCGGCAAGCCTAAATCGACTGATTCTGCCTTATGAGCATCATGCTCCTTGTTGATATCATCTATGAGGTTCTTTCCTCTTAATCTCAACTCGTCAACCCGCTCGGGAGCGACGCCAAGCTTGTTTGCTTTGGCATACTCTCGCAGGGTCCTATTTAAGGATTCCCGCAAGGCCGACACCTTTTTTGCCTCTACCATCACCCTTTGCCTGGTTTCTTCCAATTCTGCCTGAGCATTTGCCGGATCAAGTATCGGCGCTACATGTGTAGTCAAGTTATCTATAGTTGCCTGAAGAATGTTTTCTGGTCTTTCCAGAGGTGGCCCTCTTACCCTTGGTGCTTTTGGGGTTGTTTCCTGCACCTCAGACTGGTTGGCCGCAGGGGGGATTACCTCGCTGGGTTGTGGAGCTATCTGCCTGGGTGCGACCGGCACCCCCGCCGTTGGATCTCTGCTTGATCCGGCGCCTGTTGCTCCAGCCTGCACCTCGGCCGCGACCATCACCTCGACGCTGCCGACTGGGCACGCCCCGCACGGACGGCTCGTGGTGCTAAGGGGAGGTTCTCCTACAACAACAACCCGGTGAGGATAAATGCCGGAGATGTCGACGCCGACGTAGACCTGGTGCATGCCTGTCGATGAAGACGCCGCTGCGTGGGGAGTTTTTGAAGCTGCTGCGTTGTCGCCGACGAATCAGATATCAAGTCTCCGACCAAGCCGAGAAATGCGCCGCCATGTTGATGAAGTTTCGTCCGGATCATGACTCCTAGCACCGCCGGCCCCATGGCGTAATCGTGGTGGTGACACGGCGGATGCCATGGGTAGGCTAAAGTAAGGGGCCAATGGATGCTAGTGGGATCTGGGGAGGGAAGATGCAGTTGATTCTGCACACAAAGGACTAAGGCAAAGATCTTTATTTCTCCTTCCTTGGGCTACAAGTGCTCCTTGAGCTGTATACAAGGAGAAAGGAACAACTTTACCAGCCTAACGGTACTAAATGAGCCGATGCCCTCTTCACGGTCCTAGCCTCCCCTTATAAAGGAGAGCCTTGGGTTCCTTTAGGGCTAACGTGGCAAGTATATTCGAGGAATATGCTTGTCCCAAAATAGTAGTTCGGCGGCCTCCTTTCCCTGTCGCCCTTCTAACCACGGTAAGGTTCTAGAGGTTCCCCCCTGCACGCCTCGAGCTTCAGGACTGTCACCTCCGTGACCTCCTTCTGCCCCTCTGTCGCTCTGCGCATTTGTCCCTTGCGCTTGGCTCCGCTCAGATTCTCCCTGCCTGCGGCTAGAGTTTGACTTTAGGCTTCTCCTTCTCCTGCAAGCTTGCATCATTCGGCTCCGCCTCGCGTAACTCGGCTCGTCCTTCACCTGCATTAAGATTATTCGGGCTAACCCGGCCGACTTACGCAGTACCTTGGTCGGGTAATGGCTTGCTATTAATGTAAGGGTCCTGCCCTTTCTTATTTCGGCCGACCTCTATTGGATTCGGCCGACTCAGACTGTAACTCGGAAACTGTACGGAGGACATCCTTTCGTCTCTCCCCGTCCTTACCCTATCCGAGGTCACCTCCCCAACAACCTTGCCATCACAAGGAAAGTTCATCACTTGCTCATGTCCTTTGAAGAGTCTTTATCAAAGTATTTGCAAATTGTGTGTTATCATAGATGATATAAAAGAAATAAAATATTATTTTCATAAACAAAGAAATCATAGATATCATCCTAAGTGGTGATATAATGGAGCAATAGAACTTAGAGTTCTAATTGCAACAATGATGATCAAATAGGGACTTAACAACCCCTGACATCAGTGATTCTAGCGCCGTATATTACGCGTTAGCCATGAGATTTGGAATGGGACAGAGAAGTCAGCTATATCTTCTTCCTCTCGCATGAAGCCGGATGTGCAGGTCGTGGCTGTTATCCTCGTAACGTGCATATTAATTGGTAATTCATAGAGCATATGCAGCATATGGGTGGGAACCCTCATCGTCCCACGATAGTTCTGGCATCTAACGGTTTGTACAAACCATCGCCGTAATTCATTATGTGGGCATGGTGTACACCAAGGAGGCATGCGGGGTCGCGAAGGGGGCAGTGATTGGCTTGGACCAACTACTGGGCCCCACATCATGGAATTGTGGATGGGAAAGTATGCCCGGTTGTGCAACAAGGAGTTGATCTCTCATGGGTAAAGTAACGCACCTCTGCAGAGTGTAAGAATCAGAACTTGTTACTCGCTCCGGAAGGAGCTACGAACGCGGCAGGAAAGGAACTCCATGAAAGTTCTAGTCAACCTGTGAAGGCTGATTGTTATAGTTTTTCAGAATAAAATCAATCTTTGAAGAAAGATTTACAAAAACTGCATAGTGCCAAGGATTTATAATCCAAGGTGGTAGTTAGAGCATCAAACTTCCCACCTTGCATATAATGAACTTGTTGGGTAACGTTGTTACTTATTCTTTCCTTTGATCCCTTGCTTAGACTCTGAGGATCCCGAAGACGTGCCAATGTCTGAAGCTGAATGTCAAGAAGATGTGTTCTATGAGGAACCTGACCTATCTGGAGGAGTTGAAGGCTTGGATTACAAGATCCGCTACGGTGTCGATGAGAACGAGACAAACTATGTACCTAGTTAGTAGTAACCATCAGAGCCGAGCAGCATGAACTCTATAGAATAAGCTGTTGAGCCCCACTCCTAGTCGGAGTGGTTACTTTTGAATTTCCGCTGAACATCTTATATTTTGTTTTGTAAGTTGGATCTTTTGGAAGTCTTGGACTTCCGGTATTTTAATAATAATGTGTGTACCTTTATAATATGGACCCGCAATGTTTCTGTTGTACCACTCTGAGGGATGTGATATTTACGGAACGGTGTTCTGTGGATGTCATGTCAACGACTATAGTGTACTACACATGCAGTGGTATGCTGGGTCACCGCAGTTGGTATCAGAGCAAATTGCTTTGACCTTAGGTTGGAAACCTAGTAAAGGGTATTACCTGTAGGAGAATTAGCAACGATAAAGAATTCTCTAAAAGTAATATAATGGGTATTCAACTGAGAATATTCCGTTATATGTTTTAGTGCGATAATTCTTTGTTATGATGCAATATGTCATTGGATACTAATGAAAATTATTTCTTTCTGATATACATAAATATGGCACCAAAGTTTCCAAAACAGACTTTTGTAAGGAAAGAGGAGACTCTTGATGTTTATCAAGGATCGTTTACAGATCAACTTCGTCAACTTTTAAAGCTTTTTAATTGTCCAACTAGAATCCCAGTGAACACTATCACTTATCTAGATGGCCGGATGTTATCCAAGTATCGTGTGAGTATCCAACTTCCAGAGAAGCTTGGACTATACCAAGATCTACCCATAGGAGAAGGTAGGAGTCATTTAGCAGCCTATCATGTTGCGGTTGTGGAGGCAATAGCTAATATCCGGGAGCAGAAAACCAAAGAGCTAGAAGGTAGCACATTTTCTATGATACCTCATGATTCTAGAGACTCGGAGCCTATACTGGATCATCTTAATTTGGTTAAGAAGCATCCTAAGTTAGCTTCCAAGTTTATGGATAGATACCGGACACTCGTTGCGTCTTTTTATAAGACTCATCAAGTGATTGTTGAAGACAAAAATGACATGTTAGAGGATCTAACTGATCCGAAAAGGAGGAAGGAGTTAGCATTCCAGATGGAGAAAGAAGCAAGTAGCAGTGCAACACCTATCTTTAAGGATATAACTATAGATCCAAAATCTTTTATACCATATCCTTATTCACCAAGACTTGAACCTACACATGATCCTACTATAGATATGCGGTATGCAGTACCACAGGGTTCAGAGGATGGTTCTGACTCAGAACTTCCTATTGAGAACTCGGATGGATGGAGAATGGGATCATATAATGGATCTCATGAACACCAAATGTCCACTGATGGTTCTGATAGAAATGTTGGACAATCTAGTTGGATGGGTGGAAGGATGAATCCTAATAACAAAAGTAGAAATACCATGTCAATAGATGATCAGGATGAAGAAGAAGATCCTGAGGAGAGAGTATTCGAATCATCACCATCTTCTCAAAACCCAGGGAATATACATTATCCAGTATTCGATTATCTTGTCCACGAGAGCACCTAGGAAGCAGCAGGATCTACGTATTCTGTTGACAACTCAAGGAATGCAGCTCAGGGGGTGCAGACTGGAGATAATGTTGAATATGTTCTGAAGACTTTGCAGCTGAGCTGGAGGGAGTCGATGCGCTCAGGTTGAGTAATGATTCAAGTCCTGATACTTCAGATGCAGAGTATGTTCCTTCTGGAAGGCTATTTGTTCCACAAACTGTGCGACGGTCAACACGTCATCACGGTTGGACCTCAGGCATGTATGATGAGCGTAGTTACGATTAGACAGAAACAACTAGACAATAGTATCAAGTAATGTGTATTGTACTCTTGAAAGAAGGTAGTTTGTAAAATACCAATATGGTATATGTTGTAATGACTTTGTATCATTATGATATTATGTATGATGTGTGAAATGCATATTTGGATTTTTTTTTTGAATCTTCATTGTGTGACTAGTTCTGTGCATAAATTCGAGCTCATAACACATGTGCATGATGTAATTATGAGTATTCGCTTTATGGTGTAGTACTAGGGGGTCATGGATACGGGGGTAGAAATGCAAACTGAGCAGCAGCGGATGGAGCATGAGGCCAAGGAAAAGGCCGATGCCGATGCAGCAAACCAAGGCACATTACCACCACCACCAATGAGGCCGTTAATGGAGCAGAATTTTATGCAATGTATGTAAATGATGCAAGAGACCCAGAATAAGTTCATGGAAGAATTGCTGGGTAGAGCAAATCAGAGGGCACATGAAGGTGGAGGAGTGAGTTTATCTGACTTTCAGAATGCAAGACCTTTACCTTTTGCATCAGCTCCTGAACCAATGGATGCAGAAGACTGGCTAGCGGTAATCTGAGCGGAAAACTGAGGTTGCAATGATGAGTAAAAATTGAGGTATGCAACTCATCTGCGACCGGACCTGCAGATCATGGTGGGAAAATCGTTAGCCATGCAACAACTGGATGGGAGTTTACAGGGAGGAGTTTAAGGCAGATTCCGTGCATATCATGTTAGGAAAGCGTAATGGAGTTGAGAGAGAATTTGAGGAGCTTGAAGGATATACTAGTGTCATGAAGTACATCCGGGAGTTTAGCCAACTGTCTCGTTATGCTGAGGAGGATGTTAACACCGAAGAGAAGAGGAAGAAACGTTTCTTACGTGGATTAAATCCGTTTGTGAAGATGAAGCTAAGGTTAGCTAATAAGAAAACTTATCAGCAGTTGTTGGACGCAGCCATTACTTTTGAAGATGATTACAAGAATGTCCAAGAGGACCAGAGGAAGAGAGCCAAGAAGGAAACCAAGAGAATTTAGGCAACCAAACCTAAACCTAACTTGGAGTTCAAACCCCGGAATAGGAATTATGGCAACAACAACAATAACACTACCAAGGGCAATAATGGAAATCAATCTAATCCGAGAAGCAATGTTATCTGTAACAACTGTGGAATTCCAGGGCATTTCCAGAGGGAGTGCAAAAAGCCTGTAGTGATCTATTATGGTTGTGGTCAGAAGGGGCATATCAAGCCAGATTGTCCGAGCAAACCACCGGGAGGATGGCCTACCAAGGGAGGAGGACAAGCCAGTGGAGGAAATGGACAACCTAATAAAGGAGGAAACAATGGCAAGAACAATAATGGTAAGAGAAACCGACCTACTAGAAAACTGAATTGTGCAACCCTCGAGGAGGTGGATAATTCGGAGCATGCAGTAATAGGTACGCTCAATATCCTTACCAATCCCGGCAAAGTTCTATTTGATACTGGTGCAACTACTTCATTCATTTCTGAAGAATTCGGTGATAAGTTCGGGATTAGAAGGGCAATATTAGAACGTCCTATGACCGTAGTTACAGCAGGAGGAAATGTGACTGTACGCCACATAAAACAAGATCGAGTTATCCCGATCTTTAGTTGTACATATTTCGTAGACCTTTATGTGATTCCTTTGAAGGGAATTGCAGTACTGCTGGGGATGGATTGGATGATGGAACACAGAGGTCAGATTAATTGTGAGGAGAAAACTGTCTCAATCAAAACTTCCAGTGGAGCAAGGATAGTTTACCAGGCAGATAAACACAGTCATATCATGGTGGATCTGCAGTTAAATTCAATGAAGGAAGTTAAATTAGAAGAAATTCCTATAGTTAATGAATTCCAAGATGTTTTCCCAATAGAATTACCAGGAATGCCACTGCATCGGAGATAGAGTTCACCATTGACCTAATAATGCATAAAGACCAATAGCTCAGGCACCATATAAAATGGGACCCAAGGAGTTGAAAGAACTCAAGGAGCAAATCGATCAGTTAGTAAGAAAAGGATTTATTCAGGAAAGTGTATCTCCATGGGGAACACCAGTAATTTTTGTGGATAAGAGAGATGGTGGAAGACGTATGTGTGGGGATTACAGAAATCTGAACAATGTGACAATCAAGAACAAGTATCCTTTACCAAGAATTCAAGATTTGTTTGATCAAGTGAAAGGAGCTGGAGTATTTTCAAAGATCAATTTAAGATCTGGATACCATAAAAAAAATCAAGCCGGAAGATGTTCCAAAAACAGTATTTGTCTCAAGATATGGACACCATGAATATCTGGTGGTACCATTTGGTTTGACCAATGCACTGGCAATATTCATGAATCTGATGAACAAGATCTTCATGCCATACTTGGATAAGTTCGTCATCATCTTTATTGATGATATTCTGATATATTCCAAGGATAAGGAAGAGCATGCTAACCATTTGAGAATAGCATTGCAGACTTTAAGAGAACATAAGCTTTATGCTAAGTTCAGTAAGTGTGAGTTCTGGTTAGATGAGGTAGAATTCCTCGGTCATGTGATCAGCAAAGATGGGATTGCTGTGAATCCATCTAAATTTCAGTCGGTACTAGAGTGGACTGCACCAACCAATGTGAAACAAATTCGAGGTTTCCTAGGAATGGCTGGTTATTTATCGGAGATTCATTGAAGGTTTCTCCAAAATAGCTGGACCAATGACCAAATTATTAAGGAAGAATACACCATTTAAGTGGGATGAGAAGTGTGAAGCAAGTTTCCAAGAGTTGAAGACGAGATTAACCACAGCTCCAATCTTAGCAGTTCCTGAAACAGGGAAGGATTTCACCGTATACTGTGATGCATCCAAAGAGGGTTTGGGTTGTGTATTAATGCAAGATCGAAAAGTAATTACTTATGGTTCAAGACAATTGAAACCACATGAAGTCAACTATCCAACTCATGATTTAGAGTTAGCAGCAGTAGTTTTTGCACTGAAAGGATGGAGGCATTTCCTTTATGGAGCCAGATGTGAGTTATACACTGATCATAGAAGTCTCAAATATTTCTTCACTCAAAAGGAATTGAACATTAGACAGAAGCGTTGGTTGTAGTTAATCAAGGATTATGATCTAATAATCAATTACACCCCAAGAAAAGAAAATGTTGTAGCAGATGCTTTAAGCAGAAAGAGTGCAGATATTCAGCCTAGCAACAGGGAGTTACCAAAAGAGTTACAAATGGACTTGGAAAGATTGGAACTCCAATTCATTAGGATAGAGGTTCTTGGAGGATTAGCGACTATGCAGGTAGTGGCAGAACATGACAGTGATCTTAAGCAAGAAATTTTTAGCTGGACCAATGACCAAATTATTAAGGAAGAATACACCATTTAAGTGGGATGAGAAGTGTGAAGCAAGTTTCCAAGAGTTGAAGACGAGATTAACCACAGCTCCAATCTTAGCAGTTCCTGAAACAGGGAAGGATTTCACCGTATACTGTGATGCATCCAAAGAGGGTTTGGGTTGTGTATTAATGCAAGATCGAAAAGTAATTACTTATGGTTCAAGACAATTGAAACCACATGAAGTCAACTATCCAACTCATGATTTAGAGTTAGCAGCAGTAGTTTTTGCACTGAAAGGATGGAGGCATTTCCTTTATGGAGCCAGATGTGAGTTATACACTGATCATAGAAGTCTCAAATATTTCTTCACTCAAAAGGAATTGAACATTAGACAGAAGCGTTGGTTGTAGTTAATCAAGGATTATGATCTAATAATCAATTACACCCCAAGAAAAGAAAATGTTGTAGCAGATGCTTTAAGCAGAAAGAGTGCAGATATTCAGCCTAGCAACAGGGAGTTACCAAAAGAGTTACAAATGGACTTGGAAAGATTGGAACTCCAATTCATTAGGATAGAGGTTCTTGGAGGATTAGAGACTATGCGTAGTGGTAACATGACAAAGTGATCTTAAGCAAGAAATTTTTAGACGCCAAGAAGAAGACCCTTTATTCTCGAGGAAATTCGGAGGATATCTCAAGGGCAAAAATCAGTTTTTCGCCTTGGAGATTATGGATCTTTATGGTTCCAAGATCGTTTATGTGTTTCGATATGACTGAGATCAGAAATGTCATACTCAAAGAAGAAAATGATACACCATATTCTATACATCCAGGGAGTACTAAGATGTATATGGATTTGAAGGAACTATTCTAGTGGAATAACATGAAAAGAGATATTGCTAAATATGTATCTGAATGCCATACTTGCCAAAGGGTGAAAGCTGAACATCAAAATCCAGCAGGACCATTACAACCCTTAGAAATTCCTGAATGTAAATGGGAGGAAATAGCCATGGATTTTATTACAGGATTACCTATGACACCAAAAAAGGACATGATATGGGTAATAGTGGACAGACTCACTAAGAGTGCACATTTTATTCCAGTGAATCAAAAGGATAATGCCGAGAAGTTAGTTGAAGTATATGTCAAAGAGATAGTAAGTAAGCATGGATTACCCAAGAAGATAGTAACTGATAGGGGATCAGTATTTACTTTAGTATTTTGTAAGCAATTGCATGAGGCACTTGGTTCAGAGTTAGATTTCAGCATGGCATATCATCCTGAGATAGGAGGTCAAACTGAAAGGACAAACCAAATACTAGAAGACATGTTGAGAGCTTGTGCACTAGATTTTGGAGGAACATGGGAGGATCACCTACCATTGGCAGAATTTTCTTATAACAATAGCT
Source organism: Avena longiglumis (assembly GCA_030063025.1). NCBI lineage: Eukaryota > Viridiplantae > Streptophyta > Magnoliopsida > Poales > Poaceae > Avena > Avena longiglumis. Next base: position 97,316,474 of record CP125973.1, on the reverse strand, counting down.
ATCAGAGTAGTCTGAAGGCAGCTCCATATGAGATTTTGTATGGAAGGAAGTGTAGATCACCAATATGTTGGTACGAACCTGGAAGCAGCAAAGAATTTGCGCCAGATTATATCAAGGAGAGACAAGACATCATTGATAAGATCAAGGATAGACTGAAAATAGCTCAGAGCAGGCAGAAAAGTTATGCAGATCAAAGACGAAGATCATTGCATCCAGAAGTAGGAGATATGGTATATTTAAAAGTAAGTCCAATGAAAGGAGTAAAAAGGTTCGGAAATAAAGGGAAATTAAGTCCAAGATATATCGGACCATTCAAGATACTGATCCAAAACAGAACTATAGCTTATGCTTTAGAGTTACCATCAAGACTGGCTCAAGTGCATAATGTTTTTCATGTGTCACAACTTCGTAAATATATGAAAGTTCCAGAGGATGCAATAACACATCAAGAGATAGAACTACAAGCAGACCTGACTTATATTGAAAAGACCTGCAAGATTCTGGAAGAAAATTGGAAAATATTGAGGAATAGGGCAATCAAATATTGCAAGATAAAATGGGAGCATCCCCTTGAAAGGGAAGCCACATGGGAGAAGGAAGAGGATTTAAGAAAAACCTATCCAGAGCTATTCAGGTACATCTCCAACAAACTTCGGGACGAAGTTTAATTTAAGGGGGGAAGTCTATAACATCCCAGCATTTAGGAACCTAACGGAGGGTAGATTTAGGATTACATATTGTTGCATGCATCTACTTGTGAAGAGGTGGGTAAAATTTTCGCCAAATAAAACTTTAAGTGATCAATGTTGCTTTCTTACTTTAAGATTAGGTCTAGACTTAAAGGAGGATTGTGATAAACTTTGATGTGATCTTAAAAGAATTATGTGTGTTTTGAAATGGATTTGGATTTAAAAACTTAAGTGTTTGAATAATAATTAAAATGAGTTAGATAGAGGATTTGAATCTTAAACTAATTAAGATATAGGTAGTGTAATTTAAATCTCCAAACAATAGAAAATTATAAAATTCATTTTCATATTATAAAGACATGAACAAATTACAACATAATAAAGAATAAGGATATTCTTTATTAATAATAATATAATCTTTATTACAATTGGCTAAAATAAAGATTACAAGAATTATAAAAGAAAAATTACAAAGGACTAAGAAAATTACATCTACTAACTATCCTATATCTAAAACCTAAGCTATATCTTCATCTTTATCTTTGAACCTGCAAAACAAAAATTAAACAGAAATAAAAAAAGATTAGTATTAGTGTAGATTTCTCTCAGATATGTCAGTGAGGTGCACTTAACAATCTCATCATTGAGAAATGTTAAAGAGGGGCAAGTTTCGCCAATCTGAAAGATTTCATCTTTCATAAATTCACATCCAGAATGCAAATGATAGCGAAAAAGGGATCAGTTCACCGAGCAAGGTAAACGTAGATTGGTGACAGTAAGATCAATTTTTCTGAACCTATCCATATGTGCATAGCAGGCACACAGACTGCACACACACAGAAGCATGCAAGGGTGTGATGTCGACTGCACAAGCACAGCCAGATCAAACAAAACCAGAGCACAGCCGTGGGGTAGCACCTCAATGCACACCACACCACACCACAACCAGGGTGAAGAGAAAGTAAACCAAGAACAGCAGCCAAACCAACCACCAGATTAACCCCAAACATCACCAGAATGGTGGCATAAGGAGGAGGAAGAACCAGGTGGACAGCAAGGCCAAGCCAGGAGCTAGGAGGAGCAGGCTAGCTCCAGATCAAGCACAAGAGCCCAGCAAAACCAGATCAAGATCATCACCAGCTTACTCCACAGATACCAGCTTTTGGTGGTGAGTTTCATAAAACCTTCACATGATCTAAACATCTTATTTAGAGAAAGGCATGTGTTGTTTTATAAAAACAAACCCTCAGAAAACACCCAAGTGGGGTGAGTCCATCATAGGGATTTCTTTAAGCTCTAAAGGCAAATAAAAACATACCAAGATCCAACCAGAGCTCAGAGCAACATCCTTGCTCTGGTTGTCAAACCACATTCTACAATTCAATCATATAAATACCTATGCTCTATTTCTAGGAACATCCCTAAAAGAAGGGTAGCACCTTAGCAACAAATCTTTGGGATCCATAGATTGATCAAGCTCACTATCATTTTTTGCAAGCTATTATTCAATAAAGAATAGTTGGTACTACTACCAAGACTATCTAGATGAATCAATTAGATAAGATTTGAATCCCTAAGCCTCAGACCAACATCATTGGTCATAGGGAATTCAGATAAGAGCATCTCTATTTATGTTTCAAAGCCCAGATCATTTTAAACATAAACTAACCAAATTCATGGTTTAGAATCAAACTTGTGTGCCATACATGATGGTGTCACAAGAACAATTCAATATGAATCAGGAAAAGCAGTAAATCATCCTAGATTCAGAAAATCAACTAAATAATCATTTTCCTATTACAAATAGGAATCATAACTAAAATATTCTTATAATACACTTCACTATTTGAGATCATGATGATCTCAACCCACATATTAATTTCCAAGCTAACAGCACTAGGACAGTAGCTGTATCTTAATCATGACCATGAATCAAATAAACAGTGGAAAGCTATCAGATCATTAGCTTTACAAGCATGTTTCCCATACAACCACATCATCTGAATCAGATGCAATCCAAGCATCAAATCATTTAGTAAGTCACCATAAACCTCATACAATAGTTCAACCAACAAGCCTCAGGCCAATAAGCATTCAGTATGTGTACAGACCATCTAAACATGAATAAATTCCTCCAGTACATGAACAAGCACATCACAGGAACCCTAAAGGGTTAATCATCTTAATCAATCGACAAAGAGCTGAGAGGACACTGCTAACATCTAGCATCAAATCAACAAGCACAGAGAGCATCAGAAGAGGGGAATCAAACTCACCATGGGTCCTCGCTGAAGGATTGAAGAGGAAGCAGAGGGGGCCGACGACCATGGAGGCACGGGGAGCACCCCAGAGGGGGCGCTGCAACCCGCACGACGCCACGACAACGATCCTGATCACGCCTGGAGGTGCAGAGCATCACCTCAACGCACGACGGCCATGACCGCACTTGAATCCATGCCAATCCCCAAACCTAGGGTTCGGGACGACATCGATCCATCACAGGAGTGCCCTAGGCTCGAATCCAATGATAACGAGCAGGCATCGCCATAAACCCCTAGTACACCACGGCGGCAGGACCGACGGAGGCAGAATCGCTGGTGGCGACGCCACCATGTGGACGGGTCGAGGAGGAGGAGATGAACTCACGAGAGAGAGAGAGAGAGAGAGAGAGAGAGAGAGAGAGAGAGAGAGAGAGAGAGAGGCAGTGAGGAATGGGCCGAGCTGGGCCAGCCCTTCGGGTGGCTCTTTTATCTAATACTAGTGGGACAACGGGGCCCAATAAAATAAACCAGCCCAGAAATTCTTTCAGTACTGTTTTAATAAAAAGGAAAAGACCAAAATACCCCTGGAATTAATAAAATTCTAGAAAATAAAATAATAATCCAAAAATTATAAATAAAATATTTTTGGATTTGCAATAATCCATTATGTCCAAATAAAATAACATATACAATTTTGAACATTCAAATTTTTATAAGAATTTTGTAATTTAAATATTCCTTATGGAAATTTTACAAAATTATTGAAAGGTGATAAAAATAAATAAAAATCACTTTCATTATATATTAATATTATGGTATTTTATAAAATACTAAATAAATATTTAGTAATAAATTTAAGGTATAATTAATAATTTCTAAAGGAATTATTAAATCAATAAAAGTCTAATAAAGGGAAATAAAATAAAATAAATCAATACATGTAATAAATATTAAAGAGAAATATTTATAAAACCTTTATTACTCAAAAAGAAACTTTTTGGGGTAAATGCATATAAATTCAAATAATGCACTACATTATCTACATAATCATTTTGCTTCTTTAAATATTGTCCTTACCGGGCAATAATGATGTTTTTGTAGAACTAGAGGCTCAAGGTCCAATACAAGCATTAGGCTTCACTACCTTGCCATCACAAGGCAAGTTCATCACTTGCTCATGTCCTTTTAAGAGTCTTTATCAAAGTATTTGCAAATTGTGTGTTATCATAGATGATATAAAAGAAATAAAATATTATATTCATAAACAAAGAAATCATAGATATCATCCTAAGTGGTGATATAATGGAGCAATAGAACTTAGAGTTCTAATTGCAACAATGATGATCAAATAGGGACTTAACAACCCCTGACATCAGTGATTCTAGCGCCATATATTACGTGTTAGCCATGATATTTGGAATGGGATAGAGAAGTCAGCTGTATCTTCTTCCTCTCGCATGAAGCCGGATGTGCAGGTCGTGGCTGTTATCCTCGTAGCATGCATATTAATTGGTAATTCGTAGAGGATATGCAGCATATGGGTGGGAACCCTCATCGTCCCACGATAGTTCTGGCATCTAACGGTTTGTACAAACCATCGCCGTAATTCATTATGTGGGCATGGTGTACACCAAGGAGGCATGCGGGTCATGAAGGGCGGTGATTGGCTTGGACCAACTACTGGGCCCCACATCATGGAATTGTGCATGGGAAAGTACGCCCGGTTGTGCAACAAGGAGTTGATCTCTCATGGGTAAAGTAACGCACCTCTGCAGAGTGTAAGAACTGTAACTTGTTACTCCCTGTTCCGGGAAGGAGCTACGAATGCGGCAGGAAAGGAACTCCATGAAAGTTCTAGTCAACCTGTGAAGGCTGATTGTCATAGTTTTTCCGAATAAAATCAATCTTTGAAGAAACATTTACAAAAACTGCATAGTGCCAAGGATTTATAATGCAAGGTGGTAGTTAGAGCATCAAACTTCCCACCTTGCATATAATTGTCACAACCCAAGATTTTCCAAATCTTGTAATGTGAAAATAAATGAATAAAATAAAACTTTGTTTTGATTTTCAGGGCCAGAAGAAACTTTTTGAATCCAATTGGAAATCTTCAAACAAATTTGAATTAAATAAAATCCTAAAGGGATTTAAAAAGATAAACATTTAATAAAATGAAAATAAAATATTTTGGAATTGCTATTTTTGATCTTTTAAATAAAAGGATTTGGTTTTTAAAAGAAATAGAAGTGTCATAAATAAGGATTATTTTATAAAGCCAAATTAAACCTTGGCCAAGCCTTGGAAATAAAATATTTCTATTTGATAAAAATAGTAAAGGTTTGTTCAAAATAAATTAATAAGGATTTAATATCCAAGTCTTATTAATAAAGGTTTTACTATTTCCAAAATAACAAAACTTATTTATTTATTTAAAATAAGTTTTCCAAGTATTTTATATTCCCAAATAAAACCTACTGATTTGGTTTTGAAAATTAATTAGATTTCAAAATGGAGTTTTAAAATAAACATCAAATCATATTTTGATTTAAATAACAATGGTCTATTTATTTAATTAATAATGGACCTAAAATAAAATTATTATTTCGGTTTTGGGATTTGGTTTGTGTTGATAAACAGAACCAAATTCAAGTGCAAAGTAGTGATTGTTTGAAATTGTTTGAATGTTTGAATAGTTGATTGAAATTCAAAACAGAAAATAGATTTGGAAAAAGAAAAAGGTTCAGACAGAAAAAAATAGTGCAAAGGACCAAACCCAACAAGGCCCAGCAAACAGCCCAGCTCCCCTCCCCAAAAGATAACGGTTCGCACCAATTTGTTAACCCGTAGTGACACTGACTGGTGGACCTCCCTCTCACTTCTTTTCCCACTGACGACTGGACCCCACCTCCCTGTTCATCCTCCTCACCCGCGCGACCACCTCCCCCCAAACCTCGCTGCTGTTCACTGTCATTCCACCTGCGCTCTTAATTCCTCTTAATGGCTGCGTTAATCTCGCCCCCGACCATGCGTACATAAGCACCCCTCCTCCCTCTGTCTTTTCCCTCAAACACCAGCTCCACATCGCCACCAGGCTACCTCGAATTGGCCCTGCACCGCCGCTGTTCCGGCGAGCTCCTCCGGTGAAATCCGACAAACCATAGCCACCTCTTGCATCCCTGAGCACACTAGGAGATTCCCCACCTCCTGACGCAGCTGTCCGTGCCATTCGTATGACCGCGGGCGCCCCAGAGCAACGTCTGCAACAAGCTCTGAATGACGCCGCCGTCCGCTCCAACTCCGACGAGCCCCACAGGTAGATTCCGGCCGCCCCTCTTCTTCTCGTTCACGCACATAGCATCTCCGTGATCCCCTGCGTCTAACCATGCTTCTGGTTTGCCTTATCGTGACCCATAGCATCGTCTTCGACCTCGACCAGAGCCAACCGTCGCCAGAACGAACTCCGGCGAGGAATTCCTCCTGCCCTCGCGCGCCCCTTGCCCCGACGACCACACGTTGAGCTTCCCCAGCCTCCTGCGATCTCGGTGAGCCTACTCCCTCCCTCTCTCGCTTCCTGTTTCACCAGCGCCGCCACTATCTGACCGTCGCCGCCGCTCGCAAATGGTCGAGCACGCTAGCACTGTAGGATCTCGATCCGACGCTTGCGATAGATCACTTAAGCCACGAAGGGGTACGTTTTCTGGACCACACGATTTGACTAGATCCAACGCACTGCAGCGCGTGATCCGACCGAACCGATACCGTCCAATCAGACAGTGCCGCGTGTCCCCTGTTCTGTTTAGAAACAGATTTGAAAACAGAATTGTTTGTTAATTTCAAACCCTTGTAACTTTCGATCCACATGTCCAAAATTTACAAATTCTATACCGTTGGAATCAGTGGAACAAACCCTAGCCAACCATGCCTCTAGTTTAGCAAATAGTATCTGTTAGCTTGTTGGTTTTTGCAGAAACTTTTGTATGCTTAATAAGACTAGAAAAATGTTTCAAAAATGTTTTTGAGTTTGAAACCTTGGCAAAATAGTTTTTATGGTGAACTCACTGACCCTAGTAACCAACCCTTGGTGTTGAAAATGATTTTGGTAAAGTTTAGGTTGGATTATTTGATTTAGTCATTTCTAGCCAAATAAAAAGAATGGTTTTTGTTATGAAAATGATTTTGAGTAAAAACTTTGGGAAAATGGTATGAATCAAACCTACTGACCCAAAACACCAAGTTTTGCAAACTAGCAACTCATTTGGTGAAAAACTTAAAAGTTTTGTTTTGATAAAAACATTTTTCACCACATAAAATGATGAATGGATTTTAAAATGGTTTTGGGATAAAACCCTTTTGCAATTGACTTTGCCATTTTGGTGAATGACCAATTTGGAACTTACAAAAGTTTAGAAGCCTAGTGTAGACCATATTTGCAAATATAACCATCTTTTGCATGCTTACATGCATGACTTAGATCTTAGATCCCATTGTTTTATGTGTGTGAAATGTTTGATTGATTATTTGGAATGCTAGTTGATATAGAGTTTGCTTGATTGATTGTAGTGAAATTAGCAAAGTGTGAGACTAGCAAGATCAAGGAGTGAACCATCATTCCCTACCAAAAAGGCAAGTTACACTATCATCTAAAGTCCTACTATTTTCTTATACTTAGTGGATTTTGAAAACATGCATGAAAAGAATTTCTATACTTATGCTATCCTAAATCCTAATAGGATTCCCTATACACTCCTTAGTGAAAATATTGTAGTTGTTACATGATTAGCCATGCTATATATATTTTGAAAAGAGATACATGTTGAGATTTTATGAAGTTGAGAAAAGGACTTGTGATTTTATATAATAAAACAAGGACTCAATGAACCACCTGGGTGGCCAAGGATACTTTGAGTTTTGGAGAAGGTGGCAACAAAAGGATCCATGTCTATGGAAATCTCTTTGTGTTGTGCTCCAAAGGAAACCACCCAAGAAACTTAGAGATTGAACAGGTTTCTCCAATTGTGGCTTTCGTGTGCAACCACATGCTATTATGGCTCTGGCTTAGTCAACTACATTGGGAAGACCCATGCACTGTCTTCAGTTTACTGGACATGGGGATCTGGAATGCTTCATGGGTGCTGAAGACAAGCTAGCAATGGTGTATGGGAGGACCCTTTGGAAAGACTTCGTCACATTCTCAATCTGCCAGTACTCCATCTTGGTGAGTGCTAATCCAGTGGCCACTGGTGGAAAAAGGATGGGATTGTGACATATGGGTAAAGTGTACTCCTTCTGCAGAAGATAATAAAATCTAAGTACTTAGCCGTGTCCCCGGTTATGGACAATACTGAGCAACTAAAGTTTGAAGCTATGGGAGATCTCGACATTCTAATTTCTAAAAGAAAAACTTTTATGGACTTGATGCACTTGGGGTTACCAAGGAGCTCAAGAGACTTTGACAAAACTTGATGTACTTGGGGTTACCAAGGAACTCAAGAGATGGAAACATGAACACTTGGGGTTACCAAGGAACTCATGAGATTTGATAAAACTTGTTGCACTTGGGGTTACCAAGTAGCTCAAGGGATTTTTGACAAGGACTTGAACACTTGAGTTTCTACCAAGGAGTTCAAGGAACTTGGAAAACGAGATTTGACAAAGGACCAAAACTATTTTGAAAAGATAGGATAAATATTGATTTATGCAAATGAGCCTTAAACTCTACTTAGCCAAATGTGCATGTATTGATAGTATCCACTCACATTATACATAGTAGTGAAGCTTGCCAATACAATTCAAATGTATTGACCCTTGTGGCTGTAACTTGTAATGTTGCAGGTTTGATTGATTTTAGTGAAGATTGTTTGATTAGGATTACAAAGTCTACAACCAACATCTGCCTGTGGCACTTTTGAAGATGAAGGACCCATGACAATAGATATTCCGCTGCAATGTAATGTAATAGCCAAATGAGATATGTATGATGTAATAAAATTATGTTATTCCTGGTTATAAAGTTATGTTATGACCTTTGTTTCTTGATATTACATCTTAACTGTGGATGCTAGCTATTGATCCAGTGACTAGCATTGTAACACAGGGGACACCACCTTATGTTGTTGTAAGGTTGGGACACTCCTTCTACAGATGGTATCAGAGCATTGTGTTGCCTGTAGGATTTGTAAACCCTAGGATTGGATAAAAACCCTTAGAAAATAGGAGTTGTCTTATTCCAAAAACACTTGTAAACTCTTTCCTCAACCATTTTGGTTTCAACTCTACATCTTTTGTACTTCAACTTGATGGAAAAACCTACCCATGGCCAAAGACTACACCATGTGCAAAGGACTTCTTCAACTTTTTCAACTCTAATGACTTCAACTTCTTCAACTCTAATAACTTCAACACCTTCAGCATGTTCCCCAAGGACTTCCAACTTGGATACCACTAAGGACTACAAGTGAGACAAGGAAATCTTGCTCAAGATTTAGAGACTGAGGGAATGCAAAAGTTAGAAGGAGCCTACATCATTTGAAGAATTGCAACCAAGAGTTTTTCTCAAGGAAACCATGATCTCATACAAGAAGAATCAAGAAGGAAGGAAAGATCACAAGTGAACCATATAGATGGACTACCATATTTTAGATAAGTCAAACTCACCAACTTATGTGGTGTAACAAAATATTTTGTTGCCTAAGTATGTGCTTGAACTTTGTTTGAGTGAAATGTTTGGTTTGTGATTGCATGCACATTGATTGTGTGAATTGTGATGTGTGTGATTAGAAATAATTCCTTAGAAATGTCTTGCCTATTCTAATCTCCCTTCAACCCAAACAGATGACTACTCCAAGAGACTCCAACATCAAGGTAGATGACACCAACACCAACCAAGAGGACAGCATGAAAGAGCTCATAGCAACTCAGAACCAATTGAACCAAGTGACAGCTCAATTCATAGCCAACTCTAGTGGAGAAGATCCAAAACTACAAGGATTTTTGGAAACTCAAGGCCAACTAATGCTTAAGGTGACTGATCAAATGATCAAAATGGAAGAAAGCTATCCCAAAAGAGTCTATTACAACAAGGATGACAGAAATATTATTCTAGATGGAGCCCCAGCTTGCATTATTTGTGGAGACAAGGATCATACTTACAAGGAGCATGGAGATCAATGCCCCAACTGTGAAGAGAAACATCCTGTTGGACAATGTCCCACTTCTCAAGCCACTTGTTATTTGTGTGAAGGAAACAATCATGTTCCTATCCAATGCCCCATCTAGGCCATTGTGGAACAAAGGAAACAAGAAGGATCCAAGTATGCCAAGAATGTGGATGGCAAAGGAAAAGGACCACTTATACCTCCAAACAAGACAACCCAATTCAAAGGATCAAAGAAACCCAAGAAGCAAAAGATTGACAAAAGCCATGTGCAATGTTATAAATGTAAATAAATGGGACACTATTCTGGTGAATGCCCAGAGAACCCAAAGAATAAAGAGATTGGCAAAGTAGTGTGCAACAACTTGTTGCCTGCCAAAACTCACCGGCGAGCAGCGACGAGCAACACGAAGAGCCGGGAGGCTCCTAATCGCTGGTGGGCCTGGTCCTCGTGCAACGGCCGCAAAACTCCGCACACGCCCGGCTTGGTTCGAGGCGTGCACTGACCTATACCTGGTCGAAGGTGAAGGATTGCTTCGATTGATTTCTGCATGGTAAACAAGTATCGTAAAATTCGAGCCGTGACCGCTCCTGTGTTTCCGTGAATCGGCTCCTAGAGCCGATTATCCCATGGTTACGCATTAGATTTACGATAACATGGGGTTTTGCTTGATCATTACAAGTTAAATCGATCTCTGACGGTTTAACGTTTTCACCACGTAATTGGAACGTCCTACACGTAATTGAGCCCGGTATATACAAAGATGAAGAATACTAATCCTAGAGGAGGCCTAATAACCAACGTAAAGTCAATTACCGGAACAACTTCTAGAGCGAGTAGACTACGCCCTTATGTATTCTCGGATCGCTCAACCCGCTTGTAAGGCCCGACTACGTAGATATCAAACTAAACCTTGGCGAGCAAGGCACAACCACAACAGATCGAATCACTAAATAAAGATCATAAGATGCTACCCTCGCACTTGGGAAAAAAGGTAAAAGGTAGCGAGGTAACTAGAGGCGCATAACTTTAAACAATTATAGCGAAAAGCACCGATGCTAGCCTCAACAAATCTATAATAGTAGTGTTACTCGCCATCAACAAGGCTTCAGACGAGTAACACTAAATAACGATAGTAATATCGCCTAGATCGCAAGATGCGATCTAGGCAAGATGACACTTACCCGAAAGAAACCCTAGAAACAAGGGGTATGGCGGCCGAGATTGTGTTTGTGAACGTGATTGTCCTCCTTTTCTTGATAACCTTAGGTACATATTTATAGTCAGAGACTCTACTTTTGGAATAACTCTACAACTCTATCTTTACCTAAACTGAAACGAAACCTCTTGAAACGAAACCTACTATGATACAAGATACACGGCAATTTAGCCCAATTCACGACTAGGCCGATCCAACAACACGTTGAATATACGCATCTTCCAAGCCCATCTTGATCACGGCCCATCTCCTTCTTTGGCCAAAATATGGCGATAACATGCCCCCCGGTTTTGGCAATAATAATTCCAAAACCACTGCTTTTTGTATCGGGTCACAAGGCGTTTGAGAATCGCGCAGAGTAATCGCCACGCCACCCCTTCATCATGATGCCATGTCTTCTCAACTCCTTCGCAGGCATGATTTGACGATTTTGGCGGACATTCGGGAAACCGCTATGGCATTGAACCGTCTCCACTATTCCCTTATTTAAATTCGTCGAAAGCATTCATAGTCCCCATCTTCCTCCAGTAGCCAGAAAACCCTTCTTCCTCTGCCGAAAAAACCCTCTTTCTCTGCCATGGCCTCCTCTGGCCTGTCCTCCCAAGCCTCCAACTCAATGAGCGACTGAGAACCGACGCCAGAGCACCCGCCAACGGCGGGCAGACACTCGCCCCACAATGGTGGGACGAGAGGATTGAGACTTCACCGCTGGTCGGAGGACGACGTCCTTGACCGATGGCGAGACAACCTTCGTTCCTTGCCGATGGAAGATCCGGAGGCGGCAGCTGACGACGCCATGTCACGGGACGCCGACTCCTCCGATTAAGAGGAGGAAGAGGAGGACACCTCCTCCGAGGAGTACCAGCCGGTGAAGTACTTCCGTGCCGGGTCCAGCGAGGACACCGACGACGACGAGGACGAGGAGGCCCCCGCTGGCTTCTTCAGCAGCAGCAGCGAAGACGACGCCGGTAGCAGCGCTGAGGACAGCGAACAAGACGGCGGCGAAGACAGCGACCTCGCCTAGATTAGGAACCAGTAGTAGTAATAGTAGTAGCAATAAGCTCCTTTGTAATCAATCTTTTGTAAGCAATCAGCTTTTGAATGAATGAAAATCTGTTTCTCGAAGATTGTCTTTTCGCCCCAATTTTGCCGATAGCCACAGTAAGTCGATGCTCCAGAAGCCGATAGCAACGTATCGGCTTTCACCTTGTTACGTTCACACAGTCAACCAAGCCATAGCTCAAAGAGCCGATGCACATCGTCTTTCCCACAAACGTTGACAAGGCCAAACTTGGTCGCATACTTAGGCAAACCTAAACGGTCACTTCTTAGTTTCAAATGGTAACCTGCGACCCCCTTCAAAAAGGGCGACCTAGATCTCCAATTGCCCACCGACCAGATCGAGCTCACAGCAACAAGAACCCCCAATCCTCAACTTGCACAGATCCATCTCCGCCGGCAAACTAGATGGCGGAATCGTCCAACACCAATCCAGAGGTCTCCGGTCTGAAGGTACGCCTACTCCTCGCAGTCTGAACGCGATGTTAGAATTTAATGGTGAACACCTGAATTAATGCCTTTATTCCACCATTAAACTTTCTAGGTTTCAGACATCCTGCTGCCGCATCCTTCTCTCCCAAATTCCCTCTGTCTTGGCCCGCATGATTCTAGTCCTGCCCATCCGATTTCTTGAAGCAAATAGAATCCTTCGTAAGCCAAGACCTAGATCTGAACTCTTGGGCCGATCGCCATGCAGCTGGCCTAATCCCCCCGAACATTGGGTTTCTTGGTTCAGTAGGGTAGCTAGAGCTTACCAATCCCAATGGGAAACTACGGGGATATCCGATGCCTTGCATCTATCATTGTCTCCTCTTGAGAAACACGAGAATCTTCTCAGAACCATCGGCTACTTCTGGTCGGACGCTCTGAACTGCTTCATGTTCGGTCATGGCCCTATGTCACCAACCTTATTAGATGTGGTGATGATCACTGGTCTGGATGTTATATCACCCAGCCCCTCTGCCTTTAAACTGACCAAAGTCCCTTACAAGCTGTCTTCTAAAACATACTGCATGAACTGGGGTGTCTACCTCCAACGCCACATGAAAACAAAGGGCCCTGTTTCAGAGAAAGAACATACAGCCTTTCTCAACTTCTGGCTGGAGCATTTCATATTCTGTGGCCCTTCCCTTGCTCTAACCAAAAACTATCTCTCCTTAGCCCACGAACTGGCCAAAGGTACCCAACTTGGCCTCGGCAAACTGTTTCTGGGAGAAGTCTATCGATACCTCCAGTTGATGTCTGCTGTTGTTTTACGCATAGCATCAAAACAGGTGGTCCTTGGTGGTTTATTCAGCTATGGGCTCAGCTATATTTCCAAAATCACATCCCAAACTTCCCCCTTTTGGCGAGTTGCACCTTCCCAGATGTCAAAGGGAAGCAGATCCGATGCACTAGTTATGGCCAAGCTTTGTATAGGCTGCCAGGCAGCAAACTATCCCCTCAGGAAGCATCCAAGTGGTTCAGCACTTTCTCCCAAGGCCTGGACAACCCTACCTTCTTCCCTTATATGGAGGAATCGGAACACTTTGAAAATCCACTCTCCTTCAGGCTGGACAATTTTGCCGATGACACTAGCACTCGGCAGCTCTTTTCCACCGTGATTCGTCCCTGTTTCCTTCCAGTTGGCATGAGTACGTCCAACAGAATAATCAAACCTGGGTATGAATTCTACCGACCGTCGTAGTGGCTCGCCAATTCGGCCTTGGACAAGTAGCTCCCCACTTCTTTCTCCATCACCTTACGGAGAGCAGAGCCGACCTGCCTGATCCTCTCACCAGCCAAAGGTGTTACTCCTTCTTTGATGCTCTGACCATCCCAATTCCCAACGACCTCACCTTTGCCTCATCAACCGATGGCTTTGAAGACTGGTGGTCGATGTGGAAGACTCACGCCTTGGAGAGCTCTGGGACCGCTGAAAACAGATGTCGACTATGACATCCCGTGAACAGTACCACTACTTGCAAATTTTCTTGATGCAGCTTGCAATTGATCCTTTTATTAATCCATTCTTTCTCTTTGCGCAACAAGATGGCCCCGAGCCCACATAGTGACGGCCCCCTTCGAGTTCTTCCCGCCACCTCGTGGTTCTTTTCGCAAAAACTCGCCACCTCGAAAAGGGTCATCATGCGTAACCATTGATGACACCACAACCGGCTTCCAAGAAACCAAGCAACTCCTAAGTCACCTGCCTCGAGTTCCGACTAAAACCAGAACGATGGTGAGGAAGGTAGCCAGAAGACCTTGAGGCGCCGAGCCCTTCTCCGCACAGCTCGCATGTAAGCCGATTCAGGCCTTGGTCGATCCTTGTCATTCTTCCATTCTTGCAGACATGCTCGCCATCTTGGTTCTCCTTTTAGGCTTCGTTGAAGACACCTCCACGAGGATACCTGCACCAATCGAGGAGAACTAGGCCCAACGGATTCGAGAGGACCATCACACCGAACCAACCAGATTCACCACCATCGGCTTCCTGTGAAAAGGTCGGCTCTGAACCTGCGCCCCGAGCACCGAGGCGGGCCAACTAGGGTCCCAAGAGAGCTCGAAGGACTACAAGCTTCTTCGAGCCGGAGGTCGAAAATCACCACCCTCCATACTCTTACTACTTGTTTCCTTTTGTCTGCCGATTTATCCTTATTTACATCGGCTAAGAACACCTTTCATGCAGACGACTGACACTTTCAGTGGGGAAGCCGGGGCAGTGCCGACGCTGGATCTGGGAATCCCCGAAGGTGCAGATGAAACGGCTACCACTCGCCAAGCCTCCACGACCACACCCAAACCGATGGCCTCCTCATCGCTATCCCTCAATCTTAGGAGAGGTACGTTTAGGTTCTTCGGCTCATCCTTACGTTTGGATGCATCTCGACGCTTTTCGGCTGCCAGCTGTGATATTTCAGATTCTTTGTCGTTCGACCGAATCCATCGAACCAACTCTCTCCGTTCTGCTGATAAACCACAAGCCGTGGCTGTTCCACCTCAATTCCATCGTCTCAAAGCCTCGCTGTCCTCCCCAATCAAGAGCTGATCGAGGGTTCTGAGGAGGTGAAGGGCGTCCTGGCTGAAATAAAAGACCAACTCCCAGTAGCCTTGCAGGTGAAGCTTTGGCCAGTCGTAACCCTGTCTTTCTACGGGCCAAGGGTGAAGTTAGCTCGTGACAGGATCAGCAAGGCCGCCCAACTCCCACTGAAAGCCAATATCGCGGACAGATGCCAGCAGCTCAACGAGAAAAAGGCGTCTCTGGATGCCAAAACTGACACCTCTGTCAGTGCCGCCGAGCTCGCATCCTTGAAAAATGGGTTGGAAGATCTTGAAGAGAAGGTCCGGCGACTAAACAGCTCATTCGTGATAAAGAAGAATCCATCGCCCGCTCCCAAGACGGGCAAAGCCTCAAAGCTCAAATGAAGACCGATCTGGGAGAAATACGTGCCCTGAACAAACAGCTAGTGACGGGCAAGGACGAAGACGACGAAGCCGAGATCGCCGAGGTGGATCGTGTCCGTGCTGACGCCCTCCACGCCTTCGAAGCATTTCTTCAGTAGCTTGTATGTGTAAACTGGCACCTGTTTGTAACATATGTGCACCACTAGAGCCGATGACCGTGCATCGGCTATATATTTTTGTTTTTATTCGGCCGATTTCTAGCATCGGCCCCCATATTTTTACTGTCCAACGTCTCACGTGCTTTTACTTGGCCGATTCCATGTATCGGCCCCCATATTTTACTGTCCATCACCCCACATGCTTGGGAAATATTTCTTGAGATGTTGACCGTTGACCGCCACTGGGAATTTCACGCCGTCCAGCTCCTCAAGCATGTACGTGTTTCCTCTTAAAACTTGGTCGACCCTGTACGGCCCGTGCCAATTTGGAGACCATTTACCATATGTTGCATCCTTAGTCCCCAACGGCAACATAGCTTCCCATACCAGATCACCAACGTGGAACTCCTTTGGCCTCACTTTCTTGTTATATGCACGAGCTACCTTGGCCTTGTTCTCTTTGATTTTCTCAAGCGACCACAGCCTGAGCTCGGTTAAATCCTCAATCGTCACTCATCGTGGTTGCGTATTCTTGATCGTTAGATCGCTCAAAAGTGACACGTCTCGATCCAGCCGTAATTTCCCAGGGCAATACGGCTTCTTGTCCATATACTAGATGGTATGGCGAGGTTTTAATCGCCCCATGGCATGACATGCGATAAGCCCACAATGCCTCTGACAAAACCTCGTGCCAACGCCTAGGGTGCTCATTGACTTTTCTCTTGATCAGCTTGATGAGGCTCTGGTTGGATGCTTCAGCTTGCCCATTCGCTTGAGCATAATATGGAGATGATCTGATCAGCTTAATCCCCGTGTCCTCGCAGAACTTCCTAAACTCTTGAGAAATAAAGACCGAACCTCCATCGGTCGTGATAGTTTGGGGAATCCCGAATCTATGGATGACATGTTCTTTCACAAAGTTGATAACATCCTTTGAGTTTACTGATTTCATCGGGACAGCCTCCACCCATTTAGTGAAATAATCAGTGATGGCCAATATCCAAATGTGGCCTTTACTTGATGGAGGATTGATTTTGCCGATCATATCCATGCCCCAACCTCGGAATGGCCAAGGCTTGATGATGGGGTTCATTGCTGACGCGGGTACCATCTGAATTTTCCCAAATTTCTGACATGCTTAACACCCTTTGTAGTACTTGAAACAGTCCTCAAGCATGGTGGGCCAATAAAACCCTGATCGCCTAATCAACCATTTCATCTTGTGAGCCGATTGGTGAGTTCCACAGGCGCCTTCGTGTACCTCGTGTAGGAGCCGATTGGCCTCGGCTGTCCCCAGACATTTGAGTAATAACCCTTCCAGAGTCCTGTAAAACATGTCATCCCCAATAAGCACATACTTCATGGCCTTGTACCTTATCCGTTTAGGCCCCCAGCCAATCCTTCAAGTAATTGAAGATATCGGCTCTCGATCGTCGACTGTGAACGTACGAACATCGGCTCCTCTGCTACATCCTTGTAGCTGAAGCCATTGTGCAAGATCATTTGCCTCGTATTCTGCGACCGGGATCCGTGAAGTTTATGTACCGAACTGCGCCATCAGCTCACCAGGCAAACCATAATGGGAAGAGGGACTCGCTCACACTTGTACTCCTCCGTGAGTTGGGAAATCACCAACTTGGAGTCTCCAAAATTTCCACCGCCGCTCCGATGAGCAACTCCATTCTTGCGATCGCCTCGCACTCGACGCGTTGTTAGTGCGAGGGGCCGATAACCTGATGGAGAAAGAAAATGTTGCGCCCCGGGGTGACACGAGTAGCATGCCGATGCCGCACCCATCGTCACAAACCGATCCGTCGAAAAACATAGCCCACGCTCGTATAGACAATGCCGCTATGTTAGTGTTGATCCTTTCAGCGATAAGGTCGGCCAACGCCTGTCCCTTAACTTCTTTCGCGGGTTGATACCGGATGTCAAACTCTGACAATGCAAACATCCATTTGCCCAGTCGGCCTTTCAACATAGGAGCCGACAGCATGTGCTTTATGACGTCGACGGTATATGATGATGATCTCCGCTGATAGCAAAATGTGGCGCAGCTTGGTGCGGTGAAAACAGCAGAGGCACAACTTATCGATATCGGGATACCTTGTCTTCGCGTCCAAAGATCCTTCGCTTATGTAGAATACGACTCGCCCAGCCCATCATAAACTTGCACCACCACCGAGGCGATGGACGTTACCATCGACAAGTAAATGTAGAACGGTGCATGTCTGGCGGAACCAACATGGCGGCTTGCCGATATTCGTTGATCTCCGAAAGCTCGTTGTTCTTACGCCCCCGAATTCCTCGTCGATTTAATTTTCACCACCCCATGAACGGCTCTATCCTTCCCGATGATTAGAGATGAATCTTCCGAAGTTGATCTTGCCCGAGAGATGCAGTTCTTTCTTTGTGGTGGGTGGCTTCATTGTTCGTGACCGCCTCCGACTTTTCAGCCGATCTCGATTCCGCTCATGGACCAAAAACCCAAGAACTGACCGCCGTCACCTCAAGGCACACTTCTTTGGATTCATCCGTAACGAATTTTCTTGTCCGGTCCAGACGCTGCGAATCGTCCAAGTGTCCTTGCAATCGAAGGGACTTGACCACCACGTCATCGATGTAAATTTCCACCACTTGCCGATCGATCATGGAAAATATAATTCATGGCTCTTTGGTACGTGGCGCCGGCATTCTTTAGTCCAAACGTCATGACTACATACTCGAACAACCCCACCGAACCTGGTACTCTGAACGCGGTCTTGTGTATGTCTTCCGGAGCCATAAAAATTTGGTTGTAACCGGCATTGCCATCCATGAAGCTCAAGATCTTATGACCAGTCGCTGCGTTGATTAACGTCTCTGCCACCGGCATTGGATACTCATCCTTTGGGGTAGCTCTGTTGAGATCCCGAAAATCTATGGCAACACGCCAACGGCCATCCTTTTTCTCTACAGGTACGATACTAGAAATCCACTCAGCATACCTGCATGGCCTGATTAACTTGGCTGTCAACATTTTCTCGACCTCCTTCCTGACTTCCTCCAGAATTTCGGCCTTCATCTGTCGTGCTCATCTGGAATGGCGAAACCCTTCTTTAAGCGGAGTCGATGCTCAATAATGCTCTGCCTAACCTGCATCTCCGTAGTCCCGAAGCGATCTGGGGTACTTTTTAACAGGGCTATCATCGGACCCCGCAGACTCGGATATAACTTCTTGCTGATAAATGTTGGCCGTGGCTTATCCCGGGACCAATGTCGATTTCTTCTAGTTCATCGGATGTAAACCCATACCCTAGCTTTCCGTCACTGTCAAATCGATGCTAAACACAGGCAAGCGGAGGTGAGGATAACAAAATAATTTGGGCTGATTGCCTGAATCGCCCCTTTGATTGCATTAGTCAAGGATGGTTTACACCTTATTGTTTTACAATGGCGGGCATCTCCACGACTGCGTAACTCGCTTGTCGTATGATTGCTGCTTTTATTTTTGTGGCCGATCGCAGGATCGCATACCACGGATGATTGTGGTCTTTTCTACTCGTGCCGGTGGATAAGACCAGCCTCACCCCGCTTTTTGTAGCTTCAATGCGCCACACCGCCTAGACTGATTCCGAGATCGGCTCTTGGTCTTCGCTTCCCGACGTTCATGCCAGCTATGGAGATCTCGATAGAATCATCTGCATGGATGACCTCCACTTCATCTCCATCCCATTGTATTAGGCAATCGGTGCATCGTGGACGGGATGCAGCGGTTTCGTGAATCCAATCTCTCCTAGCAAGACAGAGGTGCTTTTGCTGTCCACGACGAAAAAAGACGGGTATGGTTTTCCTGCCCACGGCCCGATCCACGCTCGACGCCTATGCTTCCGAAGACGACCGTTGAAGTCGCTTAACGTGACGTTGGTTTTGATCGAGATCTGTAGGAGCGTCCCAAACGTCGTAGCATGGAGTATGGCATGATATTGATCGCCGCCCGGTGTCCACCAACATCTTCTGACGGTTGCCCATTGATGTAACCTCGTAGGTTGTGGCTTTCGATGTTTGTAACCCTTCTCACGTGGCTTCTCAAAGATAACCGCCGTGGGCCGCAAATAACCTTTGGTAGCTCATTGGTTCTTGGCGCACTGGACGGAAGTATGAACACCATGTTTGTGCCACCGATGTCCGCATCGGCTTTACCGGTTTGGGGCGCCACTCTCCTTGTCGGGCGGTCTCCGCTTCTGTGGTCTCGCCTAATATTGATGGCCGATCGGGCCGTGCTTTTAAAGCGTGAGATCTGCGCTCAGCTTCCTCCAAGTTACGCAGCCACGCACTCTACGCTTTTGGGTGTCGAGTCCGGGACACCACCTTGACGGTGATATCTGTCTTCTTCTTTGTCATCCCTTGGCTTCTCGAGGTCTTTTGCTCGAGCGGACTCCTATGTAACAGGGTGTGCGAGGCCCTAGACGTTCGAACACCGAACCGCCCCGTGTTCTCCTTCCGCTGTCCACATTCGCAGTTGTCGATCGTAGGTAATCGGCTCATTCCGCATCCCATAATACTTGAAGAAAGGACAATCCCAATGTTTGTCTGCGCTTCCTTTTCTTTAGACGGTCCCCTAGCGAGGTGCTCATATCCTTCATCGTCTCCATCGCGCCGGCGACGTTGGTCATACTGACGCTCATACTTGTTAAGGAGATGCGTGGAATGTGGCTTCTGATATCGCACTCTCCTCACCTGTTCTTCGGTTAGGTACCGCCTGTCATTGTGGCTGGGCCGGTCGTGGACCAGCCTCCTCTCTTTCTTTGCCCCGAAAGCGACCACCTTACTCCTTGTACGTGTCATGGTGGTACCTGGACCGCCATATTAACACCGAATCGAAAAATCCAGTGACGCCGCATGAGCGACGAGTTCTACCATGTTGACGCCGGGAAATGGGTTTGTGTCCACTTTCATGGCGAACTGCCCAAGGATCAGACGGCCTTGCTCTATCGCCGTTTGGATTTGGCGACGTAGCTCTTGCAATCATTGGTGGTGTGGGTGAACGAGTGATGCCACTTGCGGTATGGTCTCCCGTTCATTTCTGAGCCGTGGGATTTTGTGGCCTTCGGTAACCTCGGTTGCTTCTCCTTGAAGCAAATCGAAGATCCGCTGGCTTTGCTCACGCCGGTCGAACCCTTTTGCGGGCCCTTTGCTTTCACCCATTTGCAGGACACGGTGGTCCGCCGAGCCCATTCAGCCACGGCCACCTCCTGGTCTTGTGTAGGATCATCTTCTTACTCAGACCAGGCCTATCGGACGTTTGAACATGTCTTGGTATAACTCGGTGGCGCTGTTCATACATCGCCGTTTCGGGCCATGTGCCAACGAGTTGTACTCTACTTGGAAAGCCAGATCCTTGATGGGTGCCGAGACCTAACACCGCCACTCGACCGCTTCCTTCTCTTAAACGAGCTGAGTAACATCGGTTCTTGACGGTCTGGCCTGGATGTACTCGCCACAGTTCCCTCGCTTTTGCCGCACTGTGCAGGTCCGCAATGCCAGCCTCGTAGCCTCGAATGATATTGGATGTGGAACTGCTCTTCCGGTTGCTTCAGTCTGAATCGAATCGTGGCGAGGTGTACCATCCAAAAGCTGGTCTGTCGAGATTGCGCAAAAACCTTACGCGCCGATCCGATCCGAAATTATGCCTAGCTGCGTGTATCGCACGTGCTCGATCGAGCTTGACCCTTCCGACCCGCTAAACCTTGAGAACTGTGAGCCGATACTTGGGTGGCGGAATTAGATCAAACTTCGTTGGGGTACGGCTTTGAATAGCCGATTGTCCTTCTCTTCGCACGAAGCCGGGTCTCTCAAGATGGTACGGATTTGCTCCACTGTTTGAGCTGCAGGGGCTAGATTCTCATGACTTGTTCCAGTGGCGTACTTGGCTAGCCACGCCTGTTTGTCAGTGTCCATCCCAGATATCGCTGCTCGAAATGCTCGCCTCAAGATCCCGCCCAGAACCCCCGCCAGAAACTCCTGCGGTTGCAATCTGGTTGGTGCGTGTCAGGTTATTGCAGTCCGGCACGTAGGTGCATATATATCCGTGTGGGATTTCCTTAGGTGGCTCAAACAGGAATTGGCAATCTCCTGGGTCGCCTCCAACCTTGTAGACGACGTACGCTGCTGCTCTGGCGGCTCGGAGCTGCAAGCGTGAATGGCGATTGTGGCCTGGCCGAGCGGTCTTTCTCCTGGTGAGTCCCTAAAGTTGGCCCCGACGGAGAGTAATGATGTTTCATGATCTCTGAACTACGCGCCGCGACCCGAAAGCGTTCACCAGGGCTCTCGTAATGGCGCGAGAGAATGAGCCACCATGTAGTTGACTTCTGCCGTAGAGCTCAGTGCGCTCCTCGAAGGAACAGACAGATCCACCTCATCAAGAGCACCGGGAGAACCCTCCACTTGATGCCATGCTTACGGGTCCTCTCAAAAGAGCCGATGAGATCGGCTCAAGAGAGTTCTCGATCTCGCCATACTTCGCCTTTGTGCTCCTTAGGCAGCTCGTCAGACGTGATCATTCTCCATCGCAGTCGGATGTTGATGCAGATGTTGTTGAAGGTCCCACTGCGTGCGAATGTGTTGCTCGCCAAAACTCACCGGCGAAAGCAGACGAGCAACACGAAGAGCCGGAGGCTCCTGTAAGCTGGTGGGCCCTGGTCCCTCGGGCAACGGGCAAAACTCCAAAGACACGCCCCGGCTTGGTTCGAGGCGCACACTGACCTATACCTGGTCGAAGGTGAAGATTTCTCCGATTGATTTCTGCATGGTAAACAAGTATACGTAAAATTCGAGCCGTGACCGGCCCTGTGTTTCCCGTGAATCGGCTCCTAGAGCCGATTATCCCATGGTTCTGCATTAGATTTACGATAACATGGGGTTTTGCTTGATCATTACAAGTTAAATCGATCTACGACAGTTTAACGTTTTCACCACGTAACTGGAACGTCCTACACGTAATTGAGCCTGGTATATACAAAAGATGAAGAATACTAATCCTAGAGGAGGCCTAATAACCAACGTAAAGTCAATTACCGGAACAACTTCTCTAGAGCGAGTAGACTACGTCCTTATGTATTACTGGATCGTTCAACCCGTTTGTAAGGCCTGACTACGTAGATATCAAACTAAACCTTGGCGAGCAAGGCACAACCACAACAGATCGAATCAGCTAAATAAAGATCAAGCAAGATGCTACCCTCGCACTTGGGAAACAGTGCAAAGGTAGCGAGGTAACTAGAGACGGCATAACTTTAAACAATTATAGCGAAAAGAACCGATGCTAGCCTCAACAAATCTATAATAGTAGTGTTACTCGCCATCAACAAGGCTTCAGTACGAGTAACACTAAATAACGCATAAGTAAAAATACTGCCTAGATCGCAAGATGCGATCTAGGCAGCATGACACTTACCCGAAAGAAACCCTAGAAACAAGGGGTGGCGATGCGCCGAGATTGTGTTTGTTGTGAACGTGATTGTCCTCCTTTTCTTGATAACCTTAGGTACATATTTATAGTCCGGAGACTCTCTACTTTTGGAATAACTCTACAACTCTATCTTTACCTAAACTGAAACGAAACCTACTGAAACGAAACCTACTATGATACAAGATACACGGGCAATTGAGCCCAATTCTACGCACTAGGCCGATCCAACAACACGTTGAATATACGCATCTTCCAAGCCCATCTTGATCACGGCCCATCTCCTTCTTTGGCCAAAATATGGCGATAACACAACTGCAAAGAGCTAGGCCACTATGTAGCAACTTGTCCACAAGAGCCACGTAAAGAACTCAAGGACATCCATTGTTTCAATTGCAAGAACCCAGGGCATTATGCAAGCAACTGTCCAGAAAAGTTGAAGAACAAGTTGAACAAGCCTATGGAGAAACTCAACCTTGGCCCATGAGTCAAGTATGGAAACCAAGGACACAAAGCAAATGATTGCCCATGAGAAATTTTCCCCAGGATCCCAAGAAGGACAATATGTAATTTTTGTTTGAAAATTTTTAAGGGTGGTAGTACCCTAGTTGTTTGAAAATTAGGCTAGGGTACTACCACCCTTAAAAATTCTCAAACAAAAATTACATATTGTCCTTCTTGGGATCCTGGGAAAACTTCTCTAAGCAAACTTTTGCATTGAGTCCTTGGTTTCCATACTTGACTCATGGGCCAAGGTTTAGTTTCTCCATAGGCTTGTTCAACTTGTTCTTCATCTTCTCCGGACGATTTGCATAATGTCCCGTTCTTGCAGCAAGTGATGGATGTCCTTGAGTTCTTTACGTGGCTCTTGTGGACAAGTTGCTACATAGTGGCCTAACTCTTTGCAGTTGTTGCACCACACTTGGACAATCTCTTTATTCTTCTTGTTCTCTGGGCATTCACTGGAGTAGTGTCCCATTTCCTTACATTTACGACATTGTACAAGGCTCATGTCCTGCTTTTGTTTCTTTGGTTTCCTTAGTCCTTTGAATTGGGTTGTCGTGTTTGGAGGTATAAGTGGTCCTTTTCCTTTGCCATCAAAATTCTTGGCATACTTGGATCCTTCTTGTTTCCTTTGTTCAACAATGGCATAGATGGGGCATTGGATAGGAACATGATCGTTTCCTTCACAAAGATAACAAGTAGCTTGAGAGGTGGGACATTGTCCAACGGGATGATTTTCTTCACAGTTAGGACATTGACCTTCATGCTCCTTGGAAGTATGATCCTTGTCTCCACAGATAATGCAAGCTGGTGCTCCATCTAGAACAATATTTCTGTCATCCTTGTTGTCAAAGACTCTTTTGGGATAGCTTTCTTCCATGTTGATCATTTGATTAGTCACCTTAAGCATCATTTGGGATTGTTCCTCCAAAAACTTTTGCAGTGCTGGATCTTTATAACTATTGTTGGCTATGAATTGAGCTGTCAGTTGGTTTAACTGGTTCTGGGTTGCTATGAGCTCTTTCATGCTGTCCTCTTGGTTGGTGTTGGTGTCATCAACCTTGATGTTGGAGTCTCTTGGAGTAGTCATCTGTTTGGGTTGAAGGAAAATTAGAATAGGCAAGATATTTCTAAGGACTCAATTCTAATCACACACATCACAATTCACACAAGCAATGTGCATGCAATCACAAACCAAACATTTCACTCAAACAAGGTTCAAGCACATACTTAGTCAACGAAAATATTTTTGTTGCACAACATAAGTTGGTGTGTTTTTGACTTATCTAAATATGGTGGTCCATCTATATGGTTCACTTGTGATCTTTCCATCATTCTTGGTTGCTTCTTCTTACTTGGGATCATGGTTTCCTTGAGAAAAACTCTTGGTTGCAAGACTTCAAAGTTGTTGATGTCTCCTTCTTATTTTGCATTCACTTAGTCTCTAAATCTTGGGTAAGATTTCCTTGTCTTACTTGTAGTCCTTAGTGATATACAAGTTGGAGGTCCTTGGTGAACATGCTGAAGATGTTGAAGTCATTAGGGTTGAAGAAGTTGAAGTCATTAGAGTTGAAAGTGTTGAAGAAGTCCTTTGCACATGGTGTAGTCTTTGGCCATGGGATAGGTTTTCCATCAAGTTGAAATAGAAGAGAAGTAGAGTTGAAACCAAAATGGTTGAGAAAAGAGTTTACAAGTGTTTTTGTATATAAGTTTTGGAACAAGAGCAACTACTATTTTTCTAAGGGTTTTTTGTCCAATCCTAGGGTTTACAAATCCTACAGGCAACACAATGCTCTGATACCATCTGTAGGGGTTCCAATCTTTAATAAGATAGATCCCCCTGTGTTTACAATGCTAGTCCCTGGATCAATAGCTAGCATCCACAGTTTAGATGTAATATCAAGAAAACATAGGTCATAATATAGCTTTATAACCAGGAATAACATATTTTTATTACATCATACATAGCTCATTTGGCTATTACATTACATTGCAGCGGAATAACTATAGTCTTGGGGTCCTTCATCTTCAAAGTGCCACAGGCAGATGTTGGTTGTAGACTTTGTAATCCTAATCAAACAATCTTCACTAAAATCAATCAAACCTGCAACATTACAAGTTACAGCCACAAGGGTCAATACATTTGAATTGTATTGGCAAGTTTCACTACTATGTATAATATGAGTGGATCCTATCAATACATGCATATTTGGCTAAGTAGAGTTTAAGGCTTATTTGCATAAAGCAATATTTATCCTATCTTTTCAAAATGGTTTTGGTCCTTTGTCAAATCTCTTTTCCAAGTTCCTTGAACTCCTTGGTAGAAACTCAAGTGTTCAAGTCCTTGTCAAATCATTTTTTTCCAAGTTCCTTGAACTCCTTGGTAGAAACTCAAGTGTTCAAGTCCTTGTCAAAATTCCCTTGAGCTACTTGGTAACCCCAAGTGCAACAAGTTTTATCAAAATCTCATGAGTTCCTTGGTAACCCCAAGTCTTCATGTTTTCAACAAAATCTCTTGAGTTCCTTGGTAACCCCAAGTACATCAAGTTTTGTCAAAGTCTCTTGAGCTCCTTGGTAACCCCAAGTGCATCAAGTGTCGGGGGGTTGACCTCGGGTAGGTCAGAGACGGGGAAAGACAGAGGTACAATCCCCGTCTAGTTTCCGAGTTACGGTCTAGGTCGGCCGAATCATGAATATGTCGGCCGAGGTACGGGGGCGAGAAGCCCGTGTATGTATCAGCATTACCGAGTTATGCGAAGGTCACGGTTAGCCCGAGTGATCTCGATGCAGGTGAAGAACAAGCCGAGTTACACAAGGTAAGGTAAGGCCGAGTGATACAAAGCTTGCAGGAGAAGGAGAAGCCCAAGGTCAAACTATAGCTACAGGCTAGAAGGAATCAGAGCGGAGCCAAGCACAAGAGACAAGGATGCACGGCGTCAGAGGGGCAGAAGGAGGTCACGGAGGTGACAGTCCTGGAGCCCGAGGCACGCAGGAGGGGTCCACTGGAGCCTTGCCGTCGTTGGAAGGGCGACAGGGAAAGGAGGCCGCCGAACTACTATTTTGGGACAAGCATATTCCTCGAATATGCTTGCCTCGTCAGCCCTAAGGGCACCTAAGGCACTCCTTTATAAGGGGAGGCTTGGACCCTGAGGAGGGCATCGACTCTTTGAGCACCGTTAGGCTGGGGAGATTCATATCGTCCCCCTGTATACAGCTCGAGGAGCGCTTGTAACCCAACAAGAGAGAAATAAAGATCCTAGCTTTAATAACTTGAGTGTGGACACGGTTGCATCTTCCCTCCCCAGATCCCACTAGCATCCATTGGCCCCATACTTTAGCCTACCCATGGCATCTGCCGTGCCACCACCCCGACAGTTGGCCATCAGGCCAGTGTGCTAGCTGGAGTTGTGATCCGGACGAGAAACTTCATCAACACCGGCGAGCTGAGCCTCGCTTGGTCCGTAGATTTGGTCTCGCGACTATGTCGACAATGCAGAAGCTTCAGGGGAAAACTCCCAAGAATGGGGTCTTCATCAGCCTGGGCGAGCACAGGGTCTACGTCGGCGTCGACATCACCGGCATTTATCCTCACCAGGTTGTTGTTGCAGGAGAGCCACCTCGTAGCGCGGCAAGCCGTCCATCAAGAGAACATCCTGCAGCAGCGTGGTGATGGTCGCAGCAGAGCTCAAGCCGAACAGCAGATGTCGGGTCAAGCAGAGAACCACAGAAAGCAAGGCGCACTCCAAGGCACCACGCGCAACCCACTAAGGTAATTCCGCCATGACAAACCCGACCGAGCTACATGACACCACCCCAAAGGCACCACGAGTGAGAGGGACACTGGAAAGGCCGAGAACATTCTTCAGCGACTATAGAAAACTTAACCACACCAGAAGCGCCGATACTTGATCCGCAAATGCTCAGCAGAGTTAGAAGAAACCAGCAAAAGGTGCCGGTAGAGGCCAAAAAGTATCAGCCTGGAATCCTTGAACAGGACCACGAGAGAATATGCAAAAGCTAATAAGTTGATATCGCACCCGAAATGGTGGACGAACTAAGATTAAGAGGGAAGAACCTCATTGATGACATTAACAAAGAGCATGAAGCTCACAGGGCGTAATCAGTGATTTGGGTTTGCCGAGGTACGACTCGGCGAAGAACCCGAGCGGCAAATGCCGCAGCATTGGAGTTAGAGGGGTGACCGGGAAGCTCGGCGAAACAACAAGAAAGAGTGAATGAGCTGCGCATCGCGAACCAAAGAAATGAGGAAATACAGAACTAACCCGCAAGACCGGGGGCTTACTGGATGGTTCATTCGGCAGGGCAGCGCCTTTATCATGGCAAGAAAGATCTTCACCCGAAACAACGTCGAAGAGACAAAGCAAGAACCTGGGAAGAGGAACAAGCAAATTGTTCCATATGACCCGGCAATGGCTGGAAAGGCAAATGAGAACAAAGGCAATGCAAGCCGAGGTAACAGTGGGGAGAGAAACCACGGCCGTGTGGAAAAGGACGGCGGGGGCCGAGGCAATGGGGATCTCGGCAGGAGAGAACCCGCGAGAGGTAATCATGAAAACCAGACCCCGGCCGAAGTAAGGAGAGAGATGCCGCCCAACCCGCAACCAAGACATGAGCCTCGGCAGGAAAGAGAAGTAAGGCCAGCTCGCCACAATCAGATGAATGAAAGGTACAATGATGGTTATTCCGAGGTGGAATACGCAATCCAGGGTGGAAACAATCACTATGGGATGCAGGACAGAATCCTGTACAGAGATTTGCCAGCAAGTGATGCAAGAGTAAAGTTGGATCGGCTATACCGATCCGAACTGTTGGAAGAACAAGGTCCACCAGGCCCGACATGTTTTGGACCACGGATCATGGGCGAACCACCGGTGCCGAATTTTCAGTTAGCAAGAGGCACAAAAACATACAATGGAAGTACCAAGCCACAAGATCGGTTGATTGATTATGCCACCTGTGAAGATAGCGGTGGCAACTTAAGATGGGCGTGCGGTATGTCCCACGGATGTTGGAAGGACCAGCGGTATGGCTGAATAATCTACCAGCCAAGGTATCAACTGTTGGTTAGATTTTGAGGAAATGTTCACAACTTTACCAAAGACATACAAGAGGCAAAACAGGCCACAACAGTTAGCCATGTGAAAACAGAGGCGAATGAAAGATAGAGAGTTTTAACTCGATGGTGCAACCTGAGAAACTCATGTGAAGGAGTTATCGAATCGCAAGCAATCGCTTGGTTCGCAAGGCTGCCGTTACGCCCGGTGTTGTGGCAGCGCCGAAAGAGATATGCCAACCACACCGCGAGACTATCAGAATAGCAGACTCCTATGCATTGGGCGACCCAACCCAACCGTAATTAATGTCGGCAGATCATCGTGAGCAACAGGACCATTATGCGAGAGAATTGGTCGGGTCGTCCAGGCGTGATTTCAGAGGAAGAAGAAGAGAGGAGAGGCCGGATTATAGATATAATTCGGCCCAAGTGGCAGCAGTGGCACAAGATCAGCCGAGTCACGGAGCAATTCAGCGACAGAAGAATGGACCTCAACAGTGGACATCAAGAAATGAGGGAAAAAGGCAATGGACCCCAGAGCAAAAGAAGCAATGGCAAGAGAGGCCGAAATACACGTTCAAATCCAGGTTAGATCAGCCGTGCAAATTTCACACATCAAACCCATCCAGACCAGCCAATCATACGACCCGCCAATGTGCCTGGATGAAAAATGCGATGGGGAACCCAGCAGGAGTTCAGGCGCCCCATCAAGTGCAACAGCAGCATCAGCCGCAATTAACTGGAGCAAATACACAGCAACTGATGCTACCGCCCCCTCCCCCGAGGTATGATAACTCGGATCGGAGGGATGCAGTGCATCAAGTAATAAACCAGGTCCAGGACGGAAGGATGAATCCGGCAAATACCGGACGTAATGATTACAGGGAACATCACCAGTCTTATTGTGTGTTCACAACGGAACAGCAGGACAAGCAAAGTGTGCAGCGCCGGCATATGGAAGTGAATGCAGTTATGCCGACAGTACCAAGATACATGCCATGGTCTGATCAGGAGGTGACCTGGAGCATGAAGGACCATCCCAGAATAATGCCAAGTCCAGGATCATATGCACTTGTGTTAGATCCGACATTTGTTGGACCAAGCATCAACGTGAAATTTTCAAAAGTACTTATTGACAATGGGAGCAGTATCAACATCATGTAGAAAGATACCATGCATAAACTCGGAATATCGCAGAACATGCTGCAATCCACGAGGACAACTTTCCATGGGATAGTGCCAGGGCTTTCATGTGAGCCCATCGGTAAAGTCCGAGTGGACGTGTTATTCGGTACAAGAGATAACTGCAGAGCAGAAAATTTAGAATTTGAAGTGGTGGATCTGGAAAGTTGTTATCATGCTCTACTCGGATGGCCGACCGCCAAATTCAAGAGCAAATGTCATATAAGTTATCTAAAGATGAAGCTACCGGACCACGGGGTGATAACTTGCAGGGGATTACAAGAAGTCAATGGAGTGTGCTTCACCGGTCAAATTTGGCCGAGTCATTGGTTATAGCAAGAGAAAGAGAAGGATTCACGAGGTAGCAGCTCGTCACCGGCACAATCGAACATGCCAAGACCGCCAACCTCATGGCGGTTCTTTTCAGCCGACTAAAGAGACGAAGAAGTTTCAGATTGATGAGCAATTCCCAGAGCGTACTGTTACTATTAGCGCAGGCCTTGATGCTAAATAGGAAGGCGAGCTCACCAACTTCCTCCGTGAGAATCGGGACATATTTTCATGGTCAACTCAAGATCTGCAAGGTGTTCCGAGGGAGTTGGCTGAGCACTCTTTAAACGTCAGGCCAGGAGCAAGGCCGGTGAAGCAACCTCTCCGCCGCTTCGCCGAAGACAGGAGAAAAGTAATAGGGTATGAAATAGCTCGGCTCCTCGCAGCCGGGTTCATCATGGAGGTACTATATCCGGATTGGTTATCAAATCCGGTGCTAGTACAAAAGAAAAAAGATCACCCCAATGTAGCCATTGTATGGCGAATGTGTATCGACTACACCAACCTGAACAAGGCATGTCCGAAAGATCCTTTTCCATTGCCTAGAATAGACCAAGTCATTGACTCGACCGCTGGTTGTGAGCTGTTATCGTTTGTAGACGCCAGATTCGTTTCCACCATACCGTAAATCCGCCGATCAAATAAAGACTGCATTTATCACCCCGTACGGGGCTTATTGTTATCGCACAATGCCATTTGGCCTGCGAAATGCAGGAGCAACATATCAAAGATGCATGCAAAAATGCCTGCATGATCAGATAGGGAAAAATTTACAAGTGTATGTGGATGACGTGGTCATCAAAACTAAAGAGAGCAAAACTTTGCTAGAAGATATACGACGGACTTTTGCGAACCTGAGAAGGTTCCGAATGAAGCTTAATCCAGAGAAATGCACATTTGGCGTGCCGGCAGGAAAACTACTCGGTTTCCTTGTGTCCAGCCGAGGTATCGAGGCTAATCCAACAAAAATAAGAGCAGTAGAAAGAATGGAATTGCCAAAATGTTTGAATGATGTACAAAAATTCACGGGTTGTTTTGCCTCGCTTAGTCGATTTGTATGTCGGCTAGGAGAGAAGGCACTACCGCTCTATCAGCTGATGAGAAAGTCGGACAAGTTCAATTGGACTCCGCAGGCGGACCTTGCATTTCGTGAGTTGAAAAAGATGTTAGTTACGGCACCCATTTTAGCTTCTCCATTATCAAAAGAACCTATGCTACTCTATGTAGCGGCTACCAATAGAGTAGTTAGTACTGTAATCGTAGTGGAATGACTTGAAGATGGTAAGTCGATTCAGAGGCCGGTCTATTATCTAAGTGAGGTCTTATCCACTTCAAAGCAGAATTACCCGCATTATCAGAAGATGGCTTATGGAGTATATATGTCGGCAAAAAAGCTTAAGCATTACTTCGAAGAGCACCCCATCAAAGTAATCTGTAAGGCACCCATAGCCGACATATTGAGCAACAAAGACGCAAGTGGCCGAATAGCAAAATGGGCGATCGAGTTATCACCATATGCTCCACAGTTTGATAGAAGAGATGCAATCAAATCTCAGGCTGTCGCCGACTTTCTCGTAGATCGGGCCGAGGTGCAAGATGAGCCACCATTGCTGATCCAAATTATCGGACAATGCATTTCGATGGTTCCAAACTAAGGAATGGTTTGGGAGCAGGAATAGTGCTAACCTCGCCTAAAAAAGACCAATTGAAATATGTACTGCAAATACATTTTGCTGCGTCTAACAATGTAGCTGAATATGAAGCGCTAGTACATGGATTGAAAGTAGCAAAAGAAATTGGTATACGCCGAATCCTATGCTATGGTGACTCGGATCTAGTAGTACAGCAAGTATCAGGCAGTTGGGACGCGTTAGATGCTAATATGGCTTTATACAGATTCCATGTGCAAAAAATCAGTGGATACTTTGAAGGATGTGAATTCCACCACATACCTCGAGCAGAAAATGACGCCACACATTGTCAAAATTAGGATCAACCCGGTCAATTCCTCCGGTATTGCCTCGAGCACCTCAGAAACCATCAATAATCCCATCACCGAATCCGAATCTATCTTTATCCCAGCAAATTATGCAGAAGATCACACGCCAATGGAGGTAGATCCACAGAATGACTCGGAACCCCTAAAGAGGGGGACAGCCGAGGTAAGCGCAATCATGGAGAGAGCCGAGGTATATATGTCGGCAGAGAACATGGAGATAGACAGTGAGATCACATCAGAAAAAGTAACACCGATATGGGCGCAACCCATATTTTCTTACCTAAAAGACGCGATGTTGCCGAGTAATGAGGTACTAGCTAGACAAACCGTAAGAAGAGCAAAAGCCTATACAATCATAAACAATGAGCTATATAAAAGAAGCGTCACAAACGTATTGCAGAAGTGCGTGAGTTCCACAGAAGGTCAGGAAATCCTTCTAGACATACACCAAGGAGAATGTGGGCACCATGCCTCATCCCGCGCTTTAGTAGCCAAGGCATTCAGGCATGGATTTTATTAATGGCATTGAAAGAAGCAAAAGAATTAGTTAAGAAATGCAATGGATGTCGAGATACGCAACCAGAATACATATGCCGTCCTACGAGTTAAAAACAATACCCATCACTTGGCCATTTTACGTATGGGGTTTAGATATGGTGGGACCATTCAAGCCGGCGAGGAGGAATGACCCACATATTGGTTATGGTAGACAAGTTCACAAAATGGATTGAATTAAAACCAATTAAAAAGTGTGATGGGCACACAAAGGTTGAAATTTCTCAAGGATATCATCTTAAGATACGGTACCCACGCATTATTACGGACAATGGCACAAACTTTGTATGAGCTTCGCTAGATTTTGCCGAGAGAAGCACATAAGACTAGATATTGCCTCTGTGGCTCACC
Organism: Avena longiglumis; assembly: GCA_030063025.1. Classification (NCBI taxonomy): domain Eukaryota; kingdom Viridiplantae; phylum Streptophyta; class Magnoliopsida; order Poales; family Poaceae; genus Avena; species Avena longiglumis. The sequence goes on along the minus strand of CP125973.1, from coordinate 97,283,108 downwards.
CAAAGCATCCAATGGGCAAGTGGAAAGGTCTAATGGACTGGTCTTTGTGAATAAAACCACGACTTGTTGAACCTTTGCAAAGGTCGGCAGTATGTTGGATCGAAGAAATCCCAGCCGTACTATGGAGCCTCCGGACTACTCCGAATAGATCAACAGGCTACACTCCATTCTTTCTGGTGTACGGGGCAGAGGCCGTACTTCTAGCCGATATAATATATGACTCGCCAAGAGTTGCTCAGTACACAACCTCAGAGACAAATGAGATAGCTCGGCAAGATGCCGTAGACCTGCTGGAAGAAGCCAGAGAGTTGACATTATCACGATCGGCTATTTATCAACAAAACTTGCGGCGGTATCACATCAAGAAAGTGAATCCAAGAGTATTCAGAGAAGGAGATTTGGTCCTCCGACTCGTGCAACGCACGGCCGGCATGCACAAGTTGTCACCCCCATGGGAAGGGCCGTTTATTGTGAGCAAAGCATTGCACAACGATGCCTATTATCTAATCGACGCTCAGTCCCCCGGAGGGAACAAGGCAGACAAAACTGGCGAAGAAACGAAGCGTCCCTGGAATGTGGCTTTACTTTGGCCATTCTACTCATAGCATTATATCTCAAAGTCAAGATCCAATGATGTATTTGAACCTCGGCACCCAGAGCAGTGACTCGGGGACTGCCATATGTTATATTTGTTTCGTGTTATGTATTTGAACCTCGGCACCCAGAGCAGTTACTCGGGGACTACCATATGTTATATTTATTTCGTGTTATGTGTTTGAACCTCGGCACCCAGAGCAGTGACTCGGGGACTGCCATATGTTATATTTAGGCGTTATGTGCTTGAACCTTGGCGCCCAGAGCAGTGACTCGGGGACTGCCATATGTTATATCTATTTCGCGTTGTGTACTTGAACCTCGGCGCCCGGAGGAGTAACTCGGGGACTGCCATATGTTATATTTATTTCATGTTACGAATATGAACCTCCGTGCCCAGAGCAGTGACTCGGCGACTGCCATATGATATATCAATTTCATATTAATATCTAAACCTCGGCATCTAAAGCAGTGACTCGGGGACTACCGTATGCTACCTCAAACTTATGCTGAGCGCATCCATACTAGTCTTATACTACCTCTGAAATTTGATTTACATATTGAAGTTTCGTACAATAAACAATGATCCAGCGATTGCTATATATTTTCACAACGAAGTAGTTAATCTATGTTCAGAACAGATCAATATCATATGGTATTCAAAGCTCACGCCTGGATAAAACCATAAAAAATAGAGGCAAAGATAAGTCCTAAAAGGTCAGGAAATTGAGGGCCAGCAAAGCAAGAATTCGGACGAACACCCACTTCACCAAATGTCAGAGCAGTACATGGCAAAAGAAATTCGAATCATACAGAGAGTTGACAAATATTTCGCCTACATCATACGCCTGGCATGCCAGGGATCGGAAATAACTTAGGCGTTGTTCGTTGGGGAGGCAGCTGCTTGCTCAGGTGCGGGGCACTCCGAGGTAGGAGGAACTTCGACTGAGGTTGCCTCGCCCTCCGCCGACCCAGGTGCAACTTCGGCGGAAGTACGAGGTTGCTCAGGAGCATCAGTCCGTGCGGTAGAATGCCCGGTACCTTTGGAAGAGGACCGCGCATCGCCGTTGCTGTCCGAGCTTGAGCTGGAGCTATCAGATGCGGCCGAATCATTTTCACCTTCCCCCTGCTCAGCCGAATTATCATCCGAAGCATCCTCAGCTACAACCTCCTCATCCGGTCCGAAGAAAACTCGGCCCTTCATTCCAAGTGTGCACGTCGGCGTACTCGACGAGTTGGAACGCCCGAGCTTGCCGAAGAGCAACAAAAGTGGGATCCTCAACCCAGCGGGAACCAGTGCGCAAATTTCTCAGGATGTCAAGAGAGATGTCTTCATACCATGACATGATAACAGTAAGGGCCATGTCGGCTCCAGCACGCCCAGCAGATTCCCTCCAAAGACTCAACTGCCTCTCAGATGCCATTAGTCTTTTCACCAATAACTTGACTTCGTTGATATCAGGAGTCCCCAAAGTATTCGGCCAGAGTACATGGTAAGCTCGGATAGCGGCCTGCACCAAGTCCCGGCCCATAATTTTCATCGGACCAACTGCGGCACCAACGGCAACCAAGTAATCCTCCATTGAATATTCGAATCAACGATAGGTTCACCTCGTAGCGAGCTGCAAGAACCGCTTTAGAACTCACGGGCTTGGCCTCGGGAAATGATCTGCAAAAGCATGAACGTGTCAAATGGTAGCAGGACAAAAAAGAAAATATAATTCGCCATGCCAAGTAGCTTATGATGAATGTATCTCATCATTATCGAAGGTCTTTGGCCCAATCAACCTTACTCTTCTCAAACGAGCAATTTCGCTCAAACCTGGGTTTTAAGTTCGGCAGCCTCGAGGAGTTCTTTGTTCTTCTGCAGATCCAAAGTCACCGATTCTTTCCTCGGAAAATTCTTGGTCGACCTTTTCTAGTTCGGATTTCGAGAGAGCTTGAGGGTATCCACCTCGGATCGCAGTGAGCTATCTCATCATCTTTTTCTTGTAGTTGCGCCCGAATGAACTGCGTTTTGTTCTAAAAAATGTAGCATCACGTCAGGCATGGGCATGCAATCTTGATGTGACACTTCAAAGTCTTGCAACTCGGCTTTACCACAGCCAAACGCAATAAGGAAACTTAGCATATATATTAAAAGGGAGAAGGAGTAAAATAAAGGAAACTAACCTTCCGGTTCTTGATCTTCTTCTCAAGGCGAATATTGAGGTTATTAATGTTACCTATTCAACAAGAAGTAAGCCGCATTCCGTGGACAAATACATGAGAACGTTGGGAATAAGGAAAGGAACTATCGACATACCAGCCTTCTTCACCACGGAAGAACTTTCAGATTTCTTCCACTTGCGCGAAAAAGCAACCTCGGAACTCGGTCCGCCGTCATGTGCAACCTGAGCAATGAGGCAAAATGATAAATCGACGGTAAAAGCTAATTAGATCCGTCAAGCGTAGAACTTAACTCGGATCTAGGTGGCTGGATATTCAAAGTTAATTAGATCCGAATCAGCGAGCTTAATTCGGCTCTAGGAGGTCGGATGTTCAAAGCTAAACAGATCCGAGTCAGTGACTTAACTCGGATCTAGGTGGCTGGATATTCAAATCTAAATTAGATCCGAATCAAGCGAGCTTAATTCGGCTCTAGGAGGCTGGATGTTCAAAGAACCAGATCCGAGTCAAGCGGGACTTAACTCGATCTAGGTGGCTGGATATTCAAAGTTAATTAGATCCGAATCAAGCAGCTTAATTCGCCTCTAGGAGGCGGATGTTCAAAGCTAAACCAGATCCGAGTCAAGGTGACTTAACCGAGATCTAGGTGGATGGATATTCAAAGCTAAATTAGATCCGAATCAAGCAGAGCTTAATTCGGCTCTAGGAGGCTGGATGTTCAAAGCTAAACCAGATCCGAGTCAAGCAGGACTTAACTCAGATCTAGGTGGCTGGATATTCAAAGCTTAACTCGGCTCTAGGTGGCTGGATGTTCAAAGCTAAACCAGATCCGAGTCAAGCAGGACTTAACTAGGATCTAGGTGGCTGGATATTCAAAGCTAAATTAGATCCGAATCAAGCAGAAGTTAATTCGGCTCTAGGTGGCTGGATGTTCAAAGCTAAACCAGATCCGAGTCAAGCAGGACTTAACTAGGATCTAGGTGGCTGGATATTCAAAGCTAAATTAGATCCGAATCAAGCAGAAGTTAATTCGGTTCTAGGTGGCTGGATGTTCAGTTAACTAGATCCGAGTCAAGGTGACTTAACTCAGATCTAGGTGGCTGGATGTTCACAACTAAAGCACGTCCGAATCACGCAGAACTAAACTCGGATCTAGATGGCCGGATTAACGAACCCTAGAAATAAATTTAAGTCAAACTTCCAAGTATATAACAAGTTATTTCCTTGCAAGTTTCGGGGACTAGAGCATATAGTAACATCTGAGGAATAATTTAAAACTCAGAGAAACAATAATTACCTCATTCATCTTGTTGGTATCAACGATGAACTTGGCAGCATGGTCAAAACGGCCGCTGATGTCAGAAAGCTGAAAGGGCTGGTTCATAGGATTACCATCAACCCGATCGACTGCTCCAATTATTGGCGTACTCAACCAGCGCCCAAGGCTGTTCCCAGGGTCATCCGAGTTAAAACTTTACCCCGGGCAGGCTGTTCGACCACGGCAGTCGCAGGGCTCTTATGAAGAGCAAGCTGGGTGCCGGCGGCCGAAGTAACGGGGACTTTAGTAGCCGCAGCTCCCTTACGCAGCACGTCAGCAATACTCGGCTGAGAAGAGCCGGCAAGACCCTTCTGAGAAGAAGAAGTCTTGACGGCAACAGCTTTTCTCGCCTTAGAGGAGGCATCAGCAGGAAGTGACGCCTCGGAAGTGGAGACGGCGTCCTTAGGAGCAGCGGAGGTTATGGTCGCAGAGGGCGCCGTGATAACGACCTTTTCGGCCGAGGTCGGAATGGCCCTAGAAACCGCCGGAGTAGATAGAGGCTCAGTAGCAGCGCTAGGGCCCATAGAAGGGGCGGCGGGTTCGACGAAAACTTCGGAGGGCCGGTTCGAATCCAGGTCAATGGAAGGGCTCTCAGGGACATCGCGAAGAACAGGCGACGTATTCGGAGCTGGAGGAGAAGCAGGACGAATAGGACTAGGAATCCTGGTATCATCAGCGGGAGGAGGAGATGGCGTTTAATCGGGCGGCTAGTCATACTAGGACCGCCGGTTTAATGAAAGAGGAGCACCGCAAAAATAAGAAAGAAGAATCAAGATGAGAAATGAAAGAGAGAAACAAGAAATATAAGCAAAAGGAACTTATCTGACCCAGGCATAGTCTTGCTGGGAGGGTTCGAGCGGATTTCTTCATTCGTTTCTTAGGAACCGCCTCCGAGGCACTAGCAGAGCCCGCTTCCCGAGGTAACGGAGGTCGGGAAGCAATAGGCTCGGCGTCGTGAACCTGACCGCCGGATTAGCTGGGAAAGTAGCCGGAAATGCATAAGAAATAGGCATGGCGGCAACTACCTCAAGAATTTGGACCTCGTCAATCACCTTCCTCCTCAGGCGCTTGAAGTCTTGCCGCGAGCTCGAGCCGGGCAGGATCCGACTTAGGGACGAACTCCTGAGTCCGGCTCACCAAGATCCGGGGTACTCCTGCCATGGGCCAAGGGAGCAGAACTTGGCGCCCTCGTTTTTCTTCGCGAACCTCTACAAGACGAGGAGAAAGAGAATTAGATAAACCAGTTTCAAAAACAGTGGAATAGCAGCGATGTTGATTAAGCTCACCTCGGGAGGCGGATGATCGCGGGTGAATGGTTTTAATCAAGCCCAATCCTCGTGCATCTCTGTCTTAAAGATAGCTCTGACGCTTATAAATAAGGTAGTTATCCAGCTCCACGGTCGAGACTCGATTAGGGTCAAGGGGACCACTCATGTAGCATACCAGGGTCCGCTTATGGAAGGGCAGATCCGCTACTAATGAAAGTTGCCATCGGTCTTCGCCAGATAACCCGGCCCGGATCAACTCTTTAAGCCGAATCAAGGCCTCGCCAAGGCATGAGTTTTCCTGATTGTAGAGCAGTTCACTTTAGAAGGTGGGCCAATTGAGAATGGGAGTCAATCTTGTCCTCCACCCTCTGTTCTTGACATAGAAGAATGATTTGTGCCACTTCTTGCACGACTCCAATCCGGTGACACGAGGAACACGGATTTCTCCGAGGTGATAGACGCTGCCCACATTGGGTAAGAAACTTCTCGGGGTGCGTAGATTTGTCGTGACAACGTTGGAGCGGATCCGGAAGAACTCGACCAGATACACCGACGGCCACATGTCAAGTATCCTCCAAGCGGAGATGAAAGCGAAAGAGAAGCGATCGCGCAGAAGATGATGCGGTGAAGGCCAAGTAGTCGGAATTCTCTAGCGAAATCACTAAGAGGAGATCGGCCACGGCGAGTGCGACATGAAAACCACATACGCCCTCTCGATATCCGGAGAGGATTCACGCAGGTAAACGGCAAGAAACCTCGGAATTCTTCGAGTCCGGATGAGCCATTCAATCTCACGGCGTGCAGAAGAGCCCTGCCACGAGCCCCGCCGCCCGAGCCAGCGCCGTCGTCCCTCGACCAGAGCGCTAAACGAACTAGACATATGTGCGGAAAGATCGCGGAGGAAAGATCGGCGGAGGGAGTTTAGAGCTGCAAGGCCCGCGGGACTTTGCACGAGAACAATGGCGAAGAAACAGAGGAATCGCCGCACAAGCACGGAATCGGTGCAGATGAATCTAGGGAAAGATCAGGGCAAGGCGACGAGAGGACTCACCGCGACGGAGCCAAATGAGCGCGGCAAGGCAGCAGTAACGGCGCGGGAATCTTCACCGCGAGGCTCGTAGCAGCGAGTGGCGGAATCGAGAGGACGCCCGGCGAAAGGAAGGAGGAGGACGGAGGCGGCGATAAGGGAAAAGTGAATCCCAAACGCAGTCCCTCTTTATAATCGAGCCATGAACAAGGAAGTGGGATCGTGGGTGTGGCGGTTGTCCGTAGATCGTGGTGCGGCTTAACGCACGACGGTGAGCGGAGCCACACCAACGCCCACACGCCAAGGAAGAGCGACGATCCCCAAGGAACGGCACCGAGGCGCAGCGCGGCAAGCAGTACAAAGTTAATCGTAGCTTGTCGAAGCACCGAGAGGACCTAAAAACTAGAAGAACAATGATGGGGATGACACGTGGGACATGGCGTACGAGGGAAGGAACGAGGAAACCTCGGATGAAGATATAACTCGGAAACAAAACTGAAGAATATAATGAAGCTGATATGACCCGGCCGAAGCTATCGACAGGGCCACACCAGCTTCGGGGACTAATGTCGGGGGGTTGACCTCGGGTAGGTCAGAGACGGGGAAAGACAGAGGTACAATCCCCGTCTAGTTTCCAAGTTACGGTCTAGGTCGGCCGAATCATGAATATGTCGGCCGAGGTACGGGGGCGAGAAGCCCGTGTATGTGTATCAAGCAGTTACCCGGCCGAGTTACTGCGAAGGTCGGCCGGGTTAGCCCGAGTGATCTCGATGCAGGTGAAGAACAAGCCGAGTTACACAAGGTAAGGTAAGGCCGAGTGATACAAAGCTTGCAGGAGAAGGAGAAGCCCAAGGTCAAACTATAGCTACAGGCTAGAAGGAATCAGAGCGGAGCCAAGCACAAGAGACAAGGATGCACGTCGAGGGCGTAAGGAGGTCACGAGGTGACAGTCCTGGAGCCCGAGGCACGCAGGAGGGTCCAGGAGCCTTGCCGTTGGAAGGGCGACAAGGAAAGGAGGCCGCCGAACTACTATTTTGGGACAAGCATATTCCTCGAATATGCTTGCCTCGTCAGCCCTAAGGGCACCCAAGGCACTCCTTTATAAGGGGAGGCTTGGACCCCTGAGGAGGGCATCGACTCTTTGAGCACCGTTAGGCTGGGGAGATTCATATCGTCCCCCTGTATACAGCTCGAGGAGCGCTTGTAACCCAACAAGAGAGAAATAAAGATCCTAGCTTTAATAACTTGAGTGTGGACACGGTTGCATATTCCCTCCCCAGATCCCACTAGCATCCATTGGCCCCATACTTTAGCCTACCCATGGCATCTGCCGTGCCACCACCACGACATCAAGCTTATCAAAATCTCTTTGAATTCCTTGGTACCCCCAAGTGCATCAAGTTTTCATTTTAGAAATTGGAATGTCGAGATCTCCCATAGTTCAAACTTTAGTTGCTCAGTATTGTCCATAACCAGGGACACGGCTAAGTACTTAGATTTTATTATCTTCTGCAGAAGGAGTACACTTTACCCACATGTCACAATCCCATCCTTTTGCCACCTGGCCTCTTGGATTAGTGCTCACCAAGATGGAGTATCGGCAGATTGAGAATGTGACGAAGTCTTTCCAAAGGGTCCTCCCATACACCATTGCTAGCTTGTCTTCAAAGACCCATGAAGCATTCAGATCCCCATGTCCAGTTAATCAAGACATGCATGAGTCTTCCCAATGTAGTTGACTAATCCAGCCATAATAGCATGTGGTTGCACACGAAAGCTTAATTGGAGAAACATGTTCAATCTCTAAGTTTCCTAGGTGGTTTTCTTTTGGAGCACAACACAAAGTGATTCCTATAGACATGGTTCCTTTTGTTGCCACCCTCCAAAATTTAAAGTATCCTCCACCTAGGTGGTTCATTGAGTCCTTGTTTTATTATGTAAAACACAAGTCCTTTTCTCAACCTTTGTAAAATCTCAACATGTATCTATTTTCAAAATATAGCATGGCTAAGCATGTAACAACTACATTGTTTTCTCTAAGGAATGGATAGGGAATCCTATTAGGATTTTAGCATAGCATAAGTATAAAAATATCTTTTCATGCATGTTTTCAAAATCCACTAAGTATAATGAAAATAGTAGGACTTTAGATGATAGTGTAACTTGCCTTTTTTGGTAGGAAATGATGGTTCACTCCTTGATCTTGCTATTCTCACACTTTTCTAACTTCACTACAATCAATCAAGCAAGCATAGTATCAAGTAGCATTCCAACTCAATAATCATACAACATTTCACACACATAAAACAATGGAACCTAAATCATGCATGTAAGCATGCAAAAGGTGGTTCTAATTGCAAAGCTGGTCTCCACTAGGCTTCTAAACTTTGTAAAGTCCAAAGTGGTCATTTACCAAAATGGCAAAGTCATTTGCAAAAAGGGTTTTGTCCATAAACCATTTTTAAATCCATTCAACATTTTATGTGGTGGAAAAACATTTTTATCAAGCAACAATTTTTAAGTGGTTCACTAAATAAGTTGAGGTTTCTCAAAACTTGGTGTTTATGGCCAGTAGGTTTGATCCAAATTATTTTCCCAAAGTTTTTACTCCAAAAACATTTTCATAAACAAAACAATAGTTTTATTTAGCTAGAAATGGAATAAACCAATTAATCCATTATAAACTTTTCCAAATCCATTTTCCAAATCATGGGTTGGCTCCTAGGGTCAGTAAGGTCATAACAAACCATTTTGCCAAGGTTTCAAACTTAGAAACATTTTTGAATCATTTTTCTATTCTAAACAAGAATACAGAAGAATCTGTAAAAACAAGTAAATTAACAGATATTATTTACTAAACCAAGGGTATGGTTGGCTAGGGCTTGCTCTCCTGAATCCAACGACATAAAATTTGTAATTTTTGGACGTGTGGATCCAAAGTTACAAAGGTTTGAAAATCATATCTCAATCAGATTTCAAATCTGTTTTTAAACAGACCGCCACGCCGCACTGGTTGGGCGGCACGTTCGGGTGGATCGGTGTTGCAGTGCGTTGGATCTAATGCGAATCGTGCAGCTCAGATGCTTCCATACCGGTTCGCTTAAGTCATTCTGTCTACGCCACAGGATTAAGATCTAACGGCTCATGCGCTTGACGAGTTGGCGGCATGCCGGCTGCATGGCGGCGGCAACACCAGCGAGGTGCTAGCGGTGGTTCTAGGAATCAGCACGAGGTGAGGATGCTCACCGTGATCGCGGGCGGTGATGCTCGGGGCGTGCTGGTCGAGGGCGCCAGGTCTGCAGTATTTCGCCGGAGTAGAGAACTGCGTCGGGTGGTCCTGGTTGCGGTCGGAGACAACTTTGTAGATCACGTGGAGGCAAACAGAGGGCGTAGTTAGGTACGCAAGACCAAGTCAAGGATGTTTGCATGATCGAGAGGTCGCGGGGCGGTCAGTGCTTACCGGGGGAGGTCGTCGGAGAGGTTGCAGACGCGGCGGCATTCGGAAGCTTGACGTAGCCGACGCTCTGGGGCGCCCGCGGTCGAACGAAAGATACTGGGGGATGCGCCAAGAAGTGGTGAGTCTGGGTGCGAGGTCAGGGAGGCAAGGGGTGGTGATACTTGGCCGGAATCGACGCCGAACCTCGTTGGAACAGAGGGAGTGCTGGGCCGAATTGTGGCAGCCTCGGGGCGGTGGAGGAGTGGCGAAAGAGGGTAAAGGAGGAGAAGACGCAGGCTCTTAATAGCGTGCAGTCACGGCGAGGTTTAAGGCGTGGCATTATGGCGAATCAACGCCTTGGATTGAATGGCAGAACGGCATGAGGTTTGGGAAGGAGGTCGCAGTGAGAAGACGATGGCTAGCGAAGTGGGGCCAAGGCCGATGGGAAAAGGAGTGAGGGGAGGTCCACCAGTCATTCACTGCACGGGTGTGGGTCTGAGTGAGAAAGAACGGTTCGCTGGGGAAGAGAGGTGGGTTGTTGCTGGGTTAGTTGGGCCGGCTGGGCTGGGTCGGCCAGTTTCTTATTTTTTTCTTCCTGTTGGCTTTTTCTTTTTCCAAATCAAATTATGTTTTGAATTTCAATCAACTAATCAAACATTCAAACAATTCAAACTATTCACCACACTAGTAAAGAGTTTTTGGTTTTGTTTATCAACATAAACCAATTTCCAAAATAAAATAATAATTTTTATTCTTTTTAGGATCCATTCTTTAATTAAATAAAATGGATCTTTAGTTATTTAATAAAATGGGGTTTGATTTAATTAACAAAATCTCCATTTGAAATCCAAATATTTTTCAAAACCAAATCAGTAGGTTTTATTTGGAAATAAAGAATACTTTGGAACTTGTTTAAAACAAAATAACCTTTTATTTTAGGGTCCATCAAATATAATAGACTTTCATTATTAAATCAAATAGGATTAAGATATTTATTTTGAAATCTAAAATAAAGTCAAAACACTTCAGTAGGTTTTATTTGAGAATATAAAATATTTGGAAAACTTATTTAAAATAATTTAATAAGTTTTTTATGTTTTAATTAAAATGGTAAAACCTTTTATTTAGATAAATTGGATATTAAATCCTTATTAATTTATGTAAATAAACCTTTGCTATTTTTATTCAAAACAAAATGTTTAATTCCAAAGCTTGGCCAAGGTTTAATTTGGCTTTATAAAATAATCTTTATTTATGATTCCACCTTTTCTTTTTGAAAACCAAATTCTTTTATTAAAAGATCCAAAATAGTAATTCCAAAATATTTTAATTTCCTTTAATAAATGTTTATCCTTATAAATCCTTTTAGGATTTATTTGATTCAAATTAGTTTGAAGTTCCAATTGAATTCAAAAAGTTTCTTCTGGCCCTGAAAAACAAACAAAATTTTATTTCATTCATTTATTTTCACATTACAAGATTTGGAAAATCTTGGGATGTGACAGTTACACTTAAAATAAATCATTCCGAGATTTGGGGAGGCTAGGGTTACAAGCAGGTTCAAAACAACTAGGGTACTACCACCCTTAAAAATTCTCAAACAAAAATTACATATTGTCCTTCTCGGGATCCTGGGAAAACTTCTCTAAGCAAACTTTTGCATTGAGTCCTTGGTTTCCATACTTGACTCATGGGCCAAGGTTTAGTTTCTCCATAGGCTTGTTCAACTTGTTCTTCATCTTCTCTGGACAGTTACTTGCATAATGTCCTGGGTTCTTGCAGTTGAAGCAGTGGATGTCCTTGAGTTCTTTACGTGGCTCTTGTGGACAAGTTGCTACATAGTGGCCTAACTCTTTACAGTTGTTGCACCACACTTGGCCAATCTCTTTATTCTTCTTGTTCTCTGGGCATTCACTGGAGTAGTGTCCCATTTCCTTACATTTACGACATTGTACAAGGCTCATGTCCTACTTTTGTTTCTTTGGTTTCCTTAGTCCTTTGAATTGGGTTGTCTTGTTTGGAGGTATAAGTGGTCCTTTTCCTTTGCCATCAACATTCTTGGCATACTTGGATCCTTCTTGTTTCCTTTGTTCAACAATGGCATAGATGGGGCACTGGATAGGAACATGATCGTTTCCTTCACAAAGATAACAAGTAGCTTGAGAGGTGGGACATTGTCCAACAGGATGATTTTCTTCACAGTTAGGACATTGACCTTCATGCTCCTTGGAAGTATGATCCTTGTCTCCACAGATAATGCAAGATGGTGCTCCATCTAGAACAATATTTCTGTCATCCTTGTTGTCAAAGACTCTTTTGGGATAGCTTTCTTCCATGTTGATCATTTGATTAGTCACCTTAAGCATCAGTTGGGATTGTTCCTCCAAAAACTTTTGCAGTGCTGGATCTTTATCACTATTGTTGGCTATGAATTGAGCTGTCAGTTGGTTTAACTGGTTCTGGGTTGCTATGAGCTCTTTCATGCTGTCCTCTTGGTTGGTGTTGGTGTCATCAACCTTGATGTTGGAGTCTCTTGGAGTAGTCATCTGTTTGGGTTGAAGGAAAATTAGAATAGGCAAGATATTTCTAAGGACTCAATTCTAATCACACACATCACAATTCACACAAGCAATGTGCATGCAATCACAAACCAAACATTTCACACAAACAAGGTTCAAGCACATACTTAGTCAACAAAAATATTTTTGTTGCACCACATAAGTTGGTGTGTTTTTGACTTATCTAAATATGGTGGTCCATCTATATGGTTCACTTGTGATCTTTCCATCATTCTTGGTTGCTTCTTCTTACTTGGGATCATGGTTTCCTTGAGAAAAACTCTTGGTTGCAAGACTTCAAAGTTGTTGATGGCTCCTTCTTATTTTGCATTCCCTCGGTCTCTAAATATTGGGTAAGATGTCCTTGTCTTACTTGTAGTCCTTAGTGATATCCAAGTTGTAGGTCCTTGGTGAACATGCTGAAGATGTTGAAGTCATTAGAGTTGAAGAAGTTGAAGTCATTAGAGTTGAAAGTGTTGAAGAAGTCCTTTGCACATGGTGTAGTCTTTGGCCATGGGATAGGTTTTCCATCAAGTTGAAATACAAGAGAAGTACAGTTGAAACCAAAATGGTTGAGAAAAGAGTTTACAAGTGTTTTTGTATATAAGTTTTGGAACAAGAACAACTCCTATTTTTCTAAGGGTTTTTTGTCCAATCCTAGGGTTTACAAATCCTACAGGCAACACAATGCTCTGATACCATCTGTAGGGGTTCCAATCTGTCACATCCCAAGATTTTCCAAATCTTGTAATGTGAAAAATAAATGAATAAAATAAAACTTTTTTTGATTTTCAGAGCCAGAAGAAACTTTTGGAATTCAATTGGAACTTCAAACCAATTTGGATTAAATAAAATCCTAAAGGGATTCTTAAAGATAAACATTTAATAAAGGAAATTAAAATGTTTTGGAATTACTATTTTGGATCCTTTAATAAGAGATTTGGTTTTCAATAGAAATAAGGTTTTATGAATAAATATTATTTTATAAAGCCAAATTTAACCTTAGCCAAAGCTTTGGGAATTAAAACATTTTATTTTTTTAAATTAGCAAAGGTTTATTTAAATAAAATAATAAGGAATTAATATCCAAACTTTATTTAAATAAAAGGTTTTACCAATTTAATTAGAACCTCAAAACTTATTAAATTATTTAAAATAAGTTTTCCAAATATTTTATATTCTCTAATAAAACCTATTAAAGTGTTTTGGCTTTATTTTAGATTCAAAATAAATATCTCAAATAAAATAAATCCTATTTGAAATAATAATGAAAGTCTATTATATATAATTATTAATGGACCCTAAAGTAAAAGGTTATTTTTTTAAACAAGTTTTCCAAATATTCTTTATTTCCAAATAAACTACTGATTGGTTTTGAAAGTATTTGGATTTCAAATGAAGATTTTATTAAATAAACCAAACCCTATTTTATTAATAAACCATGGTCCAATTTATTTAATTATAAATGGAACCTTTAACAAAAGTGGTATTTATTTTAAACAAGCTGCCTAAATATACCTTATTTCAAATACAACCCACTATTTTGGTTTTGGAAATTATATGGACTTAAATAGAGTTTGAAATAAATCAAATCCTAATTTGATTAATTAGCAATGGACAACTATTTAATTAATAATGGACTCTATTTATTTAAAAATTATGGAGTTTAGATTTAGGTTCAGGCTACTGAACAGAACCAAGTCAAACTTACAAAGTTTGGGTGTTATTTGAATTGATGTGAACATTGTTTGTTTGTTTGAAAACCAAAACAGAAAAAATAGAAATAGAAAAGGAAAAAAATTGAGATGAAAAAATAGAACAACCCACCAATCTGCCCAACTAGCCCAACATGCCCAATCCATTGCCACTTCCTCCCTCCCGAAGGAAAACGATTTGCACCCATATTCTCACCGGAACAATGTACATGTGGACCCTCCTTCTCCCTTTCTTTCACCGCCACGACCCCACACCCCATACCGTTCTTCGTCTCCCGGCGACCGTTCCTCCTCGCTGCCGTTGAATCCTCGGTCTTAATTGCTTAATACGCCACAACTCGTAGTGATCAAGCTCGATAAACGCCAAGACGCCTCTCTCTCCCCTCCGCCTCCTTCCCCAAGACGCCTCAGTGCCGTATTGCCGACCACTCTCGCCTCCGACGACCCTTCTCGCCGGCCAAGACACGCGCCTTCGCCTCCTGAGCACACGAGCACGCCACCATACCTGGCGCGATCTTTACGTCAATCATTCAACCGCGGGCGCACCATAGTCGGCTACGCCAAACTCGACGACGCCGTCTGCAACCTCTCCCGAGTACCTCGGTAAGACCGCCCCTCTCTCCCTCAATCACACACGCGTCATCCCCTCGACCATACGCCTCTAACCGTGCCTTTTGTTTGCCTCCGAATGAACTGCAACGTTGACTTCGACCTCAGACAGAGCCGTCCGACATTGTCATCAACTCCGACGAGGAATTCCGTAGCTCAGGCGGCCCTCGGCAAACGGAGGCACCTCGAGCACCCCCACGCCTTGCGAATTCAGTGAGCCCCTCTCCTTCCTCGCCTCAGAGCATCGACTTCGCCACCGTCTGGCCGCTCCGCCACCAGACGCCGCCGCCAGCACCGCCCATCCCTGGCAAGCAAGCTGAGCACTGTCCGATCTTGATCTAGCGGCTAGGAAAGAAAATAAGCGAAGGGGTATCGAACAATCTGAGACGCGCGATGTTAATTAAATCCAACGGCCAGCGTCGCCCGATCCGGCCGAACCGGTATCAACCAATAGAATAACGCCGCGTGTCACCTGTCTGTTTAAAAACAGATTTGAAATCTGATTTTGTTATGATTTTCAAACCATTGTAACTTTCAAACCACACGTCCAAATTTGGCAAATTTTATATCAATTAATTCAGGAGAACAAGCCCTAGCCAACTGTGGAATTAGTTTAGCAAATAGTATCTGTTTGTTTGCCCATTTTTGCATATTCATTTGTATGCTTGTTTAGATTATAAAAAAATTTTAAAATTTAATTTAAGGATAAAACCTTTGCAAATTGGATTGTTGTGACCTTACTGACCCTAGGAACCAACCCTTGGTATTAAAAATGATTTTTGTAAGAATTAGGTTGGATTACTTGACTTAGTCATTTTCTAGCCAAATAAAAAGAATAGTTTTTGTTATAAAAATGTTTATGGAAAGAAAACTTTAAGGAAATAGTTTGGACCAAACCTACTGACCCAAAAACACCAAGCTTTGCAATAGCAACTCATTTGGTGAACAACTTAAGAGTTTTGCCTTAATAAAAACATTTTTCACCACATAAAATGATGAATGGAATTAAAAATAGTTTTTGGACAAAACCCTCTTGCTAATGACTTTGCCACTTTGGTAAATGACCAAATTGGATCTTACAAAGTTTAGAAACCCCATAGAGACCCTTTGCAAAATAAAACTATCTTGTGCATGCTCCCATGCATGAATTGGTTTCCATTGTCTTGTGTGTGTGAAATTGTTTGAGTGATTATTGGTTTGGAATGTAAATTGAATTAGTGTTTGCTTGTTTGACTTGTAGTGAAGTGTGAGACTAGAAAGATCAAGGAGTGAACTACCATTCCCTTCCAAAAAGGCAAGTGATGCTTCATACTTTTGTCCCATTACTTTCCCTATGCATTAGAGATTTTGCTAAGTAAAACTTGCATGGATTTTTCTAAGTATAGACCTTGCTATAGGAAATCCTAGTAGATGTATCCTTGGTAGGATTTACCTAAGTTAAAAGATTCCTACTACTATCAAGCTTAGCCTAGATAATAGAAAACATGGGTGGAAAATATATTCACACTATGGAAAAATATTATAAGTCTGAGGACTTGTGATTTTGTTTAATAAAACAACTAAGTTAATGAATCCCTGGTGGAATGGGCTTGCTTGGTGGAGATTGGTTGAGTGGTTCACAATGCCATGGACTTGGATTGTGTATCTCACTTGTGGTATGCCACCCAGGAACAAAGGGATTTGAGATGTCAAATGTTGAGAAGCTTCAAGTGCAATCACTTGGCAATATGGGCTCTGCCATGATCATATAGGTTGCAAGAACTTAGCCAAATGGACAGTGGGTGGTAGTGTTTGATAGGTGGGAACGCGTCCATTTTGGTCTAAGGGAAGGCTTCTGAAAGATTTTGTCTTGGGAAACCAAGTCTTGTGGGTAAAGTGCACCACCTCTGCAGAGTGTAAAATCTAAGTACTTAGCCATGTCCCTGGTAAAGGACAATCTGAGCATCAAGACATGGAAGCAATCAAGAATCTCATCATTCAAATTTCTAAGTTAAAACTTGTGGATTGAACAAGGGTTGTTTGAATTTTTCAATCATTGATGGAGAGATGGCTTGGTACAAGGATCTTGAAATCTTTGATTGAGAAAAATGATTTTGTCAAGCAAAAACTTAGTATTTTCAAAATGATAAGAAAAATATATATTGAGCAATGCAAGCCTCAACTTCACTTAGCCAAATGCATATAGATGATAGATTCCACTATACTACCATAGTATCACTTGCCAATAAAATTCAAATGTATTGACCCTTGTGGCTGTAACTTGTATGTTGCAGGTTTGATTGATTTTAGTGAAGATTGATTGTTTAGGATTACAAAGTCTACAACCAACATCTGCCTGTGGAACTTTGAAGATGAAGGACCCATGACTATATTTATTCCGCTGCAATGTAATGTAATAGCCTAATGAGCTATGTTTGATGTAATAAAATTATGTTATTCCTAGTTATAAAGTTATATTATGACCCTTGTTTCTTGATATTACATCTAAACTGTGGATGCTAGCTATTGATCCAGGGACTAGCATTGTAAACACAGGAGGGATCAAACTTATTAAAGGTTGGGACCCCTACAGATGGTATCAGAGCATTGTGTTGCCTGTAGGATTTGTAACCCTAGGATTGGACAAAAACCCATAGAAAAATAGGAGTTGTATTTGTTCCAAAAATTATTTACAAACAATCTTGTAGACTCTTTCCTCAACCATTTTTGGTTTTGACTCTACATCTCATCTATTTCAAACTTGATGGAAAAACCTACCCATGACCAAAGACTACACCATGTGCAAAGGACTTCTTCAACTTCTTCAACTCTAATGACTTCAACATATTCAGCATATTCACCAAGGACTTCCAACTTGGATACCACTAAGGACTACCAGTGAAACAAGGAAATCTTACTCAAGAATTAGAGACTGAGGGAATGCAAAATAAGAAGGATCCATCAACAACTTTGAAGTATTGTAACCAAGAATTTTTCTCAAGGAAACCATGATCTCATGCAAGAAGGATCAACCAAGAAGGATGGAAGGATCACAAGTGAACCATATAGATGGACCACCATATTTTAGTTAAGTCAAAACCACCAACTTATGTAGTGTGAACAAAAATATTTTGTTGCCTAAGTATGTGCTTGAACCCTGTTGTTTGAGTGCAAAGTTGTTTGTGAATGTTTGGTTTGTGATTGCATGCACATTGTTTGTGTGAATTGTGATGTGTGTGACTAGAATTGACTCCTTAGAAATGTCTTGCCTATTCTAATCTCCCTTCAACCCAAACAGATGACTACTCCAAGAAACTCCAACATCAAGGTTGATGACAACAACAACCAAGAAGACAACATGAGAGAACTCATAGCAACCCAAAACCAGTTGAGCCAAGAGACAACTCAGCTTTTAGCCAACAACAATGGACTAGACCCATCCATACAAAGGATTTTGAAGCTTCAATCCCAATTGGTGCTAGGATTGGTTAATCAAATGATCAGCATAGGAGAAAACTTTTCCCAAAGAGCTAATGACAACAAGGATGACAAAGATGCTAATCTAGAAGGAACCCAAGCTAGCAATATTTTTAGAGACAAGGATCATGCATCCAAGGAGCATGAGGATCAATACCCCAAGAAGAGAGAAAGATCTTCCACCTATGAAGAATATGAACTGGAAGAACTCCTAGCTTTGGAGAAACCCAAGAAGAAGAAGAAATGCCCCAACCCTAAGAAGAAGGATATTACTCAAGAGCAATGTTACAATTGCAAAGAGATGGGACACTATGCCAATGAATGCCCAGAAAAGAAGATGAATCAAAGAAACAAAAAAGAGGCAATGATACCAAAGGAAAAGAAAGATATCAGCCAAGTTATGTGTTCCAAATGCAAGGAACTAGGCCACTATGCAAACAATTGTCCAAGAAAGATGAAGAACAAGTTAAACAAGTCTATGAAGGATCTCAACCTTGGCCCATGAGTCAAGTGTGGAAACCAAGGACACAATGCAAAGTTTGCTTAAAGAAATTTTCCCAGGATCCCAAGAAGGACAATATGTAATTTTTGTTTGAAAATTTTTAAGGGTGGTAGTACCCTAATTGTTTTTGAATCTGCTTGTAACCCTAACCTTCCCAAATCTCGGGACAAGATTTATTTTAAGGGTGGTAGCCTGTCACATCCCAAGATTTTCCAAATCTTGTAATGTGAAAAATAAATGAATAAAATAAAACTTTGTTTGATTTTCAGAGCCAGAAGAAACTTTTGGAATTCAATTGGAACTTCAAACCAATTTGGATTAAATAAAATCCTAAAGGGATTCTTAAAGATAAACATTTAATAAAGGAAATTAAAATGTTTTGGAATTACTATTTTGGATCCTTTAATAAGAGATTTGGTTTTCAATAGAAATAAGGTTTTATGAATAAATATTATTTTATAAAGCCAAATTTAACCTTAGCCAAAGCTTTGGGAATTAAAACATTTTATTTTTTTAAATTAGCAAAGGTTTATTTAAATAAAATAATAAGGAATTAATATCCAAACTTTATTTAAATAAAAGTTTTTACCAATTTAATTAGAACCTCAAAACTTATTAAATTATTTAAAATAAGTTTTCCAAATATTTTATATTCTCTAATAAAACCTACTAAAGTGTTTTGGCTTTATTTTAGATTCAAAATAAATATCTCAAATAAAATAAATCCTATTTGAAATAATAATGAAAGTCTATTATATATAATTATTAATGGACCCTAAAGTAAAAGGTTATTTTGTTTTAAACAAGTTTTCCAAATATTCTTTATTTCCAAATAAACTACTGATTAGTTTTGAAAGTATTTGGATTTCAAATGAAGATTTTATTAAATAAACCAAACCCTATTTTATTAATAAACCATGGTCCAATTTATTTAATTATAAATGGAACCTTTAACAAAAGTGGTATTTATTTTAAACAAGCTGCCTAAATATACCTTATTTCAAATACAACCCACTATTTTGGTTTTGGAAATTATATGGACTTAAATAGAGTTTGAAATAAATCAAATCCTAATTTGATTAATTAGCAATGGACAACTATTTAATTAATAATGGACTCTATTTATTTAAAAATTATGGAGTTTAGATTTAGGTTCAGGCTACTGAACAGAACCAAGTCAAACTTACAAAGTTTGGGTGTTATTTGAATTGATGTGAACATTGTTTGTTTGTTTGAAAACCAAAACAGGAAAAATAGAAATAGAAAAGGAAAAACAATTCAGACAGAAAAAATAGAACAACCCACCAATCTGGCCCAACTAGCCCAACACAGCCCAATCCATTGACTTCCTCCCTCCCGAAGGAAAACGATTTGCACCCATATTCGACCGCGGAACAATGACATGTGGACCTCCTTCTCCTTTTCACCGCCATGACCCCACACCCCACTGTTCTTCGTCCTTCCCGCATGACCGTTCCTCCTCGCCTGCCGTTGAATCCTCGGGCTAATTCGCTTTAATACGGCCACAATAACTCGCGATGATCAAGCTCGATAAAACGCCAAGACGCCTCTCTCTTCCCTCCGCCTCCTTCCCCGACGCCCAGCCGCCAGATTGTCACCACTCTCTGTCTCCGACGACCCTTCGCCAATTCCGGCCAGCACACGCCTACGCCTCCCCGAGCACACGAGCACGCCACCATACCCTCGCATCTTTACGTGTCAATCATTCAACAGCACCATAGCGTCGCCACGTCAAACTCTAGACGACGCCGTTCGCAACCTCCGCCGAGTACCTCCGGTGAAGACAGACCGCCTCTCCCTCAATCACACACGTCATCCCTCGACCATACGCCTCTAACCGTGCCTTTTGTTTGCCTCCGAATGAACCGCAACGACTCGACCTCGAGAGCCGTCCCGACGTTGTCATCAACTCCGACGAGGAATTCCGCTCAGTAGCGCCGCCTCGGCAAACGGGAAGCACCGAGCACCCACCTTGGCGAATTCAATGAGCCCCTCTCCTCCTTCCTCGCTTCGTAGCATCGACTTACGCCACCGCCCGCCGCCCGCCACCGCCGCCAGCGCCGCCCATCCTTGGCAAGCAAGCTGAGCACCGTCCGATCTCGATCCAGCGGCTAGGAAAGAAAATAAGCGAAGGGGTATCGAACGATCTGAGCCGCGCGATGTTAATTAAATCCAACAGCCAGCGTCGCCCGATCCGGCCGAACCGGTATCAACCAGTAGAATGACGCCGCGTGTCACCTGCTCGGTTTAAAAACAGATTTGAAATCTGATTTTGTTATGATTTTCAAACCATTGTAACTTTCAAACCACACGTCCAAATTTGGCAAATTTTATATCAATGAATTCAGGGGAACAAGCCCTAGACAACTGTGGAATTAGTTTAGCAAATAGTATCTGTTTGTTTGCCCATTTTTGCGTATTCATTTGTATGCTTGTTTAGAGTATAAAAATTGTTTAAAATTGAATTTAAGGATAAAACCTTTGCAAATTGGATTGTTGTGACCTTACTGACCCTAGGAACCAACCCTTGGTATTAAAAATGATTTTTGTAAGAATTATGGATTACTTGACTTAGTCATTTTCTAGCCAAATAAAAAGAATAGTTTTTGTTATAAAAATGTTTATGGAAAGAAAACTTTAAGGAAATAGTTTGGACCAAACCTACTGACCCAAAAACACCAAGCTTTGCAATAGCAACTCATTTGGTGAACAACTTAAGAGTTTTGCCTTAATAAAAACATTTTTCACCACATAAAATGATGAATGGAATTAAAAATAGTTTTTGGACAAAACCCTCTTGCTAATGACTTTGCCACTTTCGTAAATGACCAAATTGGATCTTACAAAGTTTAGAAACCCCATAGAGACCCTTTGCAAAATAAAACTATCTTGTGCATGCTCCCATGCATGAATTGGTTTCCATTGTCTTGTGTGTGTGAAATTGTTTGAGTGATTATTTGTTTGGAATGTAAATTGAATTAGTGTTTGCTTGTTTGACTTGTAGTGAAGTGTGAGACTAGCAAGATCAAGGAGTGAACTACCATTCCCTTCCAAAAAGGCAAGTGATGCTTCATACTTTTTGTCCCATTACTTTCCCTATGCATTAGAGATTTTGCTAAGTAAAACTTGCATGGATTTTTCTAAGTATAGACCTTGCTATAGGAAATCCTAGTAGATGTATCCTTGGTAGGATTTACCTAAGTTAAAAGATTCCTACTACTATCAAGCTTAGCCTAGCTAATAGAAAACATGGGTGGAAAATATATTCACACTATGGAAAAATATTCTAAGTCTGAGGACTTGTGATTTTGTTTAATAAAACAACTAAGTTAATGAATCCCCTGGGTGGAATGGGCTTGCTTGGTGGAGATTGGTTGAGTGGTTCACAATGCCATGGACTTGGATTGTGTATCTCACTTGTGGTATGCCACCCAGGAACAAAGGGATTTGAGATGTCAAATGTTGAGAAGCTTCAAGTGCAACCACTTGGCAATATGGGCTCGCCATGATCATATAGGTTGCAAGAACTTAGCCAAATGGACAGTGGGTGGTAGTGTTTGATAGGTGGGAACGTCCATTTTGGTCTAAGGGAAGGCTTCGAAAGATTTTGTCTTGGGAAACCAAGTCTTGTGGGTAAAGTGCACAACCTCTGCAGAGTGTAAAATCTAAGTACTTAGCCATGTCCCTGGTAAAGGACAATCTGAGCATCAAGACATGGAAGCAATAAAGAATCTCATCATTCAAATTTCTAAGTTAAAACTTGTGGATTGAACAAGGGTTGTTTGAATTTTTCAATCATTGATGGAGAGATGGCTTGGTACAAGGATCTTGAAATCTTTGATTGAGAAAAATGATTTTGTCAAGCAAAAACTTAGTATTTTCAAAATGATAAGAAAAATATATTTTGAACAATGCAAGCCTCAACTTCACTTAGCCAAATGCATATAGATGATAGATTCCACTATACTACCATAGTATCACTTGCCAATACAATTCAAATGTATTGACCCTTGTGGCTGTAACTTGTATGTTGCAGGTTTGATTGATTTTAGTGAAGATTGATTGTTTAGGATTACAAAGTATACAACCAACATATGCCTGTGGCACTTTGAAGATGAAGGACCCATGACTATATTTATTCCGCTGCAATGTAATGTAATAGCCTAATGAGCTATGTTTGATGTAATAAAATTATGTTATTCCTGGTTATAAAGTTATATTATGACCCTTGTTTCTTGATATTACATCTAAACTGTGGATGCTAGCTATTGATCCAGGGACTAGCATTGTAAACACAGGAGGGATCAAACTTATTAAAGGTTGGGACCCCTACACAATCTTTAATAAGATAGAGCCCCCTTTGTTTACAATGCTAGTCCCTGGATCAATAGCTAGCATCCACAGTTTAGATGTAATATCAAGAAAACATAGGTCATAATATAGCTTTATAACCAGGAATAACATATTTTTATTACATCATACATAGCTCATTTGGCTATTACATTACATTGCAGCGGAATAACTATAGGCTTGGGGTCCTTCATCTTCAAAGTGCCACAGGCAGATGTTGGTTGTAGACTTTGTAATCCTAATCAAACAATCTTCGCTAAAATCAATCAAACCTGCAACATTACAAGTTACAGCCACAAGGGTCAATACATTTGAATTGTATTGGCAAGTTTCACTACTATGTATAATATGAGTGGATCCTATCAATACATGCATATTTGGCTAAGTAGAGTTTAAGGCTTATTTGCATAAAGCAATATTTATCCTATCTTTTCAAAATGGGTTTGGTCCTTTGTCAAATCTCTTTTCCAAGTTCCTTGAACTCCTTGGTAGAAACTCAAGTGTTCAAGTCCTTGTCAAATCATTTTTTTTCCAAGTTCCTTGAACTCCTTGGTAGAAACTCAAGTGTTCAAGTCCTTGTCAAAATTCCCTTGAGCTACTTGGTAACCCCAAGTGCAACAAGTTTTATCAAAATCTCATGAGTTCCTTGGTAACCCCAAGTCTTCATGTTTTCAACAAAATCTCTTGAGTTCCTTGGTAACCCCAAGTACATCAAGTTTTGTCAAAGTCTCTTGAGCTCCTTGGTAACCCCAAGTGCATCAAGCTTATCAAAATCTCTTTGAATTCCTTGGTACCCCCAAGTGCATCAAGTTTTCATTTTATAAATTGGAATGTCGAGATCTCCCATAGTTCAAACTTTAGTTGCTCAGTATTGTCCATAACCGGGGACACGGCTAAGTACTTAGATTTTATTATCTTCTGCAGAAGGAGTACACTTTACCCACATGTCACAATCCCATCCTTTTGCCACCAGTGGCCTACTGGATTAGTGCTCACCAAGATGGAGTACTGGCAGATTGAGAATGTGACGAAGTCTTTCCAAAGGGTCCTCCCATACACCATTGCTAGCTTGTCTTCAGCACCCATGAAGCATTCCAGATCCCCATGTCCAGTTAACTGAAGACAGTGCATGAGTCTTCCCAATGTAGTTGACTAAGCCAGAGCCATAATAGCATGTGGTTGCACACGAAAGCCACAATTGGAGAAACATGTTCAATCTCTAAGTTTCCTAGGTGGTTTTCTTTTGGAGCACAACACAAAGTGATTCCCATAGACATGGTTCCTTTTGTTGCCACCCTCTCCAAAAATTTAAAGTATCCTCCACCTAGGTGGTTCATTGAGTCCTTGTTTTATTATGTAAAACACAAGTCCTTTTCTCAACCTTTGTAAAATCTCAACATGTATCTATTTTCAAAATATAGCATGGCTAAGCATGTAACAACTACATTGTTTTCTCTAAGGAATGGATAGGGAATCCTATTAGGATTTTAGCATAGCATAAGTATAAAAATATCTTTTCATGCATGTTTTCAAAATCCACTAAGTATAATGAAAATAGTAGGACTTTAGATGATAGTGTAACTTGCCTTTTTTGGTAGTAAATGATGGTTCACTCCTTGATCTTTCTAGTCTCACACTTTTCTAACTTCACTACAATCAATCAAGCAAGCATAGTATCAAGTAGCATTCCAAATCAATAATCATACAACATTTCACACACATAAAACAATGGAACCTAAATCATGCATGTAAGCATGCAAAAGGTGGTTCTAATTGCAAAGGTGGTCTCCACTAGGCTTCTAAACTTTGTAAAGTCCAAAGTGGTCATTTACCAAAATGGCAAAGTCATTTGCAAAAAGGGTTTTGTCCATAAACCATTTTTAAATCCATTCAACATTTTATGTGGTGGAAAAACATTTTTATCAAGCAACAATTTTTAAGTGGTTCACTAAATAAGTTGAGGTTTCTCAAAACTTGGTGTTTATGGCCAGTAGGTTTGATCCAAATTATTTTCCCAAAGTTTTTTACTCCAAAAACATTTTCATAAACAAAACAATAGTTTTATTTAGCTAGAAATGGAATAGACCAATTAATCCATTCTAAACTTTTCCAAATCCATTTTCCAAATCATGGGTTGGTTCCTAGGGTCAGTAAGGTCACAACAAACCATTTTGCCAAGGTTTCAAACTTAGAAACATTTTTGAATCATTTTTCTATTCTAAACAAGCATACAGAAGAATCTGTAAAAACAAGTAAATTAACATATATTATTTACTAAACCAAGGGTATGGTTGGCTAGGGCTTGCTCTCCTGAATCCAACGACATAAAATTTGTAATTTTTGGACGTGTGGATCCAAAGTTACAAAGGTTTTAAAATCATATCTCAATCAGATTTCAAATCTATTTTTAAACAGACATGGCCACGCGTCGCACTCTGGTTGGACGGTACCGGTTCGGGTGGATCGGTGTTGCGGTGCGTTGGATCTAATGCGAATCGTGCGGCTCAGATGCTTCCATACCGGTTCGCTTAAGTCATTCTGCCACGCCAGATTAAGATCTAACGGCTCATGCGTTGACCAGAAGTCGGCTGCCCAGCTGCAGCGGCAACTGGCGAGGTGCTAGCGGTGGTTCTAGGAATCAAAGTACGAGGTGAGGATGCTCACTGTGATCACGAGGGCGAGGTGATGCTCGGGGCGTGGTCGGTTGGTCGAGGGGCGCTCAGGGTCTGCAGTAATTTCTCGCCGGAGTAGAGAACTGCGTCGGGTGGTCCTGGTTGCGGTCGGAGACGACTCTGTAGATCACGTGGAGGCAAACAGAGGGCGTAGTTAGGTACGCAAGACCAAGGCAAGGATGTTTGCATGATCGAGAGGTCGCGGGGCGGTCAGTGCTTACCGGGGGAGGTCGTCGGAGAGGTTGCAGACGCGGCGGCGTTCGGAAGCTTGACGTAGCCGACGCTCTGGGGCGCCCGCGGTCGAACGAAAGGTACTGGGGGATGCGCCAAGAAGTGGTGAGTCTGGGTGCAAGGTCAGGGAGGCAAGGGGTGGTGATACTTGGCCGGAATCGACGTCGAACCTCGTTGGAACAGAGGGAGTGATGGGCCGAATTGTGGCAGCCTCAGGGCGGTGGAGGAGTGGTGACAGAGGGTAAAGGAGGAGAAGACGCAGGCGCTTAATAGTGTGCAGTCACGGCGAGGTTTAAGCCGTGGCATTATGGCGAATTGAACATGCGGATTGAATGGCAGCAACGGCAGCGAGGTTTGGGGGAAGGAGGTCGCGGTGAAGACGATGGCTAGCGAAGTGGGGCCGTTGCGTCAGTGGGAAAAGGAGTAAGGGGAGGTCCACCAGTCATTCACCTTTGCCAGGGTCGAGTGAGAAAGAACGGTTCATTTGGGGAAGAGAGGTGGGTCGTTGTCAATTAGTTTAGGAATTTACAGCGATTTCTTATTTTTTCTTCCTTTTGGCTTTTTCTTTTTCCAAATCAAATTCTGTTTTGAATTTCAATCAACTAATAAAACATTCAAACAATTCAAACTATTCACCACACTAGTAAAGAGTTTTTGGTTTTGTTTATCAACATAAACCAATTTCCAAAATAAAATAATAATTTTTATTCTTTTTAGGATCCATTCTTTAATTAAATAAAATGGATCTTTATTTATTTAATAAAATGGGGTTTGATTTAATTAACAAAATCTCCATTTGAAATCCAAATATTTTTCAAAACCAAATCAGTAGGTTTTATTTGGAAATAAAGAATACTTGGGAACTTGTTTAAAACAAAATAACCTTTTATTTTAGGGTCCATCAAATATAATAGACTTTCATTATTAAATCAAATAGGATTAAGATATTTATTTTGAAATCTAAAATAAAGTCAAAACACTTCAGTAGGTTTTATTTGAGAATATAAAATATTTGGAAAACTTATTTAAAATAATTTAATAAGTTTTTGATGTTTTAATTAAAATGGTAAAACCTTTTATTTAGATAAATTGGATATTAAATCCTTATTAATTTATGTAAATAAACCTTTGCTATTTTTATTCAAAACAAAATGTTTAATTCCAAAGCTTGGCCAAGGTTTAATTTGGCTTTATAAAATAATCTTTATTTATGATTCCACCTTTTCTTTTTGAAAACCAAATTCTTTTATTAAAAGATCCAAAATAGTAATTCCAAAATATTTTAATTTCCTTTAATAAATGTTTATCCTTATTTGATTCAAATTGGTTTGAAGTTCCAATTGAATTCAAAAAGTTTCTTCTGGCCCTGAAAATCAAACAAAATTTTATTTCATTCATTTATTTTCACATTACAAGATTTGGAAAATCTTGGGATGTGACAGAAATGCTTTCGAAGTTCTGGCTCTAGCCCATACAATATGCCGCAATGAACTAAGTTTTGGCCCTCCTGACGAGTCTGATAGACATTTTTTTCTTCGTTAGGGGCATCATCAAACGGTGGGGGGCCTAGCGGCGCTTCTAGCGCATTTTGCTTTTGTGCAGCAGTGAGGATAATCCTCAAATTCATGGCCCAGTCGGTAAAGTTGCTATCGTTTGTTGCAAGTTTCTCTTTCTCCATGAACACATTGAAATTAAAAGCATGTGGTGCCATCTACAATAGAATGTGTAAAGTTTAGACTAAGTTTATGATAGATTGAGTTCAACTAATCAAAATTAAGAATGAACTCCCACTCAAAAACGACATCCCTCCTGCCTTTTTGGTGATTACATGAACCAAATCCACTACACCAAGTCCGATCATCACGTGAGTCGGTGTAGCTTCAAAGGCGAGCATCAAATGGGCATAATATCTTTCATATGATTCATACTTAACCTTTCGGTCCGTGTTCCAAGGCCATGTCTGTACATGCTAGGCTCGCCAAGTAAGAACCTTAGTATTCGCGTGTGTAAACTGTATTACACCCGAAATATGATCGTGGATACAAGAACACCCGATCATCACGTGATGTCTCGGAGCGACGAAACATAATCGGTGCATACTTAAGGGAGAACACATTTTTATCTTGATATCTAAATGAGGGGTCATCTTATTATGCTAATAAAACACCAAACAAGAAATATAAGATACAACAAACATCTCATGTTAATAAGTGCAATGATATGGTTCTTGCACTTGATCTCCATCATGTGCATCGTGGTATGATCCTCATCATTCCTTTATGTGTAAGGCCAAAGTCTAGGGAACTTACACGTTATGTGTGTTGTAAGAGTATCGACTTATACTTTTACTTACAACATCACCATATCATGACACTATCCCAGCAACAATCTCAACTAGACGCCTCTAATTTATCCATTGCAAGTTTTACGTGGCTTAGGGCTTTCGAAGATAGAACCGTTCTTACCTACGAACATGAACCACAGCGAGGATAGCCAAATTGTTGAAAACTCGTTGCAAATTAGATATTGACTATAGTATAAGAGACAGACACCCGCTAGCCACTTATGCAAACCTAGTTTCATGTCAAGCGTGGAACATGTCTCAAGTGCGAGGACATGTAAATTTTGTCCGGGCCGCTTCATCCCACTATGCCACCAATATCCAAAATACAACTAAGAAGCAATAACATGATCATCATCGCCCACATATACATATGTTTACTACCCGTGCAAAGCATCTACGCATCGATCCGACTCTGATACCACTGTAGGGTTCGCAGCATAGAAAACAAAAAAATTCCAACGATGGGAACAACTATGTACCAAGATCTATCTACTAGATACAAGCAACAGGCGGATATACATCCGTAGAGAACATACCCTTGAAGATTGACAACGCTTAACGAGGTTGAACTCGTGGTTGATGTAGACAAACTCTTGCCGATCTCAAGATCGAGTGGAAGTCCTAGCGCCGCAAATCAGCGGCGCATCCGTGCTCGCACACACGTCCGAGGCACCGAGCAACCTCCGCCTCCTCGCTCTAGCGATGCAATGGAAGCACAACTCTTTCTTGCCAAAAATCCACCAGGAACATGTATCTCGCTAGTCTGAGACCATGGGGAATAAAAACTAGAGGGGGAGAGAGATCCATCACGAGGAGGTGTAAGTGAGAAGTGAGGAGGGGCTCATTTTATAGGAGGAGGGGGAACCCCAAGGGGGTGGCCGGCGCATGGGGCTGACCCTTGCCCTCCCTCCATTCATGTGGGTGGATGCTCCACTCACAATTTTCCCCTTCAAGTCTCCACTCAAAAAATCCCACTCAAATTCCCATTAAATTTCCACCAAAATTTAATGCAAACTCTCTTTAAATAAAACTCCTTTTATTTATTCAGAATTTTGTCAATTACTTTAATGCCAAACATTCACATATAACCCCTTGCTAGTATTTCATTTCACATGCAGAAACACTTTCTGCAATTTCACCCGAAACCAGTTTCGGTATCTATTGAAATAAATTCCTGCGCTTTGTTATTCTTTTCAGCATGAAAATATTTGCTCCAAATGGTGTCGGTGTCTCTTAAGTGTGTCACCCTGCGGTTCGTGAATAATGCGGACATGATTGAGACCCCTCTCAGATCAATAATCAGAAGCGGGACCTGGAGATCCATACTGACTCTCACACATTCAACGATGACTTTATTGTGACCGTGAGAACCTTTTACGCTAGTATCTTAATCCCTTTGTCTCGTGATATATTACATGTCTGAGATTCAATCATCGGTATCTCCATACCTAGTTTGATGTCATTACTGACATGTACTCTTTTCTTGTTCCCGTGATATAACATTCTAGTGATCAAATCACTTGCTTGCAAGCTAATCAATGTGATATCACCGAGAGGGCCCAGAGCATATCTATCCATCATCGGGATGAACAAATTCCACTATCTACCCATGGGCCTCAACATAACACTTTAGTATTACTGAAATCATCTTTATAATCACCCTGTTATGGTGTCATGTTTGATGTTATGAAGATACTCTTCTAGTGTTAGTGATTAACATGATCTCATGGTCTAAGAATTAGGATTACTTTGTATGATGTTATAGCAACATAAACTCAATGACTTTGATCATAATGCTATACTTCGGATGAATGTTCATCACACCATTCCAATAATGTTGTGACCTCGTTATTAACAACATCCAATGTCCATGATCAGGAAACCTTGATCATCTTGTTAATCAACGAGCTAGTTTATAAGAGAGGCATAACTAGGAACTTTCTGTTTATTTATTAAACACACATGTATTAATGTTTCCGTATTAATACAATTATAGCATGCAAAATAAACATCTATCATATACTTGGAATATTCATAATAACCACTTTATTATTGCCTCTTAGGGCATATTCCCTTCAACTTTCACGGATGACTTGAGTAGATATGGGTATATCTATTTCATGAAACATAAGTCTAAAACTTTCGAGAAGTTTAAGGAATTTCAAAGTGAAGTAGTGAATCAACGTAACAAGAATATTAAGTTTCTATGATCTGATCGTGGAGGTGAATATCTAAGTTACAAGTTTGGCGAGCATTTAAAGAAATGCGGAATACTTTCACAATTGACACCGTCGGGAACAACACAACATAATGGTGTGTCCGAACGTCGTAATCGAACTCTCTTAGATATGGTTCGTTCTATGACGTCACTTACAGATTTACCTTTGTCGTTTTGGGGTTATGCATTAGAAACAGCTGCATTCACTTTAAATAGGGCACCATCTAAATCCGTTGAAACGACACCGTATGGTTTGGGAAGAAACCTAAATTATCGTTCCTTAAAGTTTGGGGTTGCGAAGCTTATGTAAAGAAGTTACAGCCCGACAAGCTTGAACCCAAAGTGGAAAAATGCGAATTCATAGGATACCCGAAGGAAACTATTGGGTATACCTTCTATCATAGATCCGAAGGCAAAATATTCGTTGCCAAGAATGGATCCTTTCTATAGAAGGAGTTTCTCTTGAAAGAAGTGACTGGAAGGAAAGTAGAACTCGACGAGGTTGTCGAACCCTCTCTCGGATTTGAGAGTAGCGCAGCACCGGAAGTAGTTCCTGTGGCGCCTACAATAATAAGAGAGGAAGCTAATGATGTTGATCATGAAACTTCGGTTGAAGTTATTACAGAACCTCGCAGGTCAACAAGAACTCATACCACTCCCGATTGGTATGATCCCGTTGTGAGTGTCATGTTGGTGGACAACACCGACGACCCTGCGACATATGAGGAAGCGATGATGAGCCAATATTCCAATAAATGGCAAGAAGCCATGGAATCCGAGATTGGATCCATGTACGAAAACCAAGTATGGAGTTTGGTGGACTTACCAGTTGGACGAAAGGCTGTCGAGAACATATGAATTTTAAATGGGGATTTTATTAATTAAATCAAGCCCTACTTTTATTAAATAACTAATGATCCATTTTATTTAAATAATGAATGGATTCTAAAATGAATAAAAATATTATTTTAATCTGGATTTGGGTATGTTGAAAAACAGAACCAAAAACTCATTATAAGTTTGAATTGTTTGAATGGTTTGAGTGAATGAATAATTGATTCAAATTCAAAACAGAAAAATAGAAATAGAAAAGGAAAAAGAATTCAGAAGAAAAATATGAAATGGATGCCCAACGCCTCAGCCCAATGCCCACTCAAATTTCACCTCCTCTTATTTCCCGAACTGCTTTCTCACTCGCTCGCACCCGCTAAGCAGCTGACGGGTGGACCTCCCTCACACTTCCTTTCCCACTGACCAGAGGACCCCACCGCCACGTCCCTCTTATTCCCCACCCGTAGACCACACCCACCCCTCGCCGGCCGTTGCAGGCGGAATAACTCCGACGTAATATGCCTTAAACACGCGTTGAATCAGCCCCTTAACAACGCAAGATAAATCGTCTGCCACCCCTCTTCCGTTTCCCCCAGACACCCCCTCCTCGACACGCCTCCAGGCCGCCTCAATTTCTCCCCGAGCACCCTCTGTTCCGACGAGGTCCAGAGCCGATTACGGCGACTCGACACCACCTCCTGCCTCCCCGAGCACGCTCACCGCATCCTGGCACATCTTCCCGTGCTTTTCATTCATCCGCGGGTACCCTACAACCTCGGCAATGACAACCTCCAGCACCGCCGCCGTCTGGCTCTTCTCCGACGACACCCACAGGTTGTACCAGACCGCCCCTCTCCCCCTCATTCACACACGCGTCATCCCCTCGACCATACGCATCTAACCGTGCCCTTTGTTTGCCTCCGCGTGATCTGCAATGTCGCCTTCGACCACAGACAGAGCCGTCCGGCGTTGCTCTCTCCGGCGAGCAATCGCAGCTGCCCCTAGCGCCTCGACGGACAAGTACCACGTTGAGCATCAGCGGCGCCGATTCGGTGAGCATCTCCCACCCTCCTTTGCTTCCTGCCGCGCCGGCCATCGATCGTCGCACGCCGCTAAGCGCCGTGGCCACTTATGGTCGAGTGAATCGATCCGTAGGATCTAGATTGAGCGAGATTAGATCACTTAAACTCGAAAAGGTACGTAGCTAGCGCGATGATGCCACTTGATATAACGCTCGCACCGCGCGATCCAACCGAACCGGTACCAGCGAATGACGTTGCGCCGCGTGTCACCAGATGGATTGAAATTAGAATTTGAAATCTGATTTAGGTATGATTTTGAAACCACTATATCTTTGGATCCACACGTCCAAAAATTGCAAATTTTATGTCATTGGATTCAGGAGAGCAAACCCTAGCCAACCATGCCCTTAGTTTAGCAAATAGTATCTGTTAGCTTGTTTGAATTTGCAGAAACATTTGTATGCTTGTTAAGGATGTAAAAATTGTTTAAAAATGAATTTGGGGTTAAAATCTTTGGCAATTGGATTGATTTGAATGTACTGACCCTAGGAAACACTTTGTGGACTCAAAAATGTATTTGGTGAAATAAAATAATGATTCTTTGATTTAAAAACCATTTCTAGTCAAATAGAAATGTGGTTTGTTTATTAAAAATAATTTTGAAGGAAAACTTTTGGCAAATTGGTTTGTTGTAAACTCACTGACCCTAGGAACCAACAAATAGTTTGGAAAATGGATTTGGTAAGGTTTAGGATGGGAAACTTGATTTAGTCATTTCTAGCCAAAAGAAAATAATGATTTTTGTTATGAAAATGATTTTGAGTAAAAACTTTGGGAAAATGGTTTAGACCAAACCTACTGACCCAAAACACCAAGTTTTGCAATAGCAACTCATTTGGTGAAAAACTTAAAAGTTTTGTTTTGATAAAAACATTTTTCACTACATAAAATGATGAATGGATTTTAAAAATGGTTTTGAGGTAAAACCCTTTTGCAATTGACTTTGCCATTTTGGTGAATGACCAATTTGGAACCTACAAAGTTTAGAAGCCTAGTGGAAACCACCTTTGCAATTATAACCATCTTTTGCATGCTTGCATGCATTACTTTGACCTTGTTATTTTATGTGTTGTTTTGCTTGTTTGGTAGATTGAGTTTGTGCCTTGCTTGATTGAATTGTAGTGACTTGAAGAGTGTGATTGTTGCAAGGACAAGGAGTGAACCTATACCCTCTACCAAAAAGGCAAGTGATGCTTCATACTTTTTGTCCCATTACTTTCACTATGCATTAGTGATTTTTCTCTAAGTAAAACTTGCATGGATTTTGCTATGTATAGACCTTGCTATAAGAAAAAACTAGTAGAAGAATCCTTAGTAGGATTTTCATAAGTTAAGATTCCTACTACTGTCAAGCTTAGCCTAGCTAATAGAAAACATGGGTGGAATATATATTCACACTATGGAAAAATATTCTAAGTCTGAGGACTTATGTTTTTGTGTAATAAAAACAACTAAGTAAATAAATCACCTGGGTGGAATGGAAGGATGGGTTTATGTTGAGTGGTTACACAAGGCCATGGACTTGGCTTGTGTATCTCACTTGTGGATGGCCACCCAGGAACAAAGAGATTTGAGATGTCAAATGTTGAGAAGCTTCAAGTGCAACCACTTGGCAATATGGGCTCTGCCATGATCATATAGGTTGCAAGAACTTAGCCATATGGACAGAGGGTGGTAGTGTTTGATAGGTTGGAACGCGTCCATTTTGGTCTAAGGGAAGGCTTCTGAAAGATCTTGTCTTGGGAAACCAAGTCTTGTGGGGAAAGTGCACCACCTCTGCAGAGTGTAACAATCTAAGTACTTAGCCATGTCCCTGGTAAAGGACAATTTGAGCATCAAGACATGGAAGCAATCAAGAGTCTCATCATTCAAATTTCTAAGTTAAAACTTGTGGATTGAACAAGGGTTGTTTGAAATCTTCAATCTTTGGTTGGTAGATGCCTTGGAAAGGATCTTCAATCTTTGATTGAGAAAAATGATTTTGACAAGCAAAAACTTAGTATTTTCAAAATGTTAAGGAAAAATCTATTTTGAGCAATGCAAGCCTCAACTCCACTTAGCCAAATGCATATAGATAATAGACTCCACTATACCATTATAGTATCACTTGCCAATACAATTCAAATGTATTGACCCTTTGTGGCTGTAACTTGTTATGTTGCAGGTTTGATTGTTTTAGTGAAGATTGATTGATTAGGATTACAAAGTCTACAACCAGCATTTGCCTGTGGCACTTTGAAGATGAAGGACCCATGACTATAGTTATTCCGCTGCAATGTTATGTAATAGCCAAATGAGCTATGTTTGATGTAATAAACTTATGTTATTCCTGGTTATAAAGTTATATTATGACCTTTGTTTCTTGATATTACATCTTAACTGTGGATGCTAGCTATTGATCCAGGGACTAGCATTGTAAACACAGGAGGAATCTACCTTATTAGGTTGATACCTCTACAGATGGTATCAGAGCATTGTGTTGCCTGTAGGATTTGTAAACCTAGGTTTGGACAAAAACCCTTAGAAAAATAGGAGTTGTATTTGTTCCAAAAACTTATTTACAAAACAAACCTGTAAACCCTTTCCTTAACCATTTTTGGTTTCAACTCTACACCTCTTCTACTTCAACTTGATGGAGAAACCTACCCATGGCCAAGGACTACACTATGTGCAAAGGACTTCTTCAACACTTTCAACTCTAATGACTTCAACTTATTCAACTCTAATGACATCAACATCTTCAGCATTTTCACCAAGGACTTCCAACTTGGATATCACTAAGGACTACAAGTGAGACAAAGAAATCTTGCTCAAGATTTAGAGACGAGGAATGCAAAAGTTAGAAGAAGCCTACATCACATGAAGTTTTGTAACCAAGAGTTTTTCTCAAGGAAACCAAGATCTCATACAAGAAGAATCATGAAGAATGGAAAGATCACAAGTGAACCATATAGATGGACCACCATATTTTAGTTAAGTCAAACTCACCAACTTATGTGGTGTAACAAAAATATTTTGTTGCCTAAGTGTGTGCTTGAACTTTATTGTTTGAGTGCAAAGTTTTTTGTGAGTGTTTGGTTTGTGATTGCATGCATATTGATTGTGTGAATTGTGATGTGTGTGATTAGAATTGATTCCTTAGAAAAAAACCTTTTACCTATTCTAATCTCCCTTCAACCCAAACAGATGACTACTCCAAAAGACATCAAGGTTGATGACAACAACAACAACCAAGAAGACAACATGAGAGAACTGATAGCAAACCAAAACCATTTGAGCCAAATGAAAACTCAGCTTTTAGCCAACAACAATGGACTAGACCCAGCCATACAAAGGATTTTGAAACTTCAATCCCAATTGTTGCAAGGATTGGTTACTCAAATGGTCAACATGGGAGAAAACTTTTCCCAAAGAGCTAATGACAACAAGGGTGACAAAGATGTTAATCTAGAAGGAACCCAAGCTAACAATATTGGTGGAGACAAGGATCATGCATCCAAGGAACATGAAGATCAATGCCCCAAGAAGAGAGAAAGATCTCCCACCTATGAAGAACATGAACTAGAGGAACTCCTAGCTTTGGAGAGACCCAAAAAGAAGAAGAAAGACAAAAGCCAGTTGCTATGTTACAATTGCAAAGAGATGGAACACTATGCCAATGAATGCCCAGAAAAGAAGAAGAGCCAAGAAGACAAACAAAGGCTAGTGAAACCCAAGATGAGGAAGGATATTAGCCAAGTGATGTGCAAACATCGAAAGAGTTAGGACATTATGCAAACAACTGTCCAAAAAGATGAAGCATAAGATAAACCAACCTATGAGGGATATCAGCCTTGTCACATGTTTCAAATGCAGGGAACTAGGCCACTATCCAAACAATTGTCCAGAAAGGATGGAAAACAAGTTAAACAAGTCTATGAAGGATCTCAACCTTGGCCCATGAGTCAAGCATGGAAATTAAGGACATAAATGCAACTGTTTGCTTAGAGAAAGTATTTCTCATGATCCCAAGGAGGACAATGTGTAATTTTTGTTTGAAAATTTTTAAGGGTGGTAGTACCCTAGTTGTTTTGAACTTGCTTGTAACCCTAGCCTCCCCAAATCTCGGGACGAGATTTATTTTAAGGGTGGTAGCCTGTCACATCCCAAGAATTTCCAAATCTTGTAATGTGAAAATAAATGAATAAAATAAAATTTTGTTTGATTTTCAGAGCCAGAAGAAACTTTTTGAATTCAATTGGAACTTCAAACCCATTTTGAATCAAATAAAATCCTAAAGGGATTTAAAAAGATAAACAATTTAAATAAAGGAAAACAAAATATTTTGGAAATACCATTTTGGATCATTAAAATAAAAGGATTTGGTTTTCAATTGAAATAAAAGTTTTATAGATAAAGATTATTTTATTAAGCCAAATTAAACCTTGGCCAAGCTTTGGAATTAAAACATTTTGTTTGGAATAAAAATAGCAAAGGTTTATTTAAATAAGTTAATAAGGATTTAATATCCAACTTTATTTAAATAAAAGGTTTTACCAATTTAATTGAAACATCAAAACTTATTAAAAAATATTTAAAATAAGTTTCCCAAATATTTGATATTCACAAATAAAACCTACTAAAGAGTTTTGGCTTTATATTAAATTTCAAAATAAATATCTCAATAAAACAAATCCTATTTGATTTGTTAATGAAAGTCTATTATATTTAATTAATAATGGACTCTAAAATAAAAAGTTTATTTTGTTTTAAACAAATTTGTAAGTATTCTTTATTCCCAAATAAAACCTACAGATTTGGTTTTAAAAATATTTAGATTTCAAAAGAGGTTTTTAAATAAAACAAAATCCTATTTGATTAATAAACCTTGGTCTATTTATTTAATTATTAATGGACCCTATAGCAAAAATGTTATTTTGTTTTAAACAAGTTTCCAAGTATTCTTTATTAAACCTACTGATTTGATTTTCAAAATATTTGAATTTTAAATGGGGATTTTATTAATTAAATCAAGCCCTACTTTTATTAAATAACTAATGATCCATTTTATTTAAATAATGAATGGATTCTAAAATGAATAAAAATATTATTTTAACTGGATTTCGGTATGTTGAAAACAGAACCAAAAACTCATTATAAGTTTGAATTGTTTGAATGGTTTGAGTGAATGAATAATTGATTCAAATTCAAACAGAAAAAATAGAAATAGAAAAGGAAAAGAATTCAAGAAAAAATATGAAATGGATCCGCCCAACTACCCCATCAACAGCCCACTGCAGCCCACCTCTTATTTCCGAACCGCTTTCCTCACTCGCCTCGCACTTAAGCAGCTGACGGGTGGACCTCCCTCACACTTCCTTTCCCACTGACCAGAGGACCCCACCGCCACGTCCCTCTTCTTCCCCACCCGTAGACCACACCCACCCCTCGCCGGCCGTTGCAGGCGGAATAACTCCGACGTAATATGCCCTAAACACGCGTTGAATCAGCCCCTTAACCACGCAGGATAAATCGTCTGCCACCCCTCTTCCGTTTCCCCCAGACACCCCTCCTCGACACGCCTCCAGGCCGCCTCAATTTCTCCCCGAGCATCCTCTGTTCCGACGAGGTCCAGAGACGATTACGGCGACTCGACACCACCTCCTGCCTCCCCGAGCACACGAGCACGCTCACCGCATCCTGGAACATCTTCCCGTGCTTTTCATTCATCCGCGGGTACCCTACAACCTCGTCAATGACAACCTCCAAAGACCGCCGTCCGCTCTTCTCCCGACGACACCCACGGGTTGTACTGCATCGCCCCTCTCTCATTCACACACGTCATCCCTCGACCATACGCTAACTGCGTGCCCTTTGTTTGCCTCCGCTGATCGCAATGTCGCCGACTACGAGCCGTCCGGCGTTTTCTACTCCGCGAGCAATCGCGGCCCCCTAGCGCCTCGACGGACAAGTACCACGTTGAGCATCGCCGGCGCCGATTCCGGTGAGCATCTCCCACCCTTTGCTTCGTATCGCCGCGCCACATCGATCGTCAGACGCCGCTTGCGCCGGCGCCGTTCCTATGGTCGAGTGAATCGCATCAGAGGATCTAGATTGAGCGAGAGATTAGATCACTTAAACTCGAAAAGGTACGTAGCTAGCGCCGCGATGCCACTTGATCTAACGGGCAGCCGCGATCCAACCGAACCGGTACCAGCGAATGACGCTATGCGCGTGTCACCGATGGATTGAAATTAGAATTTGAAATCTGATTTAGGTATGATTTTGAAACCACTATATCTTTGGATCCACACGTCCAAAAATTGCAAATTTTATGTCATTGGATTCAGGAGAGCAATCAGCCAACCATGCCCTTAGTTTAGCAAATAGTATCTGCTAGCTTGTTTGAATTTGCAGAAACATTTGTATGCTTATTAAGGATGTAAAATTGTTTAAAATGAATTTGGTTAAAATATTTGGCAATTGGATTTGAACCTACTGACCCTAGGAAACACTTTGTGGACTCAAAAATGTATTTGGTGAAATAAAATAATGATTCTTTGATTTAAAACCATTTCTAGTCAAATAGAAATGTGGTTTGTTTATTAAAAATAATTTTGAAGGAAAACTTTTGGCAAATTGGTTTGTTGTAAACTCATCGACCCTAGGAACCAACCCATAGTTTGGAAAATGGATTTGGTAAGGTTTAGGATGGAAAACTTGATTTAGTCATTTCTAGCCAAAAGAAAATAATGATTTTGTTATGAAAATGATTTTGAGTAAAAACTTTGGGAAAATGGTTTAGACCAAACTCATGACCCAAAACACCAAGTTTTGCAATAGCAACTCATTTGGTGAAAAACTTAAAAGTTTTGTTTTGATAAAAACATTTTTCACTACATAAAATGATGAATGGATTTTAAAAATGGTTTTGAGGTAAAACCCTTTTGCAATTGACTTTGCCATTTTGGTGAATGACCAATTTGGAACCTACAAAGTTTAGAAGCCTAGTGGAAACCACCTTTGCAATTATAACCATCTTTTGCATGCTTGCATGCATTACTTTGACCTTGTTATTTTATGTGTTGTTTTGCTTGTTTGGTAGATTGAGTTTGTGCCTTGCTTGATTGAATTGTAGTGACTTGAAGAGTGTGATTGTTGCAAGGACAAGGATTGAACCTATACCCTCTACAAAAAGGCAAGTGATGCTTCATACTTTTGTCCCATTACTTTCACTATGCATTAGTGATTTTTCTAAGTAAAACTTGCATGGATTTTGCTATGTATAGACCTTGCTATAAGAAAAAACTAGTAGAAGAATCCTTAGTAGGATTTTCCTAAGTTAAGATTCCTACTATCAAGCTTAGCCTAGCTAATAGAAAACATGGGTGGAATATATATTCACACTATGGAAAAATATTCTAAGTCCGAGGACTTATGTTTTGTGTAATAAAACAACTAAGTAAATAAATCACCTGGGTGGAATGGAAGGATGGGTTTATGTTGAGTGGTTACACAAGGACATGGACTTGGCTTGTGTATCTCACTTGTGGATGGCCACCCAGGAACAAAGAGATTTGAGATGTCAAATGTTGAGAAGCTTCAAGTGCAACCACTTGGCAATATGGGCTCTGCCATGATCATATAGGTTGCAAGAACTTAGCCATATGGACAGAGGGTGGTAGTGTTTGATAGGTTGGAACGCGTCCATTTTGGTCTAAGGGAAGGCTTCTGAAAGATCTTGTCTTGGGAAACCAAGTCTTGTGGGGAAAGTGCACCACCTCTGCAGAGTGTAACAATCTAAGTACTTAGCCATGTCCCTGGTAAAGGACAATTTGAGCATCAAGACATGGAAGCAATCAAGAGTCTCATCATTCAAATTTCTAAGTTAAAACTTGTGGATTGAACAAGGGTTGTTTGAAATCTTCAATCTTTGGTTGGTAGATGCCTTGGAAAGGATCTTCAATCTTTGATTGAGAAAAATGATTTTGACAAGCAAAAACTTAGTATTTTCAAAATGTTAAGGAAAAATCTATTTTGAGCAATGCAAGCCTCAACTCCACTTAGCCAAATGCATATAGATAATAGACTCCACTATACCATTATAGTATCACTTGCCAATACAATTCAAATGTATTGACCCTTTGTGGTCAGAACTTGTATGTTGCAGGTTTGATTGTTTTAGTGAAGATTGATTGATTAGGATTACAAAGTCTACAACCAGCATTTGCCTGTGGCACTTTGAAGATGAAGGACCCATGACTATAGTTATTCCGCTGCAATGTAATGTAATAGCCAAATGAGCTATGTTTGATGTAATAAACTTATGTTATTCCTGGTTATAAAGTTATATTATGACCTTTGTTTCTTGATATTACATCTTAACTGTGGATGCTAGCTATTGATCCAGGGACTAGCATTGTAAACACAGGAGGAATCTACCTTATTAGGTTGAGACCTCTACAGATGGTATCAGAGCATTGTGTTGCCTGTAGGATTTGTAAACCTAGGTTTGGATAAAAACCCTTAGAAAAATAGGAGTTGTATTTGTTCCAAAAACTTATTTACAAAACAAACCTGTAAACCCTTTCCTTAACCATTTTTGGTTTCAACTCTACACCTCTTCTACTTCAACTTGATGGAGAAACCTACCCATGGCCAAGGACTACACTATGTGCAAAGGACTTCTTCAACACTTTCAACTCTAATGACTTCAACTTCTTCAACTCTAATGACTTCAACATCTTCAGCATTTTCACCAAGGACTTCCAACTTGGATATCACTAAGGACTACAAGTGAGACAAAGAAATCTTGCTCAAGATTTAGAGACTGAGGGAATGCA
This sequence comes from Avena longiglumis, assembly GCA_030063025.1. NCBI lineage: Eukaryota > Viridiplantae > Streptophyta > Magnoliopsida > Poales > Poaceae > Avena > Avena longiglumis. The sequence continues at coordinate 97,241,885 of CP125973.1, read as the reverse complement.
AAAGTTAGAAGAAGCCTACATCACATGAAGTTTTGTAACCAAGAGTTTTTCTCAAGGAAACCAAGATCTCATACAAGAAGAATCATGAAGAATGGAAAGATCACAAGTGAACCATATAGATGGACCACCATATTTTAGTTAAGTCAAACTCACCAACTTATGTGGTGTAACAAAAATATTTTGTTGCCTAAGTGTGTGCTTGAACTTTATTGTTTGAGTGCAAAGTTTTTTGTGAGTGTTTGGTTTGTGATTGCATGCATATTGCTTGTGTGAATTGTGATGTGTGTGATTAGAATTGATTCCTTAGAAAAAAACCTTTTACCTATTCTAATCTCCCTTCAACCCAAACAGATGACTACTCCAAAAGACATCAAGGTTGATGACAACAACAACCAAGAAGACAACATGAGAGAACTGATAGCAAACCAAAACCAGTTGAGCCAAATGACAACTCAGCTTTTAGCCAACAACAATGGACTAGACCCAGCCATACAAAGGATTTTGAAACTTCAATCCCAATTGTTGCAAGGATTGGTTACTCAAATGGTCAACATGGGAGAAAACTTTTCCCAAAGAGCTAATGACAACAAGGGTGACAAAGATGTTAATCTAGAAGGAACCCAAGCTAACAATATTGGTGGAGACAAGGATCATGCATCCAAGGAACATGAAGATCAATGCCCCAAGAAGAGATAAAGATCTCCCACCTATGAAGAACATGAACTAGAGGAACTCCTAGCTTTGGAGAGACCCAAAAAGAAGAAGAAAGACAAAAGCCAGTTGCAATGTTACAATTGCAAAGAGATGGAACACTATGCCAATGAATGCCCAGAAAAGAAGAAGAGCCAAGAAGACAAACAAAGTCTAGTGAAACCCAAGATGAGGAAGGATATTAGCCAAGTGATGTGCAAACACTGCAAAGAGTTAGGACATTATGCAAACAACTGTCCAGAAAAGATGAAGCATAAGATAAACCAGCCTATGAGGGATATCAGCCTTGTCACATGTTTCAAATGCAGGGAACTAGGCCACTATCCAAACAATTGTCCAGAAAGGATGGAAAACAAGTTAAACAAGTCTATGAAGGATCTCAACCTTGGCCCATGAGTCAAGCATGGAAATTAAGGACATAAATGCAACTGTTTGCTTAGAGAAAGTATTTCTCATGATCCCAAGGAGGACAATGTGTAATTTTTGTTTGAAAATTTTTAAGGGTGGTAGTACCCTAGTTGTTTTGAACTTGCTTGTAACCCTAGCCTCCCCAAATCTCGGGACGAGATTTATTTTAAGGGTATTGTCACATCCCAAGAATTTCCAAATCTTGTAATGTGAAAATAAATGAATAAAATAAAATTTTGTTTGATTTTGAGCCGAAGAAACTTTTGAATTCAATTGGAACTTCAAACCCATTTTGAATCAAATAAAATCCTAAAGGGATTTAAAAGATAAACAATTTAAATAAAGGAAAACAAAATATTTTGGAAATACCATTTTGGATCATTAAAATAAAAGGATTTGGTTTTCAATTGAAATAAAAGTTTTATAGATAAAGATTATTTTATTAAGCCAAATTAAACCTTGGCCAAGCTTTGGAATTAAAACATTTTGTTTGGAATAAAAATAGCAAAGGTTTATTTAAATAAGTTAATAAGGATTTAATATCCAACTTTATTTAAATAAAAGGTTTTACCAATTTAATTGAAACATCAAAACTTATTAAAAAATATTTAAAATAAGTTTCCCAAATATTTGATATTCACAAATAAAACCTACTAAAGAGTTTTGGCTTTATATTAAATTTCAAAATAAATATCTCAATAAAACAAATCCTATTTGATTTGTTAATGAAAGTCTATTATATTTAATTAATAATGGACTCTAAAATAAAAAGTTTATTTTGTTTTAAACAAATTTGTAAGTATTCTTTATTCCCAAATAAAACCTACAGATTTGGTTTTAAAAATATTTAGATTTCAAAAGAGGTTTTTAAATAAAACAAAATCCTATTTGATTAATAAACCTTGGTCTATTTATTTAATTATTAATGGACCCTATAGCAAAATGTTATTTTGTTTTAAACAAGTTTCCAAGTATTCTTTATTAAACCTACTGATTTGATTTTCAAAATATTTGAATTTTAAATGGGGATTTTATTAATTAAATCAAGCCCTACTTTTATTAAATAACTAATGATCCATTTTATTTAAATAATGAATGGATTCTAAAATGAATAAAAATATTATTTTAATCTGGATTTCGGTATGTTGAAAAACAGAACCAAAAACTCATTATAAGTTTGAATTGTTTGAATGGTTTGAGTGAATGAATAATTGATTCAAATTCAAAACAGAAAAATAGAAATAGAAAAGGAAAAAGAATTCAGAAGAAAAAAATATGAAATGGATCTGGCCCAATCGCCTCACCCAAATTTCACTCAGCCACCTCCTCTTATTTCCCGAACCGTTTCTCACTCTCCTCGCACCCGCTAAGCGGTGACGGTGGACCTCCTCACACTTCCTTTCCCATGACGAGGACCCCACCGCCACGCCCTCTTCTTCCCACCAGACACACCCACCTCGCCGGCCCGTAAGGCGGAATAACTCCGACGTAATATGCCCTAAACACGCGTTGAATCAGCCCCTTAACCACGCAGGATAAATCGTCTGCCACCCCTCTTCCGTTTCCCCCAGACACCCCTCCTCGACACGCCTCCAGGCCGCCTCAATTTCTCCCCGAGCATCCTATGTTCCGACGAGGTCCAGAGCCGATTACGGCGACTCGACACCACCTCCTGCCTCCCCGAGCACACGAGCACGCTCACCGCATCCTGGCACATCTTCCCGTGCTTTTCATTCATCCGCGGGTACCCTACAACCTCGTCAATGACAACCTCCAGCACCGCCGCCGTCTAGCTCTTCTCCGACGACACCCACAGGTTGTACCAGACCGCCCCTCTCCCCCTCATTCACACACGCGTCATCCCCTCGACCATACGCATCTAACCATGCCCTTTGTTTGCCTCCGCGTGATCTACAATGTCGCCTTCGACCACAGACAGAGCCGTCCGGCGTTGCTCTCTACTCCGGCGAGCAATCGCGTGCCCCTAGCGCCTCTCGGACAAGTACCACGTTGAGCATCACGGCGTCGGCCGATTCCGGTGAGCATCTCCCACCTCCTTTGCTTCTGTATCGCCGGCCGTCATCGATCGTCAGACGCCGCTAGTCAGCGCCGGCCGCTCCTTATGGTCGAGTGAATCGATCAGAGGATCTAGATTGCGAGCGAGATTAGATCACTTAAACTCAAAAGGTAGCTAGCGCCGATGCCACTTGATCTAACGGCCTGCAGCCCGCGATCCAACCGAACCGGTACCAGCGAATGACGTTGCGCCGCGTGTCACCAGATGGATTGAAATTAGAATTTGAAATCTGATTTAGGTATGATTTTTGAAGGGAATATGCCCTGAGAGGCAATAATAAATTGTTTATTATGTGTATTCCAAGTATATGATAGATGTTTATTTTGCATGCTATAATTGTATTAATACGGAAACGTTAATACATGTGTGTTTAATAAACAAACAGAAAGTTCCTAGTTAAGCCTCTCTCATAAACTAGCTCGTTGATTAACAAGATGATCAAGGTTTCCTGATCATGGACATTGGATGTTGTTAATAACGGATCACAACATTAGTGTAATGATGTGATGAACATTCATCCAAGTATAGCATTACGATCAAAGTCATTGAGTTTATATTGCTATAACAACTTACGTGATCCTAATCCTTAGACCATGAGATCATGTCAATCACTAACACGGAAGAGTTTCTTGATAACATCAAACGTCACACCGTAACAGGTGATTATAAAGATGGGTTCGTAACTAATAAAGTGTTATGTTGAGGCTCATGGATCAAGAGTGGAATTTGTTCATCCCGATGACGGATAGATATACCAGGCCCTCTCGGTGATATCACATTGATTAGCTTGCAAGCAAGTGATTTGATCACTAGAATGTTATATCACTGAACGAGAAAAGAGTGCATGTCGAAGCGAGATCAAACTAGGTATGGAGATACCGATGATCGAATCTCGGACATGTAATATATCGTGAGACAAAGGGGTTAAGATACTAGCGTAAAAGGTTCCGATCACAAGAAAGTCATCGTTGAATGTGGGAGTCGGTATGGGTCTCCGGATCCCGCCGATTATTGATCCGAGAGGGTCTCGATCATGTCCGCATTATTCACGAACCGTAGGGTGACACACTTAAGAGACACCGACATCCAATTGGAGCAAAAGTTTCATGCCGAAAGAATAAACAAGCAGGAATTTATTTCACTAGATACCAAAACAGGTTTTCGGTGAAATTGCATAAAGTGGTTATGCATGTGAAATAGAATTCTAGCAGGGTTATTTGTGAATGTTTGTCATTAAAGTAATTGACAAAATTCTGAATAAAATAAAAGAGTTTTATTTAATGAGAGTTTGCATTAAATTTGGTGGAAATTTAATGGGATTTTGAGTGGGATTTTGAGTGGACTTTGAAGGGTCATTTTGTGAGTGGAGTGTCCACCCACATGATGAGGGGAGGCAAGGGCAGCCCCCATGCGCCACCACCCCTTGGGGTTCCCCCTCCTCCTATAAAAGGAGCCCTCCTCTCACTTCTCACTCACACCTCCTCGTGAAGGATCTCTCTCCTCTAGAATTTATTCCCCATGGTCTCGGACTAGCGAGATACATGTTCCGTGGCTTTCGGCAAGAAAGAGTTGTGCTTCCGCATCGCTGGAGCGAGGAGGCGGAGGTTGCTCGGTGCCTCGAGCGTGTGTGGAAGCACGGATGCGCCGCTGATTTGCGGCGCTTAGGACTTCCTCTCGATCTTGAGATCGGCAAGAGATCGTCTACATCAACCACGAGTTTGGACTCGTTAAACTTTGTCGGTCTTCAAGGGTATGTTCTCTACGGATGTACATCCGCCGCTGTTTGTATCTAGTATAAATAGATCTTGGTATTTAGTTCACACCGTAGGAAAATTTTTGTTTTCTATGCGAACCCTTCAAAGGGTATCGAGCCGGATCTATGCGTAGATACTTTACACGTAGTACACATATGAGTATGTGGGCGATGATGATCATGTTGTTGCTCCTTTCTTGTGATTTTGGATATTGGTGGCATAGTGGGATGAAGCGGCCCGGACAAACTTTACATGTCCTCGCACATGAGACCTGTTCCACGCTTGACATGCAACTAGTTTGCATAAGTGGCTAGCGGTGTCTCTCCTACTATAGTCAATATCTATTTTGCAAGCGAGTTGTCAACAATTTGATTATCCTCGTTGTGGTTCATGTTCGTAGGTAAGAACGGTTCTATCTCGAAAGCCCTCAGCCACGTAAAAACTTGCAATGGATAAATTAGAGGCGTCTAGTTTAGATTGTTGCTGGGCTAGTGTTATGATATGGTAGTGTTGTAAGTAGAAGTATGAGATGATACTCTTACAACACACATAGCGTGTAAAACCCATAGATTGTGGATTTACACATATAGGTATGATAGTGATCATACCACGATGCACATGATAGAGATCATCTGCGGGAACCATATAATTTCACTATTAAACATATGATGTTTGATTGCATCTTATATTGCTTGTTTAGCGCTTTGTTAAGCATAATAAGATGATCCCTCATTTTAAATATCAAGATAAGAATGTGTTCTCCCTTTAGTATGCACCGATTATGTTTTCGCTCCAAGACATCACGTGATGATCGGGTGTACTTGGATCCTCGACCATACTTGGTGTAAAACAGTTACACACGCAAAAAATACTAAGGTTCTAACTTGGCGAGCCTAGCATGTATGACATGGCCTCGGAACACGATCGAAAGGTTAAGCATGAGTCATATAGTTGATATGATGCCCATTTGATGCTCGCCTTTGAAGCTATACCGACTCACGTGATGATCGGACTTGGTGTAGTGGATTTGGTTCATGTAATCACCAAAAGGACACGAGGGATGTCGCTTTGAGTGGGAGTTCATTCGTAATATAGATTAGTTGAACTCAATCTATCATACACTTAGTCTAAACTTTACAAATTCTGTTGTAGATGGCACCACCGCTTTTAATTTCAATGCGTTCATGGAGAAAGAGAAACTAGCAACGAACGGTAGCAACTTTCTTGAATGGGCCATGAATTTGAGGATTCTCCTCTCACGCACAAAAGCAATATGTGCTAGAAGCGCCGTTAGGCCCCCCACCCTTTGACGATGCCCCTGACGAGGAGAAGAATGTCTATCTTACTCGTCAGGAGGACCACAACTTAGTTCATTGCGGCATATTGTATGGGCTAGAGCCGGAACTTCGAAAGCGTTTCGAAAACGGCAATGCTTTTGATACAATGGGTGAGTTGAAAATGATTTTCGACACACATGTCTTTGTAGAGAGCTACAATGCTTCGTAAAAGTTCTTTAGTGCATGATGGAAGAGAACAAAATTATAGTGAGCATGTACTCAAGATGTCGTTACGCCGATAAGCTTGTGTCCTTGGGAATAACGATTCCCATTGACTTAGGCATCCATCGTGTTCTCAGTCTACGCCACCTAGCTATAAGAGCTTCGTGATGAACTATAATATGCAAGGCATGAAGAAGTCTCCCCGAGCTTACCAATGCTTAAAACTGCGAAGTGGAGATCAAAAGGAACATCAAGTGTTGATGATCAATAGGAACACCGGTTTCAAGAAAGACAAGAAGGGAAAGCGGAAGTAAGGGCGGCAAGCCTTGTTGCTACGAAAAGAAACCCGAGTTGGACCTAAGTCCGATACCGAGTGCTACTATTGTAAGGATCGCCATCGAAGCGCAATCGCCCCAAGTATCTGGCATAAGAAGGCCGGCAAGGCAAACAAAGGTATATATGATATACATGTTATTGATGTGTACTTGACTAGTGCTCGCATGAGCACCGGGTATTTGATACGTTAGGTTGCTAATATTTGTAACTCGAATCGTGGGTCATGCGACCGCTAGCAAGGGTGAGGTCAAGATGCGTGTCGGCAATGGATCAAACGTTGATGTGATCGCCGTCGAACGCTACCTCTCCACTTACCGTCGGGATTAGTTATAAACTTAAATAACTGTTATTTGGTGCACCTGAGCATGAACATTGTATCCGGATCATGTTTGATGCAAAGTGGTTTTCATTCAAATCGAGAACAATGGTTGTTCCATTTATATGAATGAAATCTTTTATGGTCATGCACCAATGTTGAATGGTTTATTTCTGTTGGATCTCGATGATAATGTTACACATATTCATAATATTGATGCTAAAAGGATTAAACTTAGTGATGATATATCCGCATATATGTGGCAATCGCCGTCTAGGTCATATTGGCATTAAACGCATGAAGAAGCTCCATTCGGATGGACTTTTAGAATCACTTGATTATGAATCATTTGATACATGTGAGCCATGCCTTATGGGCAAGATGACTAGAACGCCGCTTTTCGGTTCAATGGAGCAGGCATGATTTATTGGAAATCATACATTCGATGTATGTGGTCCAATGAGTGTGTCTTGAGGTGGATATCGTTATTTTGTTACTTTCACGGATGATTTGAGTAGATACGGTTATATCTACTTGATGAAACACAAGTCCGAAACCTTTGAAAAGTTCAAGGAATTTCGTAATGAAGTGGAAAATCATCGTAATAGAAAGATCAAATTTCTACGGCCCGACCGTGGAGGTGAGTATCTAAGTTACGAGTTTAGCACTCACATGAAAGAGTGTGGAATTGTTTCACAACTCACACTGCCGGAACACCACAATGAAATGGTGTGTCGAACGTCGAATCGCTTTATTAGATATGGTTCGATCTATGATGTCTCCGACGGACTTGCCGTTGTCATTTTGGGGTTATGCACTAGAAGCTGCTGCATTCACTTTAAATCGGGCACCATCTAAATCCGTTGAAACGACACCGTATGAATTGTGGTTTGGAAACAAACCTAAGCTGTCATTCTTAAAGTTTGGGGTTGCGATGTTTATGTGAAGAAACTTCAACCGATAAACTCGAACCCAAAGCGAAAAATGCGTCTTCATAGGATACCCTAAAGAAACTATTGGGTATTCCTTCTATCAGATCCGAGGGCAAGGTTTTGTTGTTAAGAATGGATCCTTTCTAGAGAAAGAGTTTCTCGAAAGGTGTGAGTAGTCGGAAGGTAGAACTCGAAGAGGTTATGGAACCTTCTCTTCAAAGTATGGCGAGTAGCGCAGGAAGTCGTTCGAGTTGGCTCCACTGTTGAAGAAGGAACTAATGATAATGATCATGAAACTCCGAAAGAGAGTACTACCGAACCTCGCAGGTCAAACAGACGCTGCAGCTCCGAGTCAGACGGAAATCTGTCATAAATTTCATGGTTGATGAAAATAATGACCTGCGACGTATGAAGGAGCGATGATGAGCCTGGATCCCAAGAGATGGTTAGAAGACATGAATTCCGAGATGGAATCCATGTATGAAAATCAAGTTTGGAACTTGGTGGAATTACCTCACGACCGAAAGGCCGTGGAGAACAAATGGATTTTCAAAAGGAAAAGCGATGTCGATGGTAATGTGACCATCTATAAAGCTCGACTTGTCGCAAAGGGGTTTCGACAAATTCAAGGAGTTGACTACGAGACTTTCTCTCCGTAGCGATGCTAAAGTCGATTAGGATTATGTTAGCAATTGCTGCATATTTCGATTATGAAATATGGCGATGGATGTCAAAACCGCTTTCTCAATGGTAATATTGAAGAAGAGTTGTATATGATACAACCAAAGGGTTTTGTCGATCCTAAGGATGCTAACAAGGTGTGCAAGCTTCACGATCCATCTATGGATTGAAGCAAGCATCACGGTTGGAATCTCCGCTTTGATGAGGTGATCAAAGAGTTTGGATTTGTCCAAACTTATGGAGAAGCTTGTATTTACAAGAAAGTGAGTGGAGCAATGTGGCATTTCGATACTATATGTGGATGACATATTATTGATCGGAATGATATAGAACTTTAAACAGTGTTAAAAGTTATCTAAACACAAATTTTCAATGAAGGACCTAGGTGAAGGCGTCTTACATATTAGGCATAAAGATCTATAGAGATAGATCTAGGCCTAATAGGGCTATCGCAAAGTACATACCTTGATAAGATTTTAAAGAAGTTTAAAATGGACGGAAGTAAGAAGGGTTCTTACCTATGTTGCAAGGCAAGACATTGAGTAAGACTCAAAGTCCGGCTTGGAAGAAAGAGAGATAATGGACAAAGTCCCTATGCTTCACCATAGGCTCTATAATGTACGCCATGCTATGTACAAGACCGGATGTGCACACGCTATTAGTTTGACTAGTAGGTACCAATCGGATCCGGTTGAACACTGGATAGCGGTCAAGAATATCCTTAAGTACTTGAGAAGAACTAAGGATATGTTTCTTGTATCTGAGGTGAAGAAGAGCTCGTCGCTAAGTGTTATGTCGACGCTTAGCTTTGATAATCGATCCGGATGACTCTAAGTCTCAATCCGGATACATATTTCTCATGAATGGCGGAGCGTTAGTTGGAGGAGCTCCAAACAACCTGTGGTAGCGGATCAACAACGGAGGCGAATATGTTGTCGCTTGAAGGCTCAGAAGCGCTTTTGGATGAAGGAGTTCATATCCGAACTAGGAGTTGTGGCAAGCGTTGGACCCAATGGTGATCTATTGTGACAACAATGGTGCCATTGCCAATGCCAAAGAGCCAAGGTCTCACAAGCATTCCAAGCATATTAAGCGCGGTTTCACTCCATCCATGAGCATGTCAAGGATGGAGATATAAAGATTTAGAAGTACATACGGATCTCAATGTAGGATCCGTTGACTAAAACTCTCCCTAGAGCAAAACATGATCAACACGAACTCAATGGGTGTTAGATATATCACTATGTAACTAGATTATTGTCTCTAGTGCAAGTGGAGATCAAGGGAATATGCCGAGAGGCAATAATAAATTGTTTATTATGTGTATTCCAAGTATATGATAGATGTTTATTTTGCATGCTATAATTGTATTAATACGGAAACGTTAATACATGTGTGTTTAATAAACAAAGAAAGTTCCTAGTTAAGCCTCTCTCATAAACTAGCTCGTTGATTAACAAGATGATCAAGGTTTCTGATCATGGACATTGGATGTTGTTAATAACGGATCACAACATTAGTGTAATGATGTGATGAACATTCATCCAAGTATAGCATTACGATCAAAGTCATTGAGTTTATATTGCTATAACAACTTTAAGTGATCCTAATCCTTAGACCATGAGATCATGTCAATCACTAACACCTAAGAGTTTCTTGATAACATCAAACGTCACACCGTAATGTAAGGTGATTATAAAGATGGGTTCAGAACTAATAAAGTGTTATGTTGAGGCTCATGGATCAAGAGTGGAATTTGTTCATCCCGATGACGGATAGATATACTGGGCCCTCTCGGTGATATCACATTGATTAGCTTGCAAGCAAGTGATTTGATCACTAGAATGTTATATCACGAACGAGAAAAGAGTGCATGTCGGAACGAGATCAAACTAGGTATGGAGATACCGATGATCGAATCTCGGACATGTAATATATCGTGAGACAAAGGGGTTAAGATACTAGCGTAAAGGTTCAAGCGATCACAAGAAAGTCATCGTTGAATGTGGGAGTCGATGGGTCTCCAGATCCCGCTCGATTATTGATCCGAGAGGGTCTCGATCATGTCCGCATTATTCACGAACCGTAGGGTGACACACTTAAGAGACACCGACATCCAATTGGAGCAAAAGTTTCATGCCGAAGAATAAACAAGCGAGGAATTTATTTCACTAGATACCAAACAAAGTTTTCGGTGAAATTGCATAAAGTGGTTATGCATGTGAAATAGAATTCTAGCAGGGTTATTTGTGAATGTTTGTCATTAAAGTAATTGACAAAATTCTGAATAAAATAAAAGAGTTTTATTTAATGAGAGTTTGCATTAAATTTGGTGGAAATTTAATGGGATTTTTGAGTGGGATTTTGAGTGGACTTTTGAAGGGTCATTTTGTGAGTGGAGTGTGCTCCCACATGATGAGGGGCAAGGGCAGCCCCCATGCGCCACCCCCTTGGGGTTCCCCCTCCTCCTATAAAAGGAGCCTCCTCTCACTTCTCACTCACACCTCCTCGTGAAGGATCTCTCTCCTCTAGAATTTATTCCCCATGGTCTCGGACTAGCGAGATACATGTTCCCGTGGCTTTTCAAGAAAGAGTTGTGCTTCCGCTGCATCGCTGAGCGAGGAGGCGGAGGTTGCTCGTGCCTCGAGCGTGTGAAGACGGATGCGCTGATTTGGCGCTAGGACTTCCTCTCGATCTTGAGATCGGCAAGAGATCGTCTACATCAACCACGAGTTTGGACTCGTTAAACTTTGTCGGTCTTCAAGGGTATGTTCTCTACGGATGTACATCCGCCCGTTGTTTGTATCTAGTATAAATAGATCTTGGTATTTAGTTCACACCGTAGGAAAATTTTTGTTTTCTATGCTGCGAACCCTTCAATTTTGAAACCACTATATCTTTGGATCCACACGTCCAAAAATTGCAAATTTTATGTCATTGGATTCAGGAGAGCAAGCCCTAGCCAACCATGCCCTTAGTTTAGCAAATAGTATCTGCTAGCTTGTTTGAATTTGCAGAAACATTTGTATGCTTGTTAAGGATGTAAAAATTGTTTAAAAATGAATTTGCGGTTAAAATATTTGGCAATTGGATTGATTTGAACCTACTGACCCTAGGAAACACTTTGTGGACTCAAAAATGTATTTGGTGAAATAAAATAATGATTCTTTGATTTAAAAACCATTTCTAGTCAAATAGAAATGTGGTTTGTTTATTAAAAATAATTTTGAAGGAAAACTTTTGGCAAATTGGTTTGTTGTAAACTCACTGACCCTAGGAACCAACCCATAGTTTGGAAAATGGATTTGGTAAGGTTTAGGATGGAAAACTTGATTTAGTCATTTCTAGCCAAAAGAAAATAATGATTTTTGTTATGAAAATGATTTTGAGTAAAAACTTTGGGAAAATGGTTTAGACCAAACCTCTGACCCAAAACACCAAGTTTTCCAATAGCAACTCATTTGGTGAAAAACTTAAAAGTTTTGTTTTGATAAAACTAATTTCCACTACATAAAATGATGAATGGATTTTAAAAATGGTTTTGAGGTAAAACCCTTTTGCAATTGACTTTGCCATTTTGGTGAATGACCAATTTGGAACCTACAAAGTTTAGAAGCCTAGTGGAAACCACCTTTGCAATTATAACCATCTTTTGCATGCTTGCATGCATTACTTTGACCTTGTTATTTTATGTGTTGTTTTGCTTGTTTGGTAGATTGAGTTTGTGCCTTGCTTGATTGAATTGTAGTGACTTGAAGAGTGTGATTGTTGCAAGGACAAGGATTGAACCTATACCCTCTACAAAAAAGGCAAGTGATGCTTCATACTTTTTGTCCCATTACTTTCACTATGCATTAGTGATTTTTCTCTAAGTAAAACTTGCATGGATTTTGCTATGTATAGACCTTGCTATAAGAAAAAACTAGTAGAAGAATCCTTAGTAGGATTTTCCTAAGTTAAGATTCCTACTACTGTCAAGCTTAGCCTAGCTAATAGAAAACATGGGTGGAATATATATTCACACTATGGAAAAATATTCTAAGTCTGAGGACTTATGTTTTTGTGTAATAAAAACAACTAAGTAAATAAATCACCTGGGTGGAATGGAAGGATGGGTTTATGTTGAGTGGTTACACAAGGCCATGGACTTGGCTTGTGTATCTCACTTGTGGATGGCCACCCAGGAACAAAGAGATTTGAGATGTCAAATGTTGAGAAGCTTCAAGTGCAACCACTTGGCAATATGGGCTCTGCCATGATCATATAGGTTGCAAGAACTTAGCCATATGGACAGAGGGTGGTAGTGTTTGATAGGTTGGAACGCGTCCATTTTGGTCTAAGGGAAGGCTTCTGAAAGATCTTGTCTTGGGAAACCAAGTCTTGTGGGGAAAGTGCACCACCTCTGCAGAGTGTAACAATCTAAGTACTTAGCCATGTCCCTGGTAAAGGACAATTTGAGCATCAAGACATGGAAGCAATCAAGAGTCTCATCATTCAAATTTCTAAGTTAAAACTTGTGGATTGAACAAGGGTTGTTTGAAATCTTCAATCTTTGGTTGGTAGATGCCTTGGAAAGGATCTTCAATCTTTGATTAAGAAAACTGATTTTGACAAGCAAAAACTTAGTATTTTCAAAATGTTAAGGAAAATCTATTTTGAGCAATGCAAGCCTCAACTCCACTTAGCCAAATGCATATAGATAATAGACTCCACTATACCATTATAGTATCACTTGCCAATACAATTCAAATGTATTGACCCTTTGTGGCTGTAACTTGTTATGTTGCAGGTTTGATTGTTTTAGTGAAGATTGATTGATTAGGATTACAAAGTCTACAACCAGCATTTGCCTGTGGCACTTTGAAGATGAAGGACCCATGACTATAGTTATTCCGCTGCAATGTAATGTAATAGCCAAATGAGCTATGTTTGATGTAATAAACTTATGTTATTACTGGTTATAAAGTTATATTATGACCTTTGTTTTTTGATATTACATCTTAACTGTGGATGCTAGCTATTGATCCAGGGACTAGCATTGTAAACACAGGAGGAATCTACCGTATTAGGCTGAGACCTCTACAGATGGTATCAGAGCATTGTGTTGCCTGTAGGATTTGTAAACCTAGGTTTGGATAAAAACCCTTAGAAAAATAGGAGTTGTATTTGTTCCAAAAACTTATTTACAAAACAAACCTGTAAACCCTTTCCTTAACCATTTTTGGTTTCAACTCTACACCTCTTCTACTTCAACTTGATGGAGAAACCTACCCATGGCCAAGGACTACACTATGTGCAAAGTACTTCTTCAACACTTTCAACTCTAATGACTTCAACTTCTTCAACTCTAATGACTTCAACATCTTCAGCATTTTCACCAAGGACTTCCAACTTGGATATCACTAAGGACTACAAGTGAGACAAAGAAATCTTGCTCAAGATTTAGAGACGAGGAATGCAAAAGTTAGAAGAAGCCTACATCACATGAAGTTTTGTAACCAAGAGTTTTCTCTCAAGGAAACCAAGATCTCATACAAGAAGAATCATGAAGAATGGAAAGATCACAAGTGAACCATATAGATGGACCACCATATTTTAGTTAAGTCAAACTCACCAACTTATGTGGTGTAACAAAAATATTTTGTTGCCTAAGTGTGTGCTTGAACTTTATTGTTTGAGTGCAAAGTTTTTTGTGAGTGTTTGGTTTGTGATTGCATGCATATTGCTTGTGTGAATTGTGATGTGTGTGATTAGAATTGATTCCTTAGAAAAAAACCTTTTACCTATTCTAATCTCCCTTCAACCCAAACAGATGACTACTCCAAAGACATCAAGGTTGATGACAACAACAACAACCAAGAAGACAACATGAGAGAACGATATAAACCAAAACCAGTTGAGCCAAATGACAACTCAGCTTTTAGCCAACAACAATGGACTAGACCGAGCCATACAAAGGATTTTGAAACTTCAATCCCAATTGTTGCAAGGATTGGTTACTCAAATGGTCAACATGGGAGAAAACTTTTCCCAAAGAGCTAATGACAACAAGGGTGACAAAGATGTTAATCTAGAAGGAACCCAAGCTAACAATATTGGTGGAGACAAGGATCATGCATCCAAGGAACATGAAGATCAATGCCCCAAGAAGAGAGAAAGATCTCCCACCTATGAAGAACATGAACTAGAGGAACTCCTAGCTTTGGAGAGACCCAAAAATAAGAAGAAAGACAAAAGCCAGTTGCAATGTTACAATTGCAAAGAGATGGAACACTATGCCAATGAATGCCCAGAAAAGAAGAAGAGCCAAGAAGACAAACAAAGTCTAGTGAAACCCAAGATGAGGAAGGATATTAGCCAAGTGATGTGCAAACATCAAGAAGAGTTAGGACATTATGCAAACAACTGTCCAGAAAAGATGAAGCATAAGATAAACCAGCCTATGAGGGATATCAGCCTTGTCACATGTTTCAAATGCAGGGAACTAGGCCACTATGCAAACAATTGTCCAGAAAGGATGGAAAACAAGTTAAACAAGTCTATGAAGGATCTCAACCTTGGCCCATGAGTCAAGCATGGAAATTAAGGACATAAATGCAAATGTTTGCTTAGAGAAAGTATTTCTCATGATCCCAAGGAGGACAATGTGTAATTTTTGTTTGAAAATTTTTAAGGGTGGTAGTACCCTAGTTGTTTTGAACTTGCTTGTAACCCTAGCCTCCCCAAATCTCGGGACGAGATTTATTTTAAGGGTGGTAGCCTGTCACATCCCAAGAATTTCCAAATCTTGTAATGTGAAAATAAATGAATAAAATAAAATTTTGTTTGATTTTCAGAGCCAGAAGAAACTTTTTGAATTCAATTGGAACTTCAAACCCATTTTGAATCAAATAAAATCCTAAAGGGATTTAAAAAGATAAACAATTTAAATAAAGGAAAACAAAATATTTTGGAAATACCATTTTGGATCATTAAAATAAAAGGATTTGGTTTTCAATTGAAATAAAAGTTTTATAGATAAAGATTATTTTATTAAGCCAAATTAAACCTTGGCCAAGCTTTGGAATTAAAACATTTTGTTTGGAATAAAAATAGCAAAGGTTTATTTAAATAAGTTAATAAGGATTTAATATCCAACTTTATTTAAATAAAAGGTTTTACCAATTTAATTGAAACATCAAAACTTATTAAAAATATTTAAAATAAGTTTCCCAAATATTTGATATTCACAAATAAAACCTACTAAAGAGTTTTGGCTTTATATTAAATTTAAAAATAAATATCTCACTACAACAACTCCTATTTGATTTGTTAATGAAATTCTATTATATTTAATTAATAATGGACTCTAAAATAAAAGTTTATTTTGTTTTAAACAAATTTGTAAGTATTCTTTATTCCCAAATAAAACCTACAGATTTGGTTTTAAAAATATTTAGATTTCAAAAGAGGTTTTTAAATAAAACAAAATCCTATTTGATTAATAAACCTTGGTCTATTTATTTAATTATTAATGGACCCTATAGCAAAAATGTTATTTTGTTTTAAACAAGTTTCCAAGTATTCTTTATTAAACCTACTGATTTGATTTTCAAAATATTTGAATTTTAAATGGGGATTTTATTAATTAAATCAAGCCCTACTTTTATTAAATAACTAATGATCCATTTTATTTAAATAATGAATGGATTCTAAAATGAATAAAAATATTATTTTAATCTGGATTTGGGTATGTTGAAAAACAGAACCAAAAACTCATTATAAGTTTGAATTGTTTGAATGGTTTGAGTGAATGAATAATTGATTCAAATTCAAAACAGAAAAATATAAATAGAAAAGGAAAAAGAATTGGAAGAAAAAATATGAAATGGATCTGGCCCAATCGCCCAATGACCCACTCGCAGCCCACCTTCTCTTATTTCCTGAACCGTTTTTCTCACTCAGTCTCGCACCCGCTAAGCAGCTGACGGGTGGACCTCCCTCACACTTCCTTTCCCACTGACCAGAGGACCCCACCGCCACGTCCCTCTTCTTCCCCACCCGCAGACCACACCCACCCCTCGCCGGCCGTTGCAGGCGGAATAACTCCGGCGTAATACGCCTTAAACACGCGTTGAATCAGCCCTTAACCACGCAGGATAAATCGTCTGCCACCCCTCTTCCGTTTCCCCCAGACACCCCTCCTCGACACGCCCGCAGGCCGTCTCAATTTTTCCCCGAGCATCCTCTGTTCCGACGAGGTCCAGAGCCGATTACGGCGACTCGACACCACCTCCTGCCTCCCCGAGCACACGAGCACGCTCACCGCATCCTGGCACATCTTCCCGTGCTTTTCATTCATCCGCGGGTACCCTACAACCTCGGCAATGACAACCTCCAGCACCGCCGTCGTCTGGCTCTTCTCCGACGACACCCACAGGTTGTACCGCCCTCTCCCTCATTCACACATGCGTCATCCTCGACCATACGCATCTAACCGCCTTTGTTTGCCTCCGTGATCCGCAATGTCGCCTTGACCACGCAGAGCCGTGTTGCTCTCTACGGCGAGCAATCGCGTGCCCCTAAGCGCCCTCGACGGACAAGTACCACGTTGAGCATCGTGGCGTCGCGATTCGGTGAGCATCTCCCACCTCCTTTGCTTCCTGTACCTCCGGCGCCATCATCGGTCAAACGCCGCCGCTTAGCCGTCGGCGCCCCACTTATGGTCGAGTGAATCGATGAGGATCTAGATTGAGCGAGCGAGATTAGATCACTTAAACTCGAAAAGGTACGTAGCTAGCGCCGTGCGATGCCACTTGATCTAACGGCCTGCAGCCCGCAATCCAACCGAACCGGTACCAGCGAATGATGTTGCGCCGCGTGTCACCAGATTGATTGAAATTAGAATTTGAAATCTGATTTAGGTATGATTTTGAAACCACTATATCTTTGGATCCACACGTCCAAAAATTGCAAATTTTATGTCATTGGATTCAGGAGAGCAAGCCCTAGCCAACCATGCCCTTAGTTTAGCAAATAGTATCTGTTAGCTTGTTTGAATTTGCAGAAACATTTGTATGCTTGTTAAGGATGTAAAAATTGTTTAAAAATGAATTTGGGGTTAAAATCTTTGGCAATTGGATTGATTTGAACCTACTGACCCTAGGAAACACTTTTGGACTCAAAAATGTATTTGGTGAAATAAAATAATGATTCTTTGATTTAAAAACCATTTCTAGTCAAATAGAAATGTGGTTTGTTTATTAAAAATAATTTTGAAGGAAAACTTTTGGCAAATTGGTTTGTTGTAAACTAACTGACCCTAGGAACCAACCCATAGTTTGTAAAATGGATTTGGTAAGTTTTAGGATGGAAAACTTGATTTAGTCATTTCTAGCCAAAAGAAAATAATGATTTTTGTTATGAAAATGATTTTGAGTAAAAACTTTGGGAAAATGGTTTAGACCAAACCTACTGACCCAAAACACCAAGTTTTTCAATAGCAACTCATTTGGTGAAAAACTTAAAAGTTTTGTTTTGATAAAAACATTTTTCACTACATAAAATGATGAATGGATTTTAAAATGGTTTTGAGGTAAAACCCTTTTGCAATTGACTTTGCCATTTTGGTGAATGACCAATTTGGAACCTACAAAGTTTAGAAGCCTAGTGGAAACCACCTTTGCAATTATAACCATCTTTTGCATGCTTGCATGCATTACTTTGACCTTGTTATTTTATGTGTTGTTTTGCTTGTTTGGTAGATTGAGTTTGTGCCTTGCTTGATTGAATTGTAGTGACTTGAAGAGTGTGATTGTTGCAAGGACAAGGAGTGAACCTATACCCTCTACCAAAAAGGCAAGTGATGCTTCATACTTTTTGTCCCATTACTTTCACTATGCATTAGTGATTTTTCTCTAAGTAAAACTTGCATGGATTTTGCTATGTATAGACCTTGCTATAAGAAAAAACTAGTAGAAGAATCCTTAGTAGGATTTTCCTAAGTTAAGATTCCTACTACTGTCAAGCTTAGCCTAGCTAATAGAAAACATGGGTGGAATATATATTCACACTATGGAAAAATATTCTAAGTCTGAGGACTTATGTTTTTGTGTAATAAAAACAACTAAGTAAATAAATCACCTGGGTGGAATGGAAGGATGGGTTTATGTTGAGTGGTTACACAAGGCCATGGACTTGGCTTGTGTATCTCACTTGTGGATGGCCACCCAGGAACAAAGAGATTTGAGATGTCAAATGTTGAGAAGCTTCAAGTGCAACCACTTGGCAATATGGGCTCTGCCATGATCATATAGGTTGCAAGAACTTAGCCATATGGATAGAGGGTGGTAGTGTTTGATAGTTTGGAACGCATCCATTTTGGTCTAAGGGAAGGCTTCTGAAAGATCTTGTCTTGGGAAACCAAGTCTTGTGGGGAAAGTGCGCCACCTCTGCAGAGTGTAACCATCTAAGTACTTAGCCATGTCCCTGGTAAAGGACAATTTGAGCATCAAGACATGGAAGCAATCAAGAGTCTCATCATTCAAATTTCTAAGTTAAAACTTGTGGATTGAACAAGGGTTGTTTGAAATCTTCAATCTTTGGTTGGTAGATGCCTTGGAAAGGATCTTCAATCTTTGATTGAGAAAAATGATTTTGACAAGCAAAAACTTAGTATTTTCAAAATGTTAAGGAAAAATCTATTTTGATCAATGCAAGCCTCAACTCCACTTAGCCAAATGCATATAGATAATAGACTCCACTATACCATTATAGTATCACTTGCCAATACAATTCAAATGTATTGACCCTTTGTGGCTGTAACTTGTTATGTTGCAGGTTTGATTGTTTTAGTGAAGATTGATTGATTAGGATTACAAAGTCTACAACGAGCATTTGCATGTGGCACTTTGAAGATGAAGGACCCATGACTATAGTTATTCCGCTGCAATGTAATGTAATATCCAAATGAGCTATGTTTGATGTAATAAACTTATGTTATTCCTGGTTATAAAGTTATATTATGACCTTTGTTTCTTGATATTACATCTTAACTGTGGATGCTAGCTATTGATCCAGGGACTATCATTGTAAACACAGGAGGAATCTACCTTATTAGGTTGAGACCTCTACAGATCGTCTACGCGATCTTGAGATCGGCAAGTGAACGACTATATCACCCACGAGAATCTGCTCTCGTTAATCGCTTTGGAATCTTCGAGGGTGAGTACTCTATCGACTCGTTGCTACAATCTAGTAGATAGATCTTGGCTTGTGTGTGTTCATGCGGTAGAAATTTTTTGTTTTCCATGCCCCCTATAGTGGTATCAGAGCCATGTCTATATGTAGATCTGTTGCACGAGTTGAACACAATGGTCATTGTGGGCGTTGATGCTTTTTGTTGTCGATTGCTTCTTGTGTACTTTGTATCTTGCGGGATGGCGGGATGAAGCGGCCCATGCTAACCTTACATGACATCGTTCATGAGACTTGCTCCATACTTGACATGCAACTTGTATTGCATAAGTGGCTTTGCGGGTGCCTGTTTCTCCTAACATAGTGAAGATTCAATTTACAACGAGTGATTGACAATACTAGTATCAACGTTGTGGTTCTTGTTAGTAAGTTAGAACGGCACTTCTTGAAAGCCCCAAACTACGTAGAACATGCAAAGAAAATTAGAGGCGTCTAACTTTGTTTTGCAGGGGTGTGCTGTGATGTGATATGGCCATAATTGTGATTATATGTGATGTATGCAATGTTCCTTATTGTAAGTCGGCAACTGGCAGGAGCCTTATGGTTGTCTTTTAATTTCGTTAAAGACCAGTGTGTCTATTATTCAAAATAGTTGTAATAGTTGATGCTGGTGGACGACAACCATGGAGCGGCGCCATTGACCTTGATGCCACGCCGGTGATGATGGAGATCATGTTAATGCTTGAAGATGGAGATCAGAAGCACAAGAAGAAAGGCCATATCATATCACATATTATGAATTGTATGTGATGTTAATCCTTTTATGCATATTGTATTGCTTAGATCGCGACGGTAGCATTATAGGATGATCCCTCTCAAAAAATTATCAAGTAAAATGTTCACCCTTAGTTAGCACCGTTACCAAGACTCGTCGTTTCGAAGCACCACATGATGACCGGGTGTGATAGAATCAATGTGTGCATATAATGGGAGCAATCCAGATTTGATCATGCAGAAACTAAGGTTAACCTTGACGAGCCTAGCATGTACAAACATGGTCTCGGAACATGGATAACCGAAAGGTAAAACATGAGTCATATACTAAAAAGAAGGTCTCTAGTGACCTCACCAGGATAGCGAAATTGCTTCCCCGACAATGGCGCTAGAAAAAAGGTTGATACCTTCGATCCGGATTCATGAATGTAGTATAATAGCTTTTTCCCTAGAAGACCTAGATTTAATTGAATCTTGGAAAGCAATGCTAATAGAAAATAAATAAGGACATGTCTACAAGACTTTTTTTATTTGTTTTACCTTAGTTTACCGGACCAATCTAGTTTAATTTTTATAGTGGGTTGAATCAATGGATGGAGATAGTCCAGGGTTGAAGATCCACCTGGAGCTACACATCATATGGGATAAAAGATAATAATAAGAATATTCATGTGTGTTTGAATGGCGATAATATCTTGTAGGCAACACATCCTAATATACTAGAGTCCTCGTGATGCAGCGGGCATAGAAATAGTCTTTTAATACAACCGAGTGCACACCGAAGCCACGGGTTACAAATGATTATTAAGTGAAGAACACGGATTAAAGCATTAAGTGGTGATGTTGTTGTGATCCCGAATGGGTCTAAGAAAACATCGTACTACCCTTTTTGTCGCTAGAGTTCCTATGAGATCACCACTAGCCAAGTATCTCACCTCAATCTTTTATCAATATACGGGATCTTGGATACCTACAAGTCCACAGATCAAGACAAGAGACAAAGAAACAAAATATACAAATCTCAATTGCAAACAAAATACAATACTCCCATGATTAGATGCACATAGTTGTTGCGAGGTTTCTCCCCAACGTGCAACCCGTGAGGATTACTCACTCATAACAAATAGATCAAGGATAGAAAATATTGTGCAAAATACTTAGATTGAAATCAAATATTCTTACAATGGTCGCCAAATCACAAGGAGATCTAAAGTACAAAGCAATGACTATGGCTAGTGGAGGGATGGATGGTGGAGTGGATGAACAATGGTGTGGATCTCCTTTGGTGGTGTTGTGATGAAATCTGAGAATGACGGCTCTCTAGGCGGCGGCTGGAGCCTCAAAATATATAGGCGTCTTCACAAATATTGTAGGGTTTGATGAGACAAAGCCGTTGGCACCCCGTGGGCGGGCCCTACCCGTACCACAGGTCATACGCAGTCTGACGTTGGAATTTGCTTCCCAATTACTTGGATGTGTGACTTCCTCAAATTCCTTCATTATGACTCCTGATTTTGCATTAAAACCCGTGATTTCCTGCACAACATAATTTAATGCAAGGTTTTGCATATCTTTGCAATTATTAGTCATTAGTGGCAAGGATTGAGAGTTTTTTGTCAACTTCTTGACTAAAAACAATGTTTAATGCAGAGAAAGATGGAAAATTTTAGAGCCATCAAGGGCCTCGAATGAAAGCACATGAGAATAAAAATCGGCGCTTACCCATGGTAAGAGGGCCAGCAATGGAGTTGTAAGCTGGCCTAAGCCTGGTGATTATGTAGCTGGCAATGGGAGAACCGGCGGTGGCCATGATATCGGTTAAGCCCTTCATCTTATTCATGTAGTTGGCCTCCTACATGTCACCCTTGTGTGTCAACATCAGTTGTCGATAGATGTGTCTCACGTTCATGCAAGTCTACTGCCCGAACATGGTGTGGACAGCGGTCCAGACAACAACCGCGGTCTTGTAACCAATCATCTAGCATGTGATGTCCTCGTCCATCGAGAAGAGCATGATACAAAGTACCTTCTGATCTTTCCCCCACCATCTTGTGTACTCGGGATTGAGGACGATCTTCGCAGCATCACGGATTCGGTGATTGTATTCTCGGGGACGGGTGATACGTCATCAATGTATCTATAATTTTTGATGCTCCATGCTTGTTTTGTATCAATTTTGTTATGTTTTGTTTACACTTTGAGGTATTTTTATACATTTTCCGGAACTAACTTATTGATAAGATGCCGCAGTGCCAGTTGCCTGTTTTCTACTGTTTTTTTGTTTCAGAAAAGTTAGTAAAGAAATATTCTTGGAATTGGACGGGACAAAAGCCAAAGTCAATATTTTACCAGAAGGAACACGGAGTCCGAAGGGGAGACGAAGTGGGGCCACGAGGCGGCCACACCTGGTGGCGGCATGGCCAGGGGGCACGCCAACCCTAGGTGCCTATAAAGTCACCCCGATGCAGAAACCCTAAGTACCCGATCAAAATTACACGAAAGAGTCTATAGCCGCCGGCATATCCATCCCTAGATCAAGGGGATCTGAAGCTCTTCCCCGCACCCTGCAGGAGGGGAGAGATCGTCTCGGAGGCCTTCTTCATCACCATGCCAGCCTCCGGAGTGATGCGTGAGTAGTTCACCCTTGGACTATGGGTCCATACAGTTGATAGATGCTTGGTTCTCCTCCTCTATGCTATCATGTTTAGATCTTGTGAGCTCCGTTCATGATCAAGATCATCTTTATGTAATCCTACACGTGTTTGTTGGGATCTGATGGATATTGAGTACTATGTTCAAGATTGATTATTGATTATATCATGTCTGTGTTATTTGTGACCTTGCATTCTCTCCGTTGTTCATAGATGCTTTGGCCAAGTAGATGCTTGCAACTCCAATAGGGAATATTTATACTCAATAGTAGGTTCATGCCTCTAGTAATCTGGGGAAGTGACATAAATCTCTAAGGTTGTAGATGTGCTGTTGCTACTAGGGATAAGACAACAATACTTTGCCCAAGGGAAATTGTTTTGTTTACTTTACACACTTCGCTTAATGCAATTATCTGTTGCTTGCAACTTAATACTAGAAGGGGTTCGGATGATAACCTGAAGGTGGATTATTAGTCATAGATGAAGTTGGATTACGGTCTATGTATTATGTTGTAATGTCCAAACGAATCTCGTAGGAATCATCATGACCTGTACATGCATATTTATGCATTTTCAATCTATCATTGCCCAACTGTAATTTGTTCACCCAACATGCTATTTATCTTAAGGAGAAACACCTCTAGTGAACTATATTTTCAGCAAACCAGTGAGCTTGACAACCTCATTGTAAGTTGGGGCAAATTTTTGTGGTTATGTTGTGCAGATTCCAAGTTGCTAGCACCACCTTGGAGTCGTTTCCTTACTTCTACTGGTTCAATAACCTTGGTTTCATAACTGAGGAAAAACTTGTTGTTGTGCTTATCACACCTTGCTCTTGGGGTCTCCCAACAGGCTCTACGTCAACTGAGACACCATCAACGGGCATCTCTGCATCGAGATGGCCGTGCAGATGTGCTCCCGAGAGATTGGGAAGCATGAGCCCTCGCCATAGGGAGAAATTGGTTTGCCCAAGACAGACGGGGCTAGAGGACACCACCGAGGCAGGTAAGGTGTCCACCGACAAAGACGCAAGGGCGCCAACCACTATCGAGAGCTAGAGAAACAATGACATCATGAAACAGACGCCAATCAAGGGACACACACACGGGAGAGAGATCGGGAGGTGCGTGCAAACGCGATCTCGCCGATCGGGATATGGAAGCTGTGGCGCAGAGCGAAGCCTCGCTCTGATACCAAGAGAAAAGACGTGATTAGGTTTCCGCATGGTAACAGCCCCGCACCTCTTCTATTATATACTTAAGACAGGCCACAAGTACAGATGTACACATACACGTATTCTACATGAATACAACTAATCCTTAACGGATACAATGCCAACTAGGCTTTCTTGATTACCTAACATGTATTAAATCAGGAGAGTTTTCTAAAATAAAGGAGGAGAAAGAGTTTTTTCTTCAACAAATGAGTAGAAAAGAGTCGATTATGCTAACTAGCTATGTTACCTAAAACTAGTCATAGTGGGAAATAATATACACTAGTAATAACATACATATGCTACTAGTTTATGCTACTATCTTTATAGTAGATAATATTATATTTATGGCAACATAGTCTTATTTATTATATGATAGCAATATAACTAACTACCCATCATGCTGCATGCGCATGCCATCGCCATTGTAGAATTAGTCGTCGAGAGCATAAACAGATTGACAGAAAGCGTATACACCTAATGGGAAAACTAACGTCGTTGTATCATGAACATGGTAGCATGAATAGAGAGATGTAAAATATGCATGCCATCCACACACACACATAAGATTTTCACAGGCTGTGGCCCTTACCATGACAACGGGCCTTTGTATTTCATGCATGCTAGAACACGACGTCTTCCTATGAACCTAGAACACACATCTTTTCATGATCCTAGAACACACGTCTTCACACGGACCATGTCCACGTGATCTTGTTCATTCAACCTGGATTTTTTTTGCATCGGACAATTTACAAAAATTAGCATACCAATCAGATGCAGGGATGGCGGCGATTACAATAGTTCTTCGAGCCAGATGCCAAATGAGAACAATTAGAAAACGCGCTATGGAGTTGGTCTTTGTTACCCACATTCACTTGCTACTTATTTAGTAATATGTTGCTGCCAACTGGAAAAGGAACATCATGTTGCGGGAAAATATTGGAAACACACAAAAATAGTATGGTATCCAATCTAGATTTGGAAACCCACAAACACACTATTGTAGTCTCCAAGCTAGAATTGAAAACCTACAAACACATGGTCGTGGTCTCCAAGATAGAATTGGAAACCCACAAACACATGACCATGGTCTCCAAGCTACAAAGGGAACGACAAAAGAAAACCCGCGCGCCAGAAAAGAGAAGGATGATAAAGAACGTCGTTAACAGAACAACATTAGGAGACGATGGTGTAGATATGGTGGGATCACCATCTAGCAACATTATATGATGCAATCTCTATGCACAGCTAGCACCATGAGTAGCAATTCCGCTTTGTCATCTAATATGTTACCACAAACCTCTATATCCTTATTTATGGTATGGCATATCATCAATCTTAGTTGGCACCGCATGTTGTTGCAATTGCTATGCACATCTAGCATTGATCGTGAGTAACCCTAATCCTCGGACCATGAGATTATGTCAATCACTAACTTTAGAGGAGTTCTTAGATGACATCAAACATCACACCGTAAGAGGGTGGCTATAAATGTGTCATTGGGTAGTCTAAAAGTATTAGTTGAGGCTCATGAATCAAGAATGAGATTTTTTCCATCCAGATGTCGGAGAGATATACTCTAGACCCTCTCGGTGATATCACATCAACACCGCTTGCAAGCATGTGACTATGTCACAAGTATGTCGTATCACACAATGAGTAAAGAGTATTTGTCAATAACGAGATTGAACTAAGGTATGGTTGATACCTATGATCGGATCTCAGGCAAGTAAAATATCGTGAGACAAAAGGAATTGGGTACAACGTTAATGGTGCACGC
Organism: Avena longiglumis; assembly: GCA_030063025.1. Classification (NCBI taxonomy): domain Eukaryota; kingdom Viridiplantae; phylum Streptophyta; class Magnoliopsida; order Poales; family Poaceae; genus Avena; species Avena longiglumis. Next base: position 97,215,575 of record CP125973.1, on the reverse strand, counting down.
GATTATAAGATTCATCATAGAATATGTGGGAGTCATTACAGATCTTCAGGTCCCGCTGTTGACTATTGATCTGAGATGTTTCTCGATCATGTCTGCATTATTCACGGACCGTAGAGTGACACACTTAAGGCTCATTGACATGTCTGAGAATATAATGTATGTTGGAGAAAAGTTTAGGAACCATCGGAACCATTTCAAGGACTATTTTCAAAAAATACTAGAATTGTTTCAAGAATATAAAAAAGGACAAGGGGGTAATTGTTAATGTTTGTTAATTAAAATAATTAACAATTATTATTCTGAAATAAAAATTGTTTTTATTCATTAAGGGCATTTTTTGAGTGGAAAGTCCACTAGCATTTATGGGGAAGTGAGTGGAGCTCCCACCCACCTAATAAGGGAGAGGTGGGGGCACCCCATGGTGGCAACCTCCTCCCCTATATAAGGAGGTGTGGTGATCCTCTCATACTCACACTCTAGTACAAGCTCTCTTCCCCTCTCGCATTGGCTTTTAGATTAGCGAGAACAATGGCAAAGTAGTTCTCTCCGGTGGATCTTCTGCTTTTGCTACCCCACTAGATCGAGGGTACGGGAGTTGTCCTCGAGCTATACGTGTGACCGGGTACAGAGGCGCTGCCGAACTGCAAAGCACATCTACTAGATCTTGAGATTGGCATGTGATCGTCTACAACACCTACGAAATCAGATTTCATTAAAAGTTTTCGGTCTTTGAGTGTGATTTTTTATAGTTAACCCCTTACTCGTTACTTGCATATACTAGATTAGAACTTGGCGTAATTAGGTGTTCATAACGTAGAATTTTTTTGGTTTTCTATGGTGCGAACCCGACGATGACGCAACATGTGACGCCCTCCCGAGACAGAATCTAGAGGTTGTCGTCGGGGATGATGGGAAATATTGCATGCGTGGAGGACACAACAGATGGCGATGGTGTCACCGATGCCTGTGAAGGCGGATCCCGCCCGGATTCGTGCTCCCGACGCTCTTAGCCCCATGGTGGGCGCCAACTGTCGTTGTATCGCCAACGAGTACATCATGAGGGGGGGTCCTCGAAGAGAGTTTAGAGAGGTGGAGAATAAGGTGACGAGCATCCGGGACGATGTGCACAAGTTGCCTATGTTCAAATTCTCACGACAATGACGAGATCCTACTCCTACTATAAATCAATATAATGACAACAAGTGCTGGATTACAATGATGTGTGTAAATTTTTCCTGAAGGGCTCCCGTTGGTAGCTTATAAGCGGCCAGACCTAGGATTAGAAGGAGAGTCCTAGGTGGATCGGTAATAGAGTCCTAGAATAACAAGTATACTACGCTTTTGTGTCCTCCAAGACGTCGACTTCCGTAATTGCGGTGACCCAGCATACCACTGCATGTGTAGTACACTATAGTCGTTGACATGACACTCACAGAACACCGTTCCGTAAATATCACATCCCTTAGAGTGGTACAACAGAAACATTGCGGGTCCATATTACAAACATTCACACATTATTATTATTACAATACCAGAAGCTCAAGACTTCAAAAGGATCAACATACAAACCAAAATATAAAGTGTTTTAGTGGAATTTAAAAGTAGCAACTCCGACTAGGAGTTGAGCTCAGCAGCTTATCTATAGGGTTCATGCTGCTCGGCTCCGTTGGTTACTACTAACTAGGGATACTTAGTTGGACTCATTATCATCGACACCGTAGCGGATTTCGTAATCCACTCCTTCAACACCTCCGGACAGATCGGGTTCCTCATAAAACACATATTCTTGACATTCGGCTGCATACATTGGCATGTCTTCGGGATCCTCAGAGTCTAAGCAAGGGATCAAAGGAAAGAATGACTAACAGCGATACCCAACAAGTTCATTATATGCAAGGTGGGAAGTTTGATGATCTAACTACCACCTCGGATTATAAATCCTTGGCACTATGCAGTTTTTGTAAATCTTTCTTCAAAGATTGATTTTATTATGAAAATCTATGACAATCAGCCTTCACAGGTTGACCAGAACTTTCATGGAGTTCCTTTCCTGCTGCGTTCGTAGCTCCTTCCCGGAACAGGGAGTAACAAGTTACAATTCTTACACTCTGTAGAGGTGCATTACTTTACCCATGAGAGATCAACTCCTCGTTGCACAACCGAGCGTACTTTCCCGTCCACAATTCCATGAAGTGGGGCCCAGTAGTTGGTCCAAGCCAATCAGTGCCCCCCTTCGCGACCCCACATGCCTCCTTGGTGTACACATGCCCACATAATGAATTATGGCAATGGTTTGTACAAACCGTTAGATGTCAAAACTATCATGGGACGATGAGGGTTCCCACCCATATGCTGCATATCCTCTACGAATTACCAATTAATATGCATGCTACAAGGATAACAGCCACGACCTGCACATTCGGCTTCATGCGAGAGGAAGAATATACAGCTGACTTCTCTGTCCCATTCCAAATCTCATGGTTAACGCGTAATATACAGCGCTAGAATCATTGATGTCAGTGGTTATTAAGCCCCTAACTGTTCATCATTAGTGCAAATAGAACGCTAAGTTCTATTGCTCCATCAAATCATCACTTAGGATGATATCTATCATTTCTTTTATTTGTGAAAATAATATTTTATTTTATAGTATATATGATAACACACAATTTGCAAATACTTTGATAAAGACTCTTCAAAGGACATCAGCAAGTGATGAACTTGCCTTGTGATGGCAAGGTAGTGAAGTCTGATGCTTGCACTAGACCTTGAGCTTCTATGTCTACAAAAACATCATTATTGCCCGGTAAGGACAATATTTAAAGAAGCAAAATGATTATGCAAGTAAGGTAATGCATCATTTAACTTGATATGCATTCAACCTATTATTATACAAGGTTCTTTTTAATAATAAAGGATTTATAAATATTACTCTTTAATATTTATAGTATATATTGAACTATTTTATTTTATTTTCCTTTATTTGACTTTTATTGTTTTAATAATTCTTTTAGGAATTATCACTTAAATATCAGAAATTTTTATTAAATATTTATTTAGTATTTTCAAAAATACTACAATATTAATATATAATGAAAGTGATTTTTATTTATTATTATCATCTTTCTATAATTTTGTAAAATTCCATAAGAAATATATAATTTACAAAATTCCTAATAAGATTTAAATGTCTAAAGTTTTATATTTTAATTTATTTGGTTAGTGTGGATTATTGTGAACCCAAAAATATTTTATTTATAATTTTTGGACTTTTATTTTATTTTCTAGAATTTAATTAAGTCCAGGGGTATTTTGGTCTTTTCCTATTTATTAAAACAGGCCTGAAAGGTTTTTAGGCTGGTTTAATCTTATTGGGCCCTGGTGGCCCATTAGTCATAATCAAAATAGCCACCTCGATGTAGGGTTCGCAGCATAGAAAACAAAAAAATTCCTACGATGTGAACTATGTACCAAGATCTATCTATTAGATACAAACAATGGGCGGATGTATATCCGTAGAGAACATACCCTTGAAGACCGACAAAGCTTAACGAGTTTAACTCGTGGTTGATGTAGACGATCTCTTGCCGATCTCAAGATCGAGAGGAAGTCCTAGCGTCGCAAATCAGCAGCGCATCCGTGCTCGCACACACGTTCGAGGCACCGAGAAACCTCCGCCTCCTCGCTCCAGCGATGCAGCGGAAGCACAATCTTTCTTGCCGAATAGCCACCGGGAACATGTATCTCGCTAGTCCGAGACCATGGGGGATAAATTCTAGAGGGGGAGAGAGATCCTTCACGAGGAGGTGTGAGTGAGAAGTGAGAGGAGGGGATCCTTTTATAGGAGGAGGGGGGACCCTAAGGGGGTGGTCGGCGCATGGGGGCTGCCCCTTTCCCTCCCCTCTTCATGTGGGTGGACACTCCACTCACAAAAATCCATTCATATGCCTCCACTCAAAATTGCCATTAAATTTCCACCAAATTTAATGCAAACTCTCATTAAATAAAACTATTTTATTTTATTCAGAATTTTGTAAATTACTTCAATGACAAACATTCACAAATAACCCCTTGCTAGAATTCTATTTCACATGCATAACCACTTTATGCAATTTCACCCGAAAACCTGTTTCGGTATCTAGTGAAATAAATTCCTGCGCTTGTTCATTCTTTCGGCATGAAACTTTTGCTCCAATTGGATGTCGGTGTCTCTTAAGTGTGTCACCCTACGGTTCATGAATAATGCGGACATGATCGAGACCCCTCTCGGATCAATAATCAGAAGCGGGATCTGGAGACCCATACTGACTCCCACACATTCAACGATGACTTTCTTGTGATCGTCGGAACCTTTTACGCTAGTATCTCAATACCTTTGTTTCACGATATATTACATGTACGAGATTCGATCATCGGTATCTCCATACCTAGTTTGATCTCGTTACTGACATGCACTCTTTTCTCGTTCCCGTGATATAACATTCTAGTGATCAAATCACTTGCTTGCAAGTTAATCAATGTGATATCACCGAGAGGGCCCAGAGTATATCTATCCGTCATCGGGATGAACAAATTCCACTCTCGATCCATGAGACTCAACATAACACTCTCGGTGTGACGTTTGATGTTATCAAGAAACTCTTCCGGTGTTAGTGATTGACATGATCTCATGGTCTAAGGATTAGGATCACTTCGTAAGTTTTTATAGCAATATAAACTCAATGACTTTGATCGTAATGCTATACTTCGGATGAATGTTCATCACACCATTACACTAATGTTGTGATCTCGTTATTAACAACATCCAATGTCCATGATCAGGAAACCTTGATCATCTTGTTAATCAACGAGCTAGTTTATGAGAGGCATAACTAGGAACTTTCTGTTTGTTTATTAAACACACATGTATTAATGTTTCCGTATTAATACAATTATAGCATGCAAAATAAACATCTATCATATACTTGGAATACACATAATAAACACTTTATTATTTCCTCTCAGGGCATATTCCCTTCAGTCTCCCACTTGCACTAGAGACAATAATCTAGTTACATAGTGATAAATCTAACACCCATTGAGTTCTGGTGTTGATCATGATTTGCTCTAGGGAGAGTTTTAGTCAACGGATCTGCTACATTGAGATCCGTATGTACTTTACAAATCTTTATATCTCCATCCTTGACATGCTCGTGGATGGAGTGAAATCGGCACTTAATATGCTTGGAATGCTTGTGAGACCTTGGCTCTTTGGCTGGCAATGGCACCATTGTTGTCACAATAGATCACCATTGGGTCCAACGCGTTTGCAACCACTCCTAGATATGAACTCCTTCATCCAAACTGCTTCCTGAGCCGCTTCTGAAGCAGCAACATATTCGGCCTCCGTTGTTGATCCCGCTACCACAGGTTGTTTGGAGATCCTCCAACTAAACGCTCCGCCATTCATGAGAAATATGTATCCGGATTGAGACTTAGAGTCATCCGGATCGGTGTCAAAGCTAGCGTCAACATAACACTTAGCGACGAGCTCTTATTCACCTCAGTATACAAGAAACATATCATTAGTTCTTCGTAAGTACTTAAGGATATTATTGACCGCTATCCAGTGTTCCGAACCTGGATCCGATTGGTACCTACTAGTCACACTAATAGCATGTGCCACATCCGGTCTTGTACATAGCATGGCGTACATTATAGAGCCTATGGCTGAAGCATAGGGGACTTTGTCCATTATCTCTCTTTCTTCCGCCGAAGCCGGACTTTGAGTCTTACTCAATGTCTTGCCTTGCAACATAGGTAAGAACCCCTTCTTACTTCCGTCCATTTTAAACTTCTTTAAAATATTATCAAGGTATGTACTTTGCGATACCCCTATTAGGCGCCTAGATCTATATCTATAGATCTTTATGCCTAATATGTATGACGCTTCACCTAGGTCCTTCATTGAAAATTTCTTTGTTTAGATAACTTTTAACATGTTTAAAAGATCTATATCATTTAGATCAATAATATGTCATCCACATATAATATCAGAAATGCCACATTGCTCCCACTCACTTTCTTGTAAATACAAGCTTCTCCATAAGTTTGGACAAATCCAAACTTTTGATCACCTCATCAAAGCGGAGATTCCAACCGTGATGCTTGCTTCAATCCATAGATGGATCGTGAAGCTTGCACACCTTGTTGGCATCCTTAGGATCGACAAAACCCTTTGGTTGTATCATATACAATTCTTCTTCAATATTACCATTGAGAAGCGGTTTTGACATCCATCTACCATATCTCATAATCGAAATATGCAACAATTGCTAACATAATCCTAATCGACTTTAGCATCTCTACGGGAGAATGTCTCATCGTAGTCAACTCCTTGAATTTGTCGAAACCCCTTTGCGACAAGTCGAGATTTATAGACGGTCACATTACCATCGATCAGTTTTCCTTTTGAAAATCCATTTGTTCTCCACGGCCTTTCGGTGTGAGGTAATTCCACCAAGTTCCAAACTTGATTTTCATACATGGATTCCATCTCGGATTTCATGGCTTCTAACCATTTGTTGGAATCCGGGCTCATCATCGCTTCTTCATACGTCGCAGGTCATCATTTTCATCAACCATAAAATTCATGATTTTCCGACTCGGGAGCTACACGCGTCCGCTTGACTGCGAGTTCAAGAGTACTCTCTTTCGGAGTTTCATGATCATTATCATTAGTTCCCTCTTCAACAGGTGGAGCCAACTCCGAAACAACTTCCGGCGCTGCGCTACTCGCCATACTTTGAAGAGAAGGTTCAGTAACCTCTTCGAGTTCTACCTTCCGACTACTCACACCTTCCGCGAGAAACTCTTTCTCTAGAAAGGATCCATTCTTGGCAACAAAAACCTTGCCCTCGAATCTGTGATAGAAGGAATACCCAATAGTTTCCTTAGGGTATCCTATGAAGACGCATTTTTCCGCTTTGGGTTCGAGTTTATCCGGTTGAAGTTTCTTCACATAAACATCGCATCCCCAAACTTTAAGAAATGACAGCTTAGGTTTGTTTCCAAACCACAATTCATACGGTGTCTTTTCAACGGAATTAGATGGTGCCCGATTTAAAGTGAATGCAGCAGTTTCTAGTGCATAACCCCAAAATGACAACGGCAAGTCCGTCAGAGACATCATAGATCGAACCATATCTAATAAAGTATGATTACGACGTTCCGACACATCATTTCGCTGTGGTGTTCCGGCAGGCGTGAATTGTGAAACAATTCCACACTCTTTCATGTGAGTGCTAAACTCGTAACTTAGATACTCACCTCCACGGTCGGACCGTAGAAATTTGATCTTTCTATTACGATGATTTTCCACTTCATTCTGAAATTCCTTGAACTTTTCAAAGGTTTCATACTTGTGTTTCATCAAGTAGATATAACCATACCTACTCAAATCATCCGTGAAAGTAACAAAATAACGATATCGACCTCGCGCCGACACACTCATTGGACCACATACATCAGAATGTATGATTTCCAATAAATCTGTCACCCGTTCCATTGAACCGGAAAACGGCGTTCTAGTCATCTTGCCCATAAGGCATGGCTCACATGTATCAAATGATTCAAAATCAAGTGATTCCAAAAGTCCATCCGAATGGAGCTTCTTCATGTGTTTAACACCAATATGACCTAGACGGCAGTGCCACATATATGCGGATATATCATCATTAAGTTTAATCCTTTTAGCATCAACATTATGAATATGTGTAACATTATCATCGAGATCTAATAGAAATACACCATTCATCATAGGTGCATGACCATAAACGATTTCATTCATATAAATGGAACAACCATTGTTCTCAGATTTAAATGAATAACCACTTCGCATCAAACACGATCCAGATACAATGTTCATACTCGGCGGGCACGGATAACAATTATTCAAGTTTATAACTAATCCCGATGGCAAATGGAGAGGTAGCGTTCGACGGCGATCACATCAACGCTTGATCCATTGCCGATGTGCATCTTGACCTCACCCCTTGCTAGCGGTCGCTTGTTCATGACCCACGATTCGAGTTACAAATATTAGCCTCGAACCGGTATCAAATACCCGGTGCTACTGCACTAGTCAAGTACACATCAATAACATGTATATCATATATACCTTTGTTTGCCTTGCCGGCCTTCTTATGCGCCAAATACTTGGGGCGGTTGCTCCGATGTGATCCCTTACAATAGTAGCACTCGGTATCAGACTTAGGTCCAACTCGGGGTTTCTTTTTAGGCACGGCAACAGGCTTGCTTCCCTTACTTCCCTTCTGTTTTCCCTTCTTGTCTTTCTTGAAACCAGTGTTCCTATTGATCATCAACACTTGATGTTCCTTTTGATCTCCACTGCAGTTTTAAGCATTGTGAAGCTCGGGAGAGACTTCTTCATGCCTTGCATATTATAGTTCATCACAAAGCTCTTATAGCTAGGTGGCAGAGACTGCAGAACACGATGGATGCCTAAGTCAATGGGAATCGTTATTCCCAAGGACACAAGCTTATCGTAACCCGACATCTTGAGTACATGCTCACTAACGGAGTTGTGCTCTTCCATCATGCAGCTAAAGAACTTTTTCAAGCATTGTAGCTCTCACTGACATGTGTGTCAAAAATCATTTTCAACTCACCCATTGTATCAAATGCATTGCCGTTTAAAGCTTTGAAGTTCCGGCTCTAGCCCATACAATATGCCGCAATGAACTAAGTTGTGGTCCCACTGACGAGTCTGATAGACATTCTTCTCCTCGTCAGGGGCATCCTCTAAAGGTGGGGGGCCTAGTGGCGCTTCTAGCACGTATTGCTTTTGTGCAGCAGAGAGGAGAATCCTCAAATTCATGGCCCATTCGGTAAAGTTGCTACCGTTTGTTGCTAGTTTCTCTTTCTCCATGAACACATTGAAATTAAAAGCAGGTGGTGCCATCTACAACAGAATTTGTAAAGTTTAGACTAAGTGTATGATAGATTGAGTTCAACTAATCCATATTACGAATGAACTCCCACTCAAAAACGACATCCCTCGTGCCTTTTTGGTGATTACATGAACCAAATCCACTATACCAAGTCCTATCATCACGTGAGTCGGTATAGCTTCAAAGGCGAGCATCAAATGGGCATCATATCAACTATATGACTCATGCTTAACCTTTCAGTCCGTGTTCCGAGGCCATGTCTGTACATGCTAGGCTCGCCAAGTTAGAACCTTAGTATTCGCGTTTGTAACTGTTTTACACCCAAAATATGGTCGTGGATCCAAGAACACCCGATCATCACGTGATGTCTTGGAGTGACAAAACATAATCGGTGCATACTAAAGGAAGAACACATTCTTATCTTGATATTTAAATGAGGGATCATCTTATTATGCTAACAAAGCGCTAGACAAGCAATATAAGATGCTATCAAACATCACATGTTTATTAGTGAAATGTTATGGTTCCCGCAGATGATCTCTATCATGTGCATCGTGGTATGATCAATATCATACCTATATGTGTAAATCCAAGGTCTATGGAGTTTACACGCTATGTGTGTTGTAAGAGTATCATCTCATACTTCTACTTACAACACTACCATATCATAACACTAGCCCAGCAACAATCTAAACTAGACGCCTCTAATTTATCCATTGCAAGTTTTACGTGGCTTAGGGATTTCGAGATAGAACCGTTCTTACCTACGAACATGAACCACAACGAGGATAACCAAATTATTGACAACTCGTTGCAAAATAGATATTGACTATAGTAGGAGAGACAGACACCCGCTAGCCACTTATGCAAACTAGTTGCATGTCAAGCGTGGAACAGGCCTCATGTGCGAGGACATGTAAAGTTTGTCCGGGCCGCTTCATCCCACTATGCCACCAATATCCAAAATTACAACAAAGGAGCAACAACATGATCATCATCGCCCACATACTCATATGTGTACTACCCGTGTAAAGTATCTACGCATAGATCCGTCTCTGATACCACTGTAGGGTTCGCAGCATAGAAAACAAAAAATTTCCTATGATGTGAACTATGTACCAAGATCTATCTATTAGATAAAAACAACGGGCGGATGTATATCCGTAGAGAACATACCCTTGAATACCGACAAAGCTTAACGAGTTCAACTCGTGGTTGACGTAGACGATCTCTTGCCGATCTCAAGATCGAGAGGAAGTCCTAGCACCGCAAATCAGCAGCGCATCCGTGCTCGCACACACATTCGAGGCACCGAGCAACCTCCGCCTCCTCGCTCCAGCGATGCAGCGAAAGCACAACTCTTTCTTGCCGAATAGCCACCGGGAACATGTATCTCTCTAGTCCGAGACCATTGGGGATAAATTCTAGAGGGGGAGAGAGATCCTTCACGAGGAGGTGTGAGTGAGAAGTGAGAGGAGGGGCTCCTTTTATAGGAGGAGGGGGAACCCCAAGGGGGTGGCCGGCGCATGGGGGATGCCCCCTTTCCCTCCCCTCTTCATGTGGGTGGACACTCCACTCACAAAAATCCATTCATATGCCTCCACTCAAAATCCTACTCAAAATTGCCATTAAATTTCCACCAAATTTAATGCAAACTCTCATTAAATAAAACTCTTTTATTTTATTCAGAATTTTGTCAATTAATTTAATGACAAACATTCACAAATAACCCCTTGCTAGAATTCTATTTCACATGCATAACCACTTTATGCAATTTCACCCGAAAACCTGTTTCGGTATCTAGTGAAATAAATTCCTGCGCTTGTTCATTCTTTCGGCATGAAACTTTTGCTCCAATTGGATGTCGGTGTCTCTTAAGTGTGTCATCCTACGGTTCGTGATTAATTCGGACATGATCGAGACCCCTCTCGGATCAATAATCAGAAGCGGGATCTGGAGACCCATACTGACTCCCACACATTCAACGATGACTTTCTTGTGATCGTCGGAACCTTTTACGCTAGTATCTCAATCCCTTTGTTTCACGATATATTACATGTCCTAGATTCGATCATCGGTATATACATACCTAGTTTGATCTCGTTACTGACATGCACTCTTTTCTCGTTCCCGTGATATAACATTCTAGTGATCAAATCACTTGCTTGCAAGCTAATCAATGTGATATCACCGAGAGGGCCCAGAGTATATATATCCATCATCGGGATGAACAAATTCCACTCTCGATCCATGAGCCTCAACATAACACTTTGTTATTTCTGAATCCATCTTTATAATCACCCTATTAAGGTGTGTCGTTTGATGTTATCAAGAAACTCTTCCGGTGTTAGTGATTGACATGATCTCATGGTCTAAGGATTAGGATCACTTTGTAAGTTATTATAGAAATATAAACTCAATGAGTTTGATCGTAATGCTATACTTTGGATGATTGTTCATCACACCATTACACTAATGTTGTGATCCCGTTATTAACAACATCCAATTTCCATGATCAGGAAACCTTGATCATCTTGTTAATCAACGAGCTAGTTTATGAGAGAGGCATAACTAGGAACTTTCTGTTTGTTTATTAAACACACATGTATTAATGTTTCCGTATTAATACAATTATAGCATGCAAAATAAACATCTATCATATACTTGGAATACACATAATAAACACTTTATTATTGCCTCTCAGGGCATATTCCCTTCACTCGAAGGGTCTGGCCCAACTCAGCCCACTCCTCACTGCCTCACTCCCTCGAGCTCACTCCTCTCCTCTTCTACCCCCGACCCCTAGTGCTCTTTGTGCTTGCTGATCCGATGCTAGATGTTGGCAGTGACTTCTCTGGTTACTGTCTTGTCCTGATTAAGATGATTTATTCCATTTAGGGTTCTTATCCTGTGGTTGATCCTATACTGGATGAATTAGATCATGTTTGGATGGTCTGTAAGCATGCTAGATGGTTATTGGCCTGAGGCTTGTTGCTTGAGATGAACTATAATGGTTCTGGTGGCTGATTAGATGATTTTATGCTTGGATTGCATATAATTCAGATGGTATAGTTGCTTTGGAATCCATGCTTGGTAAAGTTAGTGGCTTGATAACTTTCCACTGTCATTTATTGGTTTATGATCATGATTATGGTGTGATGAAACTACTATCTTAGTGATGTTGGCTTGAGAATTAATGTGTGGTTTGAGATCACAATGATCTCAAACAGTACAGATAAATATTGGAATGTTTTTAATTATGATTCCTGACAGGAAAATGATTAGTAGATTGATTTGTTGAATCTGTGATGATTGGATGTTTATCCTGATTCATATAGAATTGCTCTTGTGACACCATCTTGGTATGGCACACAAGATTGATCCTTATTCATTGATTGGGTTGGTTTAAGCTTAAGTGTAAGGTTCCCAACCTTTAATAAGGTAGAGATCCCTGTGTTTACAATGCTAGTCCCTGGATCAATAGCTAGCATCCATAGTTAAGATGTAATATCAAGAAACAAAGGTCATAATACGACTTTATAACCAGGAATAACATAATTTATTACATCTTACAAAGTTCATTTGGCTATCTCATTACAATGCAGCAGAATATAACAATAGCATGGGGTCCTTTATCTTCAAAGTGCCACGGGCAGACATGTTGGTTGTAGACTTGTAATCCTAATCAATAACTTCACTAATATCAAACAAACCTGTAACATCCCTAAATTCATGTTTCAAAGCTCATTCATATCATCCTTGCATCCATCATCATTTAGGGTTTTCTCAAAACATTTCAGAAAACAGAAACATATGGTATCATGATTTTATGTGGACAGACTTATTTTAAATGGACAACACCACTTGTAAGTTTGATTGTTGTGAACCAGGAAGGTTGCCTTCTATGAGCATAGGATTTAAGTGCAGATTTAAAACCAAGTTTTTCAAATGGAAATGGGTTCCAAAAACCATCTTTCAAATTTTAAACCAAGTGCATAGCCTCTGATATTTTGATCTCCAAGCTTGACCAATCCTTTACAAAGCTACCCCATGGTTATATGACCATTTTTGAGACTACTGCTCACTACAAAAATCCCAGGAAAATTTGAATTCAAATTGAACTTGATTTCATTTAAAAATCTACCCAGAAAATCAAAATAGAAAAGGAAAAAAAATAAACAAAGGAAAAGGCCACGCTACAGTGTTTAGGCCCAAAGATCGAATCGAGCCCAACAAGCCCACCCGGTTTTCTTTTCCTCAGACGTGCAACACCCACGGTCACTAACGATCGGACCCACCTCACTTCGCACACATCGCCGACGGCGGGCCCACCTTGTCTCGTCTTCCCCAAACCGCCCGCGACCACGTCGCATTGCGATCATGGCCGGTAATGGCGGCATAATTGGGCATTAATCCATGCGTTTCTGCCGAGGCTCGGCTATAAGATCCCCTTCCTAGCGACCATTTCCCCAAGTCAATGCGCCTTCACGCCACCAGTGCCCACGACTCACACCCGCGCAGACAGAGCTCACTCCGCGATCGATTCCGGTAAGTTCGCTCGCCTCCCTCTCGATTCGTTCGAGCCATTTCGCAATCTTCTTGCGCACCTCCCGACCCACCTTCATCTGTCGCTCTGGTCACCGTTCCGCCGCCGCAAGCATCCGACCACCTCGACTCGCGACCAAATTCCGTAAGTCCGTGCACCCTTCGCCGACTCACACGAGATTGTTCGCCACGTTCTTGAGCATCTCCTAAACCCCTGGCTCGTGTTAGGGCGACGCGGAACCTCGCAACGACGCAGCATAACAACCACCCGACGCCGTGCACGACTCGACGAGCTCTCTCACATCCGAAGCGCCCTCCACAAACCAGTACCACGCCGAGCCAAAGACGCCTTTGCGGATCTGGTAAGCACCTTCTTGCTTCCGGCGATGTAGAACACCGCACCGCCGTGGTCGAACGCGCCAAAGCTTAACGCCGCTTCACCGCCGAGTATGGTTAGGTTCATTAGGAACGTTGGATCTAGATCATGTGTAGATTAGAAAGAGGACGAAGAGGTACGCAGCGGCCGAGCCGCCAGATCTCACTTAGATCGTGCGGTCGCAGGACCGATCCAAGAAGCGATGCGCCAATAGGGACGCGACGCGTGGCAAGTATTATAACTAAAAACAGATTTAAAACCATAATTTGATCCAAATTTCAAATGCTTATAACTTTTGATTGCCACGTTGGATTTTCGCAAACTTTATACCGTTGGATTCAGTGAAACAAGACCTTTCTGAATATCCAATGTGTTTAACAAATAGTAACAGTTAAAATGACTTTATTTGTAGAAACATGTTTAAGGCTATTTTAAGTATAGATTTATTTTGGTAAATTGTATTAGTGCCAAATAAGTTTAGTTGGCAAACTTGTGACTTGTTAAGTTTCTGTAAACATGTGCATGCTTGGTAGAGTTTTCAAAATCACCACTAAGTAAATTCTTGCATGCATGTATTCATATTATTTTTGATTGTATATAATTGTGTGTAATTGTATGCTATAATTTTTGTGTAGATTTTGCTAGTGATTGTGATTGTGAAGAGTGCTACTCCCCCCACTACCAAGGCAAGTGATATTTTCATGAATATTTCTACCCTATGTTTTGTACTAGCATTAGATATTTTGCTAAGTCTTGCATGCTACTTTTGCCTAATGCTAAGTTGGGAAATCCTAAGTAGAGTAGAATTGTAGAATTGCTAGGGAATTTTCCTAAGTTAAGTTATCATACCATGCTTAGCCAAGCTATTTAGCAAACAAGGGTTGGTGAAAATCTATACTTACTACGATGAAAATATTTCTAAGTCATGAGACTTATGCTTTCCTAATAAAACAACTAAGTCAAATGAACCTCCTGGGTGGAATGGAAGGATTGGGTTATGTTGAGTGGTTACACAAGGCCATGGACTTGGGTTGTGTATCTCACTTGTGGTATGCCACCTAGGCACAAAGGATTTGAGGCCAAGTGTTGAGAAAGCACATGCAACCACTTGGCAAAATGGGCTCTGCCTTGATCATATAGGTAGCTAGAACTTAGTCTTTTGGACAGTTGGTGGTAGAAGGGATTGATAGGTTGGAACGCGTCCATTTGACTAAGGAAAGGCTTCTGAAAGGTCCTGTCTTGGGAAACCAAGTCTGGTGGGGAAAGTGCATAACCTCTACAGGTGGAAAACCTAAGTACTTAGCCTAGTCCAAGGCAATGGACAACTTGAGCATCAAGACATGGAAGCTACAAGAATCTCATCACTCCAACTTCTAAGTAAAATTTGTGGGTGAACAAGGGTGAAGGACCCCAATGTCTATTGGTGCTTTCTTGGGAAGTTTTTGATAAAGAAAAACTTAGTGATTTCAACTAATAGGTAAAACCTATTTTCAAGCAAAGCAAGCCAAGCTACACTTAGCCAAAATGCATATAGTAATATAGTCCACTTAAAATATACTAAGGTATCACTTGCCAATACTATTCCAAAGTATTGACCCTCTGTGGTTGTAACTTGTGATGTTGCAGGTTACTCCGATGATGAGTAGGAGTCATGAGTCTAACATCACAATGTGCTGCTGTGGCACATGAAAGAGACTTATGTTTATTTTATTCTCTAAACTCTTGTTGTAGGCCTATGGCCCTAGGTTGTAAAAAGACTATTTTTTTTCTCGGGAAAATGAATAATAAACGACCTTTGTATCTGTGTACTTCATCTTAAACTGTGGATGCTAGCATTGATCCAGGGACTAGCATTGCAAACACAGGGATCCTTTCCTTTAAAAAAGGAGGGGTCTAACAAAACCTGCAACATAACAAGTTACAGCCACAAGGGTCAATACATTTGAAATTGTATTGGCAAGTGATACTATGGTAGTATAGTGGAGTCTATCATCTATATGCATTTGGCTAAGTGGAGCTTAGGCTTGCTTTGCTCAAAATAGATTTTTCCTTATCATTTGAAAACACTAAGTTTTTGTTTGACAAAATAATCTTTCCCAAGGCATCTCCCAATAGAAATTGGTGATCCTTTCAACCCTTGTTCAACCACAATTTTTAACTTAGAAATTTGGATGATGAGATTCTTGATAGCTTCCATGTCTTGATGCTCAAATTGTCCTTTGACAGGGACATGGCTAAGTACTTAGATTTTACACTCTACAGAGGTTGTGCACTTTCCCCACAAGACTTGGTTTCACCAAGACAAGATCTTTCAGAAGCCTTCCCTTAGACCAGAATGGACGTGTTCCAACCTATCAAACCCCTACCACCAACTGTGCATTTGGCTAAGTTCTTGCAACCTATATGATCCAGGCAGAGCCCATAATGCCAAGTGGTTGCACTTGAAGCTTCTCAACATTTGACATCTCAAATCTCTTTGTTCCTAGGTGGCCATCCACAAGTGAGATGCCAAGTTTTCCCCAGTATACTGGACTTGGTGATGCCCAAGTTTTCCCCAGCATACTGGACTTGCATAACCACTCAACACAAACCATTCCTTCCATTCCACCCAGGTGATTCATTCACTTAGTTGTTTTATTAATCAAAACACAAGTCCTCAGATTTAGAAATTTTTCCATAGCATGAATATATATTCCACTCTTGTTTTCTACTAGCTAAGCTAAGCATGATAGTAGTAGGAATCTTAACTTAGGAAATTTCTACTAAGGTTTCATCTACTAGGTTTTCCCATAGCATAGTTTACACTTAGCAAAATTCCATACAAGTCCTACTTAGAAATATCACTAATGCATAGTGAAAATAATGGGACAAAAGTATGAAGCATCACTTGCCTTTTTGGTAGAGAGTATAGGTTCACTCCTTAATCTTTGTAATGTTCACACACTTCAAGTCACTACAATTCAATCAAGCAAACAATATTTCAATCTACCATTCAAGCAATTCAACACATAAAATAATAATAACAAAACAATGCATGCAAGCATGATAAAGATTGTTTTATTTGGAGAAGTGGTTTCTAATGGGTCTTAAACATTTTAAAACACCTAATGGTCATAAAGTGGCAAAAATCATTTGTATAAGATTTTACTTCATAAACCATTTTTGATCAAGTCATTATTTTATGTGGTGAAGAAATGCTTTTAATAAGGCAAAATTCTATAGGTTTCACAAAATATGTTTTCAAACCATATAACCTTGTGTTTAGGGTCAGAGAGTTTATTTCCAAAACATTTCTCAAAGGTTTTCCTCCAAAATCATTTTTAATAATTAAAACATATTTTTATTTGACTAGAAATGGTTTAAATCAAAGATTTATTCTTTTGCTTCACCAAATACATTTTTGAAACCAAAATTTGTTTCCTATGGTCAGTAGGTTCAAAACACACCATTTGCCAAAGATTTTATCCTCAAAATCATTTTGGAATAAATTTTATAACTTAAACATACATACACAAGTTTCTACAAAAACAATCAATTTAACATAATCTTTTTACTAAACAAAGTGCATGGTTGGCTAGGGCTTGTTTTTCTGAATCCATTGATATAAAGTTTGCAAAATTTGGACGTGTATATTAAAAGTTATAGATTTTACAAAATCTAGCATCTAATAGATCAAATCTATTTTAATTCAAACGAGCTGAGCCACGTGGCGTGATTTCATTCATCTGTACCGCTTCGGTTGGATCGTGCGATGGCAGCCGTTGGATTTAAGTGGTATCACACGGCTCAGAAGCGCGCGTACCATTTCAGTTAGTTTCTATCGCGGGCGTTGGATCCTAATCGAACGCACAACCATCGACCACTTACCGGCCAGTCTTTGGCGGAAGCGTCTGTGGTGTTGCGGCGATGCGAGGAAGCGGAGGAAAGGAGATGCTCACCGAGTTCGTGGAGTGATGCTGAAGCTCAACTTGCTTGCAGTTTGTCAAGGGGCGCACGGGATCAGTCGGGATTCCTCGCCGGAGTCAGTGACGGCGTCGGTCTCGCTCAGACGTCGTTGGTGGCGAAGCTACAGAGCGTGCTAAGACGAGTGGGAGACACGGTCAGATGCGCAAGGTCGTGGCGCTCACAGGAGTATCAAAAAGAGGGAAGAGGGAGGTCAGAGCTCACCGTGTGGAGTCGCCGGAGTCGAGGCAGAGGGTGGCGGAGTTTAGTTGAGGTTGTTGCCGAGCGTCTGAGGCGCGCGCGGGTGAGGGAAAGGCACTGGCAGGTGCAGGAGATGATGGCGAGCAAGCTCATGTGCTCTGGAGGCAGTGGGGCTAGCGGGGGTGGCCGGAATCGATGGAGAATCTCGCCGGAGACAGTGGAGGTGAAGGGCGAAATTCAGCAGCCTGGGGGCGCGCTAGGGTGAGGCATCGGAGGGGAAAGGGAGAGGGGACGCAGGCGAATAAGTATGCGTGATCGCAGGGTCGTTTAACGGCACGGTTAACGCGAATTAAACCTGGCTTTAATCACCTGCAACGGCGAGGAGGAAAGAGGGGTGTGGTCTCCGCGGAGAGGAAGAAGGTGACGTGGGCGTGGGGTCGTCTGGCAGCGAGAGAGAGAAGGGGTGGGGTCCTACATCGACAGCTCATGGTGAGTTCATTGGTTGAATCGTTTCATGGGAGAGGAACTGCTTGGGCCTTGTTGGGCTGGCTGCTTAGTTCATTTTTTTGTACTGCTTTGTTTTTATTTTTCCTTTTCTTTAATTCTGGTTTGATTTTATTTACTCAATTCAATCATCCATTTGAATTCAAAACTTTCCCAGAATTTGTGTGGGTTTAAATATTGATTAACAAAACATTATGAAATCATTTTTTAGAATAATTTACTTATTCTTTTTAAAGTCTTTTAATTATTAAAAAAAGCTCTAGTTTTGAATCATATGAGATTTAGTAATAATTCAAACACCATTTAAATTTTCCAAAATCTTCCAAATCTTTCCAGTAGGTTTTTATTTGTTTATTTGGGTTCAAATAATTCATCTTGAATTATTTGGAAGATATTTAATATGATTCATAAATCATTTGAATTTGGGTATTTGTTTTATTTCCATTGGAATTAAATATAGTTTTAATTCCCTAATTTTTATTTGGAGGTTTTATTTTATTTAAGTTGATTTAACAACTTTTATTCCACTTGGGTAAATTCCAAATATCTTTTTCTCATGAATTATAAATTTATTCTTATTAGAGATTTGTCTTTATTGAAATAGGGATAGAAAGGTTAATGCCATTTTATTTTATTTTGGAAATTCTTTATCCTTTTATTTTATTTGGATTTGGATTCTATTCATTCCATTTGCTTAATAGATTTGGCCAAGATTTAATTTGGTCTTTAAATATTCTTTATTTAATAATTCCTTCTTCATCTTATAAAATCCATATCTTTTTATTTATAGACCCAAACTTGGTGATTCCAATTTATAAAATCTTATTTAATATTTGTTTATCTTTTTAAATGTATTTAGGATTATTTGCTCACCATTTGGTATGGATTTTAGATAAGTGATTTATTAGCTTTGGGGATACAATTCCTTATCTTATTATATTCATGAGATTTTATTTATGGCTCCAATTTAAGTGAAACCAATTTATATGGTCTTATAATATTTCTATTTGTCTTTCTTGATCATTTGTAAATGTTTGTTGACAAATTTTTATATGGATCAAATCCATAGACTTGGAGATAACTTTGGAAATGATTTTTATTCCATTAGGGTTTAGGGTTTGGATTTATTTTCCAAGTGTTTAAATTTCTAGATACATTCATTGAGGAATGCAATTCACTTGATTTGGATTTTGTTGAATTCAAACTTTATTTAAAGTTTGTTCAAGATGGGATTTTAAGTTTCCATTTAGAAACAAAAGTTTCTTTTCACCCTGATTTTCAACAAAAATTTATTTTGTTTATTTTATTTTTCACATTACAAGATTTGGAAAATCTTGGGATGTGACAGGCTACCACCCTTAAAATAAATCTCGTCCCGAGATTTGGGGAGGCTAGGGGTTACAAGTTGGCTCAAAGCATCTAGGGTACTACCACCCTTAAAAATTTTCCAACTAGATTACATATTGGTCTTCTTGGGATCCTGTTGAAACCTCTCTGGGCAAACATCT
The DNA here is from genome assembly GCA_030063025.1 of Avena longiglumis. NCBI lineage: Eukaryota > Viridiplantae > Streptophyta > Magnoliopsida > Poales > Poaceae > Avena > Avena longiglumis. The sequence goes on along the minus strand of CP125973.1, from coordinate 97,195,548 downwards.
GCATAGTGTCCTTTGTTTCCACACTTGAAACATGTGACAAGGCTGAGATCCTTCATAGGCTTGTTTATCTTGTGCTTCATCTTTTCTAGGCAGTTGCTTGCATAATGTCCTTGGTTACCACAATTGTAACATGTGATAAGATTGAGTTCATCTGGTATCTTCTGTGGACAAGTTGCTACATAATGGCCTAGCTCTTTGCAGTTGTTGCACCACACTTGGCTAATCTCCTTATACTTCTTCTTCTCTGGACATTCACTGGCATAGTGTCCCATTTCTTTGCAATGACCACATTGCACATGGCTTTTGTCCTTCTTTTTCTTGGGTTTCTCCAAAGCTAGGAGTGCTTCTAGTTCATGTTCTTCATATGTTATCTCAAAGGTAGGAACAGTTCCTGGTCTCCTTGACCTTCTATTGCTCCTTGGATAAAACATATGTCTCCTCTTTGGTACTTTAAATTGAGTCATGTTGCTGGGTGGTACAAGCTGAGATTTTCCTTTGTCTTCATCCTTCTTGATAGACTTGGCTCTTTCATGGTAGTCTGCAATCAGTTATTGCATTCCACCTTGTTTCCTTTGTTCAACTATGGAATAGATGGGGCATTGGATAGGGACATGATTGTTTCCTTCACATAGGTAACAAGTAGCTTGAGATGTGGGGCATTGGTCAATTGGATGTTTCTCTTCACAGTTAGGGCATTGATCTTCATGCTCCTTGGAAGTGTGATCCTTGTCTCCACAAATATTGCAAGCTTGGGTTCCTCCTAGAATAACATCTTTGTCATCCTTGTTGTCATAAGCTCCTTGGGAAGAGTTTTCTCCCATATTGATCATTTGAGTAGCCAACCCTTGCAACAATTGGGATTGAGTTTTCAAAATTTCTTGCATGGTTGGATCTAACTCATTGTTGTTGGCTAATAGCTGAGTTGTCTCTTGGTTCAACTGGGTTTGTCTTGCAAGCAGTTGGTCTCTCATGTTGACCTCTTGGTTGTTGTTGTTGTCACCCTCCTTTATGTTGGAGTCTCTTGGAGAAGTCATCTGTTTGGTTTGGATTGAGATTAGAATAGGCAAAATATTTCTAAGGGAATAATTCTAATCACACACATCACAATTCACACAAGAAATGTGCAAGCAATCACAAACAAACATTCCACTCAAACAACAAGTTTCAAGCATACTTTTAGGCAACCAAAAATACTTTTGTTACACCACTTAAGTTGGTGGGTTTGACTTAAACTAAATATGGTGGTCCATCTATATGGTTCACTTGAGATCTTTCCATCCCTCTTGGTGGATTCTTCTTGAATGAGATCATGGTTTCCTTGGTCTTCAAGTCTTGAGTAACTTTTATTGTCTTCACTTGTAGTCCTTAGTGATATCCAAGGTTGAAGTCCTTGGTGATAATGTTGAAGATGTTGAAGTCATTAGAGTTGAAGATGTTGAAGTCATTAGAGTTGAAGATGTTGAAGTCATTAGATTTGAAGATGTTGAAGTCATTAGAGTTGATGAAGTCCTTTGCACATGATGAAGTCTTTGGCCATGGGAAAGGCTTTGTCCATCAAGTTTGAAATATAAGAGATGTAGAATCAAAACCAAAAGTGGTTGAGGAAAGAGTTTACAAGATTGTTTGTAAATAAGTTTTCGAACAAATACAACTCCTATTTTTCTAAGGGGTTTATCCAATCCTAGGTTTACAAATCCTACAGGCAACACAATGCTCTGATACCATCTGTAAGGTCCCTCCTTTATAAAGGAAAAGGATCCCTGTGATTGCAATGCTAGTCCCTGGATCAATAGCTAGCATCCACAGTTAAGATGTAATATCAAGAAACAAAGGTCATAATACAACTTTATAACCAGGAATAACATAATTTATTACATCTTACAAAGCTCATTTGGCTATCTCATTACAATGCAGCAGAATATAACAATAGCATGGGGTCCTTTATCTTCAAAGTGCCACAGGCAGACATGTTGGTTGTAGACTTGTAATCCTAATCAATAACTTCACTAATATCAAACAAACCTGCAACATAACAAGTTACAGCCACAAGGGTCAATACATTTGAAATTGTATTGGCAAGTGATACTATGGTAGTATAGTGGAGTCTATCATCTATATGCATTTGGCTAAGTGGAGCTTAGGCTTGCTTTGCTCAAAATAGATTTTTCCTTGTCATTTGAAAACACTAAGTTTTTGTTTGACAAAATAATCTTTCCCAAGGCACCTCCCAATAGAAATTGGTGATCCTTTCAACCCTTGTTCAACCACAAGTTTTTAACTTAGAAATTTGGATGATGAGATTCTTGATAGCTTCCATGTCTTGATGCTCAAATTGTCCTTTGCCAGGGACATGGCTAAGTACTTAGATTTTACACTCTGCAGAGGTTGTGCACTTTCCCCACAAGACTTGGTTTCACCAAGACAAGATCTTTCAGAAGCCTTCCCTTAGACCAGAATGGACGCGTTCCAACCTATCAAACCCCTACCACCAACTGTCCATTTGGCTAAGTTCTTGCAACCTATATGATCCAGGCAGAGCCCATAATGCCAAGTGGTTGCACTTGAAGCTTCTCAACATTTGACATCTCAAATCTCTTTGTTCCTGGGTGGCCATCCACAAGTGAGATACCAAGTTTTCCCCAGTATACTGGACTTGGTGATGCCCAAGTTTTCCCCATCATACTGGACTTGCATAACCACTCAACACAAACCATTCCTTCCATTCCACCCAGGTGATTCATTCACTTAGTTGTTTTATTAATCAAAACACGAGTCCTCAGACTTAGAAATTTTTCCATAGCATGAATATATATTCCACTCTTGTTATCTACTAGTTAATCTAAGCATGATAGTAGTAGGAATCTTAACTTAGGAAATTTCTACTAAGGTTTCATCTACTAGGTTTTCCCATAGCATAGTTTACACTTAGCAAAATTCCATGCAAGTCCTACTTAGAAATATCACTAATGCATAGTGAAAATAATGGGACAAAAGTATGAAGCATCACTTGCCTTTTTGGTAGAGAGTATAGGTTCACTCCTTGATATTTGTAATGTTCACACACTTCAAGTCACTACAATTCAATCAAGCAAACAATATTTCAATCTACCATTCAAGCAATTCAACACATAAAATAATAATAACAAAACAATGCATGCAAGCATGCTAAAGATTGTTTTATTTGTAGAAGTGGTTTCTAATGGGTCTTAAACATTTTAAACCACCTAATGGTCATTTTATAAAGTGGCAAAAATCATTTGTATAAGATTTTACTTCATAAACCATTTTTGATCAAGTCATTATTTTATGTGGTGAAGAAATGCTTTTAATAAGGCAAAATTCTATAGGTTTCACAAAATATGTTTTCAAACCATATAACCTTGTGTTTAGGGTCAGAGAGTTTATTTCCAAAACATTTCTCAAAGGTTTTCCTCCAAAATCATTTTTAATAATTAAACCATATTTTTATTTGACTAGAAATGGTTTAAATCAAAGATTTATTATTTTGCTTCACCAAATACATTTTTGAAACCACAATTTGTTTCCTATGGTCAGTAGGTTCAAAACACACCATTTGCCAAAGATTTTATCCCCAAAATCATTTTGGAATAAATTTTATAACTTAAACATGCATACACAAGTTTCTACAAAAACAATCAATTTAACATAAGCTTTTTACTAAACAAAGTGCATGGTTGGCTAGGGCTTGTTTTTCTGAATCCATTGATATAAAGTTTGCAAAATTTGGACGTGTATATTAAAAGTTATAGATTTTACAAAATCTAGCATCTAATAGATCAAATCTATTTTAATTCAAACGAGCTGAGCCACGTGGCGTGATTTCATTCATCTGTACCGCTTCGGTTGGATCGTGCGATGGCAGCCGTTGGATTTAAGTGGTATCACACGGCTCAGAAGCGCGCGTACCATTTCAGTTAGTTTCTATCGCGGGCGTTGGATCCTAATCGAACGACGCACAACTACTGACCACTTACCAGCGGTGCTGGCGGCGGCGACTGGCGGCGGAGCGTCCTGGCGGTGGTGTTGCCGGCGGTGTAGGAAGCGGGAGAGGGAAAGGAGATGCTCACCGAGTTCGTGGAGTGATGCTGAAGCTCAACTTGCTTGCAGTTTATCAAGGGGCTCACGGGATCAGTCGGGATTCCTCGCCGGAGTCAGTGACGACGTCGGTCTCACTCAGACGTCGTTGGTGGCGAAGCTACAGAGCGTGCTAAGACGAGTGGGAGACACGGTCAGATGCGCAAGGTCGTGGCGCTCACAGGAGTATCAAAAAGAGGGAAGAGGGAGGTCAGAGCTCACCGTGTGGAGTCGCCGGAGTCGAGGCAGAGGGTGGCGGAGTTTAGTTGAGGTTGTTCCGAGCGCGAGGCGCGGTGAGGAAACCTTTGGCAGGTGCAGGAGATGATGGCGACAAGCTCATGTGCTCTGGAGGCAGTGGGGCTAGCGGGGGTGGCCGGAATCGATGGAGAATCTCGCCGGAGACAGTGGAGGTGAAGGGCGAAATTCAGCAGCCTGGGGGCGCGCTAGGGTGAGGCGTCGGAGGGGAAAGGGAGAGGGGATGCAGGCAAATAAGTATGCGTGATCGCAGGGTCGTTTAACGGCATGGTTAACGCGAATTAAACCTGGCTTTAATCGCCTGCAACGGCGAGGAGGAAAGAGGGGCGTGGTCTCCGCGGAGAGGAACAAGGTGACGTGGGCGTGGGGTCGTCTGGCAGCGAGAGAGAGAAGGGTGCGGTGGGGTACTTCTGTCAGCGACGCTGCGGGTGAGTTCATTGGTTCGAATCGTTTTCTGCGGGGAGGATAGGAACTGGGCTAACTGGGCCTTGTTGGGCTGGCTGCTTAGTTCATTTTTTTTGTACTGCTTTGTTTTTCCTTTTCCTTTTCTTTAATTCTGGTTTGATTTTATTTACTCAATTCAAGCATCTATTTGAATTCAAAACTTTGCCAGAATTTGTGTGGGTTTAAATATTGATTAACAAAACATTATGAAATCATTTTTTAGAATAATTTACTTATTCTTTTTAAAGTCTTTTAATTATTAAAAAAAGCTCTAGTTTTGAATCATATGAGATTTAGTAATAATTCAAACACCATTTAAATTTTCCAAAATCTTCCAAATCTTTCCAGTAGGTTTTTATTTGTTTATTTGGGTTCAAATAATTCATCTTGAATTATTTGGAAGATATTTAATATGATTCATAAATCATTTGAATTTGGGTATTTGTTTTATTTCCATTGGAATTAAATATAGTTTTAATTCCCTAATTTTTATTTGGAGGTTTTATTTTATTTAAGTTGATTTAACAACTTTTATTCCACTTGGGTAAATTCCAAATATCTTTTTCTCATGAATTATAAATTTATTCTTATTAGAGATTTGTCTTTATTGAAATAGGGATAGAAAGGTTAATGCCATTTTACTTTATTTTGGAAATTCTTTATCCTTTTATTTTATTTGGATTTGGATTCTATTCATTCCATTTGCTTAATAGATTTGGCCAAGATTTAATTTGGTCTTTAAATATTCTTTATTTAATAATTCCTTCTTCATCTTATAAAATCCATATCTTTTTATTTATAGACCCAAACTTGGTGATTCCAATTTATAAAATCTTATTTAATATTTGTTTATCTTTTTAAATGTCTTTAGGATTATTTGCTCACCATTTGGTATGGATTTTAGATAAGTGATTTATTAGCTTTGGGAATACAATTCCTTATCTTATTATATTCATGAGATTTTATTTATGGCTCCAATTTAAGTGAAACCAATTTATATGGTCTTATAATATTTCTATTTGTCTTTCTTGATCATTTGTAAATGTTTGTTGAAATTTTTTTATATGGATCAAATCCATAGACTTGGAGATAACTTTGGAAATGATTTTTATTCCATTAGGGTTTAGGATTTGGATTTATTTTCCAAGTGTTTAAATTTCCAGATACATTCATTGAGGAATGCAATTCACTTAATTTGGATTTTGTTGAATTCAAAATTTATTTAAAGTTTGTTCAAGATGGGATTTTAAGTTTCCATTTAGAAACAAAAGTTTCTTTTCACCCTGATTTTCAACAAAAATTTATTTTGTTTATTTTATTTTTCACATTGCAAGATTTGGAAAATCTTGGGATGTGACATTAAGACAAGCTTGGCTTTATAATATAAATAGAAATGTTATTCATTGAAATCCCTAAGATCAATGATGTTGGTCTGAGGTTTAGGGTGTTAGGCCTTATCTAGTTGATTCATATAGATAGTCCTGGCAGTGGTACCAGCTATTGTTTCTTGAATCAAAGCTTGGTAAGAATAATAGTAAGCTTGATATTTATCTGGATCCAAAAGATTAGTTTCTAAGGTGCTACCCTTATCTTAGGGATGTGCCTATAATCTAAATCTTAGCAATATTTGTGTTTGAATTGAAATATATAGCTTGACAACCAAAGCAATGATGTTGTTCTGAGCTCTGGTTGGATCCTTATACTTTGTTGTTTGCTTTTAGAGTTTAAAATCTCTATGATGGGTTCACCCCACTTGGGTGCTTTCTCAGAGTTTGTTTCATAAAAAACACATGCTTCTGTCTAGATGATATGATTAGATCATGTGAGGGTTTTATGATGCTCACCACAGAATCTGATGATTGTGGAGTAAGGTGGTGATGATATTGATATGGTTTTGCTGAACTCCTATGCTTGTCCTTGAGCTAGCCTGCTCCTCCTAGCTCCTGGACTTGATCTTGCTGTGCACCTGATCCTTCCCCCTCCTTATGTCACCATCCTGGTGATGAGATCTGGGCTTTGGTTGGTTTGGTTGCTGGCTGTTGTGCTTGGTTTAGCTGCTGTCTAACCTGGTTGTTCTTGTGTGTGTGAAGTGAAGAGATGCACTAGTGCCTCTCCACATCTGTCTTTAGTTTTGGTGTGTTGAGTGATGTGGTGTGACAAAGACACCACATGCATTTAGTTGTGTGTCCTGCTTGTGTGCTTGCTGTGCACTTGTGGATATGTTCAGAATTTTAAAATTGACTGTTATCTGGTTACTTTTACCTGGCTGGTGAAACTTGCCCCTCTTTGTTGTCATCTGACTTCTTGGCTTAAAATTTATGAAAGATTAATTCTTTTATATTGGTGAAACTTTCCCCTTTTATACTCAATGATGAAATATTGAACAATGCACTTCACTGTCAACTTCTGAGAGTAAAAAAATACTAACCCTAATCTCTTTTTTTCTATTTAGTTTATGTTTGTTTTGCAGGTACAGATTTGAAGTGAAGATTTTAGTTTAAGTTTAGTTATAGAATAATCCAATGTAATCTATTTTATACTTTTTAATTTTAGTTTTATTCTTTTGTAATCTTCATTTTATTATTTTGTAATAAAGATTATACTATTATCAATAACGAATATTCTTATTCTTTATTTATTTGCTTTTGTGAAGTGTCTGGATGATTTCAATAAGTTACAATAGAATAAAAATATGAAATAATTTTTCACATTCTTAATTGTTTCCTTTAGATAAAATTTGAGTTAAAATAATTAACTCTTAATTTAATCAAGATTCAAATCTTATTCCCAATTCATTTGAATTATAATTCAAACACTCAAGTTTAAAATTCAAATTCATTTTCCAAAACACATAATTCCTCAGAGATCATCTCAAAGTCTATAGCAAGCATCCTTTAAGACTAAACCTAATCTCAAAGTATGAAAGAAACTTTAATCACTTAAGGTTTTTATTTGGCGAAAATTTTGCCCACATTTTCATAGATGAATGCATGCAACATTTCAAATTTCTAAATCTACCCTTCGTTAGTTCCTAAATCTTTGAGATGTTCTGATGTCGGTGACACGCCATGTTTCCAAAAATTATGCTAGACCTACGTCTTGTCTGACCTAACTACCATATGTGGGTCACCCTGGTCATGCCGGTATAAAGCCATGTGGATGACATATACATTTGGTATTTCCTCAATAATGGTGGGGCCTAAACCTAGGGAAATATGTGACTTCCCATGTCAATCCATACCTTTTGATTTGAGCCCTATACTAAGCAAATAAAAAGTACCACCACAATACTTTGGAAGTACGGGTGTGTAAGACCCAATTTATATTCTTCAAGTAAACATACTACCAGAACTAAGATTCCCACAAATTGTTTGTCCCTTTAAAAGGAACAAATTGATTCCCAACTTTCATTTAGTCCAAGATCTAAATCTCTAAGTACACCCTTATATGTTATCCTTCCGGTTCTTCCTTACTGCTTACTCTATGTGAACTTTGCCTACCTAGTTACACACCTATCCCTTGTATAATCAACTAAAATTCTTAGAAAATATATTTTACCTAGTTATCAAGAAAATGTGTGCTCTCTTAATGGGCCTAGTTAAAAATTAATATTTTGTGATGGTGATTTCGACATGTCCGGATTTCCTCCTAGCCCAGATAGCTAATTTTGGCCCTGCTATAGAAAAACCACTATACCCAAGTTTTCCACACAAAAATTAAACTTCCAATGAGATTTTAGAAATTATTTATGGAGCTTTAAAATGTTGACAAACTTTAAAACAAGTGGAAGGAACTTCTACAAAACTAGGACAACATTTTATAAAAACAAGGAAACAACTTTCAAAGAATTAGGTGTAACTTATTGCTTTCAAAAGGAAAATCTCTCCGACTACGTGGGATCAACTTCGAGCATGTTGGATTGCCAACGAAAGGGACGTGCAACTGCCCTTGTGTGTCCGCCGATCGAGCTCACCAACCTTATTCTTCGTTAGAACGTAACATCATAGCTCGACAACACCACCCTTCACCACCTTTGGATGAATTAGTGTGAGTTTTTTCTAGATAGCCTTTTTTAAAGTTGGGGTTTTGAAATAAACATGTCCCACTTAAAACACCTGAAACGTTTGACATCTGAAAAGAAAATCTCCTAGGTTAGGCAGAGTGACTTTTGCCGAGGTGGATCCCTGATGAAGAAAAAGTGCGACTACTCTTCTGTTTCCACTGACCATCTTAGCAACCTCACCTCCTTGAAACCCCGACGCCATATCTCTACAAGTCCACCCATCGACACCTTCGTATTTCGGTGACCCTGCCCATCGACATTTTTGGATTTGGAAATGCAAACACGACACCTCTTCTAAACTTTGGCTTTGTGAATAAATAAATGAGAAAATTAGAAACACATAAGATGGGGCCGCCTGGTTAGGCCATGTCATTATCTGTTGGCTTAACCACCATCTATGGCCTATTCGGGCTTGCCTGTAGAATGACATGTTAATGACATACATATTTGGTATTTTTGGAACAGTTTTGGGGGCTAAAACCTAGGGAATTATGTGACTTTTCATGTCAATCCTTACCTATTGATTAAGCGATACTTCAGAAGTACGGTTGTCGAGGGACCCCAATTTATATTCTTCAAGTAAATAAAGTACCAGTAAACTAAAATTCTGACAAATTGATTGCCAATTTTCATGTAGTCCAATAGCTAAATCGCTAGGTACACTCTCATCGTTCCAGTTTCCTTTTAGTGCTTCCTCCCATGTCGACTTTGCCTACCTAGTTACACACTTAAAATTTTCTTAGAAAATAAATTTTATCTAGTTATCAAGAAAAATGTGTGCTCTCTTAATGGGTCTAGTTAACAAATGGAATTGTTGTTATGGTGATTTCGACAGGTCATGTTTTCTTTCACTGCCTGGATACTTAATTTTGGCCCAGCTATAGTTTAAAATACTATATCCAATTTTTCTACACAAAAAACTTCCAATGATATTTAAAAAATATGTAGTGAATTTTTAAAGTGTTGGGAAATTTTAAAACAAGTGAAAGGAACTTCTAGAAAACTAAGACAACTTTTTAGAAAAATAAGGAAGCATCTTTCAAAGAATTATGTGTAACATATGGCTTTCAAAAGTTAAATCTTCCCTATTACGTGGGATCAACTTTGAGCAAGGTGGATTGCCGACGAAAGGAACATGCATCTTCCCTTGTGTGTCCGCCGATCAAGCTGAGCAACCCCATTCTCCGTCGCAACCTAATTTCGTAGCTCGACAACCCCACCCTTCGCCACCTTCGGATGAATTAGTGTGGGTTTTTCCTAGATAGCTTTTTTTTAAGTTGGGGTTCGAAATAAACATGTCCCACTTAAAACACATAGATGTTGGAACATGTGCGACTTCCGGCATTAAAAAGAAAATCTCCTAGGTTAGGCAAAGCGAATTTTGATGAGATGGATCCCCGATGAAGTGGAAGTGTCTTATGCGTCTAGTGACCATCGCAACCTCCCCTCCTTGAAATCCCGACGCAACTCCACCTTTCGTCACCTTCGGATCTCGGTGACCCTGTCCATCGGCATTGTTGGATCTGGAAATACGAACACCATATGCATCTCCTAGACTTCGGCTTCGTGAAGAAAGTAATGAAAATTTAGAAACACAAAAGACGGGAAACGAGGTTTCAAACAAAATAATTCCAGTCGACGAAGCCGAGTTGAAATTCAGACTTCAGAGATGCCGGTCCGTCAGGCGTCAGTGGGCATGGTTTCGCGTCAAAGAGCGATTTCTTTCGCTTGAAACGGTCAAAGGGTATTTTTTTCGCTGCTCGCCATCCACACCCCCGTTCCCAGACCTCCTTCTCCTTCCCGTACATTTCTTTCCTCTTCCTCTACCAACCCAGCCCCAACGCGGCTAAATCTCTCTTCCTCCCTAGTCCACCACCGCCTTGCCCTAGCGCTGCCGCCGTGCCGTGCCTCGGCGCCAGCCAGCCACCGCCGACGCCTCAACACCCCCGCCCCCTCCTTGCCCCATATCCCCCACCCCCGAGCACCACCTCCTCTCACGCGCGCCTCCGCCATCGCCGATCCCGTTCCCCCCTGTCGCGGATTCGTGTTCCGGCTGTCTCCATCCCGTCCGCAACCTTCGGCCATTGGTTCCTGAGGTATGAGCTTGTTTTCATCCAGTGGTTAATCTAAATTTCCACTGGCCGTCACAATTTCTCGGTGTGCACGCGGCGCATCATCGTCTAGATCCGCCCCTGGTTCCTGTAGTTTGGGATCCTTGATGTACCCCGTTTATAAATTTTGGGCTATGATCGTTACAGTTGTAGATGCCATGGACGCCCCGCATTCATGGCGAGAGCTGGAATTCCCTGCGCCTTCTGCGAAGTAGGAACATTTCATGTAGCTTGTGCTCCGCTGGGCTTGTTTGCGTTAGATGGTGTAGCACAGATGATTACACTCCGAATTGAAGTGGGCAACCATCTCGTGTTCCCGCGCAATTGAGTAGCTGTGCCCTGACTCCCTACATATTTTGTGTTGCATTGATGTATCCTCTTAATCAATTTTTTGGGCGACGATTGTTACGGCTACAGACGCCATGGACTCCCGCATTCGCCATGTCAGTGAAAACTCGCCGTTCCTTCATGCTCTGTGCAGTAGGAATGTCTCGTGCAACGCGTGGTATGCTGGGGGCGAGTTTGCGTTAGAGGGCGTAGCTTAGATAGTTACAATCTTATTTGAACTGGGGAACCAGCTCATGTTCCCGCGCAATTGAGTAGCTACCCCCAGCGCGCTGCCTAGGTTTTGTTGCATTGATGGACTACAATTAATCACATGTCTCTGAGATTCGACACTATGATTGTCGGGATGTTAAATGTCAGTAGGCTATACCCTAATACCCTTAATACTGCATGCTGGAAGGTAGCTGTTTGTACTTGAGTCGAGGGATACTAAAGGGGAAGGTAGGTCACGACACTGAAGCAGAAAGTCCAGAAATCTTTATTGCGTATTAACTATGAGCACCACGTGCTAACTCTCCGTTGGTCTGTTGGTCCTTGTAATATTTCCTTAACCATTTGCACCTGAAATATCTACTTGGCCAAATAACATCCCTCCTTTCTTTGTGATTGCACTCAGTCTAAGTAAACTGTCATTACAGTCCCAAATCAAGATACCCAGATACATAGATTAAAACGATAGATCAAAGTGCAGACGGAAATCTGCCAATACACAGCTTATGCTTGTCAGGGGGCCCTCTTGTTTTTAACCTAGCTAATCAGATGCTTAGGATCAGAAATCATAAGTATGTGCATAATATTCAGGAATATATGGATGTTTTTGTTATTCTTGAGTTACAAATTCATGTAGTCCTACTCTTAATCAATAATCATATGGATCCTTTTACAGGGTTGATGGAAAATTTCTCTCCGAGGACTCTACTCAATAGTATCTCACACCTCAGTGTCTTAACTTCTGATGGCTCTACTGGAAGGCCCAAGCCTATCCAGAAGTACTGCCAAAATGTATGCGATATCTCAAGCATTGTGAGCCCTCTCATAGAAGATATATGCAAGTGTCCTGAAGAGCAACTCAATGAGGTGTTAAGGGAGCTTGACACTGCTATTAACGAAGCTTCGGGGCTTATTGGGAACTGGCACCAAACGACCAGCAAACTATATTTTGTAAGTACACATCAGATAATTTTATATATCCATATTTCACTTATTCACACTGCATTTTCAGATATGATGCTTCACAATTAAGTTAATTGAAGTAGATCAATCAGTCTCTGCACCTTGCCATGCTTTGTTTTTAGAGATAACATCAATTCTTACAGGCAGGTGGTGCCTGTTATTGTGCAGATTTTTTGCTCACATGCAATTTGCTGGTGACTAATGTTCTTCTTTGTTCCAATGTCACCATTTAACTTCTTTGCTGGCTAACATCTACATCGACAAAATAACATCCCTCACCTTCCATTAATTAAATTATAGTTGATGCATGTTACAGGATTGAACTCAGGTTCAGTTGGCATTGATCATTCAATTGAAATTGTAGCTGTTCGAACAGAAAATGTGTTACAGCGTGGACCCTGTGTGCAGCAGCCATGTAGAAAACTAGCAGTATTGGTTTGTGGGTCAAGTCAGTTACCTATATAAACTTCTGTAGTGTAACTCCTCTTATCAACCAATTAGCAATTCAATCATTCAACTAAGCCTCGATGAGGCGAGTGTCCTATTCCCTTCCCCAGGCTGAATTATATCAATAATTAGTTGCATCAGTTAAAGCAGTTCTGTAAGATTTGTGTAGCTCACTTTTATGACCTTAACTGTCATGCTCAGTTCCAAATATCGAATAGATATCTTGTTCTTGTGTAAAATAACCTTCAAAGGTTGCGGGGGCATTGATCTTTGTCCTTGGTGAACACCTAAGCAAATACAATAGCTTATATTCACCGACAAGGTTAACCAGCAGAATTTGATGTTTTTAGCTGTGTATCTAATGATTCTTCAGTAAGCAGTATTGTTTAAGTGAGATAGCATATCAACACAAAATAAAAAAACATAATTATTCTAAATCATACGCCTTTTCTTTTATGGATGGTACTTGCATGCCATAAAAGTAATACAGCTAATGCTGCTCATCAAACATTGCTCTTCTGATTCAGTATGTTTTAATTCCATTATACAGGTTTCGCAAATTGAATCAGCAATCTCGGATATTCAGGGATGCTCCCTTCAATTGTGCCAGCTTGCTAATTCTTTATTACCTTCTCTGACCGGCTGTGCTTGCATTTGTATTCAGGTAATGGAAAATCCACTCGAGCCTTTATCTAGTATAGTTGGTTACTGATTTATTATTTGGCATTGATGTCTCTTCCGTATCCAGCTCATGGTTGTCGTCTGTGATTTTCTATTTCTTGTAGAAACTTGAGGACATAAATTATGAGCACATGTTTGATTTGGCAAAGGAGGTCGCAGTGGAGCTAACTGGGAGGGGTACACAAAGTCCTGTGAACCTGTCGATAGTATCAAGTTCATTAAGTCTGTCAACTAACCTTGAATTATACATGGAAGCTGTTTCCCTCGAGAATCTCAGAACAAGGGCAATGCGAAGTGATAACCGTAAAGAACTCGATCTAGTTGAGCAGATGATTCCAATGGTCAACTATATGCATGAGCGCCTTCTCAAGGAAACACAATTGCTTAACATCAACGGGGTGCCTATTCCTGCTGATTTTTGTTGCCCGCTTTCCCTGGAGCTGATGTCTGATCCTGTTATTTTAGCATCTGGTCAGACCTATGAGCGGGTTTATATCAAGTTGTGGCTGGATGAGGGATTTACTATCTGCCCGAAGACACGCCAAAGACTTGCTCATTCTAATTTGATTCCTAACTATACCGTGAAAGCCTTGATATCTAACTGGTGTGAGTCACATGACATTAAGCTACCTGATCCTGTGAAATCCTTGAAGTTGAACTTCCCTTCAGCAGCATCCTCCCTTCAAGATTTGAGCGCCACAGGTAACAGCCCTCTACATCCTAGTATTGTGGGTAGGGGCAACATTCCTGGGTCCCCAGAAGCTGATCTGTATATGAGAAGCTTGAATAGAGCATCTCCTCCCCACAGTGTGGTCCATCAGAACTCTGATGCACATATGAACCGTACTGGTCATGAGGTCTCCACTAATCAGTCATCAGATTATGCAAATGGCTCTGTGCCAGATGTTGCAAGGCTATCTCTTGCAAGTTCTGAAGCAAGAGAGTCTAGTTTGGAAGAAAGACATGCTGGTTCTAATGTACAAACTTCAGAACAGTCTACAGAGGAAGCATCTCATCTGAACGGTGATTCGCAGGACCATCTAGGCAGTTCTTCAGTTAATGGCAGTCTTCCTAATAGCGGCCAGCTTGATGCGGAGGGTGACATCGACAATGGGATGATACGAGTTCCAAGTGATAGGACAAATTACAGTAGTGATGCATCTGGGGAGGTTGCTGATGGTGCGCCTTCTGCCTCTTCTGCCCCTCAAAGGGAAAATGTAATCCTGCCAAGATTGGGTGATGTCCGAAGAGGGCAATTTGTTCGGCGGCAACCATCTGACAGGGGATTCCCCAGAATAATATCTTCCTCATCCATGGATGCTCGGGGTGATCTTTCTGCCATTGAGAATCAGGTACGCAAGCTAATTGATGATTTGAGAAGTGATTCCATAGAAGTTCTGAGATCAGCAACATCAGAGATTCGCCTTCTAGCTAAGCACAACATGGAGAACAGGATTGTCATTGCAAATTGTGGGGCTATAAACTTGTTGGTTGGTCTTCTTCATTCACCAGATGCCAAAATCCAAGAAAATGCAGTGACAGCCCTCCTCAATTTGTCGATCAATGATAACAATAAGATTGCCATTGCGAATGCAAATGCTGTTGATCCTCTCATCCATGTCCTGGAAACAGGGAACCCAGAAGCTAAAGAGAATTCAGCAGCTACTTTATTTAGTCTCTCAGTTATTGAAGAAAATAAAGTGAGGATTGGACGATCTGGTGCTGTCAAGCCTCTGGTAGACTTGCTCGGAAATGGGACACCACGAGGAAAGAAAGATGCTGCTACTGCATTGTTTAATTTATCCATACTTCACGAGAACAAGGGTCGCATTGTGCAAGCTGATGCTGTAAAGCACCTTGTTGACCTTATGGATCCTGCTGCAGGAATGGTCGACAAAGCTGTAGCTGTCTTGGCAAATCTTGCTACAATACCAGAAGGGAGGACTGCCATTGGGCAGGCGCGTGGTATTCCAGCCCTTGTTGAAGTTGTCGAACTGGGTTCAGCGAGAGGGAAGGAAAACGCTGCCGCAGCATTGCTTCAGCTATGCACAAACAGCAACAGATTTTGCAGCATAGTTCTTCAAGAGGGTGCTGTGCCCCCTCTAGTTGCACTGTCGCAGTCAGGAACACCGCGAGCAAGAGAAAAGGTTTGCCACTTACTATAAAGAAACTACAAGTAGAAGAAAAATACTTGCAAATCGTTTTGCTAAGAATTTGAATTTGCTGCAGGCACAGGCTCTTCTCAGCTATTTCCGCAGCCAAAGACATGGGAGCTCAGCGAGGAGATGATCTTACAATAACTTTTTGTAGTGTACATTAAGGCATTTCCCCGGGTTTCTCAAGTGGCGGTTATTGTTGTTGACTGGTGCCTGGCGCCGTGTACTGTTTATAGTCAGATTGATATTGTGCCCATCATCTCATGGTACTGGTGGGTGTGGGTGGGTTGTGGTGGCCGTTGTTGTTGAGATGGTGTACTTTTCGGGTTTTTAATTTTTTTTGTATAGCTTATCCATTGGTGTCTATTCCGCTGAGATTTTGTTTTGTACATGCTGTTAGCTGATTCACACCGTGATTTATTGCCTGCATTATTTAACATTTTCTGTTGAGAGATAACTTCCTGATGTGCCTGGTCTTTGTGATTTTTTACTAGAGCAGTGTTGCACTGGCGCCCTGTGATAGAATATAACCTAGCTCAACTCTGCTAGGTGAATTTTGTGATGCCTGATAGTTGGTAGTGTAGCATTGTGCAATTCAGTAGTTTACCTCATTATGATATGTTGCCTGTGTTACTGTTCTCTCTCATATGGTCCAGTGAGCGAGACTGACTGACCGACGGATGCCAATATCTGCTGGCTGCGATATTGATTTCGAGTGGTAAAATTCTTCTAATGCGAGGTGTTCGCTTTGTCCCGTTAACAAACAACAGCTTCGAGTAGTGGTAAATTACTTCCAATTCTTGATGATTTGGAAACATTTACTCTAATGAAAATTAGCCCATAGCAACGCTTGGCTGACATTTGAAGCAAACTATACTATAATTTGATTTTGGCCACCAACTTATGTGGCATTTTGGGTTCACATCATTGGTAAGGAGATATGTATAAGTACTGTATATTTTTTTGAACTGAAGAGATGAGATTGACGCTCTGAAGTTCGATGCAGTTCTAGGCTCGTTTATGGACCGTCCATGTTGGGACGTAGTAGTAGCAAACATAGAGTAATGTGGTGCCAGCGCAGATGGTAGGCATGTTTGACCTCGACTGAATCATCTATTCACTATTTTATTTATACTTTCAGACGTAGTGAGCAAACTTGAATATGCTGAATCAGCAGGTCCAGCAGTTCCATGTCATTCCATAGTAGAGACATGTGGCTGGCACAAATGCGACCAGGCTTTTCTCCACATACATTAATAAATATGACAATTTTGATGAAATTTCCTTAAACACTAGATCAGTAAGCCTCGACAAATAAACAAACAAAGCTTCAAGGCCCTTCAGAAGATCTCAAACTGCACATCGGGGTAGTCTTCAGGCAAAAAGTTCTTCAGGGCACATTGCCTGCCTATTCTTATATCGACATCCGACCCTGCCCAGTATCCAGAGACACGATCATATGCGGTCACCCTCGGTTCTATAGACATCCCCCTCAGAGCCACCGAGTTGTCAAGGATGTACAATACCAGCTCGAGCTGACCATTCACACCAATAAATCCTGAAACCTCAACCTGCTCAAGATGACGGTGGGTGCATGGCTGAACGTCCCAGTAGGCTTCAGGTACATTGAGAAACCCCGTTGACATATGTGGAAGCATCTAGAAACGTAAAGGTTGTTGAAAGTTAGATAACAACACAATCAACATTAAAGATTGAAATGTAAAGATATCCTCAGTTTTAGTTCACCAATTCGAATTACAGTTCCATATAGTTGGACTTGCATCTAGTAAAAGAAGTGCATCACAAACTTGGAAACTATGGCAAATTAAATGTGACAATCACCATCAGCTTGAGTTTGTCTCAAAAGATAAACAAGAGACATGCACCAGAGGAACACGGACACTTACGTTTAACTCGAGCCTTTGCAGAAGGGGGGCTACCTCTAGAAGACTCGCTAAACGAAGAATCCCATTTCTGTTTCTTGAGTCACCCAGAATACTTACGGTCACCTCCAGTTTTATCAAATGAGTGTACTTCATCAGGCATTTTGAAAATCCAAACACCTACAAGGTCACCAAAACGGCATTTAGTTGACATACATGGAAACAAAACATGCATGCATATCACCACGAGCTGGTCAGCCAAGTACCTCAGTATTTATGCAAGTGTTCACAGACAATGTCTCCACATGAGACAGGGTCTTCGGAAGTTCAGTGAAGACATGTTCAAGAGTGTCATCGTACCCCATGAGCGTCACAGTGGCATGTGCTAACTTCATAGATTCACTGAGTGTAATGGGTATGGTCTCACCCGAATAGTCAAATTTCGCTAGATTTGGAGCATTGAATTCCATACCCTGCGGCAGACACTCCCGAACAGATAAATAACTTAGTCTGCATAGTGGTTGCTGCACTTTCAAATTAGGCATCGGGCAACAATGTCTCAAGCGCAAACACTCCAATGCATTGCACTTGGACAACAGCAGCTCAAAATTCCCTCCAAACATGTAAACACACTGGAGATCCAGCACCCTTAGGTTCACAAAGCCATCAAAACCGTGGGGCGGCTTTAAAGACACACCGACAAGCTGAAGCATCTCGATGTAAGATGCATCCTGACTGCTAAACATACGAGACGGCATGGTGTATGTTTCCTCCCAAGACCTCGCAGAACCCTTGTGTAGCACAGGGAGCAAATTAACAGAAATTATAGACGCCTTGGAATCAAGTGCGAAATCGATCCATGGATCCAGATATTTCGCGTGCCTTGCGTCAAAAGTAAACGCGATTTTGTATCTCCTTAGCCTCGTACCATTGTGGGATTCCAAGATAGCATTGACACGCCTGATGAACCTATGCCTTCTACGCCTGCTCCTGCTGCCAGGCTCGCGGTTCAGGATCGTAGGACTGTCGAAGCATAGATCAGGATGGCATGCCCACAGTCGTCTCCAACTTGTCGCCACTGAACTGGTTCTGACAGCATCCTTCAGTGTCAGCCTTGATACTATGTCATGCATAATACCCTGGATGGGGTCAACATAGAAAAACATTAGTATACAGGTTGGAACAATAAGGAAAACTAATTTCAAATTGTATGTCCCTGGGCATACCTCAGGGAGAGTATCGATGAAAGGCTCAGATCTGCTTCTTTTAGCAGTACATTTGACCGGTGACAACACAGTTGATCTCCCTTTTGCAGGGTGTTCGCATCTGCTATGCATTTTTTTCGCATGAGCTGCTGCTGCAGACTGAAATGATAGATTATGGTCAGTACCTAGTAATACTGAAATTGGTACAATGATAGAAAATTTTGAAACGGAGATCAGAAGGAGAAGTAAAGATCCTACATTCTGATATTCAGTAGTTGCATCCCAATCACTGTAATCTTACCTGCTGCTAACTGGTGCGGGCCGGTGGCAGGAGTCGTAGATCGGCAATTTGGTGAACCCAAATCGACGCCTCCCCTGTCTTCGGATCTGCGGAGATTATCTTGTTCCCCCCGACCGGTTTGGACACCGACACGGTTCCGTTCCTCTCCAGCGGCGGGTGTCAGCTTATGGTATAGGATGCTAGGAAGCTAGCGTTGCCGTCTCGCCGGCCGCCTCGGTTTGGAAAAATTCGCAGCGCCGCCGCGCTCCGCAGAGGATCCCCGCGCTGATTCGCCGGGCGGGGATGGACCGACGGAGCAAAAGCCGGCCGCAAAAGCCATGCCGGTTCAGATGCACCGCTCGGCACTCAGGTGGGTCGGGTCAAACTCTCAGGGCTCAAATTTGGCCCAAAGGCCCACGGTTGTCCCACGTTCTAATCTATTGACCAGACTCGACTCCAGAGTGGCCGAGACTAGTGTGCCTCCTCCACTCGCCTCGCCGGTCGCCACCGCTTTTCCTCAGTCCGCACTGCTCGCTACCCCCAAACTGGCCGTCGTTCCCGCACCTTCCTCGCCCGAACCCTAAATCCCCCATCCACGCGGCGCGATGCCCTCGTCCTCCTCGTATCCCCGTCGTCGAGGCAGGCGTGGCGGACGGCGCGGCCGCAATACGCCAACACCGATGGCGCCGGTGGTGGCGGAGGAGACGAGGGACTGGGCGGAGCTGCCGTTGGACGCAATATCGGCCATCTTCCACAAGCTCAACCACGTTGACATCCTGATGGGGGCCGGCCAGGTGTGCCGCTCCTGGCGTGGCGCCGCCCGCGACGAGCCCGAGCTGTGGCGCCGCATCGACATGCTAGGCCACGCCCAACTCTTCACCGAGGTCAACCTCCACGGGATGGCGCAGGCCGCCGTCCTCCGCAGCGCTGGAAGGTGCGAGGCTTTCTGGGGCGAGTACAACGGCGACCTCGACTTTCTCCTCTACCTCAGCGAGCAGTAAGACTTTCAACCCCCAACCCCCAAATGTTCAGAGGCTTTCGGTCTGTATTTTTCTGAAAAAAATTAGTAGCAATTTGTGTGTACCTTAGGGGTTCCTTTTATTGTTTGCTAATTTTTTTTAGCAATTTGTTCGTAGGAATCATGCAATTTTGTTGTGTCATGGAGAGTGGTGTTGGTGTAAACTGTGAACTAATAACAACATGGCTATAACTTGCAACGGATCTTCGTAAAGATAGCTTGCTAGGTCTGTGCTGAAGATATGGTGTGCATAAATCTGTGTTGATTGGTGAAGATACAGCGGCACACATGGGATGCAACTAAAAAATGTGTTCCTGATTGCTTATAACGACTTTTTTGTATTACACTTTATCATGTCCGTAGACTTTTTATTTGTAACATTAGTTATTTTATTGAGTTTACATATATTTCAGTAAGGGCAGTGACAATTCTTAGTTGATAAAGGCTAGGTGCTAAAGGAAACTTGTCCTCATGCATTGCTCTGTGCACCATACTGCCTTCATTTTCTCCGCAGCTTTCAAAATTTAGTGATACATTATTGGCAAGGGAGAGGGGATGTGTGACTTTACTTTACAAATAGATGTGCACTTTAGGGGTAGATCACACATAGTTTCCAATAATTGGATGATTCTGACATTGCCTCAAGTTTTACTCTGGTGAATTTCTCTTATTCGGTGATATACTTATCTTCACACAGTTAAGCTACCCCATGCGACACACACATGTACCTATTCCTCCGTGCCCAGCCCAGTCAAAAGGAATGCTGAGTTTTCGGCCAACCAAATATTTTTGTCATGTCGTCATTCTATGCATTGGTCTGGCAATGAAGTCAGCCGAGTTCCTCACACATTCGTTTCCTAATACAATGGGGAAGTCTTCTTTGGTTTGGTTTAGAACAGAAGACAATTGGGAGTTAGCTTTTCAGGGCTTCTGAGCAATTCCTGTTGAGACAGTCGAATTGGCAATACTAATTTGATTACGTTAATTGTTGGACACAATGCACTCAGCTGAGTTCATATGCTTCAGTGCAGAATTTATGCTAATTGGCAACCTGGAAACTGCAGGCATCAACCAGTTAGCATTCCTGAAATTTCCTCTGTCAAATCTAACAACTGATGATTAAGTGCATTTTCACTAAACCCCTCTGAGTTCTTTATCTATGACCTATGATGCCATGTAATTATCTGAACTTTTGAATGTTCTTTGTGCTATGCAAGTCTGTCAAAACATACATTCTAGCTACCTGTTATATATATCGTGCTTATATCTTTCTATATGCATGGCATGTTTGTTGATTATTGAGATCCGGGTGCTATATTTGCAGGGCACCATCTCTCAAGAGCCTTCGCCTCATTTCCTACCATATTTTTTTTTATGAAGGACTTGTAGAGGCGATAGTGAAGTTCCCTTTGCTCGAGGAGCTCGAGCTTTCTTTGTTTTCAAATGTGGGTGAGAGTGGTGTGTTTGGGGTTATTGGCAAAGCATGTCCACAATTGAAGCGCTTCAGATTCAGTAAGGACGTGTTCAACGATTTTGAAGCTAGTGGCTATGACAGGGATGATGAAGCCATGGGGATTACTGCAATGCACGAGCTACGCTCTTTGCAGCTGTTTGGCAATTGCCTCACCAATAAAGGACTGTCAGCCATCCTAGACAATTGCCTCCACCTGGAGTCCCTTGACATTCGTCACTGCTTCAATGTCCACATGGACGACACTATGGGTGCAAAGTGTGCCAGGATAAGCACACTGAGGCTTCCCCATGACTCAACTCATGACTACGACTTCCAGGTTCAGAAACCTGTTTGGGCGGACTCAGAGCCCTTGTTGGGTGACTCTATGGGTTCTGTGTCACACCTCCTCCTTGAGGTGGACTATAAGATCACAAGTGATGGACACCGCGAGGCCAACAAGTCAAGTTCCGGCCTGCGTGCCTGTGTTGTGGACCCATGGGCCCAGCTGTAATATGTGTGAGTGTCGATAAAGAGGGACTAGAGGGCCTGAGGGGGGATATGCTGTAACATAAGTCTGAATCTTCAATCCTAAACTTCGTCTGCTCGCTCACCCCTTGTTCATCCCCTCACCCCTGATCTGATTTCCTCACCCCTCTCTGCTTGTTGATTCATGGCGTTCGATCTCATCATGGATCGGGACGGCACAACTTGGTATCAGAGCCTTTAGATCCGCTCCGTTTGTGCTCCATTTTTTTCCTGAGATTGGACCCAGAAATTCCACCGAAGGTGCTGAATCGCTTGAATCGGCTCGAAATCCTTAGCGGGTTGGGACTGATTCAGGCGAGCCACAACGGCGCCATCCAGCCTCCAATCCCGTCTGCAGACCACTTTCGTGCTCACCAGATGGAGCAATTGCATACAGATGGCGGAATTATTGGAGGTTTCAAACATCACGACGAGATGCACATCGTCACCGGCGCAACCAACCATGGTGCTCACTCTCGACCTTCCGCCATCCGGTCCGGCATGGCTTTGGGTCTCGCTGCGACCACGGTCACAGGGTTTCATACTGCACCATCGTCACCACATGAACAAGAGGAAATGCGAGTTCGCGCGCCGCGTCACGACCCCAAATTCCACGGTGAGACACCGCTACTCTGGATCGATCAGTGTCTTACATATTTCGACATGTTCAAAAT
This sequence comes from Avena longiglumis, assembly GCA_030063025.1. NCBI lineage: Eukaryota > Viridiplantae > Streptophyta > Magnoliopsida > Poales > Poaceae > Avena > Avena longiglumis. The sequence continues at coordinate 97,172,740 of CP125973.1, read as the reverse complement.
TGCAAGTTATCAGTGGGTTCGCATGGCTTCTCTGTATTTGGAGGGCAATGCGGCAGGGTACTGTGCTTACAAACGCCGCCATGCGATCTGGATTGGAGTAAATTTATGATGGTGTTGGAAGAATTTGGCCAGACGAGTATGATGGATGATGAGTAAACTCATGCATCTCAAACAGCAGTCTGATGATCGAATCTGCAGCGTTTGAGGATTGCATGTATCACTGATGGCGGTGGATGAATCCTTGAGTACGCGTGGTTTGTTTCACACTTCATTTTCGGACTCAAATGACATCCGCTTGTGGTGAGACTACAGCACCAAAGATTGCTCTGCGGCTAGGATTCGTGAAGAGGAAACTGAATTACATCGCCACGGACTCGACCGGTGGCACCCACAAAGCACCCTCCAGAGTAACAGGACGATACAAACACGCACCGGCCGCCAAAGAAACGGGCAAACGACTTCAACCGAGAGAGATTTGAGGATTTCCGAGCAAATGGCCTGTGTTTCAACTGTGGTGATAAGTTTTCAAAAGAACATCAATGCAAACGCTCTGCGCAGTTACTGACCATTGAAGTTGGAGAATACGGTGAAGTACTACCTGATGAAGCAGTTCATGCCATGGAATTGCTAGAAGAAACAGAGTGTGTGCCCCGTGTCATTTATCTCGAAGCTATGGTCGGTCTCGAAAGTCCCAAGACTGTTCGATCCCAGCGCATGGGCACTCAAACAATGATTCTTCCGATTGATTCGTAGCTCTCACACTTCGTCCACACAAACTTTCACCGACTGCGTCTGGGTGTGTGATCTCACCCGCCTCGCAGTGAAAGTGGCTAATGGACAATTTATGCTCGAGATGCTCAGTCGAATCTTCTGGTGTTACAATGACCACACATTCTCTAATGACATGAGTGTCACGGATATCGGTGCCACTGACGCTATACTTGGCATGGACTGGTTGGACACTTGCGGTCCCATGCTCACATCGCCCGAAAAGAGATTGCAGTCAAAGATCTCGGGGAACAAGTCACCTTGCAAGGTATCATGCCAACCGATGCAGAAATTGGCGTAGATTTCAGACAAGAGTTATCTTTGATGGACACCAATGAAATCTGGGCTCGCAGAGTGGATCCCACAAAGGGAATTGTCTCAACTAGTGTTCCATTTCCGATTTTTGAGTTTGCCGAGTACGCAGATGTATTTGGGGAACCAACAACCTGCCGCCTCGTCGCTCTTGATCATGCGATCACGCCGACAATTCTCGCCACCGCTTAACTCCCGTCCATATCGCTATTCTCCTCTCCGAAGGATGAAATTGAGCGGCAAGTGTGAGATGATGAGTAAAGGCGTGATCACCACAGTATGAGCCCCTTCGCGCCTGTGCTATTAGTGAAAAAGAAAGATGGCTCGTGGCTTCGCATTGATTATCGCAAGTTGAATACACCGACCGTGAAGAACAAGTTTCCTTCCCATTGTCGATGAATTGCTCGACGAACCGGGTACTCGGTTCTTCTCGTTTGGACTTGCGCGGGTTATCACCAAACACGCATGCTACGAGGATGAAGAGAAGACCGCTTTCAAGACGCATCACGGACATTTCCAATTTCGGTGATGCCGTTTGGTCTCTCTAACGCCTACTACATTTCAAAGGCATCATGAACAATCTTTTTGCCCGTTTTCAGTAAATTTGTCATCGTCTTTCTCGACGATATTACAGTCTGATCCTAGTTGGACGGAGCACTTGCAACACCGAAGTTGGTATTGGCCAAGTGAGAGAAGCGAATTCTATGCCAAATTATCTAAGTGTGAGTTCACAGAGCAAAATTCACTATTGGGACATATTATCTCGACCAAGGGGTTGCAATCGATCCGAGAAGATCTGTTATGGCAAATTGGCCAGTGCCACTATCCGCAACTGAATTGCGTGGTTTCCTTGGGTTAACAGGCTATTACCGTAAATTTGTGAAGAATTATGGCCTGATCTCTAAACCTTTGACTCAATTATTGACATCTAAAGGTTTTGCGTGGACTGAAAATGCTGCTGCAGCTTTCCAGTCACTCAAGGATGCAATGGTTAGTACCCCAGTCTTGGCTTTACCCAATTTTGCATTACCATTTGTCATTGAAACAGATGCGTGCGATACTGGGGTAGGGGCTGTACTTATGCAAAATGGGCACCCCATTGCTTATATGAGTAAAGCTTTGGGCGTGATGAATCGTAAACTCTCCACTTATGAAAAAGAATTCATGGCTGTGATGATGGCTGTTGACAATGGCGCCAGTACTTGCAGAGAGGTCCATTCTCGATTCGACCGATCACAAGAGTTTGTGCAACCTTGATCAAAGAACTCACCACTGATTTACAAAGGAAAGCAATGGCTAAGTTGGTGGGATTACAATTTCAGTTCAAATACAAGAAAGGGAGTGACAATACTGCTGCAGATTCCTTGTCCAGAGTGGGTCACCTCATGGATATATCTGTGTGTCAACCAGATTGGGTTTTGGAAGTCGAATTCCTACACTCATCGATCGACATGATAGCCTTGCTGCAGCAATTGGCAATTCGTTCTCCTGATTCCAAAGGTTATTCATTACATCATGGGTTGATCAAGTACAAGGGCAGATTAGTAATTGGGGATAATCTAGCCTTGCGGACAAAACTAATTGCCACTTTACATGATTCTGCTATTGGGGGGCATTCAGGAATTCAGGCCACCTACCAACGCATGAAGAAGCTATATTATTGGCATGGCATGAAATTGGCAGGGGAACTGTTTGTCAGACAATGTCAAGTGTGTCAACAAGCTAAACACAGTAACACCAAACCAGCAGGTTTACAGCCCTCGCCACCTCCTCGCACCTTGGCAAGAAATTACCATGGACTTCATAGAAGGTTTGCCTCTCGAGAATGCCGATGTCATTTTGGTTGTGGTAGATCGACCGACTAAATATGCTCACTCTATTCCTCTATGTCATCCTTATACGCCGCCATCACGCCAAAGTATATATGGAGCATGTAGTCAAACTTCATGGCGCCGCTATCCATCATCTCCGATCGTGACCGGTGTTTACCAAAGACATTCGGCGGGAATTGATCAAAGCGGTGGGCACTAAATTGCATTACTCTACAGCTATCACCCTCAAACGGACGGCAGAGTGAACGAGTAAATCGATTCTGGAGTATTTATGTGTGTCTGTAAGATCATCCAAAACATTGGCGTCATTGGCAATGGCAGAATTTTGGTACAACACGAGTTTTCACACAGCTCTGGGATGTTCACCATTTACGGCTCTCTACAGAACGGAGCCTAATTTTGGCGCCATGCAAAATTTGACTGTGGCCAATGATTCACCAGTGGCTGGAGAAGCTTGTGACTATCAGATGCAAACTGATTTTCTTCGAGCCAAAATTCTTCAGGCTCAGCAAAGAATGAAGTCCAAGGCCGATAAAAACAGAATTGAACGCCAGTTTTCAGTGGGCGACAAGGTCCTGCTCAAGCTGCAACCGTATGCACAACAATCTGTGGTCAATCGACCGGTTCCCAAACTGTCTTACAAGTATTTCGGACCTTATGAAGTGGTGGAGCGCATTGGATAAGTGGCGTACAAGTTGCAACTGCCAGTATCCGCTCGAGTACATCCGGTATTTCACGTTTCTCAGTTGAAACCATTCACTGCAAATTACACTATACAGTGATCTTCAAGCAGCAACGGATTTGGCCGCGACAACAACTACACCGGAAACAATTCTTGATCGTCGCCTGGTGCGAGATGGCCATGCTCCAGCTGTGCAAGTGTTGATCAAATGGTTGGGCATTCCAATTGAAGCTGCAACCTGGGAAGATTATCATCTGCTGAAACAACGTTTCCCGGATGCTGCTCTCTGGGAAGTGGATCGTGCTCAAGAGGGGGACAGTGTCACACCTCCTCCTTGAGGTGGACTATAAGATCACAAGTGATGGACACCGCGAGGCCAACAAGTCAAGTTCCGGCCTGCGTGCCTGTGCTGTGGACCCATGGGCCCAGCTGTAATATGTGTGAGTGTCGATAAAGAGGGACTAGAGGGCCTGAGGGGGGATATGCTGTAACATAAGTCTGAATCTTCAATCCTAAACTTCGTCTGCTCGCTCACCCCTTGTTCATCCCCTCACCCCTGATCTGATTTCCTCACCCCTCTCTGCTTGTTGATTCATGGCGTTCGATCTCATCATGGATCGGGACGGCACATTCTGGTTTTCACTATGAGTCTGACTCCGAAGATTATGATGATTACTGTGATGCTTCCTGCTACCTTGACGATGTGTACGAGGACGGTCTTGATGAAGAAGATGGGATGATTCTCAGGGGCATGCGCGCGCTTATGAAGTAAATTCCAATGGAGTGCTGTGATCGAAAGTGGCTGGATGTTTCACCTCTTTGCCGAAGTATCTGCTAGTCTGGCATTATCTGTACCTTGCTGCTTGTGCTAGGGGCATGGATCTGCTTCCCTGTCGAATTCTCCTAGAATATCGTAGACAATGTTCTGTGCTTTGTCCAACCGTCTTGTGAAATATCTTGTGTTTTAGGAGTAGCATGCTTTGTCCTAAGTACTGGTATGCTTAGTTGTGCTGTTTATAGTCAGGTTGAGATTGTGCCTATCATCTTGCTACTGGTGGGTGTGGGTGTTAGTGGTTGTTGTCGAGACTGATTTTGTAGTTCTATATTTTGTATAGATTGTCCATTGCACAAAATAGTATTCCTCTCTGTCTTGAATTACATGTCGTATATATTTGTCTAGATACACATGAACCTAGACACGTTTAGATACACCCAAATATAAACAAAATCTTTGGCATCTAAATTGGAATGGAGGGAGTATTAATAGCACTGCAAAAATGGCTACTCCTTCTGTCCCGGAATGTAAAAGTTCTGGCAAGCTATGGTCTGGCAAGGTAGAACAGTTTGCCAAAACGTTTTATATCCTGGAACGGAGGGTGTGGTACATTGCACCATTTCACATTTAAAATAATTATTCTCTGTCAAGCAAGTGTTTTTTTTTTAAAACCTGTCAAGCAAGTGTTAACATGCCTTAAACTATGTTTTTTTTTTACCTGGAACACTTGATTCCATTAAACACATGGCTCAGCAACATCGCCGGCCAACAGGGCACTTACACCATCAGGCAGCGACTCCGGCCACAAACGTCTAGTGTCTTGCTGGTTCGCTCCGAAGGCAGCTACCTCAAAAGCCAACTGCATATGTAGTCGCAGATTTTTGTAGATGATTCCTTTCCGCAGCTCTGACATATTCTGTCAGTCCTCATTGCGTGTATTAGGTTCTGTAAATCCGTCTCAATTAGGACATGGACCATGCCCCACTCAGCAGCAGCGTACGCAGCTTCTTCACACACCTGAATTTCTGCATGCGCTGCAGATAGAGCATAGGCAATTCTCCCTGCACCCGAGCCTCGAACTTGCCCATATTGGTCTCTTACCACGAAGCCCCAGCCACCTGACTTTGAATGGGCTCTGAACGATCCATCCACATTTATCTTCAGCACATCTGCTGGCGGTGCCTGCCAGTTTGCTTCCCTAGGCTCTGAGATCTTCGCTATCCCTCTTTCTTTCGAGCAGTACTCCTGTGATTCTCCTGCCCAAAACCGGACTTGCATCACCAAATTTTGTTTGTCCCCACCTACATCTTTCGCATTGATTTTATTGCGCCTTGTCCACCAGCACCACAATAAGCATGTAGTAAGAACCCTCTTTTCCTCATTAAAATTTAGGACTGACTGAACAACAGTCTTGGCATCATGAGCCTCACATAGGATCTGTCTTTCTCCTTCCAACTTTAACTCTCTCCATATATGTTTGACCTCTTTGCAATGGAGGAAAAGGTTAGCCCCGTCTTCATCTAGTCGCTGGCAACAAACACACCGAGTGTCACACTCAATGCCTCTCCTCATGATGTTCATCTTCAGCGGCAGAGAGTTATGAGCAAACCTCCAGATGAACTGCTAGATATTTGGTGGGCAAGCTAGTTTCCAGATTGTCTCCCATCGAAAGGACCCCGCATCATGATTTGACCCAGATTGTTGAGGACCATCACGTTTTGCCACATATAACTTATAGGCCGACTTCACCGAGAATAAACCCTTTGTGTCATAATGCCATGCATAGAAATCGGCATGAAGATATCTGTGATGAGTTGCTCATCCCACTGACCCGTCGTTGGGCTTATTAATTCACTCACCTTAGTATAGATACACTGTCCTCTTGGAGTAATTGGCTTAAGGGCATCGTCCCGTGCTAGCCAGTTGTCATGCCAGATATCTATATTCGAACCATCACCAACCCGGCAGATTACACCTAGCTTCGGCAGCTCTACTCCTCTTAAAATGCTTCTGAAGGTGTAGGACGTATCACTAGATGCTTACGCCTCAAGGATTGTTGACTGTGGGAAATACTTGGCTTTCAAAGCCTTTGCACAAAGAGAGTTTGGGATGATCAGCATTCGCCATGCTTGCTTGGCCAACATTGCCAAGTTAAAACCGTACAGGTCCCTAAAGCCTAACCCACCATCTCTCTTTAAGCACATCAATTTTTCCCAACTGAGCCAGTGCATCGTGTTCTCCTTATTCTGTTGTGCCCACCAGAATCTATAAATCATAGTGCTCATTTCCTCACAAAGAGTTTTAGTGAGATCAAAACAGGACATAGCGAAAGTTGGAATAGCTTGTGCACACGCATTTATAAGGATGTCCTTACCTACTCGTGATAAAAACCTCTCCTTCCACCCTTGAATCTTCTTCTAGATCCTCTCTTTCAAGTAAGCAAACATTTGTGACCTAGATCGGCCCACATACACTGGTAATCCCAGGTATTTTTTCTGTTTTTGCTTCAACTCTGATATGCAGCTCCGCCAAGACATCATTTTTACACCACTCTTTTGTATTGGCACTAAACATGAAAGATGACTTGTCGAAATTAATTGTCTGGCCCGAGCAACATTCATACAGTTGTAGTATATGTTGCAGAGATTTGGCACTCTCCCGTGACGCTTTCATGAGAACCAAAGAGTCATCTGCAAACAGTAGGTGATTGATGCTCGGAGCGGCTTGGCAAATCTGAATACCAGGTAAACTTCCTTCGACTTTTGCCCTGTTTAGAAGGGTGGAAAAACCCTCTGCACAAATCGAAAACAGATAGGGCGAGAGGGGATCTCCCTGGCGCAATCCCCACTGTGGCGTGATGGTGTCAGTACACTCTCCATTAACTCTAAATTGATAGGTAACTGATACGTTGAAAACGTATCTATAATTTTTGATGTTCCATGATTGTTTGGTATCTACTTTGATTTGCTTTGTCTATACTTTGAGGTATTTTTATATATTTTCTGGACTAACCTATTAACAAGATGCCACAGTGCCTGTTTTCTTTGTTTTTTGTTCCAGAAAAGGCAGAAAATTAATATTCTTGGAATTAGACGGGACAAAGCCGAAGTCAATATTTTACCATGGGGAACACGGAGCCAGAATACGAGACGGAGGCTAAGGATGGTTCACGGAAGAACAAAAGTATTATTATAAGGAACACCGTTTGTCACAAAAAGGGAAACACCTATGGAAACAAATTGATAAATTAAATACTATTGCTAGAGAGGTGTACTCTACTTATAATGTTACTTATTGCTTTGATAAAGCTTGTTGCTGTAGGAGGTATAAACACCTCCCTTTTCAATGTGAGTATAATGATAATGTTACCATATCCACTTATGTTAAGGGAAATTATGACCTTTATGATGTGGAACAAATTGAAGAATTTATTGCTTGGAAGGGTTCTTTTGAACTTGCTAGTTTGCTTGAAAATACTGATGATTCATCTTATGAATATGAGGTTTATGATATACTTAAATTTTGATTTTATAATTACAAGGAAGAAAATGGCTATATTCTTAAACATTTTAATAGATGCTTTCCACAAACGGAAGAGACTAATGCCTTGCAGGAGCTTATGAAAGAAGAAATTGCTGAAACAGGAAGCTCATTAGATGAAGAGAGTGATGATCAAGAGGAGGAAGAATGGATATACCCATGCCTACCTTCTAATGAGAGTAACTCTTTACCCCTTATATTATTTCATTGTCCCCCATGCTTACTGATACGTCCAAAACATATCTACTTTCCCGAACACTTTTGCTATTGTTTCTCCTCTAAACTTGTGTGATTTGGATACAACTAACATGGACTGGAGTTGTTTTTAGCAGAATTACCTTGGTGTTTAGTTTTTGTGCAGAAAATCAACTATCAGGAAAAATCCCGGAATGCCAAAAATCTTATTTCACCAGAAGACTCATGCAACCAGAATACAAGACGGAGTGGGGCCCTAGGTGGCCCACACCCCCAGCCGTGTGGGCCTGGCCTGGCCGCGCCTAGAGAGGGTGTGGCCGCCCCAGGCCCCCCCTGGCCTCCCTCTTCGCCTAGAAGTTGCCTTCTGACCTAAAAACTTAGGGGGGGGTTCGACGTTTTTCCAGAAAGAGTTTCGCTGCGTCGCCACCACCAGAAATCGCGATTCGAAACCAGAAACTCCGTTCCGGCACCCTGTCGGGATGGGGAATTTGGAGAGGATCATCGCCATCGTCATCATCAACGTCTCTCCATCAACCATCCATGTTTCCCTCATCCGTGAGTAATCCCCCGCTATAGGCTATGGGGATGGTAGGGATTGGATGAGTTCTATCATGTAATCGAATAAGATTGTTAGGGCATGGTGCCTAGTATCTCTATTAGTGCTATTTGACTTTGTTGCAATTTGTTATGCTTAATGCTTGTCACTAGGGCCCGAGTGCCATGATCTCAGATCTGAACTTATTATTGAATCATTATGATAGTATTGTTTGTGATCTTATCTGCAATTTGTGTACATATATCATTGTCCGAATCCAAAGGCCCCGAAGTGACAGAAATTGGGACAACCTGAGGGGATGGCTGTGATGTGAGGATCACATGTGTTCACGGAGTGTTAATGCTTTGCTCCGGTGCTCTATTAAAAGGAGCACCTTAACTTCCAGTAGTTCCCTTGAGGCCCCGCTGCAACGGGCTGACAGGACAAAAGATGTTGTGCAAGTTCTCATTGCGAGCACGCATGACTATATATGGAGCACATGCCTATGATTGTTTAGTACTTGGATGCTTATTCTTATTTATCTGCAGTTTCCCTAGATCTTGAAGTTACATGTTTAGACTTGTCCATGCAGCGCCCGTCCATCCATCCCTATGCCTATCGCGCTCATATCCTACTGTTTGCTACTACAGTTTCTATTGCTCTTGTTTTACTGCTGCTGTTACTTTGCTATTGCTACTACAAAACTGTTGCTACTGGTAAACTTCTATGAGCAAGAACTATTTGTAGGTGCAGCTGAATTGATAACTCAGTTGTTAAGGCTTGCAAGTATTATTTGGCTCTCCTTGTGTCGAATCAATAAATTGGGTAATACTATCCTCGAAGACTGTTGCGATCCCCTATACTTTTGGGTCATCAAGACTATTTTCTGGCGCCGTTGTCGGGGAGCATAGCTTTATTTGTAAGTTCACTTGGATTTATTATTGTTCACTGATATTCCTTTCATCATGAGGAAGTCTCATGATGGAAAGTTTCCTATTTTACCATCCACTACAAGAAGAGGTACAGTCCTAATCACCTCTGCTGCTCTTGATTCACCGTCTGTTCTAAGTAAGCTTGTTACTCCACCACCACATACTCATGCTACACACACTGCTACTACTACTGAATCTGAAACTGCTTTTGATACTCATGATGTTACTGCACTGTGCTTGATGCGAGTGGTTCATTAGGTCATTTCCTAGATGCTACTATGGCTAGTCTAGGAAATACTGAAACTCCTAGTGAAGATACTATTACACCTGTTAGCTCACCTGAGTCTAGAGAGAGATATGATATTAATGATGGTTACATTGAGTTTACTGATGAATTTATTGAAGAGTGCCAAAACACATGTAACACTCCACTTTTAGATAATTATATATTAGGGTTTTGATTACGCATTCATAAGCATTATGCCTTAAATTGTGCATTGAAGAAAAGAAATCAAACCCTAAACCCTAGGTTTCTCCCTCTATTTGAAATCAATTCAAAATGTTTTGAATTTGAAAGCTATCAAAAAAGTGTGGAACCCAATCTGAATAAAAGGGCCCCACAATAGTTTGTATATTTTACAAAACCTCTTTGGTATTTTAATCTATCTAAAAACAGATTTGAAAATGAATTGACAAAGGAGGAAATATAATCAGAAAAAGAAAAAAACAATTCTGCAAATAAAAACTTCTCCTAATCTAACTGGGCCGAGCCCACCTCTCTTCTTCTTTCTTCCTTGCCGCACAGCGCAGCTGCCTGCAACCCTCCTGCAACCTTTGTCGCGGCCCAAGTGCAGCCCACCTAGGCCCGTCAGTAGCCCAACCTGGCCCGATACCGCTTCGATCCGTCTGTCTGTCGTCGTCTTCGTCCCGACGAGGAACTAGCTCGCTGTCATGCCGTCCATCGTATGTCGTCGGAGATGCGCCAAGATACGCGCCGCTGCCCGCCAGCGCTTACAAATACTTCGCCGACGCCGCCGGAGAACCCTAGCACGCACTCTCCCCTCCCTAACCTATCTCTCCCGCGCAAGGAACAAACCCTAGTCATCGGGAACCGCCAGTCGCCACCGTCTCCGAGCTCCCCTTGGCCAGACGAGCACACCGTTGGAACCGCCATGTCCGACTCCTTCTTTTACCCCAAACGGCGCATGCAGGAAAAGCCCGAGATGCCGCAATCGACAGCTCCTTCCCGAGCTCCGGCCGTCGCCGTTGATTCCGGCCATGCCACGCCCTCCCGACCGCACGGTCGCAACCCTGGTGAGCCCCTGAGCATACCAGTGCTCTCCAATCTCTCCCTCTTCCTCTCTATCGTCTTTGCCACGACCACCTGCGCGTGCCGCCGTGGGAGCTCGTCGGAGCCGAAGCTCCGGTGACCCAAACAGGGTGGCGCCTCCACCTTTTGGCTCGCCTCGTTCTCCTCTTCCTAACGCACACCCCTACCAACCCCGCTTGCCCTCTACCATCGCCGCCGGCCGTCGTCTGCCATGCTGCCGCCACTACTAGGAAAACGGCTATAGGTAATCAGCACATCCGTGGCTCACATGGTTGAAGTGCCCCACGGCTAAAACAGGCGTGGCTCACCTGTGGGCAGTGCCCTACTAATAACTAGAACATCCGTGGCGCACATGACCCTAGTGCGCCACAGATATGTGGGCTGTGGCCCTGGCCACACGCCAAACTTCAGAAGCGCACCATGCACACGTGCGCCACGGTTGTTAGGGTCATCTGTGGCGCACGTGTGCATGGTGCGCTACGACTGAGCGCATGCCCACCTCTGCTCTGAGACGGCCACTAACTTCTGTGGCGCACTCCGCCTAGTGCGCCACAGGGACTAGGAGCATCTGTGGCGCACTCTGCCTAGTGCGCCACAGAAGTTTGTACTCCCTGTGGCGCACTGTTGCCGTGTGCGCCACGGATGTGTCGATTTTTTTAAGACAGCACTTTATGTGCACATGTGTGACCACATCCACCACCCCACACTTCACTTTGCCCTTCTTTTTCCTCCTTAGATCTAGTCGGGATCTTCTCCTTCCCACCTCAATTTCTCCACACATTCACCATTTTTAGCATGTAAAACTTGCTTTGGATGTTACATAAGTAATAGAGGAGGTCTCCGTCTCATCTATCCGTCTCCTGGTCGACGAGCGCACCTCTCCTTTCCATCTTTCTCGCGATCTCTCATCTCGTAAGTTGTCCATGTAAGGATGTGTTCATGTGTATATGGATGATGTGCTCATATGTATGTAGATGATCGATGCTCATGTCATGATGCATGTGTGTATGTGGAGAGCTAGGATCAAGGTCATATGTGTGTGTATATGGAGAGTATCGATGATGCTCATGCATGTGTGTATGGAGAGGATAATGATATGTTCATGTGTGTATGGATCGTCTCTCTCTCTCTTGTGTTTGTATGTGAACAAGTTGCCATTGTTTTGCCAAAATGTTGATTCATTTCCATTTTGGCAAGACTTTGGCATTTCGCAAAGGTCCTAATTTTAGGATAGGTCATGCCGAAATTTTCTATCGACCATTGCATGCATGCATTCATTATGTGGTTCTAATAGACTTCAAAATTGTACCGTGTACATCGTGCAGGCAAAATGGTCCGCATAATGAGCGAAGGCATTGTGGCTAGATTTTTGAAATGTGCGACGGCCGACATGATACGAAATAACAAGACAGATATAAGATGTCCGTGCAGAAGAGGCAAACTCAATCGGGTGATCGACCCGATTCGGAATCAAAGCGCACTCGCCCGCCATGGTTTCATGGATGGATACACTCGTTGGATAAGCGGCGTAGATGATGGAGACGGTGATCATCATCACCGAGAACGGGCGAGATGATGAAGAGGCTCTCGGAGATGGTGAAGGTACAAGGCATCGGGATGATGATGATCTAGATGGCGGAGGAGCGATTTACGATGGAACAACGTCGGTGGGTGCGGACCCTTATGTGCAAGAGCTGCTTCTCAAGCGCATTTAGTAACGCTGTGGCTGCCGCTAGAGAAAGCCAAGCTTGCTAACTTGAGAAAGACGGTTACTCCATTGTATGAAGGATGCAGCCCGATGATACCCGGTTGAATGTAACGCTCAAGGCTATGGAGATGAAGGCAAAGCACAAATTGAGCGACGCAAGCTTGACGATATGATGGCATTCAGCACGATCGTCTCCCGGAGAACACATGTCCAACTAGTATCGAGGATGCCAAGAAAATCGCTGTCTCTCGATCTACCGCACGTTAGATATCACGTATGCATCAACGATTGCATCATTTATCGGGCGAGGACGCGAGAAAACCACATGTCCGGTGTGCGCGTGAGTCGATACAAGAAAGGGAAGAAAGCACCTCGAAAAGTGGTATGGTACTTTCCTATTACCCCTCGTCTGCGGCGCTATTTCATGGACCCTAAGGAAGCGAAGCTCATGCGATGGCATGCGAAAGGAAGAAGCCGGAGATGATGATGACCCCGAAAGGATGAGGCCGACGCACCTTCAGATGCTAGCCGCTGAAAGCATTGGACCTCGACCCTGAGTCGTGGAGATTCGAGGAACATCGGGCTTGGTGCAAGCACCGATGGACTCAATCCGTTCGAGCGAGCAGCACGCACAAAGACTTGGCCTGTGTTTGTATGGATGTACAACCTCCTCCATGGTTGTGCATGAAGAAGAAGTACATACAAATGAGTATGCTAATTCAAGGGCCGAAACAACTGCACCGACATCAATCGTATCTCGGCTGTTGAAAGAGGAGCTAGCCACGTTATGGGAATCGAGCCAATACTTACGACGGGTCGCACAAGATTATTTCACTATGAGAGCCGCGTTGGTCACTACTGCAAGACTATCCGTTATGGTATATCTCGGGCAGGTTATCCAAGGATTCCACGCATGCTAGGTGCATGGATAACACAAGCTATCTCCAACTAGAGAAAGATCCAGGTCATCGAAAACCGTGTTCATGGCGCACCGGAGGTGGCTCGCAAGAATGATCCATGGAGAAAACGTGGAGACCTGTTCGATGGCAAATCGAGACCGAGGAATCCCGAGCGAGGAGCAGCAAGAAGTGGAAGAGTTGTTGAAAACCGGAAAGATTGTCCTAAGCACGAAAGAAGCGAAGGAAAGACAACAAGACAAGCCGATGAAGGTATGGAAAACAAGGTCTGCTTTCCGAGTTGCCATCTTGGAAGTTTCTCACGCCTCATAGCCTCGACATCATGCATATCACGAAACGTAGCGAGTCCGTCGCCACCATAATCAACATGCCAGATAGGACGAAAGATGGTCCGAAAGCAAGGCACGACCTGATATGCATGAAAGATGGTCCGAAAGCAACGCGCAGACTTTGATCGAGCAAACCTCGTCGCGCTACATCATTTAGAACTGGTCGATCCTTGGGTACAGAAGCACAAAAGGTTAATCGAGAAGAAGTACAGTGACCGGGGCATACAGAGGACGCAGGGAGAAATAATCAAAGAGCACAACTCAGATTTCACGCGTTGGTTTAGGCAGACGCTCCTTGATAATCCCCCGCGCTCGCATTCTTCTGACACGGAAAAGATCATATTCACCTTATCGCAGGGACCGATGCAAAACCTGGTGACCTATCGGCGATGATATCAACGGCTACACATTCTACACGGAGGAAAAGGACAACAAGTGTGATTATCGAACTCAGCGTAACGTCGGAATTCTACATCGATGACAACGTGAAGGAAAGATTCTACTAAGAATCGAGGAGATCCGGGAGCTCGACCATCGTGGAGAAAAGGTGCCGATGTTCCGTGTCGATGGGCAAAGAACGCCGAAAGAGAAGACCGGTATTTCACAACCATGTTTATACCAAGCAGCCAAATCCAAGGCCGGTGCACGGCAAACGTGGGTCAAAAATGAACCGTGGGTTGGCTACCAAAGTGGACCAATGTTTTTCATTACCGACCGACAAAGCCTAGCCGTGTTGTCGTGAGGAGAGGAAAAAGGAACATCATCGGAATGGATGGAGTCGCCAATGAGCAAGACTTGACCAAGACGGCGATCCAAAGATTGAAGATGACGACGACTACGATGCGACAACATACATCACAAGAAGAAAAGGACAACCCTACCCAAAAAAGGTAGCCCGCTCGAAAGAAGAAACATTAAAGTGCCGGGCTAAATTATTCAACCGCGACAAAGAAGGGAAAAAGATTGTAAAACGCTAGCTCAAAAATTTTTGTAAAACGCTAGCTCAAAAATATTGTAAAACGCATTGGTCAAAAAAAGATTGTAATATTTATGGACAAATTATTATGACATATTTGAAGCATATTTAATTTGTACCACTTTTATGACATATATTATCACTTTTGGGCATTTTGGAATATATAAAAGTATTTTAAAAACAAAACAAAACTTTTGTAGCATATATCACCACTTTTGGGCATTTTTGGAATATTTAAAAGTATTTTAAAATAAAATAAAAATGTGGGCACCAGGATTCGAACACAGGTGCTAACAGTTTAGAATAGACCAAATGGAACCAAAGGGGTAAGGCGGTGCTAGTGTTAGCAAAGGGTGGCAGCCCTCTTATCTAAGTAGTCGCCATTAGCGCACTCGGGCAAGTGCGCGACGGTTATCCGTAGCGCACTTGCCCAGGGTGCGCTACGCCCAAGTGAGTATGACTAGCTAGTCAACAACTCCATCGTCCTTAGCCGCATATCCATCCCCATCGTCCTCCGACACCGCGCATCGACGCCACCGCATCTCGACGACGCCACCGCCGCATCCCAGCCACGCCAGGAGGAGGAGGCCACCTGCCCGCGCTCGAGGAGGAGGCCGTGCGCCGAGGAGGAGGATCCCGCGCCTGCCGCCGAGGAGGAGGAGGACGCTGCGCTCGACATCGACGCCACCGCCGCATCTCGACGACGCCACCGCCGCGCATCCCGGCCACGCCGGAGGAGGAGGAGGCCACCTTGCCTGCGCCGAGGAGGAGGCCGTGCGCCGAGGAGGAGGATCCCGCGCCTGTCGCCGAGGAGGAGGAGGACGCTGCGGCTCGAGGAGGAGGAGGCCGGAGGAGACCGTCGTCCTCATCTTAGAGGTGAGCCTCGCCTCTCCTCTCTCGCTCTCTCTGCATCCATTCCATCTTAGAGGTAACCACGCCTTGCTCGAGGTTAGGGTTCAGAGGATTAGTTTAGGGTTCAGACGATTAGAGGTTAGGGTTTAGAGGAGTTCTTGTTCGATGGTGCGGGCAAGCGGTGGGTTTTGCTAGTTGTTTACCTATTTTGGATGGCGTAATGTGAATGAGCAGGAATTTGATATTCGGTGGTTGTTTTCCTTTGTATTTGCCATGGAAAATTTCTAGTACAAGTTTGATATTGATGAAGATAACTCCTAGTTTGACAAGTTTCAAGTTTAAGTTTGATTTGCCATGGAAAATTTCTTGCATGTTTACTTACTCCTAGTTTCAAGACAAGTTTCAGAATATAAGTTTCAGACAAGCCATGGTGTTGAACTGAAGATAACTCCATGGTTAGGGTTGATTGTGGTTTAGCAAAATAAAGCATGCCACGATATATAGATTTAAAGGCTGATAGGTTACGGTTGGTTTGGATGGTTTCTATCCATTACATGGTTTCTATCATGTCATCATACATAAACAAGGATATGGAACTTTAATTTTCATATGGCAGTAAATATGGCAAACCAAGCACCAAACTTTAATTTTCATATATAGAGAAAATATGGCAAGCCTAGCTGCCAAAATATGAGATGAGAGCTAGCTGCGGATACATATATAGTATAATATGCTTGATTCCTAGAAAATGATTTCTTGGTAGTATAATATGCCATTATACATATCTGATATAATATGAGAAAAAAGCTAGCCTAGCTATAAGTATAGTGATTTTTATATTTAAACTAGGAAAATCATTTATGATTGATTCCTAGAAAATGATTGAATTAAGATTGATGCTTGGATATATGTATCTTGTTAACATGTTGTGTATTTTTAAGTGGCAAAGGCACCGGATTCCAAATCCTTGGTTCTCTATCCGAATTCTATTTTCTCTACAAATATGCTTTGTAATGATCTTCTAGTATACAAATCCTTGGTCCTTAGTCCGAAGTAGAACATGTTTGCTTTATCGCAAGCAAACATGTCGATTTCTTGTCATTGCTTTATCTGCAAGGATTGTTGGTGCTTAGTCAGTAGTATAGAAATCCTTGGTTCTTAGTGCATGATTTATCTGCAAGGGTTTGCTTTATCTGCAAGGATTTGTTGTCATTTGCTTTATATAGTATAGAAATCCTTGGTCCTTAGTCCGATGTAGTATATTCCAAATCCTTGGTGCTTTATCTACAAGGATTGTTGTATTCTCATTTGCTTCTTTGTCATTTGTTCATAGAAATGAACTTAACTAGTTGTTTATGTTTGGTGAAGTCATTCTGTTTGAAATGAACTTAACGAAATGAAGTCATTCGTGTTTCAAGTACTAGTTGTAGCTTGAGCTAGTTGTTGTTAAAAGTCAAAAACATGTAACATTGCACTCACTAACTATGAACCTGTAACTGAAGGTTTCATGAAACCAAGTTCCCTTTTTTCTTGTTGTATAAGAAAGTGCATTTCCTTTTGTGCATATGGACAAGTTACACAGGTCCTTTTGATTCAGTTATAGTTATAAATCCACTTTGAGTTATAGGTAATCGATTCAGTTATAGTTATAAATCGATCCTTGATGTATCAAGCATATATCATGGGTTTATATTTTTAGCTATGGTCTTGGGCTTATTGTAGCACAGTTATGGGCTTATATTTTAGCTATGGTCTTGGGCTTATTGTAGCACAGTTGTGGGCATCCATTGTGGTTAGAACAATGACATTGCTTCATTGGAATCATAGCACCTTGAAATTGTGCTTGTGCTTGTATATGAAGCACTTTATTATGTGTGTATGCAGGTTCTTGTAAACGAGTCGATTTTTGCGAATGTTGATTAACTTCCGTTTTGGCGTAAATCGGGCACTCTAGTTTAAGAAAATTAGCAAAGGTCATGCCGGATTTTTCCGTGCATTTAACCAATTATTTGTTTTTATTAGTGCAAAGATGTGTGATAACGACGAGGTGGATGTTCTAAGCGCGCATAGCTGAAGAACTCAGACCTCGAATAAACAATTGACATTACGGAGGCGGCCCGGCGTCTAGAAGCGATGAAGAATACCATCCTTCGGAGCGAGGATGATGAGATGGAAGACGCGGAGGAAGAAGTCAAGGAACGGACGATGAAACCACCGATGGCGGCGAGGGCACGAGTGGTAGCAACCCTCCTAAGAAGAAGAAGGGCCGGAACGGTCGGCACGGTCGGGGAGGAAATTACGAAGTGAGCCCATCGGGGTTCCTTTGGAGCCCGCCCTTGTCAAAAGTGCGGTGGGCAAGTGGCGGCGATCACGGACAACCATCTCGATCAACACCGAGAATCTCCGGCATAAAGATAATGGCTACTTGCGCACTCCTCTTCGAGAAGCCGCCGGATACAAGTTCCCGCTAAGTATCGAACACAAATTATCATGGAAAGTAAACAAATCCGCCCTCACAAAGATGAGCACCCATACACCGGTGGAGAACCGGATAAAGAAGAAGATCTATAAAGAAGGCAAAAGTCTCGAGGAGATCCGGAAGATTGACCCAGATCACGAAGATCAGTTCGGGAGTTCAAGGAGGTGTGAATCCGAAGAGCCTGGCCAATAGTAATCGGGGAAAAGGCGCAGGCGATGAATATAGGTCATCACCATCTCGGATCTGGTGGATCTGAGAACATGGAGGCCAAATGGAATAAGGAGGACGAAGAGTATAGATCCAAGGGATAGAAAACCCCTTTGCTAAATTGAACCGGCAGGTTCGAAACTTCATCGAGGCCCGTTACCATGTGGACCCAAAAACCAAACAACTCACCGCGATCCTGCGGTGAAGGAATTCGAGAAATTGTGGTAAGTATAATCTAATTACGGTGATCAACACGATTGCAATCTAATCGATGATCTAAATGATTCATTATTACTTCTTCTGCGAGGAGGAAATTGTTGCTAGTCATGGATCCCAGGGTTCCTCATCCTGTGGGTCGACGGCCACCGGTGGGATAACCCTTTTAAGGCGATGAACCGGCAAGAAAATAGAGCGATTCTGAAGAAGCCGTTGTCGGTGGCCGTCTGGCGGCCTCGGGGTAAGAATTGGGTGGATCATTTTGGTCCACCGACGAGACGCATGTGGCGCCCGTCGGAAGGAGCGAGGAGGAAAGGAGAGGTTCAAGAACTTAAGGCACAAGTGGCGCGGATCCCGCAGATCGTCCAAGACAACTCGGCAATCACCCTTACGTCCTTCCCGCCTACCTTGGTGGAGTCAATAGCGAATCGAGTGCGGGTGGTCGAGTAGGGCCGTGCCGATTCAAGCATGGTCGAGCCACTCGAAACGCGGGCGCCGACGAATCAGGCGAACCACGTGTTCGTGACTCCGCCCTAGCACCGTGGCGCCGCAAGTGTTGGTGACTCCGCCATCACCGCGGCGCGAGTACATGTTGGTGCCCCGCCATCGTCGCGCGGCGGAGCTCAAGCACCCGTCGGTAGGGAGAATACACGGCCCGACACGCGCCATCAAGCAGCCCTTCCGTCTCTTGCGCCCGTCGCCGTATGCGGTGCGTCGACATTAGCCGATCTCGGCGCCATCACGGTAAACAAATTGCTTTAATTACCGCCTTTCATGCCATCTATATATTACTCTTGTGGCGTCTCGCTCGACGACGTACATGTTTTCCGCAGACGGATGTTCCTTGCACTCTCTTATGCTACGTGAACAACGGAGGATGTTGCCAAGGTACCATCGTTCAACCCTTGCAGCGCACGTTCCACTCAAAGCCGATGCCGATAGCGTGCAGGGTTAAAATTAGTCGGTGCTAAGGGGCTGCGACGACCGGAACCTCCCATTCAACCCCGAGGCGGATGAAGAAGAGTAAATACGTCCTCGAAGTTGCTTCGCTTGTTCATGCTATGGCCAAAGAGCATGATCCGTTTGGGGACGGGGGCCATCACGCCACAGACAACAAGACCGCTGTCGTGCCGACAAGCGGTGGCAACCTACGCCCTCGCCGTCACCTCCACGCGGTGGGTCGGATGATCATGTTGATGATCACATGGCGCGAGATCCGCCGAGGACTTGATCGGAATGATCACTTCTTCAAAGACTCGGTTTGGCAAAGAAGACCTAGTGGTGGCCCCACAGAAAGCCACTATCACCAAGCGTCTGTTTGGTTCTCGAGACGCCTCGCCTTGCGCCTTTACAGCCAGTGATACAACCAACCGGCCCTTTATTCTAAGCCACGACACACTACATAGGGGCGGTGCTCGATTATGTGCTGCCCGCTCTCCAAAAGGAAAAAAGGCAGGAAAAGAAAATCTAGCAGCTCGAGCCAGGTGGCGTCAACAAGCTGCGAATCCGATCAGGTTTGGGACGGGCCACCAAGACCGAGGTATTATGTGGAGGATTCATGTGGCGGGTGAGCCCATGCTACCTAAGAATTTGCGGAAGCTCGCCCGATTCGGAGCTGAGTGTGCATGACGGCGTCTTGGCGATAGAGACGCCTATCGGAGAAAGATCCCTACCCGGTATTCGTGGTTAAGGTGCCACCGAGCTTGGGCCGTCGACACTTCCCCATGGATCTGTTCTTCCTGCGGTTCGAGGACATCTTCAATATGTTCCACCTATACCGCTGCACTATACCATGGTCTCTTTTCTCTCACCGCCACGCAGATCATTAGAGAGAACACGGGCATCGCTATAGTGGACCCTACTACATGCGTGGCGGTGCTTGGGTTCCCAGCCGAGCGATGTATCGTGGCCTCGTACCTAAAAAGAATCCTCGTGGCGAACAAGACAAAGGAATACATTCTCGCCTTACTTTCCCGAGTAAGTCGTTATTCACCGTCGATTGGCTTTATTAGATCATCATCATTCTTTTTCAACACATTCCATTTGAATTTTTTGCAGAGATGAACACCGCGCTCATCTCCTTATCGCGAAGCATTCCCACGCCACGTATTTCGACTCGAGTCTAGAAAAGAAAAACTACGACAAGATCAAGGAAGTTACGGATGATGCTCTCACGGCTTTGCCTCGACGGAAGGCACCACCCGTGCATAAGAAGGTCAAGTTCGGCAGCACGTCTTCAACCACGTAACAGTTCCCTGCGTGAAGCAGCCGAAAACGAAGAAGGAAGCCTACTACGCACTCCATCACATGAGGCGTTCCTA
This sequence comes from Avena longiglumis, assembly GCA_030063025.1. Classification (NCBI taxonomy): domain Eukaryota; kingdom Viridiplantae; phylum Streptophyta; class Magnoliopsida; order Poales; family Poaceae; genus Avena; species Avena longiglumis. Next base: position 97,151,834 of record CP125973.1, on the reverse strand, counting down.
TGACCAGAGAATTCTCCGCTGCGGATCATCTCAAGCAGTGGGCGAAGCAAAGGCCAAGATCAATGATTCGGATATTAGACAAGAGATGTATCGCATCCGCCAGCGATTTGGGGCAATCATCTTCGTGATGTCATGACTTGAGGATCTTCTACGGAGGAAATATCCCGAATAACCGTGACATAGAAGATCGCCTAGAGATGCGGGGTGACTATAGGAAGTTCATGACGAGGCAGGGCGTCCTCCCGTTCCCTAAGCCGAGCCAGAAGGCTTGATGTTGGCCTAGTTGTAGTTGCAAACTATAGATGACCCTTGTGTGTGTGTACATGGACGACAAGTGTACTTATCGTATTAGGGTTATGTATCACCGCTTACTTATTTTGCTTATTATTATTATATCAATCAATGCTTGGTTTTTGCTTACTCTTTGGTTTTTTTGCTTACTCTTTGGTTTTGCTTACTCTTTGGTTTTGGACGACAAGTGTGAGTTATTTTTGTCTTTTCGAGAATATGCCGATGATTGAAATGTCGTGGCACAATATATATGTGAATGTGCTATGGGGATTGTCGACCTTGTGATATGCACAAGTCCGGTGTGCATCCTACTTGGTGCCGGTCCGTCATAAGCAATTCTGTCCAACGACCTAGCTAGTTATGAGGCATGCTTTTGAGTTATTTTGTCTTTTTCGAGAATATGCCGATGATTGAAATGTCGTGGCACAATATATATGTGAATGTGCTATGGCGGGATTGTGAGCCTTGTGATATGCACAAGTTCGTGAATTGTGCATCCTACTTGGCTCACGGTCCGTCATAAGCAATTCTGTGTCCAACGACCTAGCTAGCTAGTTATATATGAGGCATGCTTTTGAGTTATTTTTGTCTTTTTCGAGAATATGCCGATGATTGAAATGTGGCACAATATATATGTGAATGTGCTATGACGGGATTGTGAGCCTTGTGATATGCACAAGTCCGTGAATTGTGCATCCTACTTGGCTCACGGTCCGTCATAAGCAATTCTGTCCAACGACCTAGCTAGCTAGTTATATATGAGGCATGCTTTTCGAGTTATTTTTGTCTTTTCGAGAATATGCCGATGATTGAAATGTCGTGGCACAATATATATGTGAATGTGCTATGACGGTTATTGTGTGATATGCACAAGTCCGGAATTGTGCATCCTACTTGGCTAACGGTCCCGTCATAAGCAATCTGTGTCCAACGACCTAGCTAGTTATATATGAGGCATGCTTTTGAGTTATTTTGTCTTTTCGAGAATATGCCGATGATTGAAATGTCGTGGCACAATATATATGTGAATGTGCTATGACGGGATTGTTAGCCTTGTGATATGCACAAGTCCGTGAATTGTGCATCCTACTTGGCTAGCGGTCCGTCATAAGCAATCTGTGTCCAACGACCTAGCTAGTTATATATGAGGCATGCTTTTCGAGTTATTTTGTCTTTTTGAGAATATGCCGATGATTGAAATGTCGTGGCACAATATATGTGAATGTGCTATGCGGGATTGTTAGCCTTGATATGCACAAGTCCGGGAATTGTGCATCCTACTTGGCTAACGGTCCGTCATAAGCAATCTGTCCAACGACCTAGCTAGTTATATATGAGGCATGCTTTTTGAGTTTGCTCTTTTGATTTAAGAGTACTTTCTATAAGTGTATCTTCATATGCGACTTTAATTATACATGTTTTTCAATCACCGGTTAGTTATTATTGTCAACTTGTAGATGACGTGGTACGTCGTGTACAAGGCGGGTTCGAGTCTACGATGATTGGGAAGACTGGGAGACAGTGCACCGTTTCATGGTAATAGCTACAAAGGTACAACACTATGGCGGAGGCGGAAGATAGATACACGCTATCTAGCGGGAGTTAGGACAAGGAACGGATGAAGACCTACACCTTCGTCGGCGGTGATCATGCTTATCTTCTTTGGGTATTTATCCGCATTTGTGTCTAGCTAGCTAGTTTAGATGTCTGCGAGCTTAGAGCTCTAACTTGTTCGATCGACACATGTATTCGCATGTCACCAACTACTACTTTGTAACATGATCAAAACAATGTAACTTGGACTATGTATTCATGTATGAGACTTATCTATATGTATTTGTTTCAATCTTGTTTTTCATATCAGTATTTATATATATAATTGTATATCTTGTATCTGTGTGTATATCTGCTGTAATATTGTATATAATCAGATTGCATATAATCTGGCATGGAAATTAAAAAAAACAAAAATACATACATGGCGCACATGTTTTACCTTCATGGCGCACTACCCTAAAGCGCACCATGGATGTTTAGTGGCGCCGGTAGTGCGCCACGAAGATAAAAGGGTAGCGCACCATGCCAAACTTCGTGGCGCACTGGGTGCGCTCGCCTATCTCTACACAACCGTGGCGCACTAGGCGATGCGCGGCTACGAGAGATAGCGCAAGGCCGTGGCGCACTATCGGTGCGCCACGGATGGGCCTTTCAGTGCGCCACAAACGACCATTTTCTAGTGCGCCCGTGGTGACGTGGTGCCCGTGGCAGCGAGGTGGCCATGGGCCCTCATCGACCCGGTGGGTAGCCCGCCATGCGGTGACAAATGTCCCCCTTGTCTTGGCGTCATACCGCGATAAACCCTTTTAATTGATTTAAGTAATTCCAGAATTTGATTAAATCTTATAAATTCAATATCTTATTATTTATAAGTCAGAAAAATACAAATAATATATCAAAATGTTCAGAAAAATGAGATCTAACTATCTAAGCTATAATCATGCATTGTTCAGCAACTTAAATGACAAGTTTAATTAGAAGAACATAGTAACCCCTCCCATATACATCCGGAGTTTCCCCGAGTTAGGGTTTTCACCCCTCGGAACCCCGATTAAATTGTCGATCATGTATTAGGGTTACATTTGAGTACTAATCAACTTGTCATACCATCATACTTGCTTGAGAATTGCATCGATGCCATGTGTTGATTGTTTCCCTCTCTTTCCGGTATTTGGTTCTTCTCGGTAGAATACGATATCGAGATCGAGATCGAAGACCGAGATCAAGACCATCGAAGATCGACGAACAATACTTGACCAACTGTAACCAATTCAAGTACAAGGCTCCCAAAGATCTGCTTATCTGTTATCAACTGGCAAAGGTAAGCATAGCCCCACCATGATATAATCCTATGATTTCGAAAGCATTTCAATTCTTGCCATGATGCATACGATTCTACTGTGGTATTTTATCGATAGACAGAGTATCCTATCTATTTCATTACTCCCTTTGAGCTTATATTACCCGACCCACTGATCCTAGCATAACCAGGTTTGGCTTGTGTGCACTACTAGAGCTTATATTTGTGTCCTGCTTAGCCATGCATAGCTGTTGAGTCTGGTTCATCCAGATGATGTATCAGATGCAGATAATCTAGTATGACAGGAGAACGTGATAAGATGAGATTAAACATGTCAAGGCTTCTTTGGGAGGCCACGGTGGGATGTGGTTTTTCTAGTCCCATGCTCTCCACCCTTAGGACCCTAGGTTCTTACATCTTGAACCAAGACGAGTGTACAACCACACGGGGTAAATGGGGACCCCATGATTGACTAACTTGTCTAGTAGATTCCATGAGTCACATAGTTCGGGTGTTCCATTTGACATACGCATTGAAAATGTTTTCGAAAGAGGAGGTGAAGGAGGTGCATTCATAACAAGTAGGGAAGCGTGGACCGGGTTGCTTCGGGTTGATGGCGCCCCTGGTAAACCAACCTCGCCTCACATCTTTAAGTACCGGCTTCGGGATTTGACCCGTTATGGCGGAATCATACTTATTGCGTGACTCATGGTCTCGGCGAAAGCAAGGTAAAGGTCGTGTCTAACCACCCTCTGTCGGCCTTCCAAGGAAGAAGGCTATTACTAGTGGCATTAACAGAAGGTTAGTACGTGTGGGTAAAGTTGTACACCCTTGTAGGGTAGTAATCTTTCGAAAAGCCGTGTCCACGGTTATGAACGACTTGGGAATGGATGGAGATCATAGAGAACATGAACCTAATCATAAAACTTGGCAACTAATGTTTATTAAGGATGCTTCCTCATGGGTACGATGGGGTGATCCTAGTTGGTAGATGATGATGACTTGGTGGATATCAAAAGATGATGATCAATATTTCGGAAATGTCGCTCTCTTATCCCCTTTTAAAATACTCTGAATAGACGAGCTTATTCTCTCTCCTATTTTATAAACAAAAGATGGCTTTATGCAAAATAACTCCACCGGCCATAAGTCTTGGGGAGTACACCCTGTACTCACCCTTGATTTGTTGATACTTTTGGCAGAGTAAGTGTTCCCAGAAGATCAGTTTGGTACTACATCGACATCGACGAGTAGCTTGGGCTTCCCGGCCGGCAGCCTGGAATCTATGGGCTGGGACGTCATCGTTATGCTCTAGGCCTCTTAGGCCATTTGTTAAGTTTGCTATACTTAATATCATAATTTTGTTGGAATTATGCCCTAGAGGCAATAATAAAATGTTATTGTTATAATTATTGTTCATGATAAAGTTTATATTCGATGCTAGAATTGTATTAAGAGGAAACTTTGATACTTGTGTGGTTTATGAACAACACCGTGTCCCTAGTACGCCTCTATGGACTAGATCATTGATTAATGATGGTTAAGGTTTCCTAATCATAGACATGAGTTGTCGATTAATAATGAGATCATGTCATTAGGAGAATGATATGATGGACAGACCCAAATCAAGCAGAGCAATTAGATTGTGTCATCGTGTTCATCTTTGCGAAGATTTTTCCTATGTCAAATATTGTATTGCTTAGACCATGAGATAATGCAACTCCCTGGTATCGGAAGAAAGCTTTGAGGTCATAAAACGTCATCCTATGAGAGGGTGATCATAAAGGTGTCTCTCAGGTGATCGGAAAGTACTTGTTGGGTTGTATGTATCGAGATGGAATTTGTCCCTCCCGAGTCGGAGAGATATACTTCGGGCCCACTCGTGTCGATATCAACACCGCTTGCAAGCACGTGGTTAAGGAGTTAATCACAAAGTGATATCGGATTCTGAGCGAGTAAAGTACTTCTTTGTGAACGAGATTGAACTAGGTATGCAGATACCAACGATCGAATCTCGGGCAAGTAAAATATCGCGTGACGAAGGGAATATGAATATGGGATTAATTGAATCCTGGCATTGTGGTTCATCCGATATGATCATCGATGAATATGTGGGAGTCAATATGAGTTTCCAGATCCCTCTGTTGATTATTGATAGAAGATCATGTCTGCATATTCTCGAACCCGTAGGGTCACACACTTAACGTGCTTCGACGCTAGGATAGAATGGATAATTGGTTTGTGAGTTTTGTTCGGAGTCTCGGATGAGATCCAGGACATCACGAGAGGTTCCGGAATAATCCGGAGAATAAGATTCATATAAAGGAAAGCAGTTTTTGGATTTCGGAATCGTTTCGGAGTATTCAGTATTGTACCGGAAGGTTCTAGAAGCTTCCGGAGTGGGACCAACGTGGCCCCACTTGTCGGAGGGGTATGTGGGCCTATGAGGGAGTGCCTTGGCCGCTTTGGGCCAGGGGAAAAAGGCCCCATAGGCCCAGCCGGCCAAAACCCTAGGGGAAACCCTAGGAACCCTTCTAGAAGGAAGGGGAGACTTGCCCCCCACTCCAACCCTTGGGGCCGCCGACCTAGGGCTTGGAGGAGGGGCCAAGGGGTCCGGCCAGCCCCCTATATAAAGAGGGCAGGGGCGCACCCTCCTCCCCCCACTCCTCCAAACCTAGCCGCCATCCTGTTGTCCTCCACCTCTCTCTCTCTCCCGACTGCGCGTAGGCGAAGCCCTGCCGCAGAAACTCTCCACCATAGCACCACGTCGCCGTGTTGTAGATCCAATATATCTCTCCACCCCACTTGCTGGACCGAGGAAGGAGGCGACGTCGCGGCACCGTACGTGTGCATCTCTCGGAGGCGCCGCCACTTGCGGCGTTGGATCAGATCGGATAGCGAGGAGGAGAAGGCTAGTTCGACTACATCACCCACGTTCTGTTGAACGTTTCCGCTGTGTGATTCTTCAAGGGTATGAAGATCTCATCTATCCCTATCGTTGATTGCATCTCCTAGATTAGATATTGGCTTTCCCGTTCGCATCCGTAGAATTTTTTTGATTTACTATGCTGCGAAACCCTTCAGTGGTATCAGAGCTAGATTTATGTGTAGATGTGTTTCACGAGTAGAAAGCAACATGATTGTTGCGGGAGTTGATATTTTCTGTCGCAAGCCTCTTGTTTTGTACTTCTTATGACGCAGGATAGTGAGATCGAAGCGGTCTAGGCCAACTTTACGCGACCTCGTTCGCGAGACCGGCTCCGCACTTGACGTGTGGCTTGTTCCACACATGCGGCTGGTGGATGCCAGTTTCTCTCACTATAGTAGTCGATTTACACCGGATGTTGGCAACCATAATATCACCATTGTGGATTTCCGTAGGTAAGAATCGTTCTTAGCTTGTTACTTCCATAAGCCACATAAAACATGCAACAACAAAGTAGAGGCGTCTAACTTGTTTTTTCAGGAAGTGTTTTGTGATATGGTATGGCCCAATATATGATGTGTATGTTGTATGCAATGATCATGTTTTGTAATATTTCACGACTTGCATGTCGATGAGTACACAACCGGCAGGAGCCATATGGTTGTCTTTATAATTGTGTATGACATGCGTGTCAACTTCTTATACGCCATGTAATAGCTTTACTTTATCGCTAAGTAGTTAGCAATAGTTGTAGTTGCTATTCGTGGTGGAGGCAATCATGGTGGAGTGATGGAGATCATCTTTGGCGCACAAGATGGAGATCATTGCGCGGAGATTGGCTATACCATGTCACATAAAATTATATGCGTGTGATGTTTATCCTTTTATGTATCTTATTATGCTTAGATCACGACGGTAGCATTATAAGATGATTCCTCATTTAAAGATCAAGATAAAATTGTGTTCTCCCCATGTATGCACCGTTGCGAAAGTTAAGTTCGTGTTCAAGCACCTCGTGATGATCGGGTGCTATAAACTCTCGTTCACATACAACGGTGCAAGCCAGTTTTACACCTTGAAATACTTGGGTTTGACTTGGAGCCTAGCATGTCAGACATGGCCTCGGAACACACGAACCAAAAGGTTAAGCATGAGTCATATGAATGATATGATCGACACTTTTTGTCCACCATTGAAACCACATCTCTTCTCTTGAAGATCGGATTAGGTGTGGTGAATTTGGATCGTGTTCACTAAACAACTTGAGGGATGTTGAATTTAGTGGGAGTTCATCTAGTAATTTGATTAAGTTGAACTAGTTATCATGAACATAGTCTAAATTGTACTTGAAAATTTTGTAGATCAAATGGCTAAGTCCAACTTCAACTTCAACGTTTTTGCTGAGAAAGAAAAGCTTAAGAACAATGGGTCTAACTTCACCAATTGGTTCCAACTGATCGAGAATCATTCTCGCTGGCGGACAAAAGGACTATGTCCTTGAGAAAGCGCTAGGTGACGCCCCTACTATAGATGCGCCGGCTGATGAAAAAGTTGTTTATCAGTCGCGCAAAGATGATTATGGAGTGATTAAGAGTACCATGTTGTTTGCTATGGAATCGGACCTTCAAAATCGTTTTGAGGAGTTCGTCGGGCCCTTTGAGATACTTGAGGAACTGAAAACCATGTTTCAGACTCAGGCCCGTTCTGAGAGATATGAGATCTCTGAGAAGTTCTTTAACTGCAAGATGGAGGAAGGGAGTTCCGTTAGTGAGCACGCCATTAAGATGTCGGGCTACACTCAACGCCTTGAGCAACTGGACTGCAAGATTCCAGAAGAGCTCAAGATTGATAGAGTTCTGCAATCACTCCCTCCTATCTACAAAGGTTTTGTAGTTACTCACAATCAGATTGGCTCCACTGATATGATCACTGAGCTCTTCGCTAAGCTAAAAGCTGCGGAGGTGGATATCAAGAAAGATAATCATGTGTTGATGGTCAATAAGACCCCTAGCTTCAAGAAAGGTAAGGGTGCAAAGAAGTCCTTCAAGAAAGGCAGCGTCAAGCGCGTTGCCCCTGCTGAGAAGAAGCTCAAGTCTGGACCTAAGCCGGACACTGAGTGCTTCTATTGCAAGGACAAGGGTCACTGGAAGCGCAACTGTCCGAAGTACTTAGAGGACAAGAAGGCTGGCACCATTAAAGGTATATTTGATATACATGTTATTGATGTTTACCTTACTAGCGCTTGTTGTAGTGCCTGGGTATTTGATACTGGTTCAGTTGCTAATATTTGTAACTCGAAACAGGATCTACGAAATAGACGGCGGCTATCAAGGGATGAGGTGACGATGCGCGTTGGCAATGGATCAAGAGTTGATGTGATGGCCGTCGGCACGCTCTCCTTAGTTTTACCTTCGGGATTAGTTTTAAACCTTAATAAGTGTTATTATGTGCCTGCGTTGAGCATGAACATTATATCTGGATCGTGTTTATTGCAATACGGTTATTCATTTAAATCAGAGAATAATGGTTGTTCTATTTATATGAGTAACATCTTTTATGGTCATGCACCTGCTATGAATGATTTATTTCTTCTGAATCTCGAAAGCAATGAAACACACATCCATAACATTGAGGCTAAGAGATGCAAAGTAGATAGTGATAATTCGACTTATTTGTGGCACTGCCGTCTAGGTCATATTGGTGTAAAACGCATGAAGAAACTCCATTTTGATGGACTTTTGGAGTCTCTTGATTTTGAATCATTTGACACGTGCGAGCCGTGCCTCATGGGCAAGATGATCAAAACCCATTCTCCGGAATAATGGAGCGAGCAACGGACTTATTGGAAATCATACATACCGATGTATGCAGACCAATGAGTGTTTCGACGCGCGGTGGATATCGCTATTTTCTCACTTTTACTGATGACTTAAGTAGATATGGGTATATCTATTTAATGAAACATAAATCTGAAACGTTTGAAAAGTTCAAAGAATTTCAGAACGAAGTGGAAAACCATTGTAACAAGAAAATTAAATTTCTACGATCCGATCGTGGAGGTGAATATTTGAGTTATGATTTTCTCACGCATCTTAAAGCAAGCGGAATCGTTTCAACTCCATACGGAACACCACAGCGCAATGGTGTGTCTGAACGCCGGAATCGAATTTTATTAGATATGGTGCGATCGATGATGTCTCTTACAGATCTGCCGTTATCATTTTGGGGTTATGCATTAGAAACCGTTGCATTCACTTTAAATAGGGCACCTCTAAATCCGTTGAGACGACACCGTATGAACTGTGGTTTGGTGCTAAACCTAAGTTGTCGTTTCTTAAAGTTTGGGGATGCGAAGCTTACGTCAAGAAGTTGATGCCGGACAAGCTCGAACCCAAAGCGGAGAAATGTGTCTTCATAGGATACCCTAAGTAAACGATTGGGTATACCTTCTACCACAGATCCGAGGGCAAAGTGTTTGTTGCAAAGAATGGATCCTTTCTTGAGAAGGAGTTTCTCTCGAAATAAGTGAGGTGGAGGAAGGTAGAGCTAGACAAGGTTATTGAACCTTCTCTCGAGTTGGAGAGTAGCGCAGCACCTGAAATTGTTCCAGTGCTGTCTTCACCAACAAGAGAGGAAACTAATGACGAGGATCATGAAACTTCAAACGATGCTACTGCTGAATGTCGCGGGTCGACAAGGTCGCGTGCCCCTCCTGAGTGGTATGACAACCCTGTCTTAACTGTCTTGTTAGTAGACAACAGTGAACCTGCGAACTATGAGGAAGCAATGATGAGCCCATACTCTGAGAAATGGCTAGAGGCCATGAAATCCGAATTGGGATCCATGAGCGAAAACCAAGTATGGACTTTGGTGGACCCTCCTAGCGACCGTAAGGCTGTTGAGTGCAAATGGATTTTCAAGAAGAAAACGGACGCGGATGGTAATGTTACTGTCTATAAAGCTCGACTTCTCGCGAAAGGTTTTCGACAAGTTCAAGGTGTTGACTACGATGAGACTTTCTCTCCCGTAGCGATGTTTAAGTCCATTCGGATTTTATTAGCAATTGTTGCGTTTCATGATTATGAAATATGGCAGATGGATGTCAAGACTGCGTTCCTCAATGGCAACATTGATAAAGAGTTGTATATGATGCAGCCCAAAGGTTTTGTCGATCCTAAGGATGCTGATAAGGTGTGCAAACTTCAGCGTTCCATTTATGGACTGAAGCAAGCATCTCGGAGTTGGAACCTTCGTTTTGATCAAGTGATCAAGAGCTTTGGATTTGTTCCAAATTGCTACGAAGCTTGTATCTACAAGAAAGTGAGTGGGAGCTCAGTGACATTTTTGGTATTATATGTGGATGACATATTGATTATTGGAAATGACATTGGTATGCTTAACGATGAGAAGAGTTATTTGAATAAGTGTTTTTCAATGAAAGACCTAGGATAAGCTGCTTATATATTAGGCATCAAAATCTATAGAGATAGACAAAGATGCCTAATAGCTTTAAGCCAAAGTACATACCTAGACAAAGTTCTGAAAAGGTTCAGAATGGATAAGGCAAAGAAAGGTTCAGTGCACATGTTGTCAAGTAAGATATTGAGCAAGGCTCAGTGTCCATCTATGGTAAACGATAGAGAAACTATGAGCAAACTATCATATGCCTCAGCCATAGGTTCTATCATGTATGTCATGCTATGTACTAGACCGGATGTGTCCAATGCTCTTAGTTTGACGAGCAGATACCAAAGTGATCCAGGAGTGGAACACTGGACAGCCGTAAAGAACATCCTAAAGTATTTAAATAGGACTAAAGAAATGTTCTTGGTCTATGGAGGTGATGAGCAGCTCGTCGTAAAAGGTTATGTCGACGCTAGTTTCGACACCGACCTGGATGATTCTAAATCTCAGACAGGATACATTTATGTTTTGAATGGAGGAGCTGTGAGCTGGAGAAGCTACAAGCAAAGCGTGATCATGGGATCTATAGTGGAATCGGAATACATGGCTGCTGCAGAAGCGTCAAGTGAAGGAGTTTGGATCAGGAACTTCATCACTGAGCTTTGTGTGGTTCCAAGTGCCTTGGACCCCCTGGATATATTGTGTGACAACACTGGTGCCATAGCACTGGCTAAGAAACCAAGATATCATCCAAAGACCAAGCACATCAACTGCCGGTTTCATATAATTCGATATTATATAACAGATGGAGATCTGAAGATTAGCAAAGTACATACGGATCTTAATGTCGTAGATCCGTTGACTAATCCTCTTCGACGAGCAAAACATGATCAGCACCTTAATGCCATGGGTGTTAGATTGTTGCCAGATGTAAACTAGATTATTGACTCTAGTGCAAGTGGGAGAATGTTGGGATTATTCCCTAGAGGCAATAATAAAGATGTTATTGTTATAATACTTGTTCATGATAAAGTTTATATTCCATGCTAGAATTGTATTAAGCGGAAACTTTGCACTTGTGTGGTTTATGAACAACACCGTGTCCCTAGTACGCCTCTATGGACTAGCTCATTGATTAATGATGGTTAAGGTTTCCTAATCATATACATGAGTTGTCGATTAATAATGAGATCATGTCATTAGGAGAATGATATGATGGACAGACGCAAATCAAGCAGAGCAATTAGATCGTGTCATCGTGTTCATCTTTGCGAAGCTTTTTCCTATGTCAAATATTGTATTCCTTAGACCATGAGATAATGCAACTCCCTGGTATCGGAAGAAAGCTTTGAGGTCATCAAACGTCATCCTATGAGAGGGTGATCATAAATGTGTCTCTCAGGTGATCGGAAAGTACTTGTTGGGTTGTATGTATCGAGATGGAATTTGTCCCTCCCGAGTCGGAGAGATATACTTCGGGCCCACTCGGTAATCGATATCAACACCGCTAGCAAGCACGTGGTTAAGGAGTTAATCACAAAGTGATATCGGATTATGGAACGAGTGAAGTACTTGCTGTGAATGAGATTGAACTAGGTATGCAGATACCAACGATTGAATCTCGGGCAAGTAAAATATCGCGTGATGAAGGGAATATGAATATGGGATTAATTGAATCCTGGCATCGTGGTTCATCCAATATGATCATCGATGAATATGTGGGAGTCAATATGGGTTTCCAGATCCCGCTGTTGATTATTGATAGAAGATCGTGTCTGCATATTCTCGAACCCGTAGGGTCACACACTTAACGTGCTTCGACGCTAGGATAGAATGGATAATTGGTTTATGAGTTTTGTTCGGAGTCTCGGATGAGATCCAGGACATCACGAGAGGTTCCGGAATGATCCGGAGAATAAGATTCATATAAAGGAAAGCAGTTTTTTGATTTCAAAATCGTTTCGAAGTATTCGGTATTGTACCGGAAGGTTCTAGAAGCTTCCGGAGTGGGACCAACGTGGCCCCACTTGTTGGAGGGGTACGTGGGCCTACGAGGGAGTTCCCTGGCCGCTTTGGGCCAGGGGCACAAGGCCCCATAGGCGCAGCCGGCCAAAACCCTAGGGGAAACCCTAGGAACCCTTCTAGAAGGAAGGGGGAGACTTGCCCCCCACTCCAACCCTTGGGGCCGCCGCCCTAGGGCTTGGAGGAGGATCCAAGGGGGCCGGCCATCCACCTATATAAAGAGGGAAGGGGCGCACCCTCCTCCCCCCACTCCTCCAACCCTAGCCGCCATCCTGCTGCCCTCCACCTCTCTCTCTCCCGACTGCGCGTAAGCGAAGCCCTGCCGCAGAAACTTTCCACCATAGCACCACGCCATCGTGTTGTAGATCCAATCTATCTCTCCACCCTACTTGCTGGACCGAGGAAGGAGGATACGTCGCGGCACCGTACGTGTGCATCTCTCGGAGGCGCCGCCACTTGCGGCGTTGGATCGGATCGGATCGCGAGGAGGAGAAGGCTAGTTCGACTACATCACCCACGTTCTGTTGAACGTTTCCGCTGTGCGATTCTTCAAGGGTATGAAGATATTATCTATCCCTCTTGTTGATTGCATCTCCTATATTAGATCTTGGCTTTCCCGTTCGCATCCGTATTTTTTTTGATTTACTATGTTGTGAAACCCTTCAAATTTGCCTTCCATTGTTTGATGGCTGTGTTCAGTGACCTCTGCTTGTAATAATTTGGTTCTCTGCTCAGTTATGAGCATGCTGTAATAATTTTGTGTCGTAGGGTCACTGATGTGTTATCGATTCTTCACTGGATATTCTCGAGATCAAGGTTAAGCTTATATCAGACGGAGGTCTGGTATTTGTTTAGCCCTGATCCCGGGGGTGTCACAACACACATGGTGCTAGTGCTATTAGGAGTCTCCTTGAGAGACGTGCCATTATTCCTAAACTGTCTTCTGATCCTAAGTTTGCCACTTCTCCCATAGATATTAAATATAAATATTATGATTTCTCTCTTGATTTATCCTATTTAGACATTGTTGAGAAAGAAACTTTTTGTGGGACTGAAAATGAGAGTGCTGTGGCACATATGAATGAGCTTTCCACTATGAGTGCTTTATTTTCTCATAATTTTAAGATGTGCAAGTACTTTGTTACTAGGATCTTTCCTTTTTCATTAAAATGAGAAGCTAGGTCTTGGTTTAATAGATTACCTCATGGTTCCATTGATAGTCCTGATTGTTTGATTGCTTCTTTCTTCCAGAAATATTTTCCTCCCAGTGGTAGACATGCTGCTTTGCAGAGACTTTTTGATTTTAAATAGGAAGAAAAAGAGAAATTGCATGAGTCATGGATAAGGTTCTATGCCTTGATTCATACACATCCTGGATGTCCATTACCTAAAAATGAGCTTCTTGATATTTATTATAATGGACTAACTGGTGATTCTAGGACATACCTAGATAATTTTGATCATTGTGTTTTCAGAAAATAACTCCTACAAATGTTGAATAATTAATGGCTAAAATTAGCAAGAATTATGATGATTGGACTTCAACTGAGCTAAATACAGTTGAGCCCATTACTCCTGAACCAGTTGTGCCTGAACTAGTTGATACGTCGGAAACGTATCTATAATTTTTGATGTTCCATGATTGTTTAGTATCTACTTTGCTTTGCTTTGTCTTTCTTTGAGGTGTTTTTATATATTTTCTAGAACTAACCTATTAACAAGTTGCCACAGTGCTAGTTGCCTATTTTCTTCTGTTTTTGGTTTCAGAAAGGCAGAAAATGAATATTCTCGGAATTGGACGGGACAAAAGCCAAAGTCGATATCTTTGCATGGGGACACGAAGTCCAGAGGAGAGACGGAGGAGGGCCTCGAGGGGGCCACACCCCCTGGCTGCGTGGGGGGGTGCAGCCGCCTTAGGCACCCCCTCGACCTCCCTCTTCGCCTATAAGAAGCCCCCGATGCAGAAACCCTAAGTACCCGATCAATATTCCACGAAACCTTCTGTAGACGCCGCCACCGTCGTCCCTAGATCGGGGGATCTGAAGTTCTTCCGGGCACCCTTCCGGAGGGTATGATGCGTGAGTAGTTCCACCTTGGACTATGGGTCCATGTAGTAGCTAGATGGTTGTATCTCCTCCTTTGTGCTTTCATGTATAGATCTTGTGAGCTCCGTTCATGATCAAGATCTAATCTATTTGTAATCAGGCATGTTGTGTTTATGGGTATCCGATGGATATTGAGATTATTATGTTGGATTGATTAATGGTTTTGTCTTTATGATTCTATCATGTCTGTGTTGTTTGTGATCTTGCATGATCTCCGTTGTTAGTAGCTATCTTGGCTGAGTAGTTGCTAGTGACTCCAAGAGGGGGTATTTATGCTCGATAGTGGGTTCATGCTTCTAGTTTCCAAGGGAAGTGACAGAAATCTCTTCGGTTGTAGATGTGTTGTTGCTACTAGGGAGAAAACAACGGTCTCTTGTTCATGGAACATGTGGACTGTTTACCTTACACACTTTGATTAAAGCAGTTATCCGTTGCTTGCAACTTAATACTGGAGGGGGTTCAGATGATAACCTAAAGGTGGACTTCTAGTCATAAATGTAGTTGGATGACGGTTTATGTATCTTGTTGTATTGCTCAATCGAATCTCGTATGATCTTTCTGACTAGTATTGCATTGTTATGCCTTGCTTAGTTCTTGTCAATTGCTCTGCTGTAATTTGTTTACCCATCATGCCATGTTGTTTATCCAAGGAGAGCACCTCTAGTAAACTATGGACCCCGGTCCAATCTTTACCATTGATACATCTTCCACTATTACGTGTTTACTTGCTGCAAACCTGTAAGATCCCTCCTTTGTAAAGGAAAAGGATCCCTATGATTGCAATGCTAGTCCCTGGATCATTGCTAGCATCCACAGTTTAAGATGAAGTACACAGATACAAAGGTCATTTATTACATCCATTCCAGAGATAAAACATAGTCTTTTACAACTCAAGGCCACATGCCTAATACAAGAGTTTTGGAATAAGTAAATAAATATAAGTCTTCATCTTCATGTTCCACAGGCAAGCATGTTGAGTGTAGACTCATGACACCTAATCATCATCGGAGTAACCTGCAACATCACAAGTTACAACCACAGTGGGTCAATACTTTGGAATAGTATTGGCAAGTGATACCTTAGTAAATTTTGAGTGGACTATATTACTATATGCATTTTGGCTAAGTGTAGCTTGGCTTGCTTTGCTCAAAATAGGTTTTTCCTATAAGTTGAAATCACTAAGTTTTTCTTTGTCAAAAACTTTCCCAAGAAACCACCAATAGACATTGGGGTCCTTCACCCTTGTTCACCCACGAGTTTTACTTAGAAGTTGGAGTGATGAGATTCTTGATAACTTCCATGTCTTGATGCTCAAGTTGTCCATTTCCATGGACTTGGCTAAGTACTTAGATTTTCCATCTGCAGAGGTTATGCACTTTCCCCACCAGACTTGGTTTCCCAAGACAGGACCTTTCAGAAGCCTTCCCTTAGCCAAATGGACGCGTTCCAACCTATCATCCCACTACCACCAACTGTCCAAATGACTAAGTTCTAGCAACCTATATGATCAAGGCAGAGCCCATATTGCCAAGTGGCTGCACTATAAGCTTCTCAACACTTGGCCTCCAAAATCCCTTTGTGCCTGGGTGGCATACCACAAGTGTGATACACAAGGTAAACCATGTCCATGGGCCTTGTGTAACCACTCAACCAAAAACCACCATTCAAGTCCCATTCCACCCAGGAGGTTCATTGACTTAGTTGTTTTATTAAGAAAAACTCAAGTCCAAAGACTTAGAAATATTTTCATCATAGCATGTATATACTTTACCAACCCTTGTTTGCTACTATCTAGGCTAAGCATGGCATAGTAACTTAACTTAGGAAATTCCCTAGCAATTCTACAACTACTTAGGATTTCCCAACATAGCATTTGGCAAAAAATAGTAACAACATGCAAGACTTAGCAAAATATTTATAATGCTTATACAAAATATAGGGATGGAAATATTCATGAAGTACCACTTGCCTTGGTAATGTGGAGAGTAGCACTCTTCACAATCACAGTCACTAGCAAAATCTACACAAAAATTTGTAGCACAAAATTACACACAATTCATATACAAGCAAAAATATGAATGCATGCATGCAAGAGAATGCTAAGTGATGATTTTTGAAAACTCCACCAAGCAAGTGCATGATAGGAAACAAAAACAAGTCAAAAACTTGCTAACTAAACTTATTTAGCACTAAAACAATTTACTAAACAAATTCTATACTCAAAATAGTCCTAAACAAGTTTCTGCATAAAAAGTCATTTTAACAGAAACTTTTTGTTAAACACATTGCAGATTCAGAAAGGGCTTGTCTCCCTGATTCCAACGGTATAAAGTTTGCAAAAATCTAACGTGGGAATCAAAAGTTATAGCCATTTGAAATTTGGATCTAAATCTGATTTGAATTCTGTTTTTGATTTAAACTCTAGCCACGCGTCATGTTTCTATTGGCACGTACCGATTCGTTCCGGATCACACTTTCTAACCGTGGGATCTAACTAACGATGCACGGTTCAGATCTAGCATAACGGTTCGATTAGTGGATCTATCGCAAGCGTTGGATCTAGATCCAACGGCTCTCGAGCATGCGACCATGTCCTGGCGGCGCGCGGCATCAGCGAGCGGTGGAGCGCTCAGTCAGAGGAGGCGCTGGCGTTCTAGGACGCGCGCGAGAGGGGGAAGGGTCTTACCAGATCCGCGGTGGCGTGCTGAAGCTCAACGTGGCGTTGGTTTTGAAGGCGACCGACACGGTCTCGAGGCTCGTCGAGTTGCGGCGTCTGTTGCTTGCAGATGAGGTCACTGGTGAGGTTTGGCGTCGCCCTAGCACGAACCAGAGGGG
This sequence comes from Avena longiglumis, assembly GCA_030063025.1. Classification (NCBI taxonomy): domain Eukaryota; kingdom Viridiplantae; phylum Streptophyta; class Magnoliopsida; order Poales; family Poaceae; genus Avena; species Avena longiglumis. Next base: position 97,134,394 of record CP125973.1, on the reverse strand, counting down.
TCAGGGGGTGCACAAGACGTAGGCGAACAATCTCGTATGAAAGAGGGGGCAAGGGGCACTCGGGTTTTACCTTAATTGGTCGCCGGAGTCAAGCGGTGGCAGTGGTTCGGTCGTGAGAACGGAACGACGACTGGTCACGAGCAGGCAAAAGAAAGGTGTCAGCAGGTGCACGAGATCATGTTGAGCATCGTCGTTTGAACCAGAGAGAGGGGGGCGGTCGAGACTCACCGGAATCGGTCGCCGGAGTCGTCGGTACTGCGGGGCTTCGAAGGCAAATGTGTGCAGCCTGGTGGCGGAGTGAGCGGGGAGAGTGGGGGAAATGCTCGTGGGACAGAGGGGTTTAAATAGTCCCAAGCGCGACAGGAAACGCCTGCGGCATCAAGGCTAATTACGCCGCGCCATTACCGGCTTCACTGTAGCGGCGACGTGGTTTGCAGGCGCGATTTGGGGAAGACGAGGCGGCGTGGAGGGCTCGCTCGTCGGTAACGCCAAGGGGAGGTGGGGTCCGGTCGCCGAGATCGTCTGGTGCAGCAGTGCGTGCGAGAGAGAGAGGAATGGCCCGGGTGGGCTAGCTGGGCCTGTTCTGATGCTGGGCCAGATTGGTGGCGCCTGGCCCTTTTCTTTTGTTTTACTCCTTTTCTTTTTCTGTTTCGATTTTCTGAATTGGTTTTCAAATGAATTCAAGTTCCATTTGAATTCAAATCTTCTTGAGGTTTTGTAGTGGTGTAATGGTCTCAAAAATAGGTCATAACTCATGTGGTTACTTTGCAAGGGCTTGGTCAAACTTGGAGAACAAAATATCAGAGGCTTGCATCTGATTTGCAAAAGTTTGAAAAAGGGGTTTTGAAACTATTCCCAATTGGTAAAACTTGGTCCAAAACCACACTCAATCCTTTCTATAAGGAAGACAAACAAGCTAGGTTTAAAAATCATTCAAACTTTCAAATGGGGATGGCCATTTGATTTGAGTTTTTTCACATAAATTCATAGCACTATGTGCCTCTGTTTTTCTGAAATGAGTTTGAAATAGATCTCAATTCTATATGCATGCATGAATGATATGCAATATTTGAAATCATGAATTTAGGGATGTTACAAAACCATTACCTTCCACACCATACGTTTAATCCTTTGTTACAGCAACCGGTGAGATTGACAACCTCACCGTTAGTTGGGGCAAAGTCTTGAGTTTGTGTTGTGCAGATCTCCGCGTTGCTAGCAACACCTGTGTGACGTTTACTTCCTCCTACTGGTTCGATAACCTCGGTTTCTTACTGATGTAAAACTTGCTGCTGTGCTGCTTCACACCTTGCTCTTGGGGTTCCCAACATGCTCCACGTCAACCGTGCCAGCCATCACAAGCTTTTCTGGCGCCGTTGCCGGGGACTAAAAGAAGAAGAAGCTGCCACGTCAACAGCACACCATCAAAAAGTTTTCTGTTGCCATTGCCGGGGAGGCTAAGGACTTCTTCATAAGGGGAGTCCTTCAATTCCCCTCTCTTTACTTTGCTTTTAGTTTGCTTAGTTTCTTTTGCTTGGTTTTGTTTTCCTTTTTTCAAAAAACCCAAAAAAATAGTCTAGTTTGGTTTGCTTTCTTTATTCAAAAACACACAAAAAAATTAGTTCCTGCTCTAGTTGCTGGTTTGTTATTCCCTTGCTTGGTCATGCATTTTATCAATGGATGGTTTCTTTGAAACTAGTTCTTATTGGCAAGGTGGGTTCACGGAAGAACAAAAGTATTATTATAAGGAACACCGTTTGTCACAAAAGGGAAACACTTATGGGAACAAATTGATAAGTTGAATACTATTGCTAGAGACGTGTGCTCTACTTATAATGTTACTTATTGCTTTGATAAATCTTGTTGTTGTAGGAGGTATAAACACCTTCCTTTTCAATATGAGTATAATGATAATGTTACCATATCTTCTTATGTTAAGGGAAATTATGACTTTTATGATGTGGAACAAATTGAAGAATTTATTGCTTTCAAGGGTGCATTTGAACTTGCCAGTTTTGTTGAAAATACTGATGATGCACCTTATGAACATGAGGTTTATGAGATACTTAAATTTTGCTTTGATAATTACAAGGATGAAAATGGCTATATTCTTGAATATTTTAATAGATGCTTTCCACATATGGGAAATACTAATGCCTTGCAGGAGCCTATGGAAGAAGAAATTGTTGAAACTAGAAGCTCATTAGATGAAAAAGAGGAGGAGAGGGATGAGCAAAAGGAGGAAGAATGGATCTACCCATGTCTACCTTCTAATGAGAGTAACTCTCTACCTCTTACATTATTTGATTGTCCCCCATGCTTACCAAAGGAGGATGAAAGTTATGTTCCTGTGGATCCTTTTGAAATATCTACTTTGGGTAAAACCTATGAAGGTTTCAGTCCCACTATTTTTGAGCTTGATAGAAATAATGTGTTTGTAGATCATGAAAAGCATGCTTTATGTGATAGCTATTTTGTTGAGTTTATTCATGAGGCTACTGAAAATTATTATGAGAGAGGAAAATATGTTGTAGAAGTTTTGATGGTATTAAAACACCTCTCTTTGTGCTGAAAGTTTTTAAGTTAATCTTGTCTTATCTTCCTATGCATGTCACTTTATTCTTCATGAATTTATTTGTGTACAAGATTCCTATGCATAGGAAGAGGGTTAGACTTAAATGTGTTTTGAATTTGCTTCTTAATGCTCTCTTTTACTTCAATTCATATTTCTTAATGTGAGCATCTTCTCAAACTATTAAGCCTAACTTAAAGGCGTTAAAGAAAAGTACTTGTTGGGACATGAGTCTTGGAAGTTATTACTTCAGTAATGACCTCTCCTTATCCTTTTTTTGTGTTTTGTGCCACGAATGACCTCTAATGAGAGGGAAGTAAGATTTGGTGAGTTGCTGTCTCGAAACAGATTTCTGTCCTCCACCATAAATATTCGTGAGGAGTCTATGTAACTCGGATTGAGCTCAAAATGTACGAATAAATCTCCCAGTATGTTAGATAACTTTCGTTGGTTTAACACCTTTTGATTTGAGCAAGAGAATATGTTTGAAAAAATCAGTTTCTACCTGCTGGTCTGTTTTGACAGATTTCTGCCATTATTTACATTTACTTCTTATTGATGCCTTTTTGAGTTCTCTTTTGGGGAATTGAGCTTTTTGAAGGAGTTGCTACAGTAGCTTGTGTTTTAGTGAAAAGTCTTGCTGTTCCACAGCTTTGCCAGACGTCTAATATGTTTTGAATACACTAATGTTACTAATGAAGATTGTGTGAAGTTTTGTATGAAGGAAAAAATTTAGGTGTAGAGAGAGAATGATGTAATGATATGAAGAATGGAAAAAAGATCAAGCTTGGGGATGCCACATGGTGTCACCCCAAGATATATCCAAGAGGTACAAGCGTCAAAGCTTGGGGATGCCCAAGTCATCCCCTTCTTCATTAATAAAAATCTTAGGTCTGTCTAGACACTTCATTTTTATTGTTTCATGCATAGTTGTGTTATTCTTGGAGCGTCTTAGTTTTTGTTTGCTTTGCTTAGGTTTTTTAGTTTGCTTGAATAAAGTAGTTTGGACCCCTGTTCTCGCTGTGTTGTTTTGCAAATAAGTTGCTTGGTGTTGGAAAGGAGTAGTAAGTTCTTGCTTGTAAGTGCAAGAGGAGCTTGCATTGACTGTGACTTAGACTTTAGCATAACATGCTAGGTGTTGTTTTGACTTTATGCTTAGTGATTATTTCTGTAGCATGTCTTGTTCCAAACAATTGGGATTGCTTAGTGTGCCTTGAAGAAATTATGCGTTGTTTTAGCATGCAAAAGCATAGTATTGTGGTATTATCCTTTGATGCTTTGTTTGGGTTGACTTGGCACATGCTCACACCATGTTATTACTAGGACAAGTCACCATAGCCTCTATGATCATTTAGTCCCTGACTTGTAGTACCACTCTATGCTTTGATTAGTAATGCTTTGTTGCTCTATATGATTATGGCCATTATGCTCTCTTAGTTGGTTGCTCCCAGTCTTTTGCTAGCCTCCACCTGTATGAGTAAGCTTTACTCATGCTTCCAACTCCCAAGAAACAAAGTTTTTTCCAAAATGTCCACTATAAACTCCTATGCATGGTGTGCTACACCATTCCAAGTAAATTCTTGTTTTCAGCTATCTTCCAATTAAAACTATTTTTTTATGTGAAAACTTAGTGATTAAAGCCCTCACAAACTTGATGGCACACTTTATATTGTTTGCACCTAATAAACTTGAACCATTGTGTCGTCTATGTTGTATATGCTTGCACTTATACGTTGGAATTAGAAGAACCGTGCTGTCATGGGGAATGTTTTTAACATTGCACTTGTACTTTATACTCAGTTGATATCATGCTCTTTTGTCTATGGATGTCACCGGTGTGAAATAACGAGGGAGCTTGTAAGTCCATGGAGTTTGTATTCTATGTTAGAAAAACGTCTGGGCCGCTTGCCTAAGCCATGCCTAATCATGGTGGAAACTTGCAGCATCACCATAGTGATATATCTATGAAGCATCCTCAATAAAAAAACTATGCATATAGTAAATAAAAAGATCGCTGAGTTGCTTATTGTCTGCTTGCCTTGTCATATTGGTTATGGGATAGCTCATGTACCATGAGCAAGGGGTACCCCATTGGCGGTTCTCTATGATATGCAAATACTTACAATGACAAGAACTTACAAGTGACTGAAGTTGAGTAGCATGAGGTGTGGTCGTCGTATTCTAGGGACTTGAGATTGCCAACTTATACTTTGTCAAGCATATACTCCATAGTTAGTACACTTTAACCTTAATCACTTCAAGATGCTTATGATAGGGGCAATGAGGGCTGGAATCTAACAAGTACCATAATTTTCGGAAGCTCTTTTTGAAACTTGAAATCCCTGCTTCCTTTATAAAAGGCCTTTATTACACCATTATTGAGTCTCCACCTTCTACCTCTAGGCACCATTAAGAGAGCATAGTTGACATCCTGTGTGCAGTGTCCCAAAGCTTATTGATTGATGCATATTGTGATATTACTTGTTCTTGTGCTATTTGTTTCTAGTCACCCTTGTGAACTTTGAAGGTGTCCTATGCATCTATTTGCTACTCTATGAGGTACAAGATGATTGCCACTATGCCATATTTTCTGTATGTGAAACAAACAAACGTTTTTCAATGCATGTTATTCATGATCTTTGTTTGTAGCGTTTCATGTTGCATGCATAGTTACTATGTCCTATTGTTAGAACTCCATCTTTCATGCACATGTTTAGAGTTCTTTGAGCCCAGGTTTCAATGCTTGCAAATGGTTTGATCTTTATTGTGAAGGTGCATGTCACCTAAAAAATTATTCTTTTATCACTTACCTACTCGAGGACGAGCAGTATTTAAGCTTGGGGATGCTTGATACGTCGGAAACATATCTATAATTTTTGATGTTCCATGCTTGTTTAGTATCTACTTTGCTTTGCTTTGTCTTTCTTTGAGGTGTTTTTATATATTTTCTAGAACTAACCTATTAACAAGATGGCACAGTGCCAGTTTCCTGTTTTCTTCTGTTTTTGGTTCTAGAAAGGCAGAAAATCAATATTCTCGGAATTGGACGGGACAGAAGCCAAAGTCAATATATTTCCGTGGGGAACACGAAGTCCAGAGGAGAGACGAAGGAGGGCCTCGAGGGGGCCACACCCCTTGGCCGCGGGGGTGGTCCCACCCTGAGCCTAGGGGGTGCAGCCGCATCGGCCACCCTCTCGGCCTCCCTCTTCGCCTATAAGAAGCCCCCGATGCAGAAACCCTAAGTACCCGATCAATATTCCATGAAACCTTCTGTAGCCGCAATCACCGTTGTCCCTAGATCGGGGGGATCTGAAGTTCTTTGCGGCACCCTGCCGGAGGGGATATCATCCCGGAGGCCTTCTCTCTGGTATGATGCGTAGTAGTTTCACCTTGGACTATGGGTCCATGTAGTAGCTAGATGGTTGTATCTCCTCCTTTGTGCTTTCATGTATAGATCTTGTGAGCTCTGTTCATGATCAAGATCTAATCTATTTGTAATCATGCATGTTGTGTTTGCGGGGATTCGATGGATATTGAGATTATTATGTTGGATTGGTTAATGGTTTTGTCTTTATGATTCTATCATGTCTGTGTTGTTTGTGATCTTGCATGCTCTCCGTTGTTAGTAGCTATCTTGGCCGAGTAGTTGCTAGTGACTCCAAGAGGAGGTATTTATGCTCGATAGTGGGTTCATGCCTCTAGTTTCCAAGGGAAGTGACAGAAATCTCTTCGGTTGTAGATGTGCAGTTGCTACCAGGGAGAAAACAACGGTCTCTTGTTCATGGAACATGTGGACTATTTACCTTGCACACTTTGCTTAAAGCAGTTGTCTGTTGCTTGCAACTTAATACTGGAGGGGGGTCGGATGATAACCTGAAGGTGGACTTCTAGTCATAGATGCAATTGGATGGCGGTCTATGTATTTTGTTGTATTGCCCAATCGAATCTCATAGGATCTTTCTGACTAGTATTGCATTGTTATGCCTTGCTCATTTCCTGTCAATTGCCTGCTGTAATTTGTTTACCCTTCATGCGATGTTGTTTATCTAAGGAGAGCACCTCTAGTGAACTATGGACCCCCGGTCCAATATTTACCATTGATACATCTTCCACTGTTACTTGTTTACTTGCTGCAAACCATTACCTTCCACACCATACGTTTAATCCTTTGTTATAGAAACTGGTGAGACTAACAACATCATCGTTGGTTGGGGCAAATTCTTGAGTTTGTGTTGTGCAGGTCTCCGCCTTGCTAGCAACACCTGTGTGACGTTTCCTTCCTCCTACTGTTTCGATAACCTCGGTTTCTTGCTAAGGGAAAACTTGTTGTTGTGCTGCTTCACACCTTGCTCTTGGGGTTCCCAACAGGCTCCACATCAACCATGCCAGCCATCACCAGTTCAAACACCAACACCAAAGAAGAGGGGGGTAATTGCATTAAATGATGAAGTGATGAAGGAAGCTAAGAAATGTCTAAATGAGAAAGGTATTAGAGCTGAAGATGTGAAGAATCTACCTCCTATAGAAGAATTATGCAAGCCAATTCCTCACTCATCTACTATTGAGGTACACTCTCTCCATTTTGATGAAGGTGATATTCCCTATGGTAAGCCTCCTGATCAATGCTTAGATGAACTTGACACATTTATTGTTAAACAAGGTAATTTTAATAAACAAGTTCAGAATCATTTATTGGAAAACTCTAGAGATATTAATGAGTTGAAAGATATTGTGGAAAGAACTATTAATGACATTAAAATGCTTTGTAAACACTTTCAAATGGTTCAAACTCAAATTGATCAAATAGATATGCTAGTTAATGCCTCGGGAGATAAACATGCTTATGGAATTAGAACTAGGAGTGGTATAGCTACTCAAGATCCTTTATATCCTGAAGGACACCCTAAAAGAATTGAGCAGGATTCTCAACAAGGTGAAAGTAGTGGTAGTCCTCGTAATAGAAAGAAAAAGAAACATAAAATAGTTGAGGAACTCTCTGAACCTGCTATAGATCCTAATAGTATATTTGTCTCTGATGCTAAAACTGAGAGTGGTAATGATAAAAATGATGCTCCTGATAAGGAGGAAGTTGAGGAAGAACCTGAGAAGCACACTAATAATACTAGGTACACTAAGGAAGATTTTATTGCTAATAAACATGGTAAAGAGAGAGAACCTTTGGGTGCAGAAACCTATGCCTTTTCCCAATAAGAAACACAAGTCAAAGGAGGAAGAACACTACAACAAGTTTTGTGAGTGGATGAAACCTTTATTTTTGCAAATTCCTTTGACTGATGCTATTAAGTTGCCTCCTTATTCAAAGTATATGAAGGATATTGTCTCAAATAAAAGGAAGATTCCAAATGAGGAAATTTCTACTTTGCTTGCTAATTATTCCTTCAATGGTAAGGTTCCAAAGAAACTTGGTGATCCAGGTATACCAACTATACCTTGCTCTATTAAGAATAATTATGTTAGAACTGCTTTATGTGATTTGGGAGCTGGAGTTAGTGTTATGCCTTTTTCTCTCTATAAGAGACTCTAGTTAGAAAAGTTGATACCAACTGATATATCTTTGAAATGGATGATAAGTCAACTACTATTCCTATTGATATATGTGAGGATGTTCCTGTTCAAGTGGCTCATAATTGCTTGGTTTTAATTGATTTTGTTATGCTTGAAATGCCTGAAGATGATAATATGTCTATTATTCTTGGAAGACCTTTTCTTAATACTGCAGGTGCCGTCATCAATTGTAATCAAGGAAAAGTAACATTTAATATTAATGACAAAGAGCATACTGTTTATTTCCCCAAGAAGGTTGCTAAAAGCTATTGCCTGAACTCCATTGAAAATATTGAGAGCATCAAGGTTGGAGAAATATATTGTCCCATTCCATAAGAAAGTTTTGAAACTATTATGATTGGGACCATTGCTATCAAGTTTGAGGTAATGTAATCACTTTGTGGAATACAAAGTTTTGTTTCATATAAGATTTTTTTGGTAACAAGAGTTGATCAACCTTGTTAACAAAAGGATTTTAATGATCAAAATAATGTTTTCGCTATGGTTATACTTGCTCACTTTTACTTTTCTCCTTCCTAGTCTTTGCTTTTTCTCTTGTTAGCTTTGGTTTTGCTAGTTGTTTGCTTGTTAGAGTGTCTTAGAACTTCCATAGTTTTGGTTTTGGTTTGCTTTTGCTTCTTCTAAAAAAAAATCTTTTCTGCGAGAAAATCAATTTTCATACCCTGAAAATTGGCCAAAAATAAAGTTTCCCGAAAAATCCCAGAAAATTCATAATAAATTTTTCCTCAAAAAAAGGGGCAGAGGGACACCTGGAGTGACCCAGCTCCCCCCAGGCCAGCACACCCCCTGATGGCGTGCCTAGCATGGGTGTGGCCCTCCAAGATGCCTACTCCCAGCCACATTCTTTCTCTCTCCCGAAAAACACCGAAAACTTTCTCAAGCTCGAGTTCTTGCTGTTCTTGCTCCCGAATTTAGATCTCCTTGCTCAGCCCATCTTTGGTGCTGATTTTTGGAGAGAATGCTCCTTGGTATGTGCCTCCTCCGCTTGTCCAATTAGATCTGTGATTGGTAGATTGTATCTTGAGTATTTTTCTGCTATAGGTGTCAGGTTGTGTGAGCTTGCATGCTTGCTCTATGCTTAGAAACTTCATTTTGATGCATGTGTATTCCTCTAGCAAGTTCCTATAGTAGTTTCTCATCATTTATCAACTTGGAAATCACTTGGTTTGATGTTTGTCTAAAAATTTCAGAAAAAAGTAGTCATGGAGAACCACACCTATGGTGAAATATTTGAGAGTGATGCACCTAGAAGGACAAGGCCTTCAAGATCATCCTCCCAAGCCAGGCCCTCATACAATGAGAATCTCATTACACCGCGATTTGGTGACGAGTGAGATGAGGGGGATGCACACCCTTCTACCTTTCCTTATCCAACCTTTTTGAAGGCTGCTGGGATTCTTAATGATTTTCTAACCTTGGTTCGGAGGGTTGGACTAATAAGTTATATACAGGATGAGAGCGTGCAGTATGCTACGCTTACTAAAACCTTTGTGGAGAGTTTCTCTTTTTCTAACAACGCTTTCAAGCCAGATGTGTATTTCAAAATCTATAACATGCCTTACTCCATGACATAGAAGAAATTTTGTGAGATCCTGGACATTGGTACGGCTGGGATGGTGAAGAAGATTACAGCTCAACCCACTGATTTGTTGGAGCTCTACTGCGGAATAACTAATGATGATGATCGTAGAGCCCAGCGGGGAAAGATAAGAAATATTCAACTCCCAGCTATCAGGTATTTTGCTTATTATCTTGTCACTGGTGTTCTTGGTAGGGAGAACACTAGCAATATTTTCAACTATCATTTGGCCTTCCTAGCTGCTGCGCTCAACAATGAGACTAGGTACAATCTTGGTTCCCTCATTGCTCGTCGTTTAGCTGCCAAGGGACCCATTTATGGGGGTATTATTGCTACACGTGTTGTTGCTGCCTTAGGCCTTTCTATTGATCCAAATAATACAGTTTTGGCTCCTCAGAGGCTTGACTTAGCTGCCATGAAAGCGCATCACTTTGTCACTGCTGGCTCTACCCTTGAGAGTCTGGTTTATAGAATGTTGTTTCCTAACAGGGAAGAGAGAGAGAGAGAGAGAGAGAGAGAGATCCCTCTGCCCCAAACCACTTTGTTCAGTATTTCCCAGAGACCTTTGTCACGCTCCAAGGAGGAGATGGAAGAGAAGCTGCGCCAATCTTGGCTTCCATGGGCACTATCAGAGGGACGCACCCTCATACGGCCCCTCTGTGCACTACACATGGGAGTCCTCGAGCTCTTACCAAGACGAAGGGGCCTCCTCGTCGTACTATGGAGGTGCACCTTCTTGGTCACCATGGGGTTGAGCCCCACTTAGGCCAAAATACTAAGCTTGGGGGGAGGTATACCGACATCACACTCATCTATATATCATGTTCCATCGGTTCTTTGTATATCCATGTTTCGTTTTCTTTTTGGTTTTTGTTCTGCTTTCCCAAAACACAAAAATACCAAAAACATTTTGGTTGTTTCTCTTGGTTTGTTTCTTTGCTTTTTAACTTTGGTTTGCCTTAAAGAAAAACCCAAAAAGATTTTGCTTTGTTTTCTTTGCTTTGTTTGTTTTTTCTTTGTTTACTTGCTTTAAAAAAATCGAAAACACCAAAAATATTTGTTCTTCTTCTTTGGTTTTGTGAAGTTCTTTGCAGGGTTCAGCTGTCCTCGGTGGATTTTGGTTTCATGTTATTATTAAAGTCACACAAGTGAAGGGCAATAATGAAGATTAAGACAACTTGAGGTGTGGCAAGAGGCTGATAATGAACTCTATTTGTTTTCATTTTTGTACATATACTCATCATGTAAGGTGTGAGCATGCTTAGTATGTTCATGTAAGGTGTATGTTATTTATGGATGCTTAGTAGTTCTTGCTTTCTTGCGATTAGTTCCAGCTTGCTAATAGTTTGTAGCATGTTATATGAATGTTTGCTTGCATTGTTCTATTCATAACTTGGTATGATATTGTGGTATCCTTCTCTGAATGTTTCATGTGAATCGACTTGGAATATGCTCACGCATGCATATGACTAAACAATAGTCAATTAAGCCTCGATGATTTATTTTGCCTCAGAGTTCTTGTATCACTTTCATGCCATAATTAGTCCTATTTTGTTGCAAGCATGATTATGACAGTTATTGCTCTCCTCGTTTGTCGCCCCCTCTCTATTGCTAGCCTTCACTTGCACTGAGTATGAGCTCTACTTGTGCATCCAACTCCCCAAAACCAATATTGCCAACATTGTCCACCATACCTACCTATTAGCATCATTTGCTATTTTCGGGCATATTCATTATGCCTTGTTTTCTTCCAAATAAAATGTTTGAATGTTTTGAAAAATTTAGTTAGTAAATCTCTCACAAACTTGATGGCACACTCTATTTCTTGCACATAATAAACCTGAACCATTGTGACTTGTCTATGAAAGTTATATGCTTGCAAATTATAGGTTGGGAGTTAGTAGAACCGTGTTGTCACGAGGAACGCTTTCAACATCTATAAATATATACCCAGTTGATATCATGCTCTTTTGTTTGCGGATGTCGTCGTTGTGAAATAAAAGGGGAGCTTGTAAGTCCATGGAGTTATGTACATGTGTTAGAGAAACGCCTGGGACGCTAGCCTAAGCCATGCCTAATCATGGGGGAAACTTGCAGCATAACCATAATGAGCAATCCGTGAAGCATCCTCAATAAAAACCTATGCAAATAGCAAATAAAAAGATCATTGAGATGCTCATTGTCTGCTTGCCTTGTCATTTTCATCACGGGATAGCTCTTGTATCATGTGCAAGGGGTACCCCGTTGGCGGTTCTCTGTGATACACATGTATTTACGATGACAAGAACTTACAGGTAACTAAAGTTGAGTAGCATGAGGAGCGGCCCTCGTACTCAAGGGATATGAGATTTCCAGTTTATGGTCTGTCAAGCATATAACTCATATTGGACCTCACTTTCACCTTAACCATATAAAGATGCCTATGATAGGGCAATGAGAGATCAAAGCTAATGAGTACCTTACTTTCAACATTTGGAAGCCTTTCAACTTTTCAAAACCTTTACACTTCCTTGTTGAGTCGCCACTTATTCTTTGAGCACCTTCTTGAGAGCATAGTTGTCATCCTTGTGTTTGTTCCAAAACTTGATTGATTATGTCATGACTTTGATGCTTGTATCTCTGGTATCTTTACTTATAGTCTTCACTTGAACTTTAGAGGTGCCTTGGCATTTATATTGTGCTCTACAAAAAAAGGCAAGTGAGATACCACTCTATCATACCTTCTTATGAGCATTGCAATGTTGCTTATGTTTATGTTTCATGCTACTTATTATTCTTGAGTTGGAATCTCTTCATAGCTTGCAATGACTATTAAGTAGACTTAGTTGCATACTCTTTATTATGAATGGTTTAAGTATCTACTCCTGTGCTGGGAATATTTACATCATATGAAGCAAATGTGTTCGTGAAAGTCCTTTTATCGCACTCAGTATTCAACTGAATTGCTTGAGGACAAGCAATAAGCTAAGCTTGGGGGGAGTTGATACGTCCAAAACGTATCTACTTTCCCGAACACTTTTGTTATTGTTTCTCCTCTAAACTTGTGTGATTTGGATACAACTAACACGGACTGACGCTGTTTTACCAGAATTACCTTGGTGTCTAGTTTTTGTGTAGAAAATCAACTATCAGAAAAAATCCCGGAAAATATGCCAAAAATCCTATTTCACGAGAAGACTCACGGAGCCAGAATACGAGACGGAGTGGGGCCCTGGGGGGCCCACACCCCCTAGCCGTGCAGTTCGGCCGCTGCCTGGAGGGGTGGCGCCCAGCACCCCACGCCTCCCTTCGCCTATAAGTTGCCTTGACCTAAAAACTGGGGTTTCGACATTTTCTAGAAAGAGTTTCACTGCCACCACCGAAACCACGATTCGAACAGAACTGTTCAAGACTCACGGACGGGGAATTTGGAGAGGATCATCGCCATCGTCATCATCAATGCCTCTCCATCAACCATCCATATTTCCATCATCAATGAGTGAGTAATCCCCCGCTGTAGGCTATGGGGATGGTAGGGATTGGATGAGTTCTATCATGTAATCGAATAAGATTGTTAGGGCATGGTGCCTAGTATCTCTATTAGTGCTATTTGACTTTGTTGCAACTTGTTGTGCTTAATGCTTGTCACTAGGGCCTGAGTGCCATGATCTCAGATCTGAACTTATTATTGAATCATTATAATAGCATTGTTTGTGATCTTATCTGCAAGTTGTGTACACATATCATTGTCCGGATCCAAAGGCCCCGAAGTGACATAAATTGGGACAACCTGAGGGGATGGATGTGATGTGAGGATCACATGTGTTCACAGAGTGTCAATGCTTTGATCCAATTCTCTATTAAAAGGAGCACCTTAATTGCCAGTAGTTCCCTTGAGGCCCCGCTGCAACGGGCTGGCAGGACAAAAGATGTTGTGCAAGTTCTCATTGCGAGCACACATGACTATATATGGAGCACATGCCTATGATTGTTTAGTACTTGGATGCTTATTCTTATTTATCTGCAGTTGCCCTAGATCTTGAAGTTACATGTTTAGACTTGTACATGCAACGCCCGTCCATCCATCCCTATGCCTACCGCACTCATATCCTACTGTTTGCTACTATAGTTACTATTGCTCTTGTTTTACTGTTGTTGTTACTTTGCTATTGCTACTATAAAACTGTTGCTACTGATAAACTTCTGTGAGTAAGAACTATTTCCAGGTGCATCTGAATTGACAACTCAGTTGTTAAGGCTTGCAAGTATTCTTTGGCTCCCCTTATATCGAATCAATAAATTGGGTAATACTACCCGCAAAGACTATTGTGATCCCCTATACTTGTGGGTCATCACTTACCAAAGGAGGATGAATGTTATGCTCATGTGGTTTTTTTTTTGAAATATCTACTCTGGGTAAAACTCGTGATGATGTTCCTATGCCTGTTACCTATAGTAGTGACCATGATTGGTAAAATCACACTACTTTTGATATCTAAAATCTCTTTGGTACCAATTTTGAAAATTCTATTGCGTATGATGATACTATACCTCCAATGTATGATGATTACCATGATGAATATGATATTTTCAGTCCACCTACTATTGAGGAGGAAGCTAATTATGATTACAGTATGCCTCCTATATTTGATGATTATGGTGATGAGAATAATAATGATAGCTATTTTGTTGAATTTACTTCCACTACAACTAACAAGAATGACTATGCTTATGTGGAGAGCAATAATTATTTTATGCATGTGGCTCATGATAAGAATGTTTTATGTGATAGTTATATTTTTAATTTTATTCATGATGCTACTAAAAGTTATTATGAGAGAGGGAAACATGCTTTTATGCATCTCAATAATAATAAGTTTCCCCTCTTTATGTTGAAAATTCTGAAGTTGCACTTGTTTTATCTTCCTATGCTTGTCACTTTGTTCTTTGTGAATTTATTTGCATACAATATTCCTATGCATAGGAAGTGGGTTAGACTTAAATGTGTTACATATTTGGTCCTTGATGCTCTCTTTTTGTTTCGATTCATATTTTTTATGTGAGCATCTTTTCAAACTATCATGGTGCCCAACTTAAAGGCGTTAAAAAAAGTACTTATTGGGAGATAGCCCAAATTTCGTTAGTTTTTTTTAGTCTTGGAAGTTATTACTTCTGTACAAACCTCTCCTTATCCCTTTTTGTGTGGTTTTTGTGCCAAGAATAACTTCTAATGAGAGGGAAATAAGATTTGGGGAGTTGCTGTCCCGAAACAGATTTTTATGCTCCACCATAAAAATTCGTGTAAAATATCTGTAATTCGGATTGAGCTGTAATTTTCCTATTAAATACCCTAATATGTTATCTAACTTTAGTTAGTTCATCACCTTTTGATTTGAGCAACATAAGGTCTTCGAAAAAATAGGTTTCTACCTGTTGGTCTATTTTGACAGATTTCTGCCATTATTTGTATTTGCTTCTTATTGATTCCTTTTTGGGTTCTTTTTGAGAAATTGAGATTTTTGAGGGAATTGATACAGTAGCTTGTGTTTCTAGTGAAAGTTTTTATGTTCTAAAACTAAACCCAAAGTTCTATTATCTTTTGAATACACTAATGTTGCTAATAAAGATTGTGTGAAGTTTTGTATGAAGGAAAATCTGCAGGTGCAGAGTAAGAATGATGTAATGAGATATAGAATGGACAAAAGCTCAAGATTCGGGATGCCACCCCGTGTCACCCCAAGAAATATTCAAGAGATACAAGCGTCAAAGCTTGGGGATGCCCAAGGCATCCCCTTCTTCATCAATAAAAATCTCACGTCTTTCTAGACAGTTCGTTTAGATTGTTTCATGCATTGTTGTGTTGTTCTTGGAGCGTCTTAGTTTTCATTTTTGGTTTTTGTTTGCTTAGTTTTCTTGAATAAATTAGTTTGGATCCCTGTTCTTGTTGTGTTATTTCAAATAAATTGATTGGTGTTAGAGATGAGTAGAAAGTTCTTGCTTAAATAGTACAAGAGGAGCTTGCTTTGACTATGACTTAGACTTTATCATTCCATGCTAGATGTTGTCTTTATCTTATGCTTAGTGATTATTGCTGTAGAATGACTTGTTCCAAACAATTAGGATTGCTTAATGTGCCTTGAAGGAATCATGCATTGTTTTAGCATACAAAAGCAGAGTATCGTGATATTCTCCTTTGATGCTTTGTTTGGGTTGACTTGGCACATGCTCACACCATGTTATGACTATGAACCAGTCATCATAGCCTCTATGATCATTTAGTTCTTGACTTGTAGTACCACTTTATGCTTTGATTAGTAATGTTTTGTCGCTCTGCATGATTATGGTCATTATTGCTCTCTTAGTTGGTCGCTCCCAGTCTTTTGCTAGCCTCCACTTGTATGAGTAAGCTATACTCATGCATCCAACTCCCAATAAACCAAGTTATTCCAAAGTGTCCACTATAAATTTCTATGCACGGTGTGTTACACCATTCCAAGTATATTATTGTTTTCATCTATCTTCCAATTAAAAAAAATTGTTATGTGAAAACTTAGTGATTAAAGCTCTCACGAACTTGATGGCACACTTTATTTTTCTTTCCCCTAATAAACTTGAACCATTGTGTCATCTATGTTGTATATGCTTGTACTTATACGTTGGAATTAGCAGAACCATGTTGTCATGGGTAACGTTTTCAACATTGCACTTTTACTTTGTACACAGTTGATATCATGCTCTTTTGTTTATGGATGCCGTCGGTGTGAAATGAAAGAGGAGCTTGTAAGTCCATGGAGTTATGTATGTGTGTTAGAAAAACGCCTGGTCCGCTAGCCTAAGCCATGCCTAATCATGGTGGAAACTTGCAGCATCACCATAGTGAGCAATCTATGAAGTATTCTTCTTATGAAAAAAAAGAGATTGAGAAAAAAAGATGAGAAAAGAGGAAAGAGAGAAAAAAGCACCATTTTCCCATGGTAAATAATAAGATTGCTGAGATGCTCATTATCTGCTTGCCTTGTCATTTTGATTATGGGATAGCTCCTGTATCATGTACAAGAGGTACCTCGTTGACGGTTCTCAATGATACATATGTACTTACTATGACAAGAACTTGCAAGTAACTAAACTTGAGTAGAATGAGGAGAGGCCCTCGTATTCAAGGGACATGAGATTGTTAACTTATACTTTTTCAAGCATATACTCCATAGTTTGTTCACTTTAACCTTAATCACTTCAAGATGCTTATGATAGGGGAAATGAGAGATGAAAGCTAACAAGTACCATAATTTTTGGAAGCTCTTTATGAAACTTGAAATCCCTGCTTCCCTTTGTGAAGGGCCTTTCTTCCACCATTATATTGAGTCTCCACCTTCTATCCTTAGGCACCAGTTAAGATATCATAGTTGCCATTCTTAGTTCTATGTGCATTGTCCCAAAACTTATTGATTGATGCATATTGTTGATATTGCTTGTTTTGTGCTACTTGTATCTAGTCACTCTTATGAACTTTGAAGGTGTCCTATGCATCTATTTGCTACTCCATGAGGGACAAGCTGAATGCCACTATGCTATGTTTTCTGTATGTGAAACAAACAAACGTTTTTCAATGCATGTTATTCATGATCTTTGTTTGTAACCTTTCATGTTGCATGCATAGTTACTTTGTCTTACTGTTAGAACTCCATTTTTCATTCTCATGTTTAGAGTTCTTTGATACCAACTTTCAATGCTTGCAAATGGTTTGATCTTGATTTTGATGGTGCATGTCACCTAAAAAATTATTCTTTTTATCAGTTACCTATTCGAGGACGAGAAGGAGTTAAGCTTGGGGATGCTTGATATGTTGAAAATGTATCTGTAATTTTTGATGTTCCATGCTTGTTTAGTAACTACTTTGATTTGCTTTATCTACACTTTGAGGTGTTTTTATATGTTTTTTCTGGACTAACCTATTAACAAGATGGCACAGTGCCAGTTTCCTGTTTTCTTCTATTTTTGGTTCCAGAAAAGGCAGAAAATCAATATTCTCGGAATTGGACGGGACAAAAACCAAAGTCAATATTTTACCGTGGGGAACAGAGAGCCAGAATACGAGACGGAGGGGAGCCACCAGGGGGCCACACCCCCTGGCCGCGCGGCTAACCCTAGCCCGCGCCTGGGGGTGTGCGACCGCCCTTGGTGCCCCTGCCTCGCCTCTTCGCCTATAAAGACAAATCCTAAGTACCCGATCAATCTTCCAGGAAATAGTCTGTAGCCACCGCCACCATCGTCCCTAGATCGGGAAATCTGAAGCTCTTATCGGCACCCTGCTGGAGGGGAGATCATCCTGGAGGCCTTCTTCATCATCATGCCAGCCTCCGGTATGAAGCGTGAGTAGTTTCATCTTGGACTACGGGTCCATGTAGTAGCTAGATGGTTGTATCTCCTCCTTTGTACTACCATGTTTAGATCTTGTGAGCTCCGTTCATGATTAAGACTATCTATTTGTAATCATGCATGTTCTGTTTGCGGGGATCCGATGGATATTGAGATTACTATGTCAGATTGATTAATGGTTTTGTCTTATTGATTCTATCATGTATGTGTTGTTTGTGATCTTGCATACTCTCCGTTTTTAGTAGCTATCTTGGCCAAGTAGATGCTAGTGACTCCAAGAGGGGGTATTTATGCTCGATAGTGGGTTCACGCCTCTATTTAATCTAGGGGAAGTGACGGAAATCTTTAAGGTTGTAGATATGCTTTGTCGTTACTAGGGAGAAAACAACGGTCTCTTGTTCATGGAACAAGTGGATTGTTTACCTTACACACTTTGCTTAAAGCAGTTATCGGTTGCTTGTAACTTAATACTGGAGAGGGTTCAGATGATAACCTGAAGGTGGATTATTAGTCATAGATATAGTTGGATGGCAGTCTATGTATCTTATTATATTGCCTAATCGAATCTCACAGGATTACGAATGTCTAGTATTGCATTGTTATGCCTTGCTCAGTCCTGTCAATTGTCCTGCTGTAATTTGTTTATTCAGCATGCCGTGTTTTGTTTATCTTAAGGAGAACACCTCTAGTGAACTATGAACCTCGGTCCAATTTTTAACATTGATACATCTTTCACTGTTACTGTTTACTTTCTGCAAACCAATATTACCTTTCACATCATATGGTTAACCATTTGTTTCAGCAAACCGGTGAGATTGACAACTTCACTGTTTGTTGGGTTAAAGCCTTGAGTTTGTGTTGTACAGATTTCCAAGTTGCTAGCATCATCTTTAAGTCATTTCCTTCCTCCTATTGGTTCAATAATCTTGGTTTTTTATCGAGAAAAAAACTTGCTATCGTACTTATCATACCTTCTTTTAATGTCTTCCAACGAAGCTCAATAATTAACTAAGCTACCGTCAGTAACCGTGGATACACACAACATTATCCTCTTTACCCATCGATCCTCAAAACCAAGCTTCCTCGTCATTTTCTACAGAAACGTCCACTTGCTGATTACGACTAATCAGTTTTTTTTTTAAGAACCAGGCCACGACCTGTAAGGCCCACCACAGTAGACCCACGTTCTATTGACCCGACTCTTCTCCACTGTCGCCACCGCTTTTCCTCACCGCTCGCCAGTCGCCGGTCATCACCCCCAAAACTGTCCATCATTCCCGCGCCTTCCTTCCCAACCCTAGCCCTCCCATCCACGCAACGCGATGTCCTCCTCCTCCTCGTCTCGCCGTCGTCGGGTAGGCCGCGGCGGCCGACTTGGTCGCAATCCTCTAGCGGTGACGGAGCCGAGTGCGGCGGAGGACACGAGGGCCTGGGCGGAGCTGCCGTTGGACGCGATATTGTCCGTCCTCGACTATCTCGACCACGTCGACATCCTGATGGGGCCCGGCCAGGTGTGCCGGTCCTGGCGCAGCGCGGCCCGCGACGAGCCCGACCTGTGGCGCCGCATCGACATGCTAGGCCACCCCGAACTCTTCAACGAGCTCAACCTCCACGGGATGGCGCAGGAGGCCGTCCGCCGCAGCGCGGGAAGGTGCGAGGCGTTCTGGGGCGAGTACGCCGGCGACGACGACTTCCTCCTCTACCTCGGAGACCAGTGAGATTTTGACCCCTCTACCCACCCCAGTTCCCCCAATTTTGGGGGCTTTCGTTTGATTTGCTTCCAAATGGCACATGAGTCTGTTCCCCTGTGCCCACCCCTCATTCGAAAGGAATGCTGAGTTTCCGTCCAACCAAAAATTTATGTGGCATCGGCTATGCATCGATCTGGCAATGAACTCAGCCTAGCTCTTCACACATTGGTTTGTCTATACAACGAGGAATGCTTCTTAGATTTGTTTCGAAATAGAATACAGTTGAGAGTTACCTGGTGAAACAGTCTAATTGGCGACACTTTGAGATTTTAATTGTTCAGTAGAATGAAGTAAGCTCGATTAATATGCCAGGGTGCAGAATTTGTCCTGATTGCAACTTGCAACTGCAGGCATCGGCAAGTTATCGTCCCTGAAAGTGAAATGTTCTCTTCCAAATGTAACACTTAATCATTAAGTGAACTCTGAACAAAAGCCTCTGAATTATGTGTCTAGGATGCTATGCAACCATCTGATTTCAGAAATGTTCTATTTGTGGACTGTAATTGGAGGTATGCAAGCCATAAAAACATAGATCCTGGCTATAATTGTTTTAAACAGCGTGCTTATATGCCTTTAGATGTGAATGACACATTTATTGGTTATTGAGATCCAAGTGCTATATTTGCAGGGCACCATCTTTGAAGAGTCTTCACCTCATTTCTTGTGATGATGTTTCTGATGAAGGATTTACAGAGGCGATACAGAAGTTCCCGTTGCTTGAGGAGCTTGAGCTTTCATTGTGTCCATATGTGGGTGAGAGTGGTGTCTTTGGGGTTGTTGGCAAAGCATGCCCACAACTGAAGCGCTTCAGACTGCATAGGGACGGGTTCTACTATCTTGACACTAGAGACTACGACATGGACCAGGAAGCCCTGGGGATCGCAACTATGCACGAGCTACGTTCTTTGCAGTTGTCTGGCAATCGCGTCACCAATAAAGGACTGGAAGCCATCCTGGACAATTGCCACCACCTGGAGTCCCTTGACATTCGTCGCTGCTTCAATGTCAACATGGATGACACCCTGCGTGCAAAGTGTGTCAGGATAAGCTCACTGAGACTTCCCTATGAACTGAATTGGTGACTATGACTTTCAGGTTGACAGCTCCGTTTTGGTGGGTCCACAGTCCTGGTTGGGTGACTATATGGGTACTGATTCTATCTACAAGCTTGTCTCGGAGGATTATGGCGATTACTGTGATCCTTCCCGCTACGTTGATGGTGTGTATACGAGCTTATGAAGTAAATTCCACTGGGATGTTGTGATTGAAGTGGCTGGACGTTTCACCTTTTTTCCGAAGTATCTGCACTACTTTAGACATGATATGTACTTTGCTGCTTGTCCTAGTGGCATGGATCCGCTTTTTTTGTCAGCCGCGGGAATATCATAGACAGTCTTCGGTGTATTGCCCAACCATATTGTGAAACATGTCATGCGATTAATAGTCCTTTACCTTGCAGTTTAGTTCAAGTCGCTGTGAAATACTCTGTACGTTCCCAAATATTTAAAAACTGAGATAGTAGTATGCTTTGTACTTCCTTTGTTCCCTAATATAATATGTTGCCAAAATGTCTTTTATAAGTGGACGGAGGGAGTAGTCAGTAATGGTTTGCTTGGAGCTATGCAGTGCAGGTATGTCAAAACATATATCCTTAGCTAGGAAATGGATTTAAATATGTTTAAAATACAAAACGCAACAAAATTCAATAAATCTAAAATGGAATATTTCTCCAACATGTTTATATAAAATTTGGAAAGTTATGTTATTCCCTCTCTTAAATTTTAAAAAACATGTTTCGGACAAATATTCAAATGTAACAAGATCAAATACCAAAGTTGGATTTGTTTAAAATCTTCCAAACCAAGATTTATAATTTTGGATAGTCATTTTAATCCTCTCTTCAAGGTTTTTGAGAAAAGTTAAAAAAGGTCTTGGAATTTTTTTAATTATTCAGAAATTTATCAACTTATTTATGAATTTTAACATTCCAAAAATTGGAATTTTTTGGGATGTTAAATCTTCACATATTGGCTTCTTAGTAATACACAACCGGGAAGCTTGCATTGGTTTGTTTTGAAATAGAGTAAATTGGGAGTTAGCTGCACATGGCTTCTGGGCGTTACATGGTGAACCAGTCAAAATTGGCAATAATTTGAGTTACCTAAATTGTTAAACAGAACGAGCTCAGCTGGATTGATATGCTAGAATGCACAAGTTGCCTTAATTTGCAATCCCTGAAATGATATCTGCCAAATGTAACCCTAAACCCAAACCTATGCAATCCGTGAAATGCATTTCACCCTAAACCCAAACCTATGCAAGCATATATGATTCGTGAAATTTTCCATTTGTGGATTGGTTGGAGAGGGTGGAGCTATGCAAGTCTGTCAAAACATATATCCCTAGCTACTTGTTTTAAACAATACGTTTATGCATTTATATCTGCATGATAGATTTATTGCCTATTGAGATCTAAGTGTTATATTTGCAGGGCACCATCTCTGAAGAGTCTTCGCCTCATATGTTGCCATGATGTTTCTGATCAAGGATTTAAAGAGGCGATACAGAAGTTCCCTGTGCTTGAGGAGCTCGAGCTTTCATTGTGTTCAAATTTGATTGGGAGTGATGTGTTTGGGGTGATAAGATACGTATATGTCTATAGTACTAGTATACGTGTCTAACCAAACCTCATTGTAATTGTTTTATCTTGTCCATATATAAAGCTAACGACCGTACCCAGGAGGGAATCGAGTCTTGTTTTCCCTCGACGCATCTCCTATCGAGATCGGCCGCCGCCTCCTCTCGAGATCTCGCCTCTCTCCGTTCTCTTAATTTGTACATGGTATCAGAGCTCCGTTCTTGAGCTATGACGTCGTCTTCCGCTGCAACGAGCTCCTCGCTCCTCACCCTCGCCCTCCCGTCGATGCCGTCATCCTCCATCGGCTCGAAAACCTCAGGCCCCATCAATTTTGGGCATCTGCTCACGGTGAACCTCTCGCGGTAGAATCATCTTTTCTGGCGTGCTCAGGTTGTTTCCCATCTTCGGAGCAATCTGCTACATGGCTATGTCGATGGCACCTTGCCGTGCCCTCCCGCTACTATCACCGTCACCAAGGAGGGCGGTGCCTCCTCCTCGGAGCCCAACCCTAAAGCTGCCGTCTGGATCCAACAGGATCAGGCGATCCTGTCCGCTTTCCTCGGCTCTACATCTGTGGAAGTGGGGGCGATGATCATGTTCGCCACCACGTCAAGGGAGGCCTAGATGACGATTGAGGGGAGCTTCGCCTCGCCCATCTGACTTTCGATGCAGATCCGCGATCAGATGCGTGAATTGGAGAAGCTTGATCAGCCTATCTCCGTCTACTACAACAACCTGAAGTCTCTCTCAGACACACTGACCTCGATCGGGCAGCCCCTTCGGCCAGAAGAGTTCCAGTCCTTTGTTCTTGCTAGACTCGATGAGGAGTACGACTCGTTGGTCGAGTCTGTCAACGCGCGGGATACTGTCATGCCGGCGCACGATCTCTACTCACGCATGCTCGCTACCGAGCAGCGCAAGGCCGGCCAACGTCGTTCGTCCAACATCCACTCAATCAATGCTGCAAAATTTGGTGTTGCTAAACCAAATCGTGGAAGGGGTTTCTCGCCTGGGCAATTCCGTGGTGCTCCTCCTGTTCCGTACCGTGCTCCAGGACCCGCTGCTCCACGTACTTACCAACCCAAGTCGGGTGGACCTCAAGCTACAGGAAACGGCTCCTTTGATTATGGCCGCACTGCACCGTCAGGCTCAGGCTCTCGTCACGTCTGTCAGCTATGTGACGAATCTGGCCATATTGTATCCAGGTGCTTCAAACGCTTCAACAAAAAATTTCTTGGTGTTGGTAATAACGGACGCTTTATGGAACGTCAACTAGCTATGGCGAATCACGTTTTCCAGGAACCGCAAGGGCAGAGTCCTTCCTACCCCGTTGATCATCCATGGTATATGGACACCGGTGCATCTGTCCATCTCACAAATGAGGTGAACAAGCTGAATATGAAGGAGCCTTATCAGGGCACTGATAACGTCCACACTGCCAACGGTACAGGTATACGTATTCTTCATGTTGGTCATGCAACTATTCCCACTTCATCATCTAGGTCCTTGCATCTTCGTAATGTCTGTCATGTTCCTAGTGTCAAAATAAATCTCTTGTCTGTTCCTCGCTTTACCTCTGATAATAATGTTCTTGTCGAGTTTCATCCTAACAGTTTTTGTGTTAAGGACCTATATACGAGGGCCATCCTTCTTAGAGGTCGGCGTCGTGGTGGCCTTTACTGTCTTGATGATCCTGGTGTACCGTTTGCCAAACAAGTTTTCAGCGCTCTTAAAGCTTCTTCCACTCAATGGCATGCGCGGCTAGGCCACCCATCACTTCAAATTGTTCAACATGTTCTCAGTCGTAATCAGCTTCCGTCAGAGTCAAATAAAGTTAGTAGTATTTGTGATGCCTGTCAACAGGGCAAGAGTCATCAGTTATCTTTTTCTCTTTCAAATCATGTAACGAACGCTCCTCTTGAGCTTATTTATTCAGATGTCTGGGGTCCTGCTGAGACCTCTGTTAGTGGTCACTCTTATTATGTGAGTTTTGTGGATGCATACAGTCGTTTTACCTGGTTATACTTAATCAAGCGTAAAAGTGATGTCTTTGAAGTCTTTGTTCAGTTCCAAGCACATGTCGAGCGTCTTCTTAAACATAAAATTATTCATGTGAATCTGATTGGGGAGGCGAGTATATCAAGTTAAATGCTTTCTTCCAAAAATTAGGCATATATCACCGTGTCTCATGCCCACATACTCACCAACAGAATGGTAGTGCTGAGCGTAAACACCGTCATATAGTTGAGACTGGCATCACTCTTCTTGCACATGCATCTCTTCCTTTTCGCTTTTGGAGTGATGCTTTTACCACAGCTTGCTTTCTTATCAATCGCATGCCCACTCGTGTCATTAACATGCAAACACCCCTTCAGCGCTTACTTGGTGAAACTCCGGATTACACTTTTTTAAAGGTGTTTGGGTGTGCGTGTTGGCCCAATCTTCGTCCCTATAATAAACATAAACTTCAGTTTCGCTCTCAAAAGTGTGTCTTTCTTGGGTATAGTCCTATGCACAAAGGATACAAGTGTCTTCATGTCCCCTCCAATAGAGTCTACATTAGTCGTGATGTTGTCTTCGATGAGAATGTTTTTCCATTCTCTAATTTTCCTTCCCCAGAGTCCACCTTCCCGCCTGTTCCGTCTAATGTTGCAATTGACAAATTTGAAGATTGTACGCATGCCCCTTTGTTGCTTCCTAATCATGGCGCAGGTACTGGTCGTGGCACTCGTCTTGAACTCTTGGAGGAGCAGCTGGGACTCCTCTACATCATCGCCGGTTCACTCTTATGGCGACTATGCATCACCTACACTTAATCAGGCTGCTCCTGGTTCTACGTCCATGCAGCTGCATGGATCCCGCTCTTCTGCACGTGCTGCTGGTCAAGTGGACCAGCCCCTAGACATGCATGGTGTGGACAGGTTTGTACCGACCAGCTCTGGTGGCTCGGTCCCCGAGCCTGTGTCTCCTGGTTCACAGCCCGCTGTCCTCTCTCCAACAACCACGCGAACGAACTCCACTATTGCGCGCATGTCTGCTTCACCGTCCTGCAGACACGGAAACGACGATGTCCCCAACACCGATGATTCCAACATACGATTCCTTTGGAGCCTCTCACTAGATTCTTTGCGCCTGTGACGCGTGGTCTTCGTGGTCTTCGCCGAAAAAAGCGCACCGATGGCACTGCTTGGCTTACCGCTTGTATTGCTCATGCCATTGCTGATCCGACACCGAGACTTCATTTCGTGCAGCCCTTGGTATTCCTCATTGGCGTGCTGCTATGGAACAGGAATATGATGCTCTTATCCAGAATAATACTTGGCGTCTAGTTTCTCCCCGCTCTGGTGTCAATATCATTGACTCTAAATGGGTGTTCAAAGTCAAGCCCATGCAAATGGCACTATTGAGAGGTATAAAGCACGTCTTGTTGCCAAAGGGTTCAAACAACGCTATGGGCTGGATTATGAAGATACGTTCAGTCCAGTTGTCAAGCCTTCCACTATTCGTCTACTGTTGTCTTTGGCTATTCAGCATGGTTGGTGTCTTCGCCAGCTTGATATTCAGAATGCTTTCCTTCATGGCGTTCTGAAAGAGGAGGTGTTTATGCGGCAACCTCCTGACTTTGAGGATCCTGCTCGTCCTCATCATCTGTTCTACCCGGTTAAAGCTCTATATGGGCTTAAACAAGCACCCCGAGCTTGGCATGCTCTCCTTGCGTCTGTTCTTCATCAACATGGTTTTTTTGGCGTCTTCAGCTGATACGTCTCTCTTTATTCTTCGGCGTCCGGATGTTACGATATATCTCCTGGTTTATGTTGATGACATTGTTGTGCTGAGCTGATCCTCTCAGGCTATTGATCGCCTTGTGAGTGGTCTTCATCAGGAGTTCGCAGTCAAGGATTTGGGTCCTCTCCACTATTTCCTTGGACTTGAGGTTGCTCGTCGGCCGAATGGTCTTTCCATTAATCAACACAAGTATGCTACTGATCTTCTTCGTCGTGCTGGTATGCTTAAGTGTGCGCCTGCTCATACTCCTATGTCTTCTACTACCCGGTTATTCAGTTCTGATGGTCCTCTTCTTGGTGATGCCGAGGCCACTACTTATCGGAGTATTGTTGTCGGCTTACAGTATCTTACTCTTACCCTCCCTGATATTTGCTTTGCGGTTAATCGGGTATGTCAATTTCTTCACGCCCCTACGGAGCTTCATTGGGCTGCTGTGAAGAGGATTCTTCGGTTTATTCAACATACACGCACTCATGGGTTATTTATTCACTCTACATCCTCTGACACGCTCTCAGTCTATTCTGATGCTGATTGGGCGGGTGATGTGGAAGACCGGCGATCAACGGGGGGCTACGCTCTATTCTTTGGAGGCAACTTGATCGCCTGGAGTGCGCGCAAACAGGCTACTGTGTCCCGTTCAAGTACAGAGTCTGAGTATAAGGTTGTTGCCAATGCAACTGCTGAGCTTATTTGGGTTGAGGCGTTGCTAAAGGAGCTTGGTATTCAGCAGACATCTCCATCTGTTTTATGGTGTGATAATATTGGAGCAACCTATCTATCGTCGAATCCTGTGTTTCATGCAAGGACGAAGCATATTGAAATGGACTATCATTTTGTTCGTTAGCGAGTTGCTCAGAAGTTGCTCCAAGTTCGGTTTGTATCTTCCAAAGAGCAGTTAGCTGACATCTTTACTAAACCGCTAACTCTTCCATTGTTTGAGGAGTGCAAGCGCAATCTCAACATGTTCTCTACAGTTGAGATTGATGGAGGCTGATAAGATACGTATATGTCTATAGTACTAGTATACGTGTTTAACCAAACCTCATTGTAATTGTTTTATCTTGTCCATATATAAAGCTAACGACCGTACCCAGGAGGGTATCGAGTCCTGTTTTCCCTCGACGCATCTCCTATCGAGATCGGCCGCCGCCTCCTCTCGAGATCTCGCCTCTCTTCGTTCTCTTAATTTGTACATGGGGTTGTTGGCGAAGCATGCCCACAACTTAAGCGCCTCATAACTGATAGGGACACGCACTACCATTATGGAATTGGTGAGTACGACAGTGGCTAGGAAGCTCGGGGGATTGCAACTATGCACGGGCTACGCTCTTTGTATCCGTGTGAGAATGTCTTCACCAATGAAGGACTTGCGGCCATCCTGGACAATTGCCGCCACCTGGAGTCCCTTGAGATTCGGCATGTTGACATGAACGACACCCTGCGTGCAAAGTGTGCCAGGATAAAGTCACTGAGGCTTCCTGATGAACTCAACTGGTGACTACCACTTTTAGGTTGAGAGCCCTGTTTGGGTGGGATTCAGAGCCCTGTATAGTATACAGGTTCTGGGTCTGACCGTGAGCTTGACTCGGAAAATTACGACGATTACTGTGATCCTTCCTGCTACCTTGATGGTGTGTACGAGGACATAGCTTATGAAGTAAATTCCACGGGGATGTTGTGATCCAAGTGCCTGGATGTTTCTTGTCATGACCTTTACTTCTCTGCTTCTGCTTTTGTCTCAACTTCTAGTGCATTGTCCAACCATCTTGCAGAAACATGTCTGTGTGTTAGGTGTACTAGGGAATATGGCGCGGGCGTGACGCCGCACTCGTGAGGGACAATGTCGTGAATTAATCGATTAAAATTGTTGCTGGAGATTATTGTTGTGTGAAGTTTCGACAGAAGACAATGGTAACACTATTCATAGATAAAAGAAGCGGCAGATGGTGCGATTAGTGTCGACGAATAAAAAGTATAACAAAATTAAATTTCTAATTATGAATTACACTAAGAAATTACTCACTCATGGAAAATTACCGAAGGGTAACTACCATGTGCATATCACAGATAGAAAAGTGTGACAGAATAAAATAACCCTAAAAAAGTAATGTTGTTGAAGTAAGATTAGACGATAACACACCATCGTAAAGTTTTTACTGTGAGTTAATTGCCGGCATAAAAATTATGCCTAGAAAGTTTTGTCAGAAAATTATCTTTGAATAATCAAGAAATGGAGCCAAGAAATATTATCGCAGATGTAGGTGGGCCAGAAAATCTAAACCGAAAAGATGACCGTCAAAAAATAAATGACGTGATATGATCAGGGAAAATTAGACGGTGAATAGTACACACACAGATATGGACCGCCGGATAACGGACGGAAAAGGTAGACCGGTAAATTTAAGCCGAATAAGTAGAAAAGATAAACGTAAAAAAAAAGCCGAAAGTTGTATTGCGTCTACGTGACTTGACACACGATTGGTTAAAATTAGACGAATAGCACACGCGCGGACGCGTGCGCATGATCGAACGGTCGGAAAAGGTGGGCCAAATTTTTTAAATCAAATAGTTAGAAAAAAAGATATACGAAAAATAATTGGTTAGAAAATTTTTAGACAAAAAATTATGTTGCGTTTACGTAACGGCGATTGGACAAAATTAGATTGTGAATAGCATATGCGCGAACGTGGGTCGAACGGCCGGAAAAGGTGGACCAGAAATTTTAAGTCGAATAGTTAAAAAAGATATACATAAAAAAATATCGGTTAGAAAAAGAAAATTTTAGCTAAAAAATTGTCTTGTGTTTAAGTAACATAGCACAGTACGCGATTGACAAAATTAACATCAAATAGCACATGCGCGAACGTGGACCGCCGGATCGAAGATAAACGGCCAGGAATAACCAACACACTGTTCACCGCCGATGAACAGTGGCCAGATCGCTCGCAGGGCGCGAAGCCCACGCGCTTTAACATATAGCTATATTTTACCTTGCTGTTCAGTTAAGTTCGCTCTGGAATATGCTTCATAGCCAGTAGTGCTTTGTTTGTTTAGTTGTAAACAAATTTTCAACCTGTTTGATCAATGCTCGTCCCTGTGATGGATGCAAATTGTGATGGAGAGCTGTTGCGGCTGTGCCCAACCATGGGTGTGCATGTATTTTTTTGAGATGGGAAGTGTGCATGTTGAGAGGTTGAAAAGCGCTATTTTTTTAAATAATACATTTTTTATTCAATTTCACAAATAATACACGAAACAGGGAATTTGCAAATCTAATGGACCTTCGTCCGTTCAAAAGACGATATGTCTGCTTCTTTATTCCAAAAGACGTCAGCCTGTCTTCTTTTATTCAATGGACGACACGTTTGTCTTCTTTTATTTAAAAGACAACACAGACTGACGCTGTCGGGGCGGCAGGGGGGCAGCACGGTCGGGCGACAGGTTGGCACGGCGTCGTCCGTTCAAGGCTCCTTCGTCTTTGGAAAGGACGACGCGCCCCAGCATATAGCTCACGCGCCTGCCCGTCGTCGTCCTCCCCTCCCCTCTCTCGCTGTTCTTCCTCTTTCCCTCTTACTTCCTCTCGTTTTCACCAGGTGTTGCACCGATTTTTTGCCCAGATTTCTATCCAAACTCGATGCTCTAACATATTAGCAAGCTAGTAGAGTCCCGATCTACTAATGGGATAACCTGGTGTAGTGATTTGAGTCGTTTTGGTGGAGGGATCAGGTGGTGTTTTTGTTGAGCAATGGCCGTTGTGGAGGCTGGTGCCGGGACTTGAGGAAGGTGCATGGTGGAGGTGCTGATCCGTTGACCTGAGGCTGCTGCAAGGTAGGACTTCGCACGCTTCAAGGGTAAACCCTAATTTTTTGCTAATTGCAGTCACGTGTGTATGTTTATAGGTAGCCTTTGATGGGGTTTGTTAGGTGTAAGATACTTGTAGAGTATTATGTGTCAATGTACGTGTATTTGACTATTTTTGATATTTTTTTAGGTCGAAAACCATGTCAAATAATGTAGTGTTTAGGTTCTTCTATGGTGCTGGTTTCGTCAGAACAAACCAGCACGGAGTTGATTTGAGCGAGTTTAATTTTGTGGATGAAGTGCTTCGAAATCCTGAAACAGTGCTCGTTACTCAGTTGAAGGATTGGTTATGTGTTCGTTTAGGGTGTTGGAGATATGCCCTAGAGGCAATAATAAATATAGTTATTATTATATCTTTGTGTTTATGATAAATGTTTACATTCATGCTATAATAGTATTAACAAGGAAACATTAATACTTGTGTGATTTGTAAACTTAAATTGAAGTCCCTAGTAAAGCCTCTTCATAATACTAGATTGTTGGTTAATAAATGATTGTGGTTTCCCTATCATGAACATTGAGATGTTATTAACAACAAGATCATATCATTAGGAGAATGATATGGTGGACATAATCCTATAGATAAGCGTAGCATAAAGATCAAGTCATTTTAATAGTTCAATTGCTATATGCTTTCTGATACATAGTAACCTAATTCCTTCGACCATGAGATCATGCATATCACCTTCAGGAAGGATGCTTTGATGACATCAAACACCACACCGTGAATCGGGTGGCTATAAAGGTGGCATTGAGTGTTCGGAAAGTATTGGTTCAGACACATGGATCAAGAGTGGGATTTGTCCATCCATATGATGGATAGATATACTCTGGGCCCTCTCGGTGAAATGTCATCCAATTAGCTTGCAAGCATGTGGTAGCTCACACGGGATCACATATCACGGAACGAGAAAAGAGTACTTATCGAACGAGGTTGAACTAGGTATGCGAAATACCGACGATCATAACCTCGGATAAGTAAACTATCGTGAGACAAAGGGAAATTGGTATCGTATGTAAGTGGTTCATTCGATCGCAAAGTAATCGAGAAATATGTGGGAGCCATATGAATTTCAGATTCCTCTATTGGTTATTGTTAGAAGTGTCTCGATCATGTCCGCATAATTCACGAACCGTAGGGAGACACACTTAAGGATTCGACGTTGTTTGAGTAGTTATGGAATGATGAGAAAGAGACCGAATGTTGTTGGTCTCGGATGGGATCCGGATATCACGAGGAGATCCGGAATGGTCCGGAGAATAAGATTCATATAAGGAAAGTCTGTTTGAGTTGGAGAATGGTTCGGTGTTTTCATCGGAATGTTCTAGAAGGTTCCGGAACCCAAGCACTCGAAGGGAAGGGTACATGAATGTGTCATACCAAGTTGGAATGATTGCATCATGTACTAGGTGTCATCGCTGAACAAAATAAAGGGTTTAATCAAATCCTAGTTTGAAAAGTCAAACGCCAATTTGAAAAGTCAAACGGCTATTTTGGAAAGTGCAGGGAAGTGGGAAACCGAGTTGGGGAGGAGTTCCTCCTCCACCGCCGGCCCACTAGGGATCCGAGTTGGGGAGGGACCCCCACGGCGCCTCCACCTATAAAGGAGGCGGGGGCTGCCCCTCTAGCACACAAGTTCCCCCAAAACCCTAGCCCGCGCCACCTCCTGCCGCCGCCTAGGGCTCCCCTAGCCGACTTGGGCAAGTCCCAAGCCCTGGCCCTAGCACCTCCTCCTTGGTGTGTCTAAACCCTAGATCGCCGAGGAGCTCTCTCTCATAGTCCACCATACTCGCCCGGCAAGGCGAAGCCTGCGAGATCTCCTTCTACTTAGGTACCACGCCGTTGTCTTCTTGGGAATCGTGAGAGAGTGCTACAACCTCCATTTTCTTTGGAACAAGGGAGAGGAAGGACTTCGTCGAAATCGAACGTGTGACCGATTGCGAGCGCTGCAGGAACGCAGGCGGAAGGATCGTCTACGATCTTGAGATCGGAAGAAATCGACTACATCACCCACGAGAATCCGCTCTCGTTAAACACTTTGGAATCTTCGAGGGTGAGTTATTCCATCGACTCGTTGCTACAATCTAGTAGATAGATCTTGGCTTGTTTGTTTGTATGCGGTAGAATTTTTTTGTTTTCCATGCTACGAAACCCTTCAGTGGTATCAGAGCCGTGTCTATATGTAGATCTGTTGCACGAGTAGAACACAATGGTAATTGTGGGCGTTGATGCTTTTATTGTCGATTGCTTCTTATGTACTTTGGATCTTGCGGGATGTTGGGATGAAGTGGCCCGGGCTAACCTTACATGACATCGTTCATGAGACTTGCTCCACGCTTGACATGCAACTTGTATTGCATAAGTGGCTTTGCGGGTGCCTGTTTCTCCCAGCATAGTTAAGATTCAATTTACAACGGGTGATTGTCAATACTAGTATCAATATTGTGGTTCATGTTCGTAAGTTAGAACGACACTTATTGAAAGCCCCAAACCACGTAAAACATGCAAGGAAAGTAGAGGCGTCTAACTTTATTTTGCAGGGTGTGCAGTGATGTGATATGGCCATGATTGTGATTATATTTGATGTATGCAATGTTCCTTATTGTAAGTTGGCAACCGACAGGAGCCATATGGTTGTCTTTAATTTATGTTAAGACCCGCGTGTCTATTCAAAGTAGTTGTAATAGTTGAAGCCGGTGGACGACAACCATGGAGAAGCGTCATTGACCTTGATGCAATTCCGGTGATGATGGAGATCATGTTCGTGCTTGAAGATGGAGATCGGAAGCACAAAGAAGAAAGGCCATATCATATCACATATTATGAATTGCATGTGATGTTAATCCTTTATGCATCTTGTATTGCTTAGTTAACAACGGTAGCATTATAAGATGATCCCTCATGCACATGAATTTCAAGTCATAAAGTGTTCACCCTTAGTTAGCACCGTTGCTAAAGCTTGTTGTTTCGAAGCACCACGTGATGATCGGGTGTGTTAGATTCCGCAAGTGTATACAACGTGAGCAAGCCAGATTTGCTCATGCGGGAGCTAAGGTTTGATCTTGACGAGCCTAGCATGTACAGACATGGTCTCGGAACACGGATCACCGAAAGGTAAAGCATGAATCATATAGTAGATATGATGAACATGTCGATTGTTCGCCATTGAAACTATATCAACTCTCATGATGATCGGTTTTGATGTGGTGGATTTGGTTCGTGTGATCACTAAAACAATGTGAGGGATATTGTTTTGAGTGGGAGTTCACCTAGATTAATTTAACTATTAATTAGAACTCAATTTGTCATAAACTTAGTCTAAACTATTGCAAATATGTTGTAGATCAATGGCGGCCCCTACCATCAATTTTAATGCGTTCCTAGAGAAAGAAAAGTTGAAAAACAATGGAAGCAACTTCGCGGATTGGTTCCGCAATTTGAGGATTGTCCTCACAGCTGGTAATTGACCTATGTGCTGGATGCACCGCTAGGTGACCCACCTGCAGCTACTGCTACCGATGAAGTAAAGAATGTTTACCTCGCTCGGAAGACTCAGTACTCCACAGTTCAGTGTGCTATCTTGTATGGTTTAGAATCGGAGCTTCAGAAAAGGTTTGAGAATTCAGACCCACATGATATTGTCTGTGATCTTAAATTGATCTTTGAGAATCACGCGGCAATTGAGAGCTATGAGGCTTCTGAAAAGTTCTTTAACTGCAAGATGGAAGAGGGCAGCTCTGTCAGTGAGCATGTGCTTAAGATGTCTGGGCACACAAACAAACTTCAAAGCTTGGGTATAGTGATTCCTAATGCTTTGGGGATTTAAAGTGTCCTCCAATCACTACCACCAAGTTACAAGAACTTTGTGATGAACTACAATATGCAAAACATGAACAAGCAGTTGCCAGAATTGTTTGCTATGTTAAAATCTGCAGAAGTGGAGATCAAGAAAGAGCACCAAGTGTTGATGGTCAATAAGACCACCAAATTCAAGAAAGGCAAGTCTAAGCAAAAGGGACACTTCAAGAAGGGTGGTAAGCAAGTTACCGCGCCGACAAAGAAGACCAAGGCTGGACCTAAGCCTGATACTGAGTGCTTTTACTGCAAGGGAGAAGGTCA
The DNA here is from genome assembly GCA_030063025.1 of Avena longiglumis. Classification (NCBI taxonomy): domain Eukaryota; kingdom Viridiplantae; phylum Streptophyta; class Magnoliopsida; order Poales; family Poaceae; genus Avena; species Avena longiglumis. The sequence continues at coordinate 97,100,146 of CP125973.1, read as the reverse complement.
CTGGAAGCGGAATTGCCCAAAGTACTTGGAGGATTTGAAGAACGGCAACATCAAGAAGAAAGGTATATCCGATATACATGTTATTGATGTGTATCTCACTAGTACTCTTAGTAGTGCCTGGGTATTTGATACTGGTTCGGTTTCTCATATTTGTAACTCGAAACAGGTGTTGCAGAATAAACGGAAGCTAGCGAAGAACGAGGTGACTATGCGCGTGGGAAACGGATCAAAGGTTGATGTAATCGCGGTCGGCACGCTACCCCTTCATCTACCATCGGGATTAGTTTTATACTTAAATAATTGTTATTTGGTGCCTGCGTTAAGCATGAACATTATATCGGGATCTTGTTTATTGCGAGACGGTTACTTGTTTAAGTCCGAGAATAATGGTTGTTCGATTTATATGAGTAATATGTTTTATGCACATGCACCTTTGATAGATGGTCTATTCTTATTGAATCTCGATAGTGGAAATACACATATTAATAACATTGAGGCTAAATGTTTGAAATCGAGCGATAACTCGACCTATATGTGGCACTGTCGTCTTGGTCACATTGGAGTGAAGCGTATGAAGAAACTCCATTCCGATGGACTTCTTGAAATCGCTTGATTTTGAATCACTTGAAAGATGCGAAGCATGTCTGATGGGTAAAATGACTAAGACTCCATTTTCTGGTATGATGGGGCGAGCTACGGACTTATTGGAAATCATACATACCGATGTGTGTGGTCCAATGAGTGTAGCATCACGCGGTGGTTATCGTTATGTTCTTACCTTCACGGATGACTTGAGTAGATATGGGTATATCTATTTCATGAAACATAAGTCCGAAACTTTCGAGAAGTTTAAGGAATTTCAAAGTGAGGTAGAGAATCAACGTAACAAGAAGATTAAATTTCTACGTTCTGATCGTGGAGGTGAATATCTAAGTTATGAGTTTGGCGAGCATTTGAAGAAATGCAGAATACTTTCAATTGACAATTGACACCGAACACCACGCAGTAATGGTGTGTCCGAACATCGTGTCGAACTCTCTTAGATATGGTTCGTTCTATGATGTCACTTACAGATTTACCGCTATCATTTTGGGGTTATGCATTAGAAACAGCCGCATTCACTTTAAATAGGGCACCATCTAAACCCGTTGAAACGACACCGTATGAATTATGGTTTGGGAAGAAACCTAAATTGTCGTTCCTTAAAGTTTGGGGTTGCGAAGCCTATGTAAAGAAGTTACAAGCGGAGAAGCTTGAACCCAAAACGGAAAAATGCGTCTTCATAGGATACCCGAAGGAAACTATTGGGTATACCTTCTATCATAGATCCGAAGGCAAAATCTTCGTTGCCAAGAATGGATCCTTTCTAGAGAAATAATTTCTCTCGAAAGAAGTGACTGGAAGGAAAGTAGAACTCGACGAGGTTGTCGAACCTTCTCTCGAAATTGCGAGTAGCGCAGCACCGGAAGAAGTTCATGTGGTGCCTGCACCAATAAGAGAGGAAGCTAATGATGATGATCATGAAACTTTGGTTGTAGTTGCTACAGAGCCTCGCAGTCGAGAACTCGCATCGCTGCATTGGTATGATCCCGTTATGAGTGTCATGTTGGTGGACAACACCGATGACCCTGCGACATATGAGGAAACGATGATGAGCCCAGATTCCAATAAATGGCAAGAAGACATGAAATCCGAGATTGGATCCATGTACGAAAACCAAGTATGGACTTTGGTGGACTTACGGATGGCGGAAGGTCACGAGAACAAATGGATTTTCAAGAAGAAAACAGATGCTGATGGTAATGTTACTGTCTATAAAGCTCGACTTGTCGCAAAAGGGTTTCGACAAATTCAAGGAGTTGACTACGATGAGACGTTCTCACCTGTAGCAAAGCTAAAGTCTGTGAGGATTATGTTAGCAATCGCTGCATATTATGATTATGAGATATGGCAGATGGATGTCAAAACAGCATTCCTCAATGGAAACATTGATGAAGAGTTGTATATGATGCAACCCAAAGGTTTTGTCGATCCTAAAGATGCTAACAAGGTATGCAAACTTCAACGGTCCATTTATGGATTGAAGCAAGCATCCCAAAGTTGGAATCAACGTTTTGATAAGGTGATCAAAAGTTTTGGTTTTATACAAACTTATGGAGAAGCTTGTATTTACAAGAAAGTGAGTGGGAGCTCTGTAGCATTCTTAATACTATATGTGTATGACATATTGTTGATTGGGAATGATGTAGACCTTCTTAATAGTGTCAAGGAATATTTGAATAATATTTTTTCAATGAAGGATCTTGGCGAAGCAGCTTACATATTAGGCATAAAGATTTATAGAGATAGATCGAGATGCCTAATATCATTGTCACAAAGTACATATTTGGACAAATTTCTAAAGAGGTTTGGAATGGAAGATAGCAAGAAAGGGTTCTTGCCCATATTGCCCAATACGATCTTGAGTAAAACTCAAAGTCCGACAACGGCAGAAGATAGAGAAAAGATGAGTAAGACTCCCTATGCCTCAACCATAGGATCTCTAATGTATGCCATGCTATGTACTAGACCTGACATTGCATATGTTGTTAGTTTAACTAGCAGATATCAAAGTGATCCAGGAGTGGATCATTGACAATGATCAAAAACATCCTTAAGTACTTGAGAAGAACGAAGGATATGGTTCTTTCTTATGGAGGTGATGAACAACTCGTTGTTAATGGTTACACCGATGCTAGTTGGAACACCGATCCGGATGATTCTAAATCACAACTGGATAATGATTTACTTTGAATGGTGCAAAGAGTTAGATTGGAGGAGTGCAAAGCAAAGCGTTGTGGCAAGATCTTCAACTGAATCGGAATACATGGCTGCTTCGGAGGCTTCACAAGAAGCGATATGGATGAAAGATCTCGATAGTGGAAATACACATATTAATAACATTGAGGCTAAATGTTTGAAATCGAGCGATAACTCGACCTATATGTGGCACTGTCGTCTTGGTCACATTGGAGTGAAGCGTATGAAGAAACTCCATTCCGATGGACTTCTTGAAATCACTTGATTTTGAATCACTTGAAAGATGCGAAGCATGTCTGATGGGTAAAATGACTAAGACTCCATTTTCTGGTATGATGGGGCGAGCTACGGACTTATTGGAAATCATACATACCGATGTGTGTGGTCCAATGAGTGTAGCATCGCGCGGTGGTTATTGTTATGTTCTTACCTTCACGGATGACTTGAGTAGATATGGGTATATCTATTTCATGAAACATAAGTCCGAAACTTTCGAGAAGTTTAAGGAATTTCAAAGTGAGGTAGAGAATCAACGTAACAAGAAGATTAAATTTCTACGTTCTGATCGTGGAGGTGAATATCTAAGTTACGAGTTTGGCGAGCATTTGAAGAAATGCGGAATACTTTCACAATTGACATCGCCGAACACCACACAGTAATGGTGTGTCCGAACGTCGAATCGAACTCTCTTAGATATGGTTCGTTCTATGATGTCACTTACAGATTTACCGCTATCATTTTGGGGTTATGCATTAGAAACAAGCATTCACTTTAAATAGGGCACCATCTAAACCCGTTGAAACGACACCGTATGAATTATGGTTTGGGAAGAAACCTAAATTGTCGTTCCTTAAAGTTTGGGGTCAAGCCTATGTAAAGAAGTTACAAGCTTGAACCAAAGCGGAAAAATGCGTCTTCATAGGATACAAGGAAACTATTGGGTATACCTTCTATCATAGATCCGAAGGCAAAATCTTCGGTTAAGAATGGATCCTTTCTAGAGAAATAATTTCTCTCGAAAGAAGTGACGAAGGAAAGTAGAACTCGACGAGGTTGTCGAACCTTCTCTCGAAATTGCGAGTAGCGCAAAGACCGAAGAAGTTCATGTGGTGCCTACACCAATAAGAGAGGAAGCTAATGATGATGATCATGAAACTTTGGTTGTAGTTGCTCTGAGAGCCTCGCAGTCAACGAGAACTCGTCAGCCTCCGATTGGTATGATCCGTTATGAGTGTCATGTTGTTGGACAACACCGATGACCTGCGACATATGAGGAAGCGATGATGAGCCCATTTCAATAAATGGCAAGAAGCCATGAACCGAGATTGGATCCATGTACGAAAACCAAGTATGGACTTTGGTGGACTTACGGATGGCCGAAGGTCATCGAGAACAAATGGATTTTCAAGAAGAAAACAGATGCCGATGGTAATGTTACTGTCTATAAAGCTCGACTTGTCGCAAAAGGGTTTCGATAAATTCAAGGAGTTGACTACGATGAGACGTTCTCACCTGTAGCAAAGCTAAAGTCTGTGAGGATTATGTTAGCAATCGCTGCATATTATGATTATGAGATATGGCAGATGGATGTCAAAACAGCATTCCTCAATGGAAACATTGATGAAGATTTGTATATGATGCAACCCAAAGGTTTTGTCGATCCTAAAGATGCTAACAAGGTATGCAAACTTCAACGGTCCATTTATGGATTGAAGCAAGCATCCCAAAGTTGGAATCAACGTTTTGATAAGGTGATCAAAAGTTTTGGTTTTATACAAACTTATGGAGAAGCTTGTATTTACAAGAAAGTGAGTGGGAGCTCTGTAGCATTCTTAATACTATATGTGGATGACATATTGTTGATTGGGAATGATGTAGACCTTCTTAATAGTGTCAAGGAATATTTGAATAATATTTTTTCAATGAAGGATCTTGGCGAAGCAGCTTACATATTAGGCATAAAGATTTATAGAGATAGATCGAGACGCCTAATATCATTGTCACAAAGTACATATTTGGACAAAGTTCTAAAGAGGTTTGGAATGGAAGATAGCAAGAAAGGGTTCTTGCCCATATTGCCCAATACGATCTTGAGTAAAACTCAAAGTCCGACAACGGCAGAAGATAGAGAAAAGATGAGTAAGACTCCCTATGCCTCAGCCATAGGATCTCTAATGTATGCCATGCTATGTACTAGACCCGACATTGCATATGCTGTTAGTTTAACTAGCAGATATCAAAGTGATCCAGAGGATCATTGGACAATGATCAAAACATCCTTAAGTACTTGAGAAGAACGAAGGATATGGTTCTTTCTTATGGAGGTGATGAACAACTCGTTGTTAATGGTTACACCGATGCTAGTTGGAACACCGATCCGATGATTCTAAATCACAACTGGATACGTATTTACTTTGAATGGTGCAAGTGATTAGGAGGAGTGCAAAGCAAAGCGTTGTCGCGAGATCTTCAACTGAATTGGAATACATGGCTGCTTGAAGGCTTCACAAGAAGCGATATGGATGAAAGAGTTCATTCTGAGCTGGGTGTGGTTCCTAGTCTTTTGGACCCAATGTCTATCTCTTGTGATAACATGGGCGCCATAGCCAATGCGCAAGAACCAAGGTCACACAAGAAGTTGAAGCACATCAAGCCGTTACGCTATTCGAGAACATATCCAAGATGGGGACATAAAGATTTGCAAAGTACACACAGATCTGAATGTGGCGGATCCGTTGACTAAACCTCTCCCGAGGGCAAAACATGACGAACACCAAACTGCCATGGGTGTTCGGTATATTACCATGTAATCTAGATTAGATGACTCTAGTGCAAGCGGGAGACTGTTGGAGATATGCCCTAGAGGCAATAATAAATATAGTTATTATTATATCTTTGTGTTTATGATAAATGTTTACATTCATGCTATAATAGTATTAACAAGGAAACATTAATACTTGTGTGATTTGTAAACTTAAATTGAAGTCCCTAGTAAAGCCTCTTCATAATACTAGCTTGTTGGTTAATAAATGATTGTGGTTTCCCTATCATGAACATTGAGATGTTATTATCAACAAGATCATATCATTAGGAGAATGATATGGTGGACATACTCCTATAGATAAGCGTAGCATAAAGATCAAGTCATTTTAATAGTTCAATTGTTATATGCTTTCTGATATATAGTAACCTAATTCCTTCGACCATGATATCATGCATATCACCTTCACCGGAAGGATGCTTTGATGCCATCAAACACCACACCGTAACTGGGTGGCTATAAAGGTGGCATTGAGTGTTCGGAAAGTATTGAGACACATGGATCAAGAGTGGGATTTGTCCATCCATATGACGGATAGATATACTCTGGCCCCTCTCGGTGAAATGTCATCCAATTAGCTTGCAAGCATGTGACTGGCTCACAAGGTATCACATATCACGGGAACGAGAAAAGAGTACTTATCAGTAACGACGTTGAACTAGGTATGCAGAGATACCGACGATCATAACCTCGGATAAGTAAACTATCGTGAGATAAAGGGAAATTGGTATCGTATGTAAGTGGTTCATTCGATTGCAAAGTAATCGTAGAAATATGTGGGAGCCATATGAATTTCCAGATTCCTCTATTGGTTATTGTTCGGAGAAGTGTCTCGATCATGTCCGCATAATTCACGAACCATAGGGAGACACACTTAAGGATTCGACGTTGTTTGAGTAGTTATGGAATGATGAGAAAGAGACCGAATGTTGTTCGAGTCTCGGATGGGATCCGGATATCACGAGGAGATCCGGAATGGTCCGGAGAATAAGATTGATATAAGGAAAGTCCTGTTTTGAGTTGGAGAATGGTTAGGTGTTTTCATCGAATGTTCTAGAAGGTTCGGAAGGTCCCAAGACCAAGGGGAAGGGTACATGAATGTGTCATACCAAGTTGGAATGATTGCATCATGTACTAGGTGTCATCGCTGAACAAAATAAAGGGTTTAATCAAATCCTAGTTTGAAAAGTCAAACGCCAATTTGAAAAGTCAAGCCTATTTTGGAAAGTCCAGGAAGTGGAAACCGAGTTGGGAGGAGTTCCTCCTCCACCTTGCCCACTAGGTATCCGAGTTGGGAGGGACTCCTCCCTGGCGCGCCTCCACCTATATAAAGGAGGCAGGCTGCCTCCTAGCACACAAGTTCCCACCCAAAACCCTAGCCCGACGCCGCCTAGGCTCCCTAGCCGACTTGGGCAAGTCCCAAGCCCCAGCCGCCCTAGCACCTCCTTGGTGTGTCTAAACCCTAGATCACCGAGGATCTCTCTCATAGTCCACCATACTCGCTCCGGCTTAAGGCGAAGCTCGCGAGATCTCCCTCTACTTAGGGTACCACGCCAGCCTTAGGAATCGTGAGGAGAGTGCTACAACCTCCGCTTTCTTTGGAACAAGGGAGAGTAAGGTCTTCATCGAGTATCAACGTGTGACCAACGATCAAGGAGAGCCGCTTAACCTTGAGCACGGAAGGATCGTCTCACGCGATCTTGAGATCGGGAAGAGTACGACTACATCACCCACGAGAATCCGCTCTCGTTAAACACTTTGGAATCTTCGAGGGTGAGTTATTCCATCGACTCGTTGCTACAATCTAGTAGATAGATCTTGGCTTGTTTGTTTGTATGCGGTAGAAATTTTTTGTTTTCCATGCTACGAAACCCTTCATAGGGTTCCCTCCGACCCATACTGTCGGTGTGCATCCTTTATGGACTAAGTCAAGGGAAACCCCTAATTTTTATTTAAGGCCAATAGAAGCGCAACATAAATGGGTCAAAATTGTGCAAGCTTGCCAGAAAAGAGTAATTAACCCCAGTCTCTTAGTGATACCCGTGGGGAAAAAGGCTGCGTATGATCATGGCCATAGTAGTCAGACCGGTCATGCTGGAGGTGATTATGATCATGGCGGAGCAAGAAGCCGTGACGGTAGCAACTATCAAGGCCAGAGTAGTCAGGGCCAAGAGGGTGACGGCGGTTATGAATCAGGTCACAGTAGATATGCACACACCGGGTGTGATGGTTATGTATCGGAGGACGGTGGTGAAGGATTAGGGGAAGACATATTCAATGGCGAAGCTGATGAGGACGAGATATATGATGGTTTGTTGCAACATCAAATGGAAGCCGAAGACTCAGAAGGCAACGGATATTTGATGATTCTGGCGAGTCTGATCAAGAAGAGATCGACCAACCTATTCCGGCATCATGGAATAATGACAACACGGCAGCAATGACTGTGAACGATGGGCATGATTCGGTGTGGCAGTATCACGAAAACAACATCTGTCTGGGTGCATTATATCCTATCAAGAGACATCTGCAGGAAGCAATCGTTGAGTGGTCAATGTCCATGCAACGGGTCTTGAAAACGAAGGTGTCATCACAACAATATTTGACATTGGTTTGCGAGGAAGCCGGATGTCCTGCAAGGGTGCATGCCCATGTCCCTAGGTATGACACAAACTGGAAGGTCACCGATGTTGTGATGCACACATGTGAACTTGACAGTGTCCTTCAGGACCATCGTAACCTCACGTCAACCCTCCTGGCTAGACTGTTATACACAGAGATAGTGGAGGGAAAAGCCATGGGGGGTGAAAGCTATCATTAACAAAGTTTCTGTCAGATTCCGCTATAATATTTCATACGGGAAGACTTGGAGGACTAAGCAAAGGGCACTGGAGGCAAGGTATGGTTCGTTTCGATACGGGTATGACTGTGTTGTTAGGATGCTCCAGACACTACAGGCTAGGAATCCAGGCACCTACGTGGACATCCAACACTTTACGTTGCCACAGGAACCTAATTTGAGGGTGCTTCATTGAGTGTTCTTCTCATTTGCTATATGCATAGAAGCTTTCACTCACTGTCGACCAGTCATCTGTGTGGATGGTACATTTCTCACTGGAAAGTACATGTGATGGGGATATGCCTACCGGGGTATACCCAGCAGGACGTTTCCGACTGGCCCAAGACTCGGCGAGTGGGCCTGCAGAAGGCGAGTGGATCGAAGCCCAGCCAGAATCGAGCGATCGGAAGTCAAGGCCCAGGAGTAGATAGGCCCGATCGGGTGAGGTTAAACGATCAAGCTTTAACCGAATCGGTTGAGATATGTAAACCCTAGGGAGGTGAGCCTATATAAACCTCCCTATAGGGTGAGTAGAGATCGTTCAGATACACCAAGCGACTCATTGCCTAGCCGCCGAGCTCGCCACTTGTAACACCTCGATAATACAATCTAGCAGAGTAGGTCTTTACCGGGGGCCGAACCTGGTAAAACCACGTGTCTTTGCCTCATCTCGCACCGCAGATGGCTGGCCGCCTTGCCCTCGTTCTACTACTCGCCGATTGCAAGATCTGCCGTGACCATTCCCACGACAGTGGCGCCCACCGTGGGGCCTGGCCGGTCTGGCCGGTGTTCTGCGGCGAGATCCAATCTGCCCATCAACGAGATGGTCGCCACCGGCCGCATGATAGCGATCGGCGAGATGCTCCAAATCTTGCCGAGCAGCTACGTCCCGGCGATGCGACCCGTCACACATAGCGTGATCCTGCCGATCGGCACGATCAGCCTCTTCGTCGGCCTCACCGACGTCATCGTCTCGGAGGACTCGGCTCGCATCCGCGAGTCGCCGCCACGCGATCAGCTCTCCGAGAGCCAGATCCGCATGATCCACCACCGCCCGAGTACAACTCGCCCACGAACGTGGTCGAATTCAGCCGCCGCAGAGATGCGGCCTCACCGACGACGCCGACTCAGCGACCCCGCGTCACTCACGGATCCATCACCGCGCCTCATCCGGGCTCCATCGCCAGGTCTCCAACGCGGAGATTTCGAGGACCCTCCACCTCGGGATCTTCGACCACCTGGTCGGAGAACTCCGCCGATCTCCGCGACGAACCGTCGCGCCACGCCGACCTACAAGGCGACCGACACCGACCTCCAGAGGATCCATTCTCCACCCGATCCTCCTAACGCCACGGCCACGGAGGTCGAGGAACTCCGCCAAATCGGGCGGAGGTGGTACGCATGAGCAAGGCGCGAAAATTTCGCCGAAAGGTGACGGCAGAATTATCGCGCTACCACCAGCAGCGGATTAGACTTGAACCCCACCGCTCGTGGTGCGCCTGAACTTCGACGACGAAACGACCCGCCCACAGGCCGAGCGCGATCGCGAACGCCGCCGCCAGAGGGAGCGCCGACCCCGCCAGATCAACGGCAATGGGTGCCCCACCCACCCAACCGCACTTCTGAGGACCAGCCATGGATAGTAGTCTCTCACGAGCGAGACGCAAACGGCCTTCCATCGTTCTCCACCCCGATGGACAACCTCGCAGGCCGAGCAGCGTCGACAGCATCACGCGACCGCAACGGCGCCTGCAGATCGAATACGTCAAGGCCCTGCTTGAAGGCCGTCGAGCAGCAGAGAGCGGCCGACTCGCAAGGCGGTATACTCGTGTTCCTCGAAGCAGAGCGCCTCCGCAAGCGCCAACAAGCGGCAAACACCTCAATCGCCCGCCACGAGCCACCGCAGCTCCAACACCGACCGCTAACGCGAACTCTCCACCAACGACCCCCAGCGAACTAACCTTGTCGCCGCCAACGGGCAACCCATCGACGCCCGCACCCACATCATCAACAACCAAAGCCGGCGCGACGCCAGCCCGACGACCGCGACATACCTAACCAATCGCCGCGACGGCGAGCCCATGGGGTCGCCAATCGACGGGCCAAAGTGCTCGGACCAATGATCCGAGGCGAGAAGTATCCGCCAAATTTCAAGGCGCCAAAGAAATAGAAAATACGACTCAGACGACCCGCCGTATGGCTCGACATACCTCATGGCGATGGGGATCGCGGGTCACATCGACCGCTTGCCGTTACCTCCCCGATGATGGAGGGACGTGCAGCAGTGGATCAACACTCTTCCCCGTGACGATCGACCGGGAGGAAATGCGTGACGTCTTCGTCAGGCACTTCGAGTGCTCCTACACCCGCGCCACCACCATTGAGGACCTGGAACGGTGCGTCCAGGGACCCTGCGAATCAACCCGCAACTGGGTCCAACGGTGGCAAGAGCTTTGGTACAACGCGGTCGGAATCCACCCGGACACCGCAATCCATTGCTTCAAGACCTCGTGCCGCTACGAGCCCCTAGTTGCCAAGCTCAAGCGACACTCCCGCACACTCGACAACATCCCCGACCTCCTTGAGATCGCCAAACGGTACGCCGAGGAAGATCCAAACCAGGAACCGACGAAGTCAGAGGCTAACGCCGACGGCGTAACGACGGCGGACGCCGAACCGACCTACGCTACAGCGGCACTCGCCTCACCGGCAAGCGCCGCAGTGACGGGCGATTCGACTTCGTCGCCAACGCCGGGCACGCGCAGCGCGAGCCCAAGAGCTTCCGCCACGACGGAGGGCAACGCCGCGACGGCGGCAACTACAAGAACAAGCCAAGGTTAGATCCTGTGGCCCTCCTTAACCAACCATGTGCGTTCCATAGCAGGGAGGGGAAGCCCGCAACGCACACCACCGCCGACTGCCACACCCTCAGGGAAATCGCGAAGGCACGGCGAGCGCAGGAGGACCCCGACAACGACCCGCCAAACGGCGGAAAATTCGGCAAAGTAGCCGCTCGCTTACACCTTCACGAGCTTCAACACAAACGCGAGAAGAAGGTCATCGCCTGTCGCCGCCAACGCTGCGGTGGCCCAATAGACGCCCCCGCCTCGAACTGTCGGAGCAGCCCATCACCGAGCCGCCAAGACCACTCGCCACGCATCGAATACCTGTGACGAGTCGCCTTGGTGGTCAAGCCCAAGGTTGGCGATCATCGCTCCCCAAGACGACCGATGGACGGCAGCTCCATCAACATCCTCTACTCGACACCTTCAGCGGCTACGCCCCGCGATCAATGATCGAGACGACTCACACCACATTCCACGCATCGCCCCTGGTCGGAAGGCGCACTCGATCGGCAAGGTCACGCTGCCAAGAACCTTCGCACACCGCAAACTTCCGCACCGAGCGGATCGCTCGAGCTGGTGCCTTCGACAGCCTTACCATCGGCCCCGGGCGCCAGCGTTCTCCAAATTCATGGCGCTTACCACGCTGCGCATAACGCGATGAAGCTCCCCGCCGCGGCGGCGTCATCACCATCCACGGCGACCCGACATGGCCACCGAAAAGCGAGGCCAAAGGAGCTGAGCCGACGCATCATCAAGCGGAGACAAACCACGCCGACAATCTCGCCAAGTACGCGAGTGGGGTCAACAATGACGACCCCACCATACCCAAGAAGCCCAACTCAGAGGGCGCAAACACCTCAACCTTTGAGGCCACGACGCACACTCGCACCGTCGAGCTGGTCCCAGGCGACTCGGCCAGACGGTGACGATCGGGACAGGCATGAGCCCAGATAGGAAGGCGCGCCATCGAGTTCCTCCGTGAGAACAAGGACATCTTCGCATGGAAACCCTCCGACATGCCCGGTGTCCCTAGGGAGCTCACCGAGCACAACAAACGCCGACCCCAAAGTATGACTGTCAAGTCGCTAAGGCCCTTCAATGAAGAGCCGTCGAGCAATCGCCAAGGAGGTGCAGCGTTACCGCCACGCTTCATCCGCCAATAAAGTACTCAAGTGGCTGCAAACCCAGTCTTGGTCGAGAAAAGAACGGGACACGGAGAATGTGTATCGACTACACAACCTGAACGGCGCCGCCCAAAGGAGCAGTCCTCCCGCGGATCGATCGATAATCGACTCAACCGGGCTCGAGTCGCTATGTTTTCGACGCCTACTCCGGTATAACCAGATCAAAATGGCTGTCTAAGAAGGAGAAGACGGCGTTCATCACGCCATTCGAGCCTTCGCTACACCGCCATGACCTTCCTCAAGAACGCCGGGCGACCTACCAGGTGCATGCAAGAATGCCTCGCGAGCCAAATTGGCCGCAACATCCACGTCTACATCGACGACGTGGTCGTGAAATACGCCGCCAAGGCGACCTACTACCGACTGGCGAAACTTTCGCCAACTGCGAAGATATAAGATAAAGCTCAACCCAGCAAGTGCACCTTCGTACCCGGACAACCATCGTGGTACGTCTCCAAATGAGGGATCGAGGCGAACCCCACAAAGATCGACACGATCGCCGCTCGGCAAACCCGAGTGCAAGGCGACGCCCGAGCTGGCCGGGTGAGTAGCGGCTCTCGCCGCTTCATCCTCGTCATGAAAAGGCGATGCCCTATACCGCTCGATGAGCAAGAACCCCACCTTCCAAAGGGACAAGGAGGCGAACGACGCCTCGCGACCTCAAAAAGGTGCTACGCCGCACCACTACTCCGCCTCCGACAAAGAACCCATGCTGGTTTACGTCGCGGCGTCCGAGCGTGTCGTCAACGCCGTGATGGTCGTCGAGCGACCAGAGGAAGGAAAGGAGCGCCCGGTTCAGCGGCCGGTGTACTACATCAGCGAGGTCCTCACCGATTCGCGCCAGCGGTACCCACGGTACCAAAAGCTAGTATACGCGTTCAGGCTCAGCCGGCCGACTACTTCCAGGAGCACCCGATCACGGTCGTCTCCTCAAGACCACCGCAAGACATCATCCGAATCGAGAGGCATCCGGCGGTCGCCAAGGGCCGCCGAGATCGGCGCCCACAACATCAAATACGAGCCACGAAGGCGATCAAGTCACATGCACCGCAGACTTCATCGCCGATCGAGGAGGCCTAGCAGCGAGAAGCCGCTGATTCCACTATTGGAGCTCGCACTTCGATGGCTCCAAGAACGGACGGCAGGCGCAGTGGATAGTGTTGACTTCACCAAAGGGCGACAAGCTCCGCTACATCCTCTCGCCTCGACTTCACGCCTGCACCAACAACATGGCTGACGAGGCCCTACTCCACGGCATGCGAGCCGCCAAGGAGATGAACGCCAATCGCCTCCGCTGCTTTAAGATTCCGACCTTGTCATGGGCAAGTCGCCGCACCGCGACGCCGTCTCCTACCATGGCGGCGTATCGCCAAGCGGTGGACAAGTTGGGCTACTTCACGGCTACTGTCGAATGGATCGACAGCGAAAGAATGAGGAGGCCGACGACTCTCTCGCATCGGTTCGGCTCGACTCGCGCCTCCGCAGCGCTTCCTCGACACATTACCAAGCCATCATTATCTCCCCGAGGGAGATCGACATTGGGGTCCCACTACAACCAGAGGCAGCCTTGGTTGCACTCGTCAACGAGCCGCACGACCGACCAAGCCCTACATCGCTTACCGAAGCCGCACTGCCAGCAGACGGGACAGACGTCGAATGATCGCCGTCGATGCAAGTCCTACACCATCATCGACGGCGAAGCTCCACAAGCGCAGCGTCACCGACGTGTTCCAACGCCTGCGTCCAACCAAATGAAGGACGCAAAATCCTCCACGACATTCACTGTGTGATCGCGCCACCACGCCGCCGCCTCGGTCGCCAAGGCTATGCGACACGGCTTTCATCGCCCATCGCACACGCCGACGTTGTCGACATCGCCCAGCGCCGGTGCCGGCACGCCAATCGACGCACGCATCGAGCTCGGCGCCAAAACAATCCCCATCACCGCCATTCGCCGTGTCGGGCATGGACATGGTAGGCCCTTCAAGAAGGCCCTCCGCTACACCCACCGCTAGTCGCCGTCGACAAATTCACGAAGTGGGTGGAGGCCAAGCCAGTCCGAAATGCGACGGAAGACCGCCACTAAATTCTTACGCGAGCTCATATATCGCCACGGGTTCCCCAACAACATCATCACGGACAACGCACCAACTTCGCCAAGGGAGCCATGGCGAATGCGAAGAGCATCATATCCGCTCGACCTCGCGTGCCGCCCACCCGAGTACAACGGCCAGCGGAACGGGCCAACCAAAGCATCCTACACACTACCGCGACTCCAAGTACCACTCGAGCGCACCGGTGCTGGTCGAGGAGTTGCCCTCCGTCATATGGGGGATCCACACCTCGATCAACAGATCGACGGATTCACCCTTCTTCATGGTCTACGGCCGAGGCGTCATGCCCACCGACCTCGAACACGACTCGCTGGTCGCCCACTACACGGAGGCTGCAACGAGCTTGCCCGCCAAGACGGGATCGACCAACTCGATGAAGCACGCGACCGCCGTCACGACCGCCATCTACCAAGGACTCCGCCGCTACCACAGCCGGCGGGTGAAAGCTCGCACCTTCCATGAAGGCGACCGGTGTTACGCCTCATCCAGACAAGAAGGGCATGCACAAGCTCGCCTCCGTGGAAGGCCCATTCGCTATCGTGCGCCAGACCGGCAACGACGCTTACCTCATCGACGTCCGGGACGGCGAACTCGACAAGCGACCATGGAATGTAAACCTCCTCGGAAGTTCTACTCCTAGAACCCCACACATGTACCCTCCAATGCTATGAAATAAAAGAAACGGTTACCGCAAATTGCGCCTACTCTCCATGACTTGTGCCACTGACTTTCGTAATAACAGCACACGCTAAAATGCAGAAGTCAACCTTTGGTACAGCGATCGCACGGCTAAGTAGTGCGTAAGAGCACCAATCACCTCAGTCTTGCATCGCCCACAAAACGCCCACCGGAGCCCCATGGGAGTCGCCTAGCTCGATCGGTTATACGAGCCAAGACAACTGCCCTCGCTTCACAATGACCTTGGTCCTCCGCATCCTCGGCATAGCGACTGAACGTTAAGTACCACGCCGGGATGAAGACCAGTCCGTCGCGAGCGGTCAGGGAAAACACCAAGTAAGAGAGCATGCCCAGACTCACACGCGATCGACCCCACGGGTGCAGGAGGACGCTCACACCAACGCCAAGTCCTCAACCACCCTCGAGTCGCCTCGAACTACTAAGTACCACGCCGGGACTCGACCACCCGACCCGCTCACAAGACGGGAAAACGGTAAAGCATGAGCACTCAAGGAGTCGCCTTGATCGCTCTCCGAGCTCGGGAGAGTCGACCAAAACAACAAAACACATGATAACAACACACACATCATATACGAGGTAAACCCCACAAAAGGGCGGACGCGCACGGGGACTCGTCCAAAATCAATCAAAAGCACACAAACAAATATCAAAATAGACACGACGTCTCATTCAATCGCATGTTGCATTGTTTCATGTTACAAAATATGCCCGCGTGGCAGAACTGCTGCTAATGCCATAAGGCAAACTACCCTACTCTGCAGGCTTCGATGACGACTAAAGATCCCGGCGATGCGGATGAACGCCGTACAGGTTTGATGGATACGCCGCCGCTTCACCCGCCATCACCGCGTGAAAAGGTGCTCGACCTGAAGTCACGATGCGGCGCTGGGTCGTTTCGCGACAACCGCCTCTCGGTACGGCAGGAGGTCGCCCATTGCCCGCATACGCCCGGTACGTGGCGGCACGTTCTGCAACTTGAGGACCTCGATAGCTCCACCGCGCCCGGTCGGCGATGGATACCCACTCGTCACATCGTCAACGCCGAAATCTTCGGGAAGTGGGCGAGTCCAAGGCTCGGTGCCAACGCCCACGCCAAACGCCGACCGCCATGAACTCAACGATCGCGGGCGCTTTCTCCAAATACTTCCACACCTCAACGAGGTCGCTGAATCACCTCCGTGGGCGATATTTCTTGAGGTAGGCACGATGCATCGCCGACATAACGCCGCCGAATCGACGAGCATGCTTACGATCGCCTCGCCGAGCGAAGCTCGCCTCCTTCGCTATCAATGATGCGACTGCGAGTAGAAGACAATGATAAGTACGGCGGACACAAAAACCACAACTATTAGAAAGGGAATATGTACTCAAGCAACGGGCGGGCGAGTCCGTGATGAAGCATCAAGCGACGTGGTCGCCCCAAGCCCAAAGAATAAGGACTTCAGACATTGCGATTCTCGCCGCCGCAATGAGGCCTTAGCTCGCCGTCCGCCGAGCTCGCTTTTCTCGCCTCCCCGCAAGGCCGAGGTCGGCGATCCATTGCCAGCGGCACCCAGAAGCGATTGCGCCGCCACCAACTCACCGCGGGACAAGCCTCGGCGAAGCTTCTTCTCGCCAGCAATAGCTCGAGCCTTTGTTCGCCTCGACGATGGCCATCTCTTTCACGATGTTTCGCGCTAATCGGTCCGCCGATCAGAACTACCTCGGTGAACTACGCCCTAGATACAAGCCCGGATGAGAGATAGCGGTTGAAATAGTACGGCGGGCCCCAAAAGCCACTCACTGGTAGTCCTTTCAGACGTCCCAACCGCTAACCTCTCAACGGGACCAGACGGGCGTAGTCGGCGAAGGGATCAACTACGACAAGTGGGTATGTACGCAAGCCACCATACAAGAGTACATGAGCCACACCATCTAGAAAGAAAGGAATATACCAACGCCATACTAAGAAGATTCAAATGACCTAGATACATCTATAATTTAGGATAACTCCTCATACAAAGACACATCGAGTATCATGGAAGCGGCAAACAAGATCCGAGTACGGATAAGAAGCAAATAGGCATAAGATGCCGGAGAAAATAAGCACATCCCAACTACGGTCTCACGGATCCCGTGCGGAATCTCTACACCATACGATCGTGCCCACATCATCGGCTTCTTCCACCCAAAGATCCGCCCCGAGAAGGTACCGCTCATCTGAATCAAGAATTTATCGTGTGAGACCCTAAGGGTACTCAGCAAGACTTAATGCCTCTAAAGGGGACACAACCTGGGGTGACGCAATTGCAGCATAAGATAAACCCTAGCAATTCTACAGATAAGCGCTAACCATCCGCCTAACCAATGATAGACGGATGTCCGTGAATTTAAGTGCAACAGTTATAATGGTAATCTCATCCGATCCATCCTCCTCCCTGCTTACCAACAAGGAAGCGGACGAACAACCCCATCCGTTGGCAATTTTATTAACCATTCCATGAGTATTGCACTATTTACTAGTCAAGTTACTTTAGTCAAATTAGAAGCGGTACTTTAGTTATGCTTGTCTATGATCAAGAAACTGTGCTCCAAGTCGTCCATAACCGCGGACACGGCTTTCAGAAAGTTTTACCCGGCCGGGGTGCACCAATAGCAACACACACTCGATCAACCTCGGAAAAACCAAATCAAAACCCAACGAGGCCTTCACGACAAAGCAATCACAAGATTCAGAAATATTTCAGGGGCCACCCTTTGAGTAGATCATAACGGAGTAAGCAAGCTCGAGACGGCCTCAAGGTCTGCGTCAATGGCGGTGGCAATGGGAACCCGAAAGGATCGGGCTTGTCGATACCGCGTAAACATTCCGCCTAAATAAAGCGATGTGCTACCTGCACAATCGTAAATAAAGCAGTAAACATGGCATAAGTACAGGATAGTAATAAAACCTCAAACTAGTTTGTGGCCCCAAGAAATAAGACGGAATCAAGCTCTGGCTCAGGGGGGTCCCATATACCTCCCGGATGTGGATAGCGCGATAAATCAAGGAACAGGAATCAAGTACTGGGTCTTACGGGACACAAGTGAGCAGGAACAACCACATAGCAGATATTGCTCACCGGTGCCACTTTCTTTAGTTATCCCAGAACTACTCAGGTTAAGTTGTTTAGGTACCTCATTATACATCAGACTCTCACAAACCCTACACATGCTGTACTACGACTCGCATGGCTCAAACAACTCCTATGGTAGTGGCTCATGGGATGGAGGAAAGCTTGTTGGGGTTTAGAATTAAAGGCTATGCATACTTGGGATTCATTTTAATGCAATCGCGACTCAATGATGCAAGAATAAGATAGAGGCAATAGGTCGTATGTATGCAAGCATGTGGTGGTGCTTGCTGGTGTCTGTTGAAGCAAAGGACGGTTCTGGTAGTGCTCTGGTTCTCTTGATACAACCCCGCTCGATGTCTATCCGAAAAACCAAACAAACAAGGCCAACATAAATATAGAGCACAAGCATATGAATAAGATCGTCAAGCAAACAATCATGCCATGATGAATGATGCACAATTTACATGGCAAGAAAGGTAGCATGGCATGGTGAGGTGTGAAGAACAAGAAAGTAACATTTCATTGAGTTTTAGAATCACAATTGTTGCCATAGCATTTGTTGTTTAACATACACTTATATGATGCATGCTGCAATTGAAGTCATAGATAGCATATTCAGAAAGGTCTCGTCGAGCTGATCATTTTTGACTATTTACTTGCTGGATTTGGATTTACAAAACAAAAGTTATGAATTGTCGAAAAACCAGTGGCATTTGATGTAATTAACATGAACTTGGAATTTTACTTGAGCAAAACACTAAACAGATGGCATATTTGAATTCCTCTCATTTTTCTGAATCAAAAACATATATCATTTGCCTAATTTGGATAAAGCATGCAAAAGTTATTAAAATCTGAATTTGAATTTGCATTTTAAATTATTTAAAATAATTTGAATTTGAAACCGTGATCGAACGTTTTCTCCTCTGTCCGGCTGAGCCGCAGACAGGTGGACCAGGGGTATCTCGCCCACACGCAGCGGCTCGAGAGCAACTGGACCGCGGGTTGAATAAACGAAACCGCAGAACCTTTTTAGAAAACTTCAGAGACAATGGCCGGAGAAGGACCGCGGGTTGAGTGAGCGAAGGGCGGGGTCATCGCAAACGCGCACACGCGCCAGGGGAGGACTGCGGGTTCTCTGGTTCTTGTGGGAGCCTTTTCGCAAGATTCCGCTTGGCCGGTGGGGCCTCAAGGGTCGCGTAGCTAAAAGGTTGGGGAAAGGGCTTTCAAGAAAACGACGCCTGTGGCACTTTCTCTTCCTCTGCAGACGAAAGCGAGCACGCCGCGTGATGTGGAAAAAAGGCGCGCCAGAGTCGACCTCGCGACCGCGGCGCGATGGAACCGCGCGGCAGTCTGCAGGCGTGATGCTACAGGCGCTAGCGTGCTAGATAGTGGCGCTCGTAAACTTGCAGACACACACTGGCCGGCGCTTAAGAGCGTTCGGCAAGCAGGCGAAACCAGTGAAGCGGACAAGCACGGAGGATGTCAGGGAGGTCGTGGGCTCACCGCGGCGTGTTGGCGTGGTCGGTTGAGAATGGGGTAGCGATCCACTGAGGCTGGCGCTCCGTCGATCTAGGGTTTGGCGGCGGCGTCGCTCCGGCGGTTCTGCCCTTCCTCCTCACGTCGGCTCGGGCGTCGCAGTGAGCTCCAAAGAACGTCCTCGACACCTTGCCTCACCGCTAGAACAACCGAGGCGGTGGTGAGCGGTGGCGATGAGGAAGGAAGGGGAGGCGGGGGCATGCGGGGGATGCTGGGATGGGATCAGGGAGGCGGAGAGGATAGGAAGGGATAAGAAGGAGGGGCGCGGTGGTTGCGTGGGGGAGGAGGCAGGGTGCCACCTTTCGGCCTCCCTCACGTGATCGTCGTGGCGGTTCCAGGTAAGGCACTAGGAGGGTGGTGGCGGTGGCCCTGGGGCAGCTGTGGCTGTGAAGCGCCCAGTGGGTCTTGAGGCGTGGGGGGCAAGGCAGAGAGAGGAGATAAGAGGAAGGGACCACTCGGGCTAGGGCTAGGAGGGATGGATCCCATGCCGTGTGGGGGCGACTAGGGGTCTGGTGTGTGGCATGTAGGTAGAGAGAGGTGAGAGGGACATAGGGCAGGGGACATGCTAGATAGGAGGGAGGGTAGTGCTAGGGTTTTAGCTTAGGGATAGAAGTAGAGATTATTTAGGATATAAGTAAATTAGGGTTTAGTTTAGGTTAGAAAAGAGGAGAGAGATGTTGTTTGGGTTTTGTTAGAGGAAAAATGTAGTTTAGGGTTTAGTTTAGGTTAATGGTAAAATAGGGTTTTGGATTTAGGATAGATTTGAATTAGGGTCTTTGCTTGCAAGGTAAGAAGGTGGAGGGTACTAATCTTGGTCAAGCCAACTACAAGCACTAACAAGAAAAGCAAGAAAGAGGGGAAAGAAGAGATGGCCAAAAGGTTGGTGATGGGGTTTTGGGTTCATGCATGATCCAAACATAGGTCAAGCAAGAACAAAAGAAGGGGTGGGTTAAGATTTAGCATGCTCATTAGCACAAGTGGGTGCAAGGTTCAAGGGTTTTGATGAAGCCATAGGAGAAGGAGTGAGAGGTTTAGCACTACCAACACAAGGTCACACAAGAAAGAAGGGATCCATTTAGAATGCCAACAAAACCAAAAGCTAGGAAGAGAATACTTGCATGGCCCATGCAAGACAATTAAAGCAAAGGTCATATTGTGAAAACAACATTGTTTCTTGTGGCTTTTAATCCTTGCATTCCCAAAAGGTGGGCAAAGGCCAAGCAATAGATTAGAGTGGATCCAACCAACAACATGGGCTAAGGAAACTCAATAAAAGGCCAAGCCCATATTATTGGATGGTGGAATTATAAGGTGGTGAAACATAAGGTGGTGGAGTCAAAAGAGATGCCCCAACTCAACTTGGGCATTTAGCAATTTAGTAAGGACCAAATACAATATCAAGAAGCAACTACAATTAATCATGCACATGAGATAAGAAGCAAACAAGAAAAGGTTTTATATGATGCTCAAATGCAAGGGACATGATGACATGAGCATGATATGATGATGATGCAACAATTATATGTTGGAAGTGGCCCATTTATTATTAAACTTAGTAGCATTACGTGGTTGAACAACCGGGATGCTACAACTCTCCCCACTAAACAGGAATCTGCCGAGATTCTAGGAAGAAAGAAGAAGACACAAAGAGAGAAGGATGGTTGTACGGAGTTCATCTTCACGCTCCCAAGTTGCTTCATCAGAATGGTGTGACCACGCACCTTGCGTAATTTGATGGACTTGTTGCGAGTCCTTCGCTCTGCGTCTCGAGGATTTTGGTGGGGTGCTCTTGATAAGAGAGATCTTCTTGGAGGTCGATTAGCTCGTGATCCACAGTCTTGCCGGGGTCTTTGAAGCACTTCTTGAGCTGCGAGATGTGGAAAACATCATGGACTTTGAGTTTTTCCTAAGCTCTAGTGCATAAGCAACTTCTCCTCTTCTATCACGTATCTTGAAAGGACCGATGTATCTAGGAGCCAACTTTCCTTTGATACCAAGCGGTGTGTTCCTCTCATGGGAGTGACACGAAGGTAGTAGAGATCACCAGGGCATATACCATATCTGTGCTTCTGTCATAGTTGCTCTTCCGACGACTACGAGCAATCTTGAGTTCTCGAATGATATGCACCTTCTCCTCTGCCTGAGTCACAATGTCAGGCCCAAACCAGATTCTTTCTCCTGCGCCTGACCAACCAATGGGAGTTCTGCACTTCCGACCATAGAGAGCCTCGAATGGTGCCATCTTCAGACTCTTCTGGAAGCTGTTGTTGTAGGAGAATTCAGCATATGGAAGGCATTCCTCCCACTTCATGCCAAACGAGATGACGTAAGCTCTAAGCATGTCCTCGAGAATCGATTGATCCTCTCCACTTGTCCTTGCGATGAGGGTGGTAGCAATCTTTGAAGTTCAACCGTTCCCAAAGCTTTTGGAAACTCTCCCGAACTTTGAGGTGAAGATGCTCCCACGATCCGAACTGATTTCAAGCGGAACCCCATACAAAGAGACAATCCTTAATATAAAGCTCACCCAATCAAGTCCGAAATTGTTTCTTGATCGGGAAGAAGTGTGCCACTTTAGAAAGCTGTCGATGACAACAAAAATTGCATTGTTGCCCTTCTGCGACCTCGGAAAGCCGTGATGAAGTCCATCTCAACTTTCTCCCATTTCCATTAGGAGGTTTCAATGGTCAGAAGACCAAATGGTTTCTGATGAACAGCCTTGACTCTGCGGCAGACATCACATTCTGAGACATACTTGGCACAATACCGTTTCAACCCAGGCCACCAGTACTGTGTTTTCAAGTCCATGTACATCTTTGTGCTGCCAGGATGGATAGAAAGGACCGAATCATGTGCCTCCTTGAGCAATTGATCTCTCAGACCCGGGTAGTTTGGAACAAACATCCGGTGATCAAAGAAGAGCGTGCCCTGATCATCAACATGGAAGGATTCATACTTCGGAGTGCCAAGCTTAGCGATGAGCTTTTTAGTGTGCGGATCACCACGCTGACGAGACCGAATCTGTTCTTCCAAGAGAGGAGTAGCCAGAAGGTTCAGAAGATGCCCTTGTTCCACAATCTCGTGTTCGGTGACGGAATTCCTCGCAAGAGAGAGGCTGCTCTTCCACCATGAGGTTGTTGACATAAGCTTTACGACTAAGCGCATCGCCATGACGTTTGCTTTTCCAGAGTGTAGTTGATGGTCACATCAAGTCATTGATGGCTTCAATCCATCTCCTTTGCGAAGATTGAGATCCGGTTGAGTGAAGATATACTTCAAACTCTTGTGGTCGAGAAGATCTCAGCGGTTACCCGACAAGTAGTGCCTCCACGACTTCAAAGCAAAGACCACTGCTAGCTCAAGGTCATGCGTGGGATAGTTGACCTCATGCGTCTTCAACTGACGAGAGGCATAAGCAACCACCTGTCTCTCTTGCATAAGGACCGCACCCAATCCTTGCAAAGAGGCATCGCAGAAGATCTGGAAAGGCTTGGATGTATCCGGAGGAACCAAGACTGGCGTGGAAGTGAGCTTCGCTTTGAGTGTCTCAAAGCTCTCTTGGCAAGCAGGAGTCCACAGGTACTTCTTTCCTTTCTTGAGGAGATCGGTAAGAGGCTTTGCTATCTTCGAGAAGTTCTGCACAAAGCGACGGCAATAGCTAGCCAAGCCGAGAAAACTCCGCACTTCCTTGACATTAGCAGGAGGAAGCCATTCAACTATAGTCTTCACGGTTTCCGGGTTGACTGCAATGCCCTTGGCAGAGATAACATGCCCCAGATAGGTTACTTGAGTAACGAACTCACACTTTGAGAACTTGGCATACAAGCGGTTCTCACGAAGCTTGTTCAGGACACACCTCAGGTGCTCTTCATGCTCCTCCTTGGACTTGGAATAGACGAGAATATCATCCAGATATACCACCACAAACTTGTCCAGGTACTCCATGAAAACGGAGTTCATCAGCCTCGAGAAGGTAGCAGGTGCGTTGGTGAGGCCGAAAGACATGACCGTGTACTCATACAGGCCATAGCGAGTGGTGAAAGCTGTCTTGGGCACATCCTCTTTGCGAATTTTGATTTGGTGATAACCACTTCTCAAATCGAGCTTAGAGAACACCACAGCTCCTGCTAGCTGGTCAAACAGATCATTTATCCGAGGGAGAGGATATTTGTTCTTGATGGTTTTAGCATTTAGAGCCGGTAGTCAACACAGAGCCTATCGGTTACATCACGCTTCTTCACGATTGTTGGACTACCCCAAGAAGAAGTGCTATCTTGAATGAAACCCAACTTCTCTTGTTCATCAAGTTGTCGTTTAAGTTCACTTTCGGAAGGACCCATCTTGTATGGCCTCTTGGAGATAGGAGCCGTTCGAGTTCAAGCTCGATCACGAATTCAACCTCGCGATCCGGAGGCATACAGCAACTCTTCAGGAAAACATCAGGAAACTCACGGACCACTTTGGTACCTTCGGAATAGCTTCCATAGCATCATCATTGAGCGCCAAGGAATAGAGTGGACATGCGAGTCGGACTTGGAGAAAAGACTAGATGGCCTTGAGGATCTTCAAAGACACCGGCGTTGAGACAATCAATCACAATTGCATTCTTTGTCAACCAATCCATGCCCAAGATGACATCAATGTCGAGTTGCCCGAACAATCAAAGAAGCGAAATGAAGAACCACCAATCTCAACTTGGTTGCCATGGCTGATCTTAGTTGCCATCATATTTGCTCCGGAGAAAGAACCATCAACTTCTTTTGAAGAGGACCCGGACTAACTCGTTCTCATTTGCAAACTTGTGAGACACAAATGAATGCGATGCAGAATCAAAGAGAACTCGTGCAGGCGAGTTAATCGAAGCATACCCATGACAACTCCAGTGCGAGCTCGGCTTGAGGCGTTGGCGATTAGCTCGAACAACCGCAGACCCGGGCTTAGTGTTGATGTTGAGCCGGCGGTGGTGCACGAATCGAGGAGAGCTTGTTGCAGATCTTGGCGGGGTTGAGGAGAGCTTTGTTCTTCATTAGGCAGTTCAGCGGGATGTCCATGATCTCCACATGTGTAACAAGCACCGCGAGGGCGTGGAGCGAGCCGAGGACTCCGCCAGGCGCTCGGTAAGGGTTGTTGTAGCCCACAGGAGCCTTGATGGTGAAGTTTGGTGGCCTTGACGTGAAACTTCAGGTCTTGGTGGAGCCGGGGCGACGGTGGGGTGTTAGGAACCCGGACACGCCCGCTTAGAAGGAGTTGCCATTGCTGCCGAACTTGATGCATCCTATTGTGTTTCTTGGACTCCTCAAACATCCGCCTACTAGCCTCCTCTTGTAGTGCCATATCTGCAGTTCAGGAAGGTTGCCGGTCTTGCATGCGTGAGTGCATACTTGATCGACGCATTGAGCCCTTGCACGAATCTCTTCGCTTTTCTTGTCATCAGATACCTCATCACCACCATAGCGAGACAAGTTCATGAAGTTCCTGATGTAGGTGTTCACGTTCTCATTGCCATGCTTCAAGTTGAGGAAAGCATTCTTCATCCGTTCCATCACAATCTCTGAGAGGAACTGTTCCTTGAAAGCGGTGAACCTCTCCCAAGTGGGCTGGAACCCAGCGGCTAGCCTTCGTAGTTTTCCCACCATAGAGCAAGTCTCCCTTGAGCGGATGAGTAGCACACTTTACCCATTCCTGTTACGGTACATCGCAGTCTCTAGCAGCCTTGAGATCTCATGCCAATCATCGATCAAGAGGTCGGTCACACATCGAATCGGGTTGAACTTGAGGAAGCTCTTGATGTCACCACGCTTGGGAGGTGGAGGAAGTGGAGTGAACTCGTTCCTTCTGACGCTCTCCTCAAAGCGCAGCTGGTTCTCTTGCATGGCGCCAGAGCATTGGCTATGCTTGACACCGCTGAGCCCAGTTCCGGAGGAATGTCCTCCTCAGTCCGGCGTGGGGGAGCCATCCTCATTGATGTAAACTCAAGTCAGTACTATAATGGAGAATGATAATAATCCAAAATAGTACCAAGATGGAATTAACTAAGATTAAAGGATACAATTTACTGAGATGATATAAAAATATCAACAAAGTTCATAGCACCTCAAAGATATTAAGCATATCGCATTAATCGAAAAGAAGTGTGGTACACAAACATATCAAAGAAAAATTTTCCACAAATTTCGCATTAAAATACCAATAGATGCAAAATTACTTAACTAATCAAGATTAGTGACTCTACCGATCCAATATACAAAAGCAAATGATACAAGTAGTGGTATGGTCGCGACTCCATCCCGCACTCAAATCATTACTCAAGACATGAACAAGTGGAACACATATCCTAACCCTTCTTCCACGCAGAAACCTACTGATTGGTACTACGAAACGAACACCCCAAACAAGATAGCGGATACAAAAGGAAGATAGATTGCGTCGGTTTACAAAAGCACATTGGTATGGAATGTACCAACGATGGATAACCAAAGGCGATAAGATACCAACTTGGATGCAACAGAGACAAAGGACTACACACACACACACACACACACACATCCTATGGTACTACGAAACCCGTAACACGTGAATCCTAGTTTGAACTTTGAGAAGAGGATTGAAAGCGTTGCACTTCCTTACCGTAAAAGGGTGGGTGGGAGGTAAGAAGAAAAATGAAGCGATCCTACTCTCGCTTTTGTTTTTCCCTATATACATAACTACTAAAATATTTGCTAGATCGACAACGACTGCTTATTGAAACCTCAAGGTCGGGATGGCTCGATACCAATTGTAACTACCTCGGTGAACTACGCTCCTAGATACAAGCCCGGATGAGAGATAGGTTGAAATAGTACGGGCCCCAAAAGCCACTCACGGTAGTCCTTTCAGACGTCCCAACCGCTAACCTCTCAACGGGACCTCAGACGGCGTGGTCGGCGGCGAAGGATCAACTACGACACAAGTGGGTATGTACGCAAGCCACCATACAAGAGTACATCGAGCCACACCATCTAGAAAGAAAGGAAATATACCAACGCCATACGGCAAGATTCAAATGACCTAGATACATCTATAATTTAGGATAACTCCTCATACAAAGACACATCGAGTATCATGCAAGCGGCAAACAAGATCCGAGTACGGATAAGAAGCAAATAGGCATAAGATGCCAGAAAATAAGCACATCCCAACTACAGGTCTCACGGATCCCGTGCCGGAATCTCTACACCATACGATCGTTGCCCACATCATCGGCTTCTTCCACCCAAAGATCCGTCACGAGAAGGTACACTCATCCGAATCAAGAATTTATCGTGTGAGACCCTAAGGGTACTCAAGAAGACTTAATGCCTCTAAAGGGGACACAACCTGGGTGACGAATTGCAGCATAAGATAAACCCTAGCAATTCTACAGATAGCTAACCATCCGCCTAACCAATGATAGACGGATGTCCGTGAATTTAAGTGCAACATTATAATGGTAATCTCATCCGATCCATCCTCCTCCTCGCTACCAACAAGGAAGCGGACGAACAACCCCATCCGTTGGCAATTTTATTAACCATTCCATGAGTATTGCACTATTTACTAGTCAAGTTACTTTAGTCAAATTAGAAGCGGTACTTTAGTTATGCTTGTCTATGATCAAGAAACTGCTCCAAGTCGTCCATAACCGCATGACACGGCCGAGAAAGTTTTACCCGCCGGGTGCACCAATAGCAACACACACGATCAACCTCGAAAACCAAATCAAAACCCAACGAGGCCTTCACGACAAAGCAATCACAAGATTCAGAATATTTCAGGGGCCACCCTTGAGTAGATCCCAAGCGGAGTAAGCAAGCTAGACGGCCTCAAGGTCTGCGTCAATGGCGGAAACGACTAGGAACCGAAAGTGTGGACTGGCTTGTCGATACAGCGTAAACATTCCGCTAAAAAGCGATGCAGTGTGCGTTACCTCGCACAATCGTAAATAAAGCGATAAACATGGCATAAGTACAGGATAGTAATAAAACCTCAAACTAGTTTGTGGCCCCAAGAAATAAGAGCGGAATCAAGCTCGCCTGTGGGGGTCCCATATACCTCCGGATGTGGATAGCGCGATAAATCAAGGAACAGGAATCAAGTAATCGGGTCTTCACGGACACAAGTGAGCAGGAAAACCAAATAGCAGATATTGCTCACCGGTGCCACTTTCTTTAGTTATCCCAGAACTACTCAGGTTAAGTTGTTTAGGTACCTCATTATACATCAGACTCTCACAAACCCTACACATGCTGTACTACGACTCGCATGGCTCAAACAACTCCTATGGTAGTGGCTCATGGGATGGAGGAAACAAGCTTGTTGGGTTTAAAAGTAAAGGCTATGCATACTTGGGATTCATTTTAATGCAATCATGACTCAATGATGCAAGAATAAGATAGAGGCAATAGGTATTGTATGTATGCAAGCATGTGGTGGTGCTTGCTGGTGTCTGTTGAAGCAAAGGACGGTTCGGTAGTGCTCACGGTTCTCTTGATACAACCCACCCGGTGTCTATCCGAGAAAAACCAAACAAACAAGGCCAACATAAATATAGAGCACAAGCATATGAATAAGATGCGTCAAGCAAACAATCATGCCATGATGAATGATGCACAATTTACATGGCAAGAAAGGTAGCATGGCATGGTGAGGTGTGAAGAACAAGAAAGTAACATTTCATTGAGTTTTAGAATCACAATTGTTGCCATAGCATTTGTTGTTTAACATACACTTATATGATGCATGCTGCAATTGAAGTCATAGATAGCATATTCAGAAAGGTCTCGTCGAGCTGATCATTTTTGACTATTTACTTGCTGGATTTGGATTTACAAAACAAAAGTTATGAATTGTCGAAAAACCAGTGGCATTTGATGTAATTAACATGAACTTGGAATTTTACTTGAGCAAAACACTAAACAGATGGCATATTTGAATTCCTCTCATTTTTCTGAATCAAAAACATATATCATTTGCCTAATTTGGATAAAGCATGCAAAAGTTATTAAAATCAATTTGAATTTGCATTTTAAATTATTTAAAATAATTTGAATTTGAAACCGATTCGAACGTTTTCTCCCGATCTGTCCCAGCCTGAGCATGAGCAGCAGGTGGACCAGGGGTATCTTCAGCCCACACGGCAGCTCGAGCAACTGGACCGCGGTTGAATAAACGAAACCGCAGGAACCTTTTAGAAAACTTCAGAGAGCCAGTGAGGCCAAAAGGACCGCGGGTTGAGTGGCGTAAGGAGGGGTCATCTGCAAAACGCACACGCCGGGGGAGGACTGGTTCGACTGGTTCTTGTGGGAGCCTTTTCAAGATTCCGTCGCCATTGGCAGTGGGGCCTCAAGGGTCGCGGTAGCTAAAGGTTGGGGAAAGGGGCTGCGCAAAAACGACGCCTGTGAGCACTGCTTTCTCTTCCTCTGCAGTGAGCGAGCACGCCGCATGAGGGGGAAAAAAGGAGGCGCGCCAGAGTCGACCTCGCGACATGAAGCCTTGTGGGCGGGAACCAGCGGGCGGGTGCAGTTGATGCTACAGGCGCTAGCGTCTAGATAGGGTGCGCGCAGAACTTCTGAGACACACACTCGCCTGGCGGCTAAGAGCGTTCGGCAAACGAACCGAGCAACCAGGAAGCGGACAAGCACGGGGAGGATGTCTGGGAGGTCGTGGGCTCACCGCGGGCGTGTTGGCGTGGTCGGTTCGAGCTGGGGGTAGCGATCACGGTGGCGAGGCCGTCGATCTAGGGTTTGGCGACGGCGGCTCCGGGCGGTTTCCTGTCCTTCCTCCTCGCGTCCGGCTCCGGGCGTCAGGCGAGCTCCAGCGTCCTCGACACCTTGGCCTCCTTCACTGCCCGAACAACCGAGGCGTGGTGAGCAGTGGCGGTGATGAGGAAGGGGAAGGCAGGGGCATGCGGGGGATCTTTGGGATGGGATCTGGGAGGCGAGAGAGGGATAGGAAGGGGATAAGAAGGAGGAGGCGCGGTGTGGTTGCGTGGGGGAGGGAAGGTGGTGCCACCTTTCGGCCTCCTCACGTGATCGTCGTGGCTGTGCCAGGGGTAAGGCACTAGGAGGGTGAGGCTGGCGGTGGCCACAGGGCAGCTCGTGGCCGTGAAGCAGCAGTGGGTCTTGAGGCGTGGGCAGGGCAAGGCAGAGAGAGGAGATAAGAGGAAGGGACCACTCGGGCTAGGGCTAGGAGGGATGGATCCCATGCCGTGGGGCGACTAGGGGTCTGGTGGGTGTGGCATGTAGGTAGAGAGAGGTGAGAGGGACATAGGGCAAGGGACATGCTAGATAGGAGGGAGGGTAGTGCTAGGATTTTAGCTTAGGGATAGAAGTAGAGATTATTTAGGATATAAGTAAATTAGGGTTTAGTTTAGGTTAGAAAAGAGAGAGAGAGATGTTGTTTGGGTTTTGTTAGAGGAAAAATGTAGTTTAGGGTTTAGTTTAGGTTAATGGTAAAATAGGGTTTTGGATTTAGGATAGATTTGAATTAGGGTCTTTGCTTGCAAGGTAAGAAGGTGGAGGGTACTAATCTTGGTCAAGCCAACTACAAGCACTAACAAGAAAAGCAAGAAAAGAGGGGAAAGAAGAGAGATGGCCAGGTTGGTGATGGGTTTTGGGTTCATGCATGATCCAAACATAGGTCAAGCAAGAACAAAAGAAGGGGTGGGTTAAGATTTAGCAGTGCTCATTAGCACAAGTGGGTGCAAGGTTCAAGGGTTTTGATGAAGCCATAGGAGAAGGAGTGAGAGGTTTAGCACTACCAACACAAGGTCACACAAGAAAGAAGGGATCCATTTAGAATGCCAACAAAACCAAAAGCTAGGAAGAGAATACTTGCATGGCCCATGCAAGACAATTAAAGCCCAAAGGTCATATTGTGAAAACAACATTGTTTCTTGTGGCTTTTAATCCTTGCATTCCCAAAAAGGTGGGCAAAGGCCAAGCAATAGATTAGAGTGGATCCAACCAACAACATGGGCTAAGAAACTCAATAAAAGGCCAAGCCCATATTATTGGATGGTGGAATTATAAGGTGGTGAAACATAAGGTGGTGGAGTCAAAAGAGAGATGCCCCCAACTCAACTTGGGCATTTAGCAATTTAGTAAGGACCAAATACAATATCAAGAAGCAACTACAATTAATCATGCACATGAGATAAGAAGCAAACAAGAAAAGGTTTTATATGATGCTCAAATGCAAGGGGACATGATGACATGAGCATGATATGATGATGATGCAACAATTATATGTTGGAAGTGGCCCATTTTATTATTAAACTTAGTAGCATTACAGTGGTTAGACAACTGGGATGCTACACTGACTCAAGCTGCAGACCCTGCACATCACCAAAAAAAATGTTAGTCAAATCAAAATTCCTAAGTGCCCACCCGCTGAAATTCAGCAAGTGCGCACTCGGGGACTGGCGATCAAAAAATTCCTAAGTGCCCACCCGCTAAAATTTAGTGCGCGCGCACTCGGGGACTGGATGCGACCAACAAAAAGATGCGAAATTATAAGAATCAGGCCGCTGCAAAGCACCGACCTGATCCTCGGGGACTGGATGTACCTGGATGGCCGCGCCAAGCATGCCGTGGAGTTGTACCGCGTCCACGGACGCGAGAAGTGCCGGCGTGTGCCCGCGACGTTGGTCGACTTCAGCGGCGGTCCTGTGAGCGTGGCTCGAGGCGAGGCCCACTCGCCGTGGTCGCCTTGGTCACGAAGAGCGGGAAGGTAGCGATAGGCACTGCTCCGAGAGGTCGACTCCGCCGTTCCAGGCAATGAAGTACCCTCCTTCGTAGACGCGGCTGCTTCCATCACGGGCCCGGCTGCTGCGACCGCTGTATCGTCAAAGATAGTGATGGTGTCGTCGCCTTGGCCTTCTTACTGCCATCCGCCGAGGCGACGACCTTGTTCGCCTTCCTCTTGCGGGAAGGATCTTCCTCGCTAGCGGCGGAGGGCACCTTGCACTACGGAGGCCCATCCTCTTCACCGGTCCTGCATCAATCGAATCAACAAAACAATCGAAATAGTTATGAAAAATAAGGAAAGGTGGCGAACTCACTTGGCGGTAGGATGAAACGCAGTCCGCACGGAGGCCGGTTTTCCAGCTCGGGGCCTAGACAGTGAGTGAGCCAACTCCGGGACGCCGTTCCCAAGACACGGACTTCTTCGTTGTTGAGGCCGGTGGCGCCCTGGGACATCCTCACGGATCCTCCTGCGAGGCGGTTGCCGCAACCGGATCCTCCTTGCGGCGAAGCCACCAGTGAGCTCCCCAGCCAGATCGGCGAATGGCGGAGGCATTGAAGCCAACGGCACTTCCATTTGCCGCGTCCAAAGACGGTTGTCGCTGGTGGCGCCGTCGCCGCCGGGCTGAGCGTCTGAGCCGCCACGAGTGACGCCGACGGCCTCGTCTTCTTTTCGGGGGCTCGCCCTTCCTTCTTCTTCTTCTTTGGCGGGTGGCTTGACGACGCGAGGTGGTCTCTGGAGCTCGTCGTCATCGTCATGACGTTCGAGGCTTACCTTGCCTCGATCTACATTGTCGTTGTTCGCGGTCTTTCGGACCAGCGGGGCGACCTCCTCTTCGGACTCGTCCTCGTTTCCCTTGGTAGGCGGCGATTCGCCTCTGTCCTGGGCGGATGGGCCCGAGCTCTCATCATCCGAAGGTGGGAGCCACCCTTCCACCACTTGGAATAGCTGCAACGAATACAAAACAGAATCAGAATTACCGTGACTGCATTTACTGCGACTGCGAGCAAGGTAAAGAAATTACCGTTGGAGCCGGACGCTTCACGGTGTAGGGGGCGACCCCAGCCTGCGCATCCAGGTACACCACCTGGGTAATCTTCTTCAACGCTGGGAGATAATCCTCCAGCCTCCACTCGTCGAGGCAGGCCTTCGTCGAGTCTCCTCGGCCCGTGTACTGGTACATGTAGTGGTCGCGTTGGGCGAGTGGAACGAGCCGCCGCCCAAGCCAGCAATTGTAAAAGTTTATCGTTTGAAGGCCCTTCTTTTTCAGACCACGGATGGTCTGGAGCATCTTGTCAACGACCAACCGCTGGTCGTCGGGGAGCTTGCCGACTTGGAGATTGCGCGCTGGAGCGACTAGAGGAGTACCGCGGGATCGCCACCGCCTCCGGTCGCCTCGCCACGTAGAACCACGACTTCTTCGGTCGCTCTACGCCTTGGCGGGTAGCATCGATCAAAGAAAGAAGCTTTGGACTTGAGCTGAAGCGTCACGCCGCCAGCCTAACATTGGGCCGCCTCCTCGCGGCTGATCCGTCCGTGGAAGATCTTGCCACAAGGGAAGTAGGGCGGCAGCCATAGCATTCGCAGAACGCCACGAAGATGGCGAGCTGCTCGATGCTGGGGACCTGATCGAAGGCTGGATCCGTAGGTAAGCGAAGCGCGGAAGAATAGGGACGTGAAACCCTAGCCCCGCCGAGATGACGGTGAACAGACGAATTCCTCTCGCGGGTTTGGGGTCGTTTCTTGCTGAGGGATACGCCAATAGCCGGCTCGCGGGATCCCGCCTCCTCGAAAGAGGCGGATCGCCTTGTGCACTTGGACCTACCCACGGCTCGGTGGAAAGGGCCATGGCCGAGATTGGTTGAGATCGGAGGATTTGGTCATGGATCGTGGAGCGAAGGAAGGAAAATGCGCACTTTTCGGAAGAAGTGGTGAGGAGTTGGCTCTCGATTGCTGCCATTCCTCTTATATAGCGGGAGTTACCCGCCAAATCGAGAGCCGTTACCACCTTGGTGATTACGCCGAAAGTTACCGTTGGATTACCCCAACGGCTAGTTTGACCACGCCTGATGGTCCAACTACGGCCACTCGGCTCGCCGACCCAATCACTAAGACAGTGTTTTCGCCGACTCGACTCGCCAAAGCTGCGACCTGGATCATTGGTTGTCTCCTTTATAGGAGCCCGACGATTCGATTGGTGCCTACTCGGCCGTATACTCCATTGCCAGCCACCACGCCTAATCGACGGCGGCCTCGGGACTATCGATGGGGATATGCCTACCGGGTATACCAGCAGACGCTTCCGACCGCCCAAGACTCGGCGAGTGGGCCTGCAGAGCGGCGAGTGGATCGAAGCCCACCAGAACCGAGCGATCGGAAGCTGAAGGCCCAAAGTAGTAGATAGGCCCAATCGAGGTTAAGCTCATCAAAGCTTTAACAATCGGTTGAGATATGTAAACTCTAGGGAGGTGAGCCTATATAAACCTCCCTATAGGGTGAGTAGAGATCGTTCAGATACACCAAGAGACTCACGCCTAGCCGCCGAGCTCGCCTTGTAACACCTCGATAATACAATCTAGCGGTAGGGTCTTTACCCTCGGGGCGAACACAGGTAAAACCCTATGTCTTTGCCCTCATCTCGCACCGCAGATGGCTGGCCGCCCTTGCCCCTCGTTCTACTACTCGCTGCCGATTGCAGCATCTGCCGTGACCATTCCCACGACAACATGGGTCAGATATTGACTGCCATAGGTCAAGATGGAAACAATCAAGTTGTTCCACTTGCATTTGCTTTCGTGTAGAGCGAGAACATCGAGAGTTGGGTATAGTTTTTCAGGCAGCTGAAGATAGCAAATGTGAGAGATACACCGAATGTATGCGTCCTTCATGATAGGAATCCAGGTATACTAAGCGTGATAAAGAAGCTCACACAGCCCACTCTTGATGAAGTTAATCCATGGCTGGACATGCAGAGTCGTTGGTGCATGCGGCATCTAGGGGACAACGTTTTCTCACATTTCAAGAATAAGGCTCTTATGAACCTATTCAAGAAGCTTTGCAAGCAGAACCAAGAGTGTAAGTACATCAAGTGTCGTGGCTATCTTGATGACTTCACTAAAAACATGTGACTCAGAGGAGAGCAGCTAGAGCAGCAGCGGTCGCGGCTCATGCATCGGCGTTAGCTGCACAGTCAACAATAGGAGCAGCACCACCAGAGGAAGAACCCATTGCCCTTTGTGACTTGCCAGGATTTGACCAACCCGGTACTAGGAGAAGGCCTGACAGAAGGATTAAAAATTTTCAGGAATGGATACAACACGAGCCCGTAGAGAGGTGGTCTCTGCTATATGACACTCATGGTGCTAGGTTTGGCGTCATGACTACAAATCTAGCTGAAACTTACAACTTTGTCTTGAGAGGCGAGGATGCGCCATTAATGACCATTGTGGGGTGTATTTTCACGGAACTCAAGTATTTCGAGAGACTCAGATGGCTCAGATGCATATCATGAACAACCCAAACACGAGGTATTGTTCAAAGATCATGCATTACATGGATGCCAAGATGGAGAAGGCTCGGTCCATGCATGTCGTCGCCATGGATAATCAGGAAAGAAGGTTCGAGGTACGCCTCCCTTCCAACCGGATTGGAACAGGAGAAGAGGTAAAGACACAAGAGGTGAGGATAGGAAACGAAGCCTGGCCAACGTATGAGTGCACGTGCAATAAACCCAAGTTGTTGCATCTCCCTTGCTCGCATGTACTAGCTGCATGCGGGCTGATGGGAGCTACAGACTGAGGTGGCTCAGTACGGACGATCACTTTCGACCGTTCCTCTTGTGCCCCGTCAGCAGACTCAGTCCTTTGCCCGGCGGGTCGAGGAGAAGCTACGGCGTATCTACGCGACCATCACGTGCACCATCGTATCAGACGTCGTTCAACACCGAGCAGCACAACGTCCACCGCGTCACTCGGTGGAGGAGCGCGCCCCACGTCGCTCCACGCAGCAGAGCCCACCGCGTCGATCCATGGAGGAGCAGCCACCTTCTCCAGACCAGGCTGGAGGCTCGGGATGGCCCGAGGAGCATATTTCTCCTCCACTCTGCCACGGGCCTCGTCCATGACTCCCACAGCAGGCGTCGCCGAGAGCACCACCTCTAAACCAGGCTGGAGGCTCGGGGTGGCAGCAATCACAGTTTACTTCCGACCCGTGGCAGCAATCGCAGTTTAATATCGACCAGTGGCAGCAAAACCAGATTACTTTCGAAAAGTGGCAGCAGCAGCAGATCCCCTACATGGACTTCGCTTATCGACCATAATCTCATCCTCATG
Source organism: Avena longiglumis (assembly GCA_030063025.1). Classification (NCBI taxonomy): domain Eukaryota; kingdom Viridiplantae; phylum Streptophyta; class Magnoliopsida; order Poales; family Poaceae; genus Avena; species Avena longiglumis. The sequence goes on along the minus strand of CP125973.1, from coordinate 97,064,116 downwards.
GCAAGCTTGTCCCTTCCTACTATTGTTAGATGCAGTATGCCATTGTTCAGTACTTAATTTCTTGTACACTAGCAGGAGACTCTGTTTCATGGCATACTGACGACCATGATCAGCAGACACAGCATGAGCAGGTAGACTGGTTTGGCCAGTATCATCCAGGTACTCCACCACCTATCCCCACACATGTTACACAGGATCAAGGTGAAGGGTCAACTGCACCTCGCCGTGATGTGATGCCATCCCACAGATATGAATGGAGTACATCGAGGCCTTCGCCACCTCGCCGTCAACACCAGTGATATCTACTTATGTATCAGACATTTATCTATCTATGTATGAGACATACATCTATCTATATATGAGACACCATTCTATTATTTCACGTGTTTTATTCGACAAACACCTAAACATAGCTTGCAACACAGTTCAGCATAACTTGCGGTACATAAATAAGAGTCTTATCTATCCCTAGCATGATGTCTTTCCCTTTCCCTTCGATGATGCCTCGCCCTTTCCCTTCGACGATCCCTCGCACTTGCTCTTCTTGGCCTGCGCTTTCTTCTTCTCCTGCCTATTGTCCCACTCAGCTCTCGCCTTGCTTCCAACGGGTGGCGGCATGAAGATATCATCCTCATCTTCGCTCTCTTCTATCCAGGCCCTAGGTGCCGCAACCTGCTCCATTATGTCAACTTGACTCTTCTTGGCCTGCGCTTTCTTCTTCTCCTGCCTCTTGTCCCACTCAGCTCTCTCCTTGCTTCCAACGGGTGGCGGCATGAAGATATCATCCTCATCTTCGCTCTCTTCTATCCAGGACCAATGTGCCTTAGCCCGCTCCATCATGTGAGCTTCACTCTTGAAGTTGAGCTTGTACCACCTTGCCTGGATCCTGATAAGCTCTGCTCATATCTGATTTGGGGTCTTTAGTTTCCACCCTCTCCGATGAAGTTCCTTACCAAGCATAACGAGAGCATCATAGTTCCTTACCACCGTCTCCCATTGGGCTGGTTCATCGCCTATCATAACATTTCTGGCTTCTTGGAAAAGCTCAACTGACATCTGTGCCGGCCAGGAAAACGCGTCGGTCATAGTGGACAGGAGTGGAGGGAAATGCGAGAGCAAGAGGAGAGGAGAGGAGGGAAATGAGAGAGTAAGAGGAGGAAGAAATGAACTGGGTGAAAAGATACATCTCGTTGCCGAACCGAATAGGCGGGAAAAAAGGACGGAAAGTAGTGGCGAGAAAAAAGGGCGGGAAATAGTGGCGGAAAAAAAGGGCGGGAAGTACTGGCGAGAAAAATCGGCGGGAAGGAGTGGCGAGAAAAATCGGCGGGAAGGACTGGCGGGAAAAATCAGCGGGAAGGAGTGGCGAGAAAAATCGGCGGAAGAGACGGCTGGAAAAACCGCGCGAAACAATAGTCCGAAACCTAAAACGTATTTGGACGTGGACGTACTCTGCATGATCAATGCCACCGTCTTCATTTCGAAAGACGACACCATCGGTCGTCTTTTGGAAAGACGACCGGATCCATTGCCGTTTCGTGTATTATTTATGAAATTGAATAAAAAATGTATTATTTTAAAAAAATTAGCTTGAAAAAGGGCTCGGTTGGTGGAAAAAGAAGAAAAATGAATATTCGATTTTACAGTTACCATTTGCGGAATCTGTTTTGCCTGAGAGCACTCATACCTTAGAACAGCTTTTCAGACCCTCTTATAAGCATTTTAAGGTTCAGGTATACTTGCTCCGTTCAGAAATATAAGATGTTTCATTTTTATGAATTGGATGTATTTAACCATCTTTTAGTGTATCGTTTTAGTGTATCGTTTCGTAAAGGTTCGGAGTGAATCTATATACTAAAATTTATTAAGATATACTTATTTTATTACAAAGCTAAAATATTTTATATTTTTAAACAAAGTGAATATAAGGGATCTGCTAGAGTTGCTCTTATGCTCTGCAAAAAAGACCCAACTAGTTCGATCACCCCCCGACGAGGCGGCCACCAAGAAGACGATGACAACTTCCTAGACTCATAGGTTTGCAGGTGTTGACATAACTGAACCGTGTATGTATCTAAACCAGATATAACCTCCTAGCTCCGAAGGGGAAGGCCCCGGTACAGGTCACTAGGCCGCCTCCTTTGACAACCTTGTGTATTAATAATCATGAATAGCATTACAAAAGAAACCGAAATATAATAAAGATTATAAATAACTCAATGGATCACTTAGCGACGGCTATGAACACTGGCGCGAGCCGAAAGCATATCGGTGGTCCTTGCTCCTATGAAATTGCAAGGACTAGGATGCTCTTTTTGTTTGAAAATAAATGACTTGAATTTGTTTCACATGTGTCTATATGCGTTTTAGCGTATAAATACATGAACCTAAATAAATCAAAGTCACCTATTTCTGATTTTATTTGTAGAATACGATATTCCATCTCCACACGTGAGCTGCCCGTTATCTCTTGTGCACATCTTCCAATCGCTCAATTAACACCTTTTTTTTCTTGTCATGGTTGTCTATGTTTTCTTTGTGTGTGGAAAGGACTCTGACGCTAAAAAAAACGATGTTACAAAACACCACAAGAAAGGCAAAAATTACAATAAAATCTTTGAGATGCCCTTTGTCTTTAACGTCTAGACCGTGTCGACGGCTCACGACCGCTGCCACTCCTGTCTGAGCCGGTCTAACGTTGTTGGTTACAACAGAAATTTATGGAATAGGCACAGAAAATCACACCCGTCCTAGAGACGAAGAGGAAGAAGTAACATCGATGAAGCTCCATGACGATCCGTATGTCCCGACAACTAGAAAAAGTCTCCTTATATAGACACACCAATTGCCAAGATACTAAGAGAATTAATAGATGCAATGATGCTAACCCTCATAGGTCCTTCATTGACTTCAAATCGGGCGCTCAACAATTGTTGTTCTATGTTTCGAGAAAATGTCTATCAGACGCCGCCACATGCAAAAAGAAAATTGACTATGATGTCACCGGTCAAATGTCCTGCCAAGGTCTTGTTTATTTTTCTTATATTTTTATTCTTAAGATCTTATTTACTTTTTTCGTATTTGCTAGTGTATTCGAGAGGATCAGAGAGGATTATTTCTCCATAAAATCCCCGTAATCATTTACCAAGCCTGGTTTGCCAGAATAATCCCGAGATATCCCACTCTTGGATATCTTGGGATTATTCCGGCCAAACCATGCTTGGTAAATGGTGGGGAGTTTTTAATCTAGATAGATTATGGTGGAGAGTTTTTAAACTAGGAAAAAATAAGAGGATTTGCAAAATATCTTAGGGTTATCCTGCCTAAACTTAGTGTGGTAAATGGACTATAGAGATTTTGTGGGATTTAAAATAATCCCCTCCCATCAAAATAAATACACTTAAATAAAGCTAAATACAAGAGAAGTAAACAAGGCCGAAAACAAGTACTCCCTCCGTCTAAAAATAATTAAGATAATATAGCAGTGCTAACATTTAAAAAAATTAAGATGGATTTAACTAAATTCATATGTATCTACACATGTTTTAACACGTTTCAGTGTGTAGATGCAAACCTTGACATATCCAAACACTTTTACTTATTTTAGGACGGAGAGAGTATATTAAATTTGAGCAAGGACATAAATTTGAAATAATCTGAATATCCTCTGTGTTTCCATCTATGGAGTATTACTCCAGCTACATTGCCTGCAGAAAAAAAACGTAATTGGCCGACTAGCTACGCTTACCGGCAAACCAGCTGATCCCTCCCCGGTTCCTAGTTCCGGCCACTGAAAAAAATGGCGGAGATTGCCGGCGACGAGACCCCACCGCTACCTTCGTCTTCCGGCGCCGGTGAATCCTCTCTCTACTCGTCCCCTCCTTCGCCCACCACCCACGCCGGCGACAAGCGGCCGCCACGAGCGACGAAGCCCGGCACGAAACGCCTCGTCCTCACCGCCTCCGTCCTCCTCTCCTTCCTCGTCGGTACTAACGCCCACCTCTCCAAATCTACCAGAGTTTTAGGGTTTTTTCTCTTCTCCGTATAACCCTTGCGCATCTCGCTTTCTATCTCTCCATAGGACTGCCCTTCCTGCTCAAATCCACCGAGATCCACCGGTCGCCGCTGCCCTCCGATGCAATCGCCGACCTGTCCCGCCGCCTCCACTCTCATCCTCCCTCGTTTCCCTGCGCTCTCCACGCGGTCTTCCTCCGCTCCGGTCCTGGCTCCTCCGTTTCCTCCCTTGCCGATCAGCTCGAGCGGGCAATCTCGAGCCAACCCCACGGCCTCCCTGCGTCTTCAACTGCCGGGAACATCTCCGTATCAGTCACCCTGCAATCGGACGGTAGTTGCTCCAGCAGCAGCACTGTTGCTTCGCCTTGGCGATGTGGGTCTGTGACCACTGCAGACTCGGTCCGCGGTGATGAGGTGTTCGATGAATTGCTGCACTCAGCATTGGGTGGTGGGGATCGGATGAAGGTTTACACTGTTGTCATTGTCGAGAGCGATGATGAGAAGGGAACGAGGGTTGTGATTGGAAAGCACCGTCACGCTTGGGTGGTTGGGAAGGTTGATGAGGCTGAGGCTGTGTCACTTATTGGCAAGGTATTCATCAAGTATTTCATGAATGGCGGTATCGAGGATGGTGAGACAGGCATTGGGAAAGGAGAGTTCATGCCAGTTGGTTCAGACGGGAACGTTGTTCTTTCATTTAGTTTGTTGAATGCTGATCCGAGTGATTGGGTCTATGATTGGTAAGAACAAAAACTTGAGATATTGTATGCAAATCGTTGCTTCATTATTGCTTGTGATATTTCCTTATTTATCTGCAATTCTGCATTGCTAGAAAAATTCAAAATATAACTTGTCCTGAGTTATGATAAACTGTGGGCATCTGATAGCTTCCTTATTTAGAATCAACTACATTTTCTGTCGTTGTAGTTAGCTAATTTCAAACATACAGTTTCACACCCTATTATTGCTGTTGATGTTGGATTTCTTATGGTTATGCACCCCACATGTAGGGATTTTGAAAATATTGGTGTGAGGTGTGGGCATCTGATAGCTTCCTTATTTAAAATCAACAATATTTTTCTGTCGTTGTAGTCAGCTAATTTCAAACATACAGTTTCACACCTTATTATTGCTGTTGATGTTGGATTTCTTATTGTTATGCACCCCACATGTAGGGATTTTGAAAATATCGGTGTGAGGATGCTGACTCCTGTGGTTGAGGCATTGCGACCAATTGCTGATATTAATATAGAGAGCCAGGTGCATATTTGCCTTATTTGGGCTAAACTTGGATCCTCGATCTCTCGTGAAGGTGCCAATATTAATAAGCACTTTACAACTGCTCCTTCTCTTTTCAGGTTCTGTATCACACTCCAAAGTCGTCCTATTCTCATTCTGACGATAAACTGGGTGGCAATGTCCTTAGTATGGGAGACATTCCTTTCTTTGTATGTTCCTGACTTTCTCTGGCGAAGTAATCTAGTCTTACTCGTTGGCTCGTTGCTGCATTCTTTGGATAACTACTTGTTAGTGCCAGTATAAGTTTCAGCTACACTAATTTAATTGTTGCAATAATTTGATAGGTAAACTCAAATGAATGGCACTTGGATACATCGCTTTCAGCTACTGGACGATCAAAAGTTCTTCAATTTGTGGTGTATGCTTTTACTTTTAGATCAGACCTGCATCTTACATTTGTACACTTTGCATGACATGATATGGTTTATGTTCCTAAACATATTTAAAACATGCGTATGATTCTGTCCCCCTTTTCATGTCCTCTGCTACTCTTAATTATTACACTCTATTTTCATGTGCCAAACTCCTGAGGTGATCCCTTTTTTAGCCGCCCCTTCCGGTGTGAACAGTACCCTTTGCAGAATATATCATAGTTCTTACCTGGATTTCTGATTTTCCAAGCGTACACAGACATAGCGCAATATGCATAGAAGTTCTAATTACCAGGTTTACTAAATTGTACTCCTTCAGATCCAAATCAATTGACACAGCTTTGTCATCTAACTGCTTCTTAGATGCTCATCCAGCTTTGTCATCTGGAGTATGAACTTATTAGATGCTCATTTAGTCATCTAACTGCTTGTTCTGTAATAAACAGATATGTTCCATCTGCAAGGGAATGCCCTTTGTATTTGCAGCTTCCAAATGGGGAGCTTTCAAAAACTAATGCGTTTATTTCCCCAGTAAGTACATTTTACATTATTTCTGCTGTCCAATCTTACCATTTTACTTGACAGTGTTCTACTGTAATTTAGATGTGGGGAGGTGTTGTTATCTGGAACCCACCAGGCTGTTCACTTGGCCCTAAGAAGACGGGTGGGACTCAGACCAAAGTGTCATCACAGGTGTGTAGAATTCACCATATTTTTTGTTTTGCCTTTTTATATGTTTGTAAGAGCATTATGTCCTGATGCATTTATATGCAACAGGAACTTATGGAGACTCTAGAAATCTTCATCGGACAGCTAAGGCAATTATTTGGTCTAAAGCCAACTTATCATGCCCAAGGCATGGATGTGGCAACTAAATTCCTAGTTAGTGAAAAGGGGTTTGCACAATGGTGAGAATATCTCCTTGCTTGTGTACTAGGATACCATGGTACATGTTCATTTTGTTATCACAAACCACAGCTTTACAAAATCTGGATGCATATTTTGTATATGTAGTCACTCAGACTAGAGAACATATTCGCTACCGTTATCATCGAAATACCATGTCCTTCTTACAACAGTTTGCAATTGCTCAAATTATCGGTACTGTAGTATGAATCAATCAAGGAGTAAATTCATCAAGTATAGAAGTTGTCACCTAAATATCAGTATCTAGTATTATGCAATCCTTCTGTATTTAGTTTGTGAAAGTCTGTCTTTTCTTTACCATATAACTTCCTGCTTCATTGTCCAGCAGTTGTGAGTTTTGAAGTTCACTTAGTTTTGTTAAATTGTCGAACCTGTTGATCTCTAAGGTTCTTTACAGAAGTTACTAGTGATCTTCTTTTGCAGGGAACTAGATTTATTGTACCGACATCATGCATGTTCCAATCTCTTGTCATGCCTCGCCACCTTGGAGTCTCTTTCCAGTTTGGTACGTCCAAAATTCTCAATGAGTTATAATTTAATCTTCACAGAGATGTACACTAATGTTGTTTCTGTTGGCAGGTCCAGTCGCTCCCAAGAATGATTGTTATGGACGAAATCGGGAGACAGGTTTGTTCCTCTACCACTCCTGCTAAATAGTAAATAGATAGCTCATGGTGCTTCCCAGCAAAAAAAAAAGAGAAGAAAAAGAAAGATGGCTCATGCTTCTATGTAGCAGCGTTTTTATTTTTTATTTTTGGTGTAATTTTTTTTGACTCTGACTAAGCAACAGAGCATTCAGATAAACCTCCACATGCTTCACAACCCTGAACATTCATGATGTCTGGTGTTACTTCTTACACCTTCTTGCCTACAGTTACACTTGTAAACAGTTGTCTTTTATGTTCAAGTCTTTACTCTTTATGCCTTCTGATTCTGAACAAGAAACAGAACATTCAGATAAAAGTCCATGTGCTCATAACCCTGAATATTCATGGTGTTCGTTTATATTTTTTATGCCTGTGTACGTTTAGACACTGCCTTTCATGTCTAAGTGAGTCTTTACATAAGTTTGGCCAAGTTTGTTCTAACTTCTGACAAGTAATATTTTTTCCAGGTTGAGCTTTCTCTTGAAGCTGCAAGTTTAGCTCAAAGAAACGCCACTCTTGGAATAAGCGATTCTTCAGCAGGCAAGTTGAGGACACATTTTATTGCACAACAAGGTAATCATAGATTGGAAGGATTTTGTTAACATTGTGCTGTCCTGCAGTGTCTGCAACAAGAGCAAGGGCATTGGCTGAGGATGCCTTTTTCCATCCATCCATTAGTTCAATCAGCTATGCTTCGGTGGAGCACTACTTTGCGATTTACATGGTTAGTATATTCACTGAATTACGATTGACAAGCCACTACTTTCAAATCCTCTGTCCTGAACACAGGAAGGCAAGAGAGTTATTGCTCTGTTGTCTATTCTTCAAACCATGGTCATAGCATTGTAGTCTCACTTTTTTGACTTTTCATAGCATCGTAGTCTGCAGAGCAACATCAACGTCCTCTTATGTGCGCTGTGTAATGTTGGCATGAAAGTTGTAGACTGATAATAATTCTCATGGTGCATCTTCCTTCCATGTCATGACCTTGCATTACTCATTCAGCATTTCCCACCTTTGAAGCGCTCATATCAGTTCCATCGATTCCAAAACTACCTTGTAACACCACTAGAGAACCCTGTGAATGCTGACACGTTCCACCTTTTGCAGCCATTCTTTGCACCGGTTTCTCTGCACGTGCTGCTGGCGGCCATCAAAGAGCTGAAGCGCTACAAGGTGGAGCGGGCCAAGTACTCGGCGTTCCTCGCTTCCCAGGCTACGTCCTCCTGATCAGAATGTGAGAGGGAGACACCCCAGCATTGGTGCTCACGCTTGGTACCATCTCACGAAGTTTGCCAGGTGATGGAAGGTAGTAGACGTGATGATCTGTGATGGCACGCTTGTACATCTGAGATCTGACGCTGGGTTGGTGGGCCGTCACGCGATCCTAGGCACACACGTAGAGCCTACAAGTGTGCACGTAATGTAATGTAAATTAATTAATCTGTAGTTTGTGGTAGGTTTTGTAGTCTGAGGCGAAGGTGGCGTGGAGCCCAGAGTTTTGCTGGTACGTAGAATTTGGCTCACTCACATGAATTACACGTCAAATTTGAAGTTTGAATTGGTATTATTGTTGTATGATGAACCAGTGTACTGTAAGTATCATTTTTTTGGTGACACTGACACCCCTCCAAGCAAGTGCTGACTGGACTGCTACTGTTTGCGTAGGCGAGATGATCGCACGCTAGTCGCAAAAGAAGATGGTACGGGTACCATTCTAGAGCGAGAGAGGCATGCCTCCAGTGTGCATTTTTTGGGTTCTCTGTGAATGCCCACGCAAAAAGGTAAAGAAAGACCCCACCCCACAGCCCAAAGCGACAAACAAGAAACAACTGCAGGTGAAAAACCGCACCTTTGGGTAGTTACCGTGCCGCGCACATAGCAATGACAGACTCGGGTCGACGACGAACCGCGGCACCGCAGCGGTTGCGGCAAGGCACGCACGCACGCTACTACGCTCTCTCCCCTTCGCCTTCCTCCCCTTCCCCCTCCCCCAAACCAAACCAAAACCTCTCCTTTGCTCTCTGCCTCTGTCCAAACCCAATGCGCCTGTAGCGCCGCGGCGGTAACTCCCCCCGGCACCGATCACGATGCCGTCGTCATCGCCTCCGCCGCGCGGGGCGACAGGCGACCTGGTGCCGCCGTGGCTGAGAGCCCTGCCGCTGGCGCCGGAGTTCCACCCCACGGAGGCCGAGTTCGCCGACCCCGTCGCCTACATCCTCAAGATCGAGCCCGCCGCGGCGCCCTACGGCATCTGCAAGGTCGTGCCGCCCTGCGCGCAGCCGCCCCGGAAGACCACCCTCGCCAACCTCGCCCGCTCCTTCGCCGCGCTCCACCCCTCCGACGACGCCACGCCACCGTCCTTCCCCGCCCGCCACCAGTACGTGGGCCTCTACGCGCGCCGCGCCCTCCCGGCGGTCCAGGCCGCCTGGCTCTCCGCGCGCCGCTACACGCTCCAGCAGTTCGAGGCCAGGGCCGCGGCCGCGCGCAGGCCGCTCCTCGCCCGCCTCGGCGTGCCCGCCTCCAGGCACGCCCACCTCTCCCCGCTCGACCACGACGCCCTCTTCTGGCGCGCCGCCGCCGCCGACCGCGCCGTCACCGTCGACTACGCCAGCGACATGCCCGGCTCCGGCTTCTCCGCCCCCTCCCCCGCCGCCGCCGCCGCGCGCCAGGTCCATCGGCCCGCGCACGTCGGCGACACGGCATGGAACATGCGCGCCGCCGCCAGGAGCCCCGGGTCGCTGCTCCGCTTCGCGCGCGACGAGGTGCCAGGGGTCACCACGCCCATGCTCTACGTCGGCATGCTCTTCAGCTGGTTCGCCTGGCACGTCGAGGACCACGACCTCCACAGCATCAACTACCTGCACTTCGGGGCAGCCAAGACGTGGTACGGGGTGCCGCGCGACGCCGCGCTCGCATTCGAGGACGTCGTGCGCGTCCACGGATACGGCGGGGAGGTCAACCCACTACGTGAGCCGCGGCCACACACACCCTCTCTGTACACGTTCCGTCTCCTCCGCTGCTCTGATTGCCAAGCGATTTTGTTGGTGCAGAGACCTTCGCGACGCTGGGGAAGAAAACAACCGTCATGTCCCCTCAAGTCTTCGTCCGCTCAGGGGTGCCCTGCTGCAGGTTGGTGCAGAATGCAGGGGAGTTCGTCGTCACGTTCCCGGGATCATATCACTCCGGTTTCAGTCACGGTGAGCACCTGCACTAGTCAACATCACTGAAAAGCCACCCTTCATATGCTGCATCGTCTGTTTTATGAACGCGTTTGCAATTTTGCATGTCTAATGCATGCCATAATACCAAACCTTTTGTCCCGAACTATACATAATTAGTTTGCCTGGTAAACATGTATGTTTGCCAGGCAAACTTTGCAAGTGATATCCATGTGGTGCCAACCTTTTATTTATAAAAATGTTATAGTTGGAATAGAATTAAAGTTTTGTATGTATACTGTTATTCAATGTATTATAAGGTGCAATAAGAAACACATTCTAGATTTTTTGACTTTGAGTCCAGTGGACTGTAGGGCATTATGCAGAGAAATTCAAGAATGTGCTAGAAATAAAGACCATCCTGGGCTTATATTTATATTCACGTATCCCTTCCCTGTCCTGAGTTTGTTTATGCATCTTGACATGGGATCTTCATCAGTTCATCTCATCTATGCAAGATGTGTATTTGCAGTGAACACTGTGGTAGTGTGGTGCACACATCTTTGCTCCTAAACTTAAACTGTTTGTTATTTGGACATCGCTTTGCTTGCACTTGCAATAGCAATTATAACCCCATTGAGGACCTTTTCTATTTGGTCAGGTTTCAACTGTGGTGAGGCATCGAATATAGCTACTCCTGAATGGTTGACAGTAGCGAAAGAGGCAGCAATCCGGAGGGCATCAATCAACCGACCCCCCATGCTTTCGCATTATCAGCTGCTTTATGAACTTGCAGTGTCAATGTGCATCAGGTATTCGACACAACTCCCGTGCTTCATGACGCACACTTGTTCTTTTGAGATAATTTGTTATCCTCCTGCCTCCTACAAAAAATACCGATCTTGTAAGTCCTTATCACTGTCCAACTTATATTACGTTTTCACCGGAAAATAATTCGTCAGCAGGTGTGCAATGTGTAAGCTCCATGTGTTAACTGAAATATGCTTCTGTGACCAGTGTTGACAATATATGGTGTTCCACTTTCAGTTTCTCTGGCCCAGGCAAGGAAGTTGTATATTTTTTTCAATTCTGTGTCTTACAGTAGTTATGACTTAATGACGATGCTTCAATTTGGTGCCTCTGTGTTCATGCATATTGGAGCTGTTTTCTAACATAGCTCTTTCTGTGCTTGGAGTTGGCATCAGTTATCCATCAGAAGTTGCATGCTTCATGATTCACACTAAATAATTTGTCAGCCTCCTGCCTCCTTCAAAAGCACCACTCTCATTAGTATTTATCATTGTCCAACTTATGTGATGTTTTCACCTGAAAATAACTGGTGAACATGTGTGCAATCTGTAACTTCCATGGGTTTACTGATATGGTTTCGTGATCAGTGTTGTCAATATTTGATGTTCCACTCTCACTTGCTTTGACCAAAGCAAGCAAGTTGTATATTTTTCACTTCTGTTTCTTTCTGTATCCATGGCTTAATTATAATGCTTTTATCTGGTAACCATATTCATGTATATATATTACTGGAGCTGTTTTAGGCTTTTAGCTTTTATTTGTTTGGAGTTGTTACCAAGTGCACCATTTTGTATATTTTTTTTGACCCTGTACTTATTTTTTCCAACAATTATATTTCTAGGGATCCATCCACTGGGGCAATGGAACCACGGAGTTGTAGATTAAAAGAGAAGAAAAAGGGCGAAGGGGGGCAATTGGTCAAGAAGTTATTTGTCCAAAATGTTATTCAAGACAATGAACTCCTTAGTTGTCTTCTGAATGATGGGTCTTCTTGCATTATTCTTCCTATAAATGCTCATGATGGTCCTGTTCTTTCAGCTTTACGCTCAAGATACCAATTAAAACCTAAATCCAATTTATCAGATGACCTATGCAGTAGTGGAAAAACTCTGGAAGCCTCGAGATGCTTACCACTGAATGAAGCATTTGATAGGGATGGTGAAATTAGAAACTGTGGTGCTTTGTCTTCATCCAAAGAAAGATCATTACCAGCCTGCTCTGGAAAGAAATACCCACCAGCAAGATATATGCATGATAGTGTAAATCTCTCTAGTTCATCTGACACATATAGTGCAGAAGGTGATGGGGCGGATATAATCAGTGCTGCTGGTCTCTTAGATCAGGGTTTATTATCCTGTGTCAGCTGTGGGATTTTAAGTTTCTCGTGCGTGGCTGTCATCAAACCAAGAGAGTGTGCATCGAACTACATCTCTTCTGATTATAATTTGATTAATGATCAGCTTGTTGGACCTGGAGGGAGTCATCTGGCAAATGCAACAGGAATAGAAGGGACTAATGGTGGCATTCTACGTAAGTTACACATCTTACAATGTATACCATCATCCTTTTACCACTGACTTATCTTCCTTTTTTTTCGAGTTAACATGCGCTTCTTTATTGATACGGTTATGTGCTGAGTTACTGTTAGATAATTTGTAGGAAATAGTCAAAAAATATTAATGCTTTAGGATCCCTCAGAACGTAGCCCGTTCAGAATTCAATGGTTAAAATAAATGCAGATTTGTCCCTCTGATTTTATTTCTTCAGAAACAAAAAAAATGCAGCTAATAAAATAGAACATTATCCTTGAAACTTTATTCTCCGACTAGGGTGTCAAGTGGGATCCCACCTAAATCCCACTTCTAGTTCATTTGCCAAATTTTTAGTGTAAATTTTGACCAAAAATTTGCACTAGATTTTGAGAAATGAACTCTAGATTTTGAGAAATGAACTAGAAGTGGGATTTAGGCGGGATCCCACCTGACACCCTATCTCCGACTATGCTACATTGCAAATTTAACCCCTAGGTATTTTTTCTATTTTTTAGAGGGATTATACAAGTACTGACTTTACTGTTTGTTGCCTCAGAAATTGGGCCATCTAAATTTTATTTAGATCATTTTTGGATTATTGTTTTCTTGTTTGAAGTTGTTTCGCCAGTGTCTTTCTTATGGTGGATGTCAATAAGTAATGATACCCATGTCTTATTTTGTTGCTCATCAATATTAGTTGCTCTTCATGCATCCTACGACTTATGGACCATCACGTTAATTCCAAACAGAGGACGCCACAGGTGTTTCTAGATCCTTGTAGAGACAAACATGCACGGATGTAACTTGTGTCGCTCTAGTAGGATTTCTAGTTCATTGTCTTGCCGAAGTGGATTTCATACTAGTTTCTTTTGGCTTATAGCATCAATCATGTTATCTGATGCAATCTTTATATTCCTAATCAACATGCAGGGCCCTGTTTTGAACCATATGGCAATGAAATACTTTCTGATGCTGAACCTGTCAATAAAAATTCTGCTCTTGGTTCCGATGAAGATATTCATAACAAAAAGCTTAAGGTCTCTCATGAATCCATGGAATTATCGGGGCACATGACTGAGCCACAGCACAATGGCTCAAGTAATATCTGTTTTGATGAAATGAAGATTTCCTCAAGTAGCGATAAATGCCAACAAAGGCCATCATCCCAGAGCTCTCAGTGTATTGCTGGCTCAGGTATTTCAAATGGACCAAGAGGTGTTCGCACAAGAAACAAATATAAACTTAAGCTGGCACTGTCTGAAGGTTTTCAGCTAAGGGATAATCGTTTGACAATGGAACAGAAGGTTCTACCTGAACCGTCAAGCTCAGAAAAGATTCTGAAGGAGGAGACGCTTGATGCCAGTGGCACAGATTATGATGGTAGATGTAACAGCACTGAAATCGTTATGGATGACCCTAGAAGCTCTGCTGCTACAGTGAACATCTTAAATAAATCAATTGTGAAGTTTGATAAGGATTCATCAAGAATGCATGTATTTTGTCTTGAGCATGCTGTCGAGGTCGAGAAGCAGCTCCGAGCAATTGGTGGTGCCAAAGTTATTCTTTTATGTCGTCCAGGTAGGTCATCAAGCTGCTTGCTCATCGTGAGTGCAGTGCACCTTCTTAAATCTAGTATTTTTGAACTTGCTGCATGCACTCTAGTGTTGCATGTACCCAGTATGATTGAGCAATGGCCCATTCTGATTGTACTTGAATATGTTAATGCACGAGCCATTCAACACATGTTACTAGGTTGCCCCTTTTTTTTTGTTCAATACTGTAGCACATTATACCAACTTTGGTAGTGTCACAAGTAAATATAGACCTCCTGTACTTGAGGTGTTCATAATACTGAATTCTCAACACTGCTTTCCAGGTTCTGAAAGCATAATTGACTTGTTTGTTATGGCTTGTACAGAGTATCTCAAGATAGAAGCAGAAGCAAGGTCGTTAGCTGCAGAAATGGAAGTTGAGTACGACTGGAAGGACATCCGTTTCAGGGAGGCCAACATGGAAGACAGGCAGATGATACAAGAACTCCTGCAGGATGAGGAATCAATACCGACAAACAGCGACTGGGCTGTAAAGCTGGGAACTAATCTTTACTACAGCGCAAATCTGGCCAAATCTCCTTTACATAACAAAGAAATACCATACAACAGGGTCATCTATAAGGCATTTGGCTACAATTCTCCTAGCAACTCACCAGAAGAGCTGAACAATTGCGAGAGGAGTCAAGGCAGGCAGAAGAAAATAGTCATTGCTGGCCGGTGGTGTGGGAAAGTATGGATGTCAGACCAGGTCCATCCGATCCTAGCTCAGAGAACTGAAGGCAGTGACCTGGAAGAGACTGACGATTCTAGTGGAGTGGAGGCCTCAAGAAGAAATAGTAGAATCCTAGCTCAGAGAAGTGAAGGCAGTGAACTGGAGGAGACTGACGATTCTAGTGGAGTGGAAGCCTCAAGAAGAAACAGTAGAATCCTAGCTCAGAGAAGTGAAAGCAGTGAACTGGAAGAGACTGACGATTCTAGTGGAGTGGAAGCCTCAAGAATAAACAGTAGCACTGCAACAGCTGTACTGAAATCAGGCAAGAAAAGGGTGAGCGTGAAACTGGAGGAAACAAGCACCAAGAGGCCCAAACTGACCGAGGAGTACAGCTCCAAAGCATTAAAAAGTGCTGCTGAAGTGTCCTCCTCACCAACTGGAGCGGTTCACCGTGCTAGCTCTAGGAATGCAAAGAGAGCAAACAGGGTAAAATTGGAGATGACAGAAGAAGACGATGATCCTGCTAGCTGTCCAAAGTCAAAGGCTACTTCCCATCATTTGCGAACAAGACCGCCACAGAAGACTGAAGTCGAAGTGAAGAAGGAAATGAAGATAAGCAGAGGAGACAAGACGACGGCTCTAACTGTTCCAAAGGATGAAGAAGAGCATCCACACGCCCCCAATGGTTCTCCAGTGAGCTCTGACACCAAGTGGGATTTCTATCCGCGCAAGCACAGAACCAGAACAGAAGCAAAGATTCAACTGAAGAAAGTTACAGCAGCAGAGATGAAGATGACTGCAAGAGATCCGTTGCACGTCGAAGAGTACGGATGCAGTATCGAGGGCTGTTCGACGATCTTCGACACGAGAAATGAGCTGTCCCTGCACGAGCGCGACATCTGCCCGGTCAAGGGCTGTGGGAAGAAGTTTGTCACGCACAAGTACCTGCTGCAGCACGGCAAGGTTCACACGGACCACCGTCCTCTGAAATGCCCGTGGGAGGGCTGCGGCATGGCGTTCAAGTGGAGCTGGGCAAGGACAGAGCATCTCAGGGTGCATACGGGCGACAGGCCCTATGTCTGCCTTGAGCCAGAGTGTGCGCAGACGTTCAGGTTCGTGTCGGATTTCAGCCGTCACAAACGCAGCACAGGCCATTCACCCAAGGCGACGAGAACGAAGGCATGATCGGCCAAGGCAGGACCAAGTTGTTCTGATGGTTTACCAGAAGCAATAGGGGTAAGTTGTATATTCCTCACCAGCACCCGGAGCCCATGGTGGTCTGCTCGCGGTTTCGTTAGGATAGCACCTTAGTGTATCGTTTTTTACAGAATTCCATTGGCTAGCACCGCAATCGGTGTGATTGCTATGTCTATAATTTCGTTTGTGGGTCATTTCCATGATTGATGATTTACCTAGTTTAGTAAGTACTGATTTTATGTCTGATGTATTGACATTATGCCTTGATTGAATGCACGGTTTGAATACCATATTCAGTCTGATCTTACCTTCTTTGCTTGTGTTAACCTTGTGATGTGTATGATATGATTCGGCTTGATGTTTCGATGACAGTACTCTTGTTGTGAGCTAGCCAGAGACGCCACGGTGGTGCGCAGTAACAAGGTATCTGTTTGTGCCGTTGGCTGTCGTGTATCTGTTTGTGCCGTTGGCTTCCCCAGCTTGTGGGTGTGGGATGTTGTATCAGTTGGTGCTATCAGGCTTGGGTTGTGAGGCGACGGAACAGAAATAGCTGCCAGGTGCGTCAGGCACAGGCAGGATGCCTGAAAGTGATCGGGAAAGGGCATACGGTGGTGTAGTAGTACACAGCTGAGTCCTGACCTAGATCGTTTTTATTTCCGTCCTTCAGATTTAGTTAATGTGAACCTCATGTTACTAGTTGCATTTACATACACGTCTGTACAATGTCAAATACATGCACCGAGTGAGGCAGTATAGAAGTTTTGGTGTCCGAAAGCTGTTGCTGGATCTACACAAGTTCTTGGTTAACTGATGCAGTACATAGTAGCGAATTTTCCTGCGAGAGTTCGTTTGGGAGCCATCATTTTGTGTTGAAATCATGACTTCAGTCGAGATTCCATATAAAACATGCTTGGCTGTCACAAAATTGGAGCCGTCGTTCCAATTGGAAATTCTAGGGAGTGGTAAGTGAAATTCAATCTGAGATTACATATAGAACGTGTTTGGCTGTCATAGAATTGGAACCATCATTTCAATTGAAAATTCTAAAAAATGTGTATGGTATGTTAAGTCAATTATTCATGTTCCCAACCGAGTCATTTGTCTAAAAATTATTTCACTTCATAATTCCTTGCGGCAACCAAACTTGATTCTTAGATTGGAATTTCAAATTGGATAGATGAAATGACGACAACAATGTCATTTCATTTCATTTCTGCCAAAATGAAAAGAAACGATGGCTTGCAAATGAGTTTTGCAAAGACCAAAAGGAGATCGAAACTCGCCAAATTAGGCATATAAACCCTCTAATGAGATGCATTCGCGTGGCTCCTATGCTAATACCGCCGCAGATCACTCTACCCCGCCGAGCCGACGTCCGGCCACCGGTGCAATTAATACAGTAGCCGATCATCTCGGCCTTCGCAACGCCATTAACGCCGTGCTTGATCCTCTCGGCTGACTCAACGGCCATCCCCAAACACAACAGCACTACTACGTACTACGTGATCAAAGTATCTACCAATTCTATATACGGCGTAGCATCCATAAAATTGCTCACCTAGCTACGATCAGCAGGCTATCATTCATGTACGGCGGTCATACAATCCAATCCAACGACGTGTGAATGAATGAATCATGCCTGCATCTCGGCCACGAACAGCGACTGATCCTCCGTCCCTCAATCTGCCCCTGGAAATCCTGAATCTCTGTTGCTGCCCAATACCATGCCGGCAACTTGCTTATCGATCAAGCTGCACTGCAGCCATCCCGAGCTAGCAGAATCTGACACAGCGCCTATGAGCTTTCTGTTACCGCCATTAAAACCTCCTCGACCTCGTGCCGTTACCGCCGCAAAGCCAATCGGAGCAGTACGTACGTACGTACTGTTCTCCTCCTCTTCCTCCACACTCCTCCTCGGTGCTCTATCGGTCTCACGCACGCACGATCCTCACCTATAAATACGCCCCCTCCCTTCTCCTCCACCATCATCGATCTCACACTCCAAGCAGCAGCTGCCTGCCTGGGTGATCTGATCAGTGCTGCAGTACTACGACACTACACCTCGCTAGCTCGTGGTACTAGCAGGCACTGGTCGGTCGAACACCATGGGGCAGCTCAGCAAGAAACTTCTCGTGTTGGTGGCCATGGTCGCCGCGGTGCTGGCGGTGGCTGAGCTCTGCGGCGCCATCCCGCTGGAGGACAAGGACCTGGAGTCGGAGGAGGCGCTGTGGGACCTGTACGAGCGGTGGCAGACCGCGCACCGCGTCCCGCGCCACCACGCCGAGAAGCACCGGCGGTTTGGAACTTTCAAGTCCAACGTCCGCTTCATCCACTCCCACAACAAGCGCGGCGACCGCCCCTACCGCCTCCGCCTCAACCGCTTCGGCGACATGAGCCGCGACGAGTTCCGCGCCACCTTCGCCGGGTCCCGCATCAACGACCTCCGACGCGACCTCCCCGAAGCGCCAGCCATCCCGGGGTTCATGTACGCCGGGGTGGACGTCGCCGACATCCCCAAGTCCGTCGACTGGCGGCAGAAGGGCGCCGTCACGGGGGTCAAGGACCAGGGAAAGTGCGGGAGCTGCTGGGCCTTCTCCACCGTCGTGTCCGTGGAGGGCATCAACGCCATCCGGACCGGCAAGCTGGTGTCCCTGTCGGAGCAGGAGCTGATCGACTGCGACACTGCGGACAACAACGGGTGCGAGGGCGGCCTCATGGACAACGCCTTCGAGTACATCAAGAATAACGGCGGGCTCGTCACCGAGGACGCCTACCCGTACCGCGCCGCCAACGGCACATGCGACGCCGTCAAGGCGAAAAAGTCCCCCATTCTGGTGCGCATCGACGGCCACCAGGACGTGCCGGCCAACAGCGAGGAGGGGCTTGCCAAGGCCGTGGCGAACCAGCCCGTGTCTGTCGCCATCGAGGCCAGCGGCCAGGCGTTCCAGTTCTACTCCGAGGGGGTGTTCACCGGCGACTGCGGGACCGAGCTGGACCATGGCGTGGCCGTGGTCGGGTATGGCGTGGCGGACGACGGCACGGCGTACTGGACGGTGAAGAACTCGTGGGGGCCGGCGTGGGGAGAGAAGGGGTATATCAGGATGCAGAAGGATGGAGGCTCTGACGGTGGGCTCTGCGGCATCGCCATGGAGGCGTCCTACCCCGTCAAGACCCAGAGCAAACCCAAGCCCACGCCCACGCCCAGGCGCGCGCTCGGAACAAGGGAGTCCCAGTGACGATCCAAAGCAGCAGCAAGGTCGATGTATGTACCTGAATTACTACTATCTCATTCCTAGCTAAGCTATATTAGGGTCAAATAAATTTATATTGAGTAGTTCTACCTACGTGCATGCACGCAGCAAAAAATTAGTCGTGTGTACCTTGGACGAGGTCGTATCAATATCTATCTTTGGATTTCTGAATGTAAAGTAAAATGTCATGTAATGTACTGCCGGTAATGGATGAGATCTTGATAATTGGCTTTTGTTATTGAAATGATGTCATTTACAGTTTCATTTTAAGAGAAGTTTTCCTGAAAGGCGCTTCACATAGACGAACAGTCTCCTATTACCAACATAGGTAGAGCTGGACCATGTACTTATGGATATTTGATGATGCTGAATAGAAATCTAAATTTGCGATGGTAAGAGGTGAAGATCGTTTTTTTTCAATCCTTCAGATTAAGTTAATGTGAACCTCATATTACTCATTGCATATACATACACGTCTGTACAAAGTCAAATACAATGCACCGAGTGGAGATGATATCATAAAACTACCGATTTACATATGTCAATTTTCCCATCAAAAGAAAAAAAAATAGCACAATGGCCGCTCCACCTGTCAGCTCTATTAAAAAAATAGTCAAAATATCAAAAGAAAAAGAAAAAAGTGGGACCCATCTCCCCCATCCTTGGATATATGGCGGGGACAGAGACGACGACGATGATGGCGGCGCTGGCGGCGGTCTTCCTCTCCTTCGTGCTCTGCTTCTACACTTTCCTCTGCGCCAAGCGCTCCAGGGAAGGGGCACCGCTGTTACCGGGAATCGGCGTGGTCGCGCACCTGCGGTTCCTGCTCTGTAGCAGGGACGGGCGGACCGGCGTCAGCAGCGACGGCTTCGCCGTGTGGTACTATGAAGGGCCCCTGGACGACGCGTCCATGGTGTCGCTGTCACGCAGGGAAGTGACGAAAGGGAACGCCGTGCACTACGCGGTCTGCATCACAGAGCTGGCCCGCGGGAGGTAGGGAAGAGAGGGGAGGAGACGGCTGGAGGGGGGTCACCAGAGTGCGGCGGAGGCCATGTGAGAGAGGAAGGGTAGGGCGGCCGTGTCCATGGGAAAGAGGGAGGGGAGGGTGGCAATGGACATGGGAGAGAGGGAGTAGAGGGCGGCGGCGATGGAGGCAGTGCCTCACGACGGGGATGGGGGAGATGGGTCAATGCTGTCCCACTTTTTTTTCTTTGATATTTTGACTATTTTTTAAGGGGGTGAAGGGGTCGTCGTGTAAAACATATTTTTTAATTTTTTTTAATTCAGCTGACAAGTGGGTCCCACGCCACATCATCAATTTAGCCTTAACAAATGGACCCACCTGACACGAATTAGTGCATTTTGCAACAACTCGTTTCCAATCTGGTAGTTTTTTTATGGTTTAAAGATCGACTGGTATTATTTGAGAAAATTGACATGTAAATTGATAGTTTTATGCTAACAACTCCACCGAATGAGGTAGATCCATAATAATAAGTGTCGTTAGTTTTGGTCGCTGGATCAACATATGTCTCTTGGTTAACGATGCATATATACTAGTATTTTTTTTGAGAGGAACCATGTATTTTCTTTAATATGAAAAAATCAAGTTACAATAAGCAACACAAATAGAAATTAAAAAACAAATCAGGATAAAATGATTATATTTCAAATCATATGATGCTTTGGTAGGCTAAAATAGGCTATCAAAACATCTTATAAATTGAAACCGTGGGTATATAGAAGGGAATTTTCCTAATACTCCCTCCGTTCTAAATAGAATATCGCAAATTTATCTAAATATACATGTATGTGTTTCAATATTTATACATATATATAAATTTGGACAAATTTGCGAGAACAGGGGAGTAATATATATTCATCCTCATTTTGCAAAGACTCAAAAGAGATCCTAACTTGCCAAATTAGGCATATAAAACCTCTACCCCACCGAGCCGACGTCCGGGCGGTGCAATTAATACAGTAGCCGATCATCTTGGCCTTCTAGGCCCAGATGGTTTTAGCAACGGTGGTGGTTGCGCAGGGGGGGAGTAGATGGGTCCAATCTAGGCCTCAATGGGTTCATGCGGGCGGTAACCTTCACCACACCGTTCCTACAACACCTCGTCGTGGAGGTGATCTGGATTCATCCCCGTAACACGAGGAAGTCTTGGGCGTCTGCCACATGGAATGGTTGTGGCGGCTTACTCTTCTGCTGAAGATGGCCGACCTAGCTGGTTGTGATGTTTCATCCCACATCTAGCACCGACGGCGAGTTGCAGAGGCGTGACTGCCTTGAAAACCGTGCTATGACCCCGACCATGGAGAGCGATAGCGGCGTCTTCACTTCGTTATCTTGTTGAAGGCATCACTACTGCAGCTACCTTCGACTTACTCGTGCCGCTCTAGGAAACCCTAGGCCCGGGTTTTCTGTATCAAAATGATGGCGGTGCTTTGGGCGTCACTCTGCCTCCTGGGGGCATTGTTTTTGGACAAGCTATTGGATGGTGGATCTAAGAGGTGGGGCGAAGTACATCTACCTCGTCAATAATGGCGAGCCTCGACGGCATGGCGCAACAGCGTCTCGGTGTTGGACGTGCCACGATGGACTCACGTAGGGAGGAGGCGATGTCTGGTGTAGTGGTGTCATCGATGGCAGACATTATTAGGCTACAAAACTTTTTTCGAACCTCGACAATGCCTTTGGTTGATAAAGTCGAAAAAGAGGTGGACAATGTGATGACCCAAAGAATAGGAACGTTTAGAGGACTAATTTGTGATGAGTGTTTTTGCATAGTATGCATTTGCAAAAGCATGAAAATTTTAAAACTCTATTATAAAGAGTTACAAGTGATTGAGATTGAACTCTACTGTTGAAGTTTGACTTAGGTCAACACTAGGATTTGAATTCAAATTTCAAAGTGAACTTGCCAAAAATTAGGAATTTAAAATGACTTTGCATAATACATTGAGTTGAGCACTCAAACCACACAACACCTAGATCAATGTGACTATTGATTTGAAAATTGAGGTTTGAATAATTCAAACTTAAATTCATGTATTCACAAGTAAATTAAAATAATTCACAACAATATAAAGTAAATGAGACAATGTTATGAAAGGAATCTTTATTGATATCAATATTGAGAATATTCTTTACAAAAGAACACTACAGAGAAGTAAACCTATTACAAACTACAAAAATAAAAATAAAGGAAAAGACCTAAACCAAAACCCTATACTACACTATTATCCATTTTGCTCTTCTTGTTTTTCTAGCCCATCTTGACCTACAAAACAAATAAATACAAAAACAAACCGAGTTTGGTTTTAGAAATGTTAGATCCACCAAGTGGTGAATCCATTTTATGTAGAATCCATTGGGCAAGGTCCAAGAACTTGTCCAAAACCTCACAAGTTTGAGGTTTTTAGCAAAAGAAACAAAGCAACAACAATGGACCTTATTCCAAAAGTATGAGGAGAGAAACACTAGGGAAGTAAATACATTAGGAGCAGTAGTCCACAGTAGCTGAGACAAAACACAAGACAATAGCCAAGACTAGCTAAGTAGATAATCATATGACATTAGAGCAACACATTTACAAGATCAAAGTACCAGGTCACACTGAAGGATCACAAAAACAGCAGCAGCAGTAGGCAGAACCATTTAAGTCAATAGCTAGCTAGCAAGGAAGCAACCATATTAACCATGAAAATAAGTTAATACAAATCACCAGCAGTTTAAGTAATGAAGCAAGGGAATAATAGTAAGAACAAACTAATATAATAGAAATGATAGCAAGTAAGAAACACACCTCAAACTTAGGATTCTTTTATAAGAATCAAATGCAGCTAATAAACATTTGCAGTTCATCAAGCTACATAAGAAAATTGTTAGAAAATCATATGAGCAACAAATTGAAGATCACTATTAGTACTAAGAACAATACTAAATTCTCAACTTAAAAGCAAAAGTTTTTCCTAATCTGCCAAGGGTAAATTACCAAAATGCCCCTTAAACTTCTACCAGCTTACGACATGCCACATTTAGCATATGACATAGGCTGATTAGGACATTAGAAGTTAAGCTACAGAGGTGGTATAAGTAACTTACTCACTGCATGCAAACAGTGAGGTGTCAACACTAGGTGAATCCAAGAGTACTATAAATAGAACCCTAGACCCAACCCCCAGATCTCACAGTCCTCAAAGCACATCTCATTAAAACACTCTCATGACAGGGGTTGAGAGAGAGAGAGAAAATAGCTTTCCACACTCACTGAGAGAGAGATCTAGAGAGCAGAAAGGAGCAAGAACTTGAGCAAGGAGATGGAAGAACTGCATCCGATCTTTCGCAAGCCCACTTTTGAGTCTTCAAAGCTTTTATAGCTAAACTTTAGCATAAGATGAGACAGATAGAGTAGTAATTAAGGTAGCACCTCGACTAGCTAGGGCTATCATATGTGCATCTCCATTGTTGGAGGACACCACAAATCATGCCACTAAACTAGTTTGGCACAACCTAGTACACATTAGGAAACAACTTAAGAACTTAAGCTTTACATCTACATTTCCTTACCTTGATAGGATCATATGATCACTTAAGGAAGAAAAGGTAGAGGAAGAGAAGAAGCTCTGAATATATTAAACCTACATAAAGAAGTAAACCACATCTAATCAACACACTTACATTAAGACTGAACCAAAGGTTCAAAAGTAGCAAGTAAACAACAATAACATTACTTAATGAAAACACATATAAGATTACAAGCTTGGATGAGTATCACAACCAGAGATACTATAAGTAACCAACTAGAAAAAGATATTAAGGAAACACAACTTAACCTAAAGAATCTACTTGAGTTGTGGATTTTGACCACTCTAGTAACTACTCCCTCTGTTTCAAATCATAAGAAGTTCTAGCTTTCGTGAAAGAAATGTATCTAGACATATTTTAGTGTGTAGGTTCAGAGTGAACCACACACTAAAAGGTGTCTAGATACATTCAGTTCATAAAATCTAAAACATCTTATATTGTGAAATGGAGGGAGTAGAACCAAATTACATGCTTAAGATACCAAGCAACATTGAAAATAACATTAGAAGTATCAGAATAGTAGCTAACTAACAGTA
Source organism: Avena longiglumis (assembly GCA_030063025.1). Lineage (NCBI taxonomy): Eukaryota > Viridiplantae > Streptophyta > Magnoliopsida > Poales > Poaceae > Avena > Avena longiglumis. The sequence goes on along the minus strand of CP125973.1, from coordinate 97,039,512 downwards.
AATAGGCAAGCATATGCAGTACTCAACATATACATGTGTGTACCATTACTTAATTAAGCTTGGAAGTAACCTAGATAGCATACTTAACCCTAAGCCAGTACAAGATCATCACTATAGAACCAGTAAAGACCTAACAGAGTGTTAACTTTAACTGAAGCAAGTGTCACATACACTAAAATTCAGTAAAGTACATGGACCATTTACTTAGAAGTAGTAATCATGTCGAGTAAAAGGAACCTAACTAACTACCTAAAGCACTCTAGAATGATCTAGAACATTCTATAAGACATATAACAAACCATGACTAAGAGCTAGTACAGTAGAAACCCTAGAACATGTAGACTAGCAGTAGAAATAGTTGTATAAAGGGAAGATGTGTAGTAGAGATAGGAAGGGGAGAATAATACCTATGTGAATCACATGGGAGCTTAGATCACCGGAGCCGGAGAGGAATATGACAAACCCATGCGGCACATGGAGCGCCCTATGATGGGTTACCTCGACCTGTGCCAGCCCAATCATGTGGTGGAGAAAACGAAAAAGGCGCACAACACCATCTCCATAGCGTAGGAGCACCGAAGGAGCGCTAGAGTAGGCGACACCATGAAGCCGAAACCCTAGGGTTAAGGTTGCAAGAGACCGTGAGAATTAGAGCTAGAAAAATGTGAGCGGTGGGAAGGTAGAGCACAGAACACTGGCTCGACTATGAGCCATGGTGGCGAGAAAAGCAGACGGGAACGACCAAAATCGACAATGCGACAGCGACGTGAAGTCGCTAGAGAGAGGGCACACGTGAGGCAGAGTGCGAGCGCGTGAGGGTGAGTAACAGAGGTGAGCGGATTAGGTTCGATCGAAATCTTTCGGCTGGTTTTGACCGTTTGGTCTGACTAGTGGCGCCAGGGGCAATTTAGTAATTTCACATTTATTTATAAGGCCCGTTTATCAAAAAATGACCATAGGAATTTTCTAAAAATAAATTAAAAATAGTTCAAATAGGGAAAAATGCTAAGATTCTAAATCCTATTTTTCTGGAATTACCAAAAATATTTTTGATAGGATAAAAATTCCAAGTGAGTTGTTTGAATTAATTAAATACCTTAAAAATGAGTAAATATACTAAAAATGCTTATATGCTAAATAATATTCCTAAAAATGATGAAATATTATTTATAACCCAAAAAAATCACAAACTTAAATTTGAAGAAAATTTATATGATAGAGATATATGAAAATTCTAAAGTGAAATTCAAATTAAACCCTAAGAGGGAAATTCATCTAAAATCACAAGAATTCAAAACAAGGGGATTTTAAAACAATTAAGTGAACACATTGTATATCATAAATAGTTGCATCAAAGCATATTGTTTTTTCAAAGCGTTGTCTTTATCGGATAATGATTGCTTTTGATAGAACCCGAGGTCAAGGGTTAACTCGAACCTTCAGACTGCATTATCTCACAGTTGCCAGGCAAGTTCAACCTTTCATAGAATTGGCAAATTCAAGCTTGCACAACTCTTGAAAGTTATATATACTTAGCAAATACTTTTCCAAAAGTATCACACATATTCCTACAAAAGCAAATATTTTGTTTATGAAATCAATGAATAGAAAGTAAATGAAAACCACAATGAGAGATGTTTTCGGAATAGATTCCATTGTACCAAGAGAATTTAGGACTAAAAATATGTAGTTAGCTATTTCAAGGCACCGTACAAACCGTGTTGGCCAAAAATCTTGGAATGGGACGAATGAGTTAGAAGTTTGCTTCGTTCCGTGCAAATTCATATGACTAAGTTGGATGTATTGCCAGAGGAATTACAATGGGTGGAAAGGAGGTAATTCCATAATGTCTATCTTGTGCTGCAAGATGACAACTTTAGTATCTCCTAAAGGATATCATTTCATCAACAGTCGTTGATCGGGTTCAGTGCAAAGGAGGGGATATGGAATTAGGTAGAGCTTGAGATGACTTGGAGAAACTTGTTAACATGCCACACACATAAAGAAGTGTGTTACAACAATAAGGTCAGAGACGTTTGTGGGAAAAGTAGCACACCTATCGAGAGTGTATAAAACGTGTCATGATACTCCTTATCCGAGGAACGGATTGCGAGTGCATCGTGGAAAGGAAGTTAAGAAAGTTATAACAAACCGTGAAAGTATCATACATAGTTTTTCTAGATTAAAAGTAATCTTTGAAAAGAAACCAGTTTGAAAACCAAAAAGGAAACCTGGATGCTTGAATCCATGGTTGCACAACCAATTATAGAACTTACTGAGTATGCTCGTACTCAAATTATCTTCTTAAATCCTTGCTAGACTATGAGCATATTGAGACAGAGGAAAGAAATATTCACTTGGACGATGAAGAGGTCTATTACGAGGAACCGGATCTTTCAAGAGACATTGAAAGAGTAGACTACAGTATAGAATGTGGAGCAGAATCAGAAGACATGGAAACAAATAATAGTCTTTAGAATAGTATAGATGATCCAAGCAACATATACTTTCTTAAATAAGTTGCTGAGCTCTAGTGGCATTCCATCTAGTGATGCCATTGCTACTCAAGTTAGTTAGTTTGAATTTAAATATTTGAAAAAGTCCTCAATAGACCGTTGAGGATTTTGAAACATTTGTATAATTTTGTTTGAATATAATTAACATGTAAAGTTGAGGATCAAAAATGTTTTTGTTGCACCACTCTAAGGGATGTGATATTTCCGAAATGGTACTTCGTGAATATTATACCAATGACTTGCGCACTACATCATGTAGTGGTGTGATGGATCACCGAGACAATCTATAAGGAAAACCGCCTAAAAACCATACAACTCAAACACACCACATCGGCCCCACGGCCGCACCCCACACGAGTCGACGACCATGTAGCCCTAGTGACCAAAGCCGGCATATAAACACATCATCACAACACGGTGGAGGAGAACATACGGAGCCGCGGTGCAACATCCACGCCGACCCGAGGCCGTACCCAGACGAGCCATCGACCAAATTTCCCAAGCAACCAAAGACGTCACTCTTAACACCTCAAACACAACGCATCAACAGAGATAAACTGGATCTGCCACTCTGACATCCACGTTGGCTGCAGGGATGCGCACCGCCTAGCTGAATACGAAGAAACGCCAACGCTGACCAGATGGAAATAGCTAGTAGACTCCGACACAAGAAGTGAAGGGATGGTGCCTCCAAGGAGGGATCAGCGACCAAGAGTGCCACCATCAACCGAAGTTGGTGAAGGGTTTTCACCTAGAGATCACCAATCCCGATGCCACGTCTGCCCGTCCATCGTAGTCGAGGCTTCCCAGCAACTCACCTCTGCCAACCACCAAACTCACTCCACTAATCCCTCCAACCAGCGCAACATCCAAGGCGAGGCCTCAAGAGGGAAATGATGCAAGAGCCTCGCCCTCGCCCTATCCTGTGTGGAATTTGGGATATTTCCTGGAGAACCCAAGCAGAGTAGCGAGAGCACCGCCACAAAGATGCCTTCAAGAAGGATGTGGCGCCATCGGCGGTCCCGAAAGGCATACAAGACAAGGCTTTCACCCGTTGCTGATACGCAAGCCACGTACCCACCTCCTCGAGGACCGGCCATCCCACCGCACCAACACGCGCAGACCGCCAGCCTAACGCGCCTGACGATCAGAGGCCATCATGTGGCTCAGTAGTAGAGCTTCGTTGGGAGACCCCAAGAGGAAGGTATGATGAGCACAGCAGCAAGTTTTCCCTCAGTTATGAAACCAAGGTTATCGAACCAGTAGGAGCAAGGAAACAACTCCAAGGTGTTGCTAGCAACTTGGAATCCTGCATAACACAAACTCAAGAATTTGCCTCAACTTAGAGTGAGGTTGTCAATCTCACTGGTTTGCTGAAAACAAAGGATTAAACGTATGGTGTGGTAACAACATATGATGTAACAATGGTAAAGATTGGACCGGGGTCCACAGTTCACTAGAGGTGTTCTCCTTAAGATAAATAACATAACATGCTGGGTAAACAAATTACAGCGGGGTAATTGATAGGACTGAGCAAGGCATAACAATGCAATACTAGACATTCATGATCCTATGAGATTTGATTGGGCATTATAACAATATACATAGACCGCCATCCAACTGCATCTATGACTAGTAATCCATCTTCAGGTTATCATCTGAACCCCCTCCAGTATTAAGTTGCAAGCAAAGGATAACTACATTAAGCAATGTGTGTAAAGTAAACACTACAATTGTTCCATGAACAAAATATTGTTGTTTTCTCCCTAGTAGCAACAACACATCTACAAACTTAGAGATTTCTGTCACTTCCCCATATTCAATAGAGGCATGAACCCACTATCGAGCATAAATACTCCCTCTTTGGAGTCAGTAGCATCTACTTGGCCAAGATAACTACTAGAAACAGAGAGCATGAAAGATCTCAAACAACACAAACATGATAGAATCAACAATCAATAAGACATGATAGAATCAATAATTAATCTGACATAGTAATCTTAATATCCACCGGATCCCCGCAAACACAACATGCATGATTACAAATATATGATCTTGATCATGAACGGAGCTCACAAGATCTAAACATGATAGCACAAAGGAGGAGAAACATCCATCTAGCTACTGTATGGACCCATAGTCCAAGGGTGAACTACTCACGCATCATACCGGAGGCTGGCATGGTGATGGATGTAGCACCCTGGGAAAACCACTACTAGAATTGCTTGATTTTATCTTTGTGCATCATCAGCGTATCATCATGCATATTAATTGCCAAAAACTATTTCATCAAAGTCTCTCTTTGTTTTCCAAATAAACCCCGTCTTTATTTCAAATCAAACCCCCGGATATTTCCGAATATTTTATTTGTCTAAAACTAATTGCAAATCTTTTACTAAAATTAAAACAAACATTTTTCTTAAATATTTTTTTCGGGGGAGGCAACCATAGGCCAAGCCCAAAGGCCCAGCCCGCAGTCGCCTACAACCCCTCCAAACCAAACCCTAGCTACCCCACCTAACCCTAATCCCCAGACCATCCCTCCACCCCACCGCTGCTGTGCAACCCGCCACCATCGCTCTCTCCCGTGGCAACCCTCCCGCGCGTAGCACCCCACTATCACCTCACGCATGCATGTACCGCTCCTTGCACGTTGGCCCCACCGTGCAGCATTGACCACCCCTCTCCCCACCATCTGACCCTACCCCGCTCGATCAACGCGTACAGACCACGTCTGCCTACCCCGCGTCTCCGTCCTCCCTGACCCCACGATCCCCTCTCATACGCGTCGCCTCCTACCCCATGACCTTGCTCCTTCTGTTCCCTCCTCCCCGCCGCCAGGAGAGGCCCAGCGTCGGCCGCCTCCCTGGATCCCCTCCTCTCACCGCGAGCTTCCCACCGGCCTCGCTCGTCCTTGCCGAGGCCTCCTGTCCCCGGGCCTCCTCGTACCCTGCTGCCCGACGGTGCCCTCTGCCTCGCCCGGTCCCGCAGCGTCGACCCCGCCTACAACCCCGTCCGCCATTCAATCCAGCCGCCGCGCCCCCTGGCCATGGCGCCGCCGACGGTCTCTAATCCCGCGTGGCTTTGGCCGCTCTGCGTCGAGCGTGCCCGCCAAGCTCTGCCATGGTGCCTCCCCGCTTCCACCCTACCTTTCCTTCATCCTCCGCGCGAAGCGCCTAAATCTGGTCGCTGGTTGCCTTCTCCCAAGACCGCGTGCCCTCGGCCTGCAGACGACCCTCCCCGTCAACCTTTGGTTCCGGGTTGTCTTCGCCACCACGAGTCTGTCCCGCGTATGCTTGCTTGGTGCCTTGTTCGGTGTAAATACCTGCAGTGCACTGGTGTCATTCTGCCAGGTTGTTTGGGCATGCTTTTCCTCGGTATGTTGGTTAGTGAGATGACATACGGAGGTTGACAAGATGGTGTGGTGTGATGTTGCGATCTCCGTCTACAACTTCTCGGCATAATGATTACAAGATCTACAAATCAAACAAGGCACCCAAGATCTTCTACATGGAACTCGAAGAACCGACAATCGAAGTAGAAGCCGCCAAGTTCTCCATCCCGGAAACCCTGATGCCTCCGGCACGGAGCGCCCGAGGATGCTGTCACGGAAATCGAAGACCCCTGTTCCTGGATTCGAAGACCGATCCCGGTGAGACCGAACCCGTCGAACCCCAAGACCGCCAAGTCCCCAAGTGTGACCCCTCTCCGAGCCCTATTTTATAAATGATATATAATTTTTGCATATTAAATTGATCATGTCGCATACATATTATGTGGTTTGGGGGCATTATGCCGATTCACCTCATAATTGAATATGGAGACCTTATGCGGGCGAATCTAGTCTAATATTGGTTCCATTTAAATTTATATAGCGAACCGATGCCATGTTTCGACTTGTTAAGACAACATTTAAATTGCGGGGTATCTAAATAACTTGAACCATCTAAGTAAATGTCGGAACCCTGGTTCCGTTTAACATTGCCTAATCGCATCGCATCTTTGCCATATCATGCATCATACATGCATCATGCCTGATCTTCTGCCGTAGTATTAAACAGTGCACCCGGTGTTTATGCTAGTGCTTTGCTTCTTCACGGATTAGGCCGATGAGTTGATGCGAGTGTCGCCCGTTCTTCGGATGAATCTTTGGCAGTGTTTTCAGGCGAGCATTCTCCCCCTTTCTACCTATTTTACATTTCTAGTCTTTATATCCTCCTGTTGATCTATTGCTATCCGTGTTGCGATGCTTTAGTTTCCGTACCCCTGTTATATTACTTACAGCCTCTATATTGCCTTGGACACCTCCTATTGCCTGTTGATTGATAGACAGTCGGCCTTGCGAGTCGTAGTTGCTTGCTCAGGTGCTGCTTCGTGTCGTCGATGTTCCACTGTTGTTGGGTGGTTGGCACATGCTTAATTTTGGAGATGATCATGGCTTTAATTATTGTTTAATAACTAAAATTGAAGTAGGTAAATAATGTAGAGGCACAGGTGGGCAATAGATGTTATTTGGTTTTTAACCGTCCACTTGTGTCCCGTAGGACCCTGAGTACTTGATACCTGTTCTTTGAATATTCGCACTATCCGCATGTGGGACCATGAATCCCCCTAACCCTATCTTGAGTCATATTTAATTCCTTGGGGCCACAAAGTAGTTTGGGGATTTATTACTATCTTATACTTATGACATGCTTTACTGATTTATTTACGATTGCGCATGGAGCGCCTGTACTGTTTAGGAACAAATGTGGAATGTTTTCGCGGTATCGACAAGACCAGTCACACTTTCGGGTTCCCAGTCGTTTACAGCCATTGGCACAAACCTCTAGGTCCGTCTTGGAGCCGGCCAACTTCGTCGCGGGTAGCTTGGTGGGGTGGCCCCCTGAAATCAAATATGAATCTTGCGAATGTTCTGTCGTGATGCCTCGTTGGGTTTTCATTTGGTTTTTCCCAAGGTTGATCGTGCGTGTGTTGCTATTTGTGCACCCCTGCAGGGCAAAAATTTCTGAAAGCCGTGTCCGCGGTTATGGACGACTTGGAGCACAGTATCTCGATCATAGACAACTATAACTAAAGTAGTGCTATAAATTTGACTTTATAATGACTAGTAATCAGCTTCACTACAACGGAATGGCTAAATAAAAGTACCAACAACTGCTGGTTTTGGGATACCTCATGCTATATGTATCTGACTAGTAAGTATTGCAACTACAACGGAATGGTTAACTAAAACTGCCCACTATTTATAATATCAGGATGACTCATGCTATCTATATCTGACTAGTAATGTAGAGGTCCCAACCTTCAATAAGGTAGAAAACCCTGTGTTTACAATGCTAGTCCCTGGATCAATAGCTAGCATCCACAGTTAAGATGTAATATCAAGAAACGAAGGTCATAATACAACTTTATAACCAGGAATAAAATAATTTACTACAAACTTGGTGATTCCAATCTGTATATTTTTATTTAGTATTTGTTTATCCTTTTAATTATCTTTAGGATTATTTACTCACCATTTGGTATGGATTTTTGGATAGGTGCTTTATTAGCTTTGGAAATTCAATTTCCTTATCTTATTAAATTCATAAGATTTTATCTATGGCTCCAATTTAAGTGAAACCAATTCATATGGTTTTATAATATTTCTATTTGTTATTCTTGATCTTTTTGAAATGTTTGTTTGACCAATTTTTATATGGATCCAATCCATAGGCTTAGATATAACTTGGAAATGTTTTCCTTCCATTGGGGTTTTAGGGTTTGGGTTTATTTTCCAAGTGTTTAAATTTCAAGGTGCATTTAAGAAGAATGCATTTCACTTGATTTGAATTTGGTTGGATTCAAACATTGATCAAAGTTTGTTCAAGATGGGATTTTAAGTTTCCATTTTGGAATCAAAAAGTTTCTTTTCACCCTAAATTTCAACAATTATTTATTTTGTTTATTTATTTTTCACATTACACAATTTGGAAAATTTTGGGATGTGACAGGCTACCACCCTTAAAATAAATCTCGCCCCGAGATTTGGGAAAGATAGGGGTTACAAGTTGGCTCAAAGCATCTAGGGTACTACCACCCTTAAAATATTTTCCACTAGATTACATCTTGGTTTGCTTGGGATCTTGTTGAAACCTCTCTAGGCAAACATCTGCATAGTGTCCTTTGTTTCCACACTTGAAACAGGTGACAAGGCTGAGATCCTTCATAGGATTATTTATCTTGTGTTTCATCTTTTCTGGACAATTGCTTGCATAATGTCCTTGATCACCACAATTGTAACATGTGACAAGATTGAGTTCTTCACGTATCTTATGTGGACAAGTTCACACATAATGGCCTAGATCTTTGCAGTTGTTGCACCACACTTGGCTAATCTCCTTATATTTTTGTTTCTTCTCAGGACATTCATTGGAATAGTGTCCCATCTCTTTGCAATGGCAACATTGCACTTGGCTTTTGTCCTTCTTCTTGGGTTTCTCCAAAGCTAGGAGTGCTTCTAGTTCATGTTCTTCATATCTCACCTCAAAGGTGGGAAAGTTTCCTGGCCTCCTTAATCTTTTCCTTGGGTAATACATATGTTTCCTCTTTGGTCCATCAAATTGAGTCATATTGCATGGAGGTGCAAGCTGAGATTTTCCTTTGTCTTCATGGGGGTTTACAATCTGTTGATGCACTCCACCTTGTTTCCTTTGTTGAACTATGGAATAGATGGGGCATTGGATAGGGACATGATTATTTCCTTCGCATAGGAAACAAGTAGCTTGAGATGTGAGGCATTGATTAGTTGGATGTTTCTCTTCACAATTTGGGCATTGATCTTCATGCTCTTTGGTAGTGTGATCCTTGTCTCCACAAACATTGCAAGCTTGGGTTCCTTCTAGAATATCATATTTGACATCCTTGTTGTCACAAATTCTTTGGGAAGGATTGTCTCCCATGTTGATCATTTGATTTGTCACCTTTTGCATCAATTGAGTTTGAGTTTCCAAGAAATTTTGCATGGTTGGGTCTAACTCATTGTTGTTGGCTAAAAACTGAGTTGTCACTTGGTTCAACTGGGTTTGGGTTACTATGAGTTCTCTCATGTTGATCTCTTGGTTGTTGTTGTTGTCACCATCCTTGATGTTGGAGTTTCTTGGAGTAGTCATCTATTTGGGTTGGATTGGGATTAGAATAGGAAAAAGATTTCTAAGGAATTAATTCTAATCACTCACATCACAATTCACACAAGCAATGTGCAAGCAATCACAAACAAACATTCCACTCAAACAACAAGTTTTAAGCACATTTTTAGGCAATAAAATATTTTTGCTACAACACATAAGTTGGTGTGTTTGATTTAAACTAAATATGGTGGTCCAACTACATGGTTCACTTGAGATCATTCCTTCCTTCTTAGTTGCTTCTTCATGAACAAGATCCTTGTATCCTTGGAGAATTTCTTGAATCTTGGTCACAAAACTTCAAAGGCGATGATGGTTCCTTCTAAGTTGTGTTCCCTTAGTCTTCAATTCTTGAGTAACATTTCTTGTCTCACTTGTAGTCCTTAGTGGTATCGAAGTTGAAGTCCTTGTTGAGAATAAGGTTGAAATCACTTGAGTTGGTGAAGTCCTTTGTTAATGTTGAAGTCTTTGCTCATGGTGGAGGCTTTATCCATCAAGTTTTGAAAAGGAAGAGATGTAGAGTCAAAACCAAAATGTTTGAGGAAATATTTTACAAGATTGTTTGTAAATAAGTTTTTAACAAATACAACTCCTATTTTTCTAAGGGTTTTGTCCAATCCTAGGGTTACAAATCCTACATGCAACACAGTTCTCTGATACCATCTGTAGAGGTACCAACCTTTAATAAGGTAGAGATCCCTGTGTTTACAATGCTAGTCCCTGGATCAATAGCTAGCATCCACAGTTAAGATGTAATATCAAGAAACGAAGGTCATAATACAACTTTATAACCAGGAATAAAATAATTTATTACATCTTACATAGCTCATTTGGCTATCTCATTACAATGCAGCAGAATATAACTATAGCATGGGGTCCTTCATCTTCAAAGTGCCATAGGCAATCATGTTGGTTGTAGACTTGTAATCCTAATCAACACACTTCACTAACATCAAACAAACCTGCAACATAATAAGTTACAGCCACAAGGGCCAATACATTTGAATTGTATTGGCAAGTGATACTATGGTAGTATAGTGGAGTCTATCATCTATATGCATTTGGATAAGTGGAGATTAGACTTTCTTTGATCAAAATAGATTTTCCTTATCATTTGAAAACACTAAGCTTTTGCTTGACAAAATCACCCAAGGCATCTCCCAATAGAAATTGGTGATCCTTCAACCCTTGTTCAACCACAAAATTTTAACTTAGAAATTGGGATGAAGAGATTCTTGATAGCTTCCATGTCTTGATGCTCAAATTGTCCTTTGCCAGGGACATGGCTAAGTACTTAGATTTTTCCATCTGCGGAGGTTGTGCACTTTCCCCACAAGACTTGGTTTCACCAAGACAAGATCTTTTAGAAGCCTTCCCTTAGACCAGAATGGACGCGCTCCAACCTATCAAACCCCTACCACCAACTGTCCATTTGGCTAAGTTATTGCAACCTATATGATCCAGGCAGAGCCCATAATGCCAAGTGGCTGCACTTGAAGCTTCTCAACATTTGACATCTCAAATCTCTTTGTTCCTGGGTGGCCATCCACAAGTGAGATACACAAGGTAAACCATATAAATGGGCCTTGTATAACCACTCAACACAAACCATTCCTTCCATTCCACCCAGGTGTTTCATTCACTTAGTTGTTTTATTAAACAAAACACAAGTCTTTGACTTAGAAATATTCCATAGCATGAATATAATCCACCCTTGTTTTCTACTAGCTAAGCTAAGCATGATAGTAGTAGGAATCTTAACTTAGGAAAATTTTACTAAGGTTTCATATACTAGTATTTCCCATGGCATAGGTTATACTTAGCAAAAATTCCATGCAAGTCCTACTTAGAAATATCACTAATGCATAGTGAGAATAATGGGACAAAAGTATGAAGCATCACTTGCCTTTTTGGTAGAGAATATAAGTTCACTCCTTGATCTTGCAATATTCACACTCTTCAAATCCCACTACAATTCAATCAAGCAAGCAAAATTTCAATCTACCATTCAAGCAACCATCACATAAAATAATAGAACAAAGCAATGCATGCAAGCATGCTAAAGATTGTTTTATTTGGAAAAGTGGTTTCTAATAGGTCATAAACATTATAAAAACACCTATTGGTCATTTTATAAAAGTGGCAAACCCATTTGCAAAAGATTTTACCTATAAACCATTTTTAAACTAAATCCATATTTTATGTGGTTGAAAATGCTTTTTAGCAAAGTAATAATCTATAGGGTTCATAAAAATATATTTTTAAATCATAAAACCTTGGGTTTAGGGTCAGAGAGTTTAAATCAAAACATTTCCCAAAGGTTTTTCTCCAAAAGCATTTTTTTAATATAATAACTTTATTTTTATTTGACTAGAAATGTTCTAAATCAAAGATTTATCTTTTAACTTCACAAAATATACTTTTAACTCCACAAGTTGTTTTATATGGTCAGTAGGTTCAAAACAATCCAATTGCCAAAGATTTTACCATAAAAATATTGCTAGAACAATTTTTATAATTAAAATATACCTACACATGTTTCTGCAAAAACAAACAATTTAACAGAAGTAATTTACTAAACAAAGTGCATGGTTGGAAAGTACTTGTTATGCTGATTCCATTGATATAAAATTTGCAAAATTTGGACGTGTGGTTTGAAATTTATGTAATTTACAAATTTGATCATCTAATAGATCAAATTCTGTTTTTAAAACAAACTCTGGGCCACGTGGAATGTTTTGATTGGCTAAAAATGGTTCGCGTGGATCGGCTAACGTGGGCCGCTGGATCTAATGCAAATCGCATGGCACAGATTCTCTTGTACCTCTTCGATAAGTTGTTCTATCTAAGCCACTGGATGACGATCTAACGGCTCATAGGTGGTTGACCAAAGTCGGGCGGCGCTCGACGGTGGCGCGCGGCGGCGACGCTCGGGCGGCAGCGCTCTGGCTATTCCAGGAAGCTAGGGAGAGGGAGGATGTGCTTACTGTGTTCGCCATGGAACGCAGATGCTCAACGTGGTCGTAGGAGAGCAGGGGGCGCACAAGGTCGTCTTAAATCTCTCGCCGGAGTTTGTTCTAGCGACGGCCGTGCTCTGGTGCTGTCAAAGACGAACCTACAGGGTGCGCTAAGGCAAACGGAGAGCAGCGTCAGATGCGCGCGAGAGAGGAGCGTGCGAGAGCATCAACGAGAGGGTATGGGGTGGTCTGGGTTCACCGGGAGATATTGCCAGAGTTGGAGCAGACGGTGGCGATGCTTGGTGGTCGTCGTTGCCGAGGTTCTGGGGTGCGCGCGAGTGAGCTGAGAGTGCTGGCAGGTGCGCACGGGAGAGGGGAGCAGGATCGAGTGGTAGAGGGGGCAAGGCTCGGTGAGGAGTGGCCAGAATTTGTCGGGGAGGCTCGTCGGAGCAGTGGCGATGTGAGGATGTATTGGGACAACCTGGGGGCTCCGGTGGGGCGATGACTGGGGGGAAAGGAAGAGGGGAGCGTGGCGATTAAGTAGCATGGTCGCGGCGAGGTTTAAGCGAGCCATTTACACGAATTGAAACGAGTTAACGCGAGTCAGAAACGGCCGGCGAGGCGTGGTCACCGCGGGGAGGACGACGATGAGGTGTTAGTGGGGCCTGGCGTCAGTGAGAGAGGAAGAGAAAGAGTGGGGTCCAGATGTCAGCGAGGATGTGGGTCGTTTCCTTGATGTGAAGCGTTTTCTGCGGGGAGAGAGGGAGCGGGCTGATGCTGGGCCAGTTAGGTTAGTTGGGCTGGGCTGAGCCCTTTCCATTTTTTTGTGCTGTTTCATTTTTCTTTTTCTGTTTTCATTTTTGTGTTTTGATTTTGTTTAAATGATTTCAAACCTTGTTTTAATTCAAACCTTTTTCAAAAGTTCAAATTCCATACTGTTTAAACATGTATTTTAAATACCAATTTAGGAATAATTCTTTTAGTCTTCTTATGGTTTTATTCTTTATTAAAACAAGCATATGCCATTATTCAAATAAGATTAAATATATATATTTTTAAATCCTTTATTTGAATTCTATTTTTTCACTAAACCTTTTCAGTAAGTTTTATTTATTTAAAAAAATGTCAGATAATTCACTTTGAATTATTTGGAATATTTTTAATATGATTTATCAATCATTTAAATTGGGTATTTGTCTTTATTCCAATGAAATTAAATATGGGTTTAATTCCATAAATTTATTTAGTTGATTTCTTTGATCCCATTTAAGTTAATTAAACAACTTTTATTCCACTTGGGTAAATTCCAAATACTATTTTCCCATGATTTAATTAATCATTCTTATTAGGGAATTTGTTTTAATCCAATGGAATAGAATTTGGTTAAGGCCATATTATTTTATTTCCATATTATTTATTCATATAATTCATTTGAACTTGAATTATGTTTATTCCATTTACTTATGGTCTTGTCCAAGTTTTATTTGGCTCTTTAAATATTCCTCATTTAATATTTTTTCTTTATCTTATAAAATCCATATCTTTTTATTTATAGATCCAAACTTGGTGATTTCAATCTGTATATTTTTATTTAGTATTTGTTTATCCTTTTAATTATCTTTCGGATTATTTACTCACCATTTGGTATGGATTTTTGGATAGGTGCTTTATTAGCTTTGGAAATTCAATTTCCTTATCTTATTAAATTCATAAGATTTTATCTATGGCTCCAATTTAAGTGAAACCAATTCATATGGTTTTATAATATTTTATTTGTTATTCTTGATCTTTTTGAAATGTTTGTTTGACCAATTTTTATATGGATCCAATCCATAGGCTTAGATATAATTTGGAAATGTTTTCCTCCATTAGGGTTTTAGGGTTTGGGTTTATTTTCCAAGTGTTTAAATTTCAAGGTGCATTTAAGAAGAATGCATTTCACTTGATTTGAATTTGGTTGGATTCAAACATTGATCAAAGTTTGTTCAAGATGGGATTTTAAGTTTCCATTTTGGAATCAAAAAGTTTCTTTTCACCCTAAATTTCAACAATTATTTATTTTGTTTATTTATTTTTCACATTACACAATTTGGAAATTTTTGGGATGTGACAACTAATTGCCGCAACTATAACGGAATGAATAAAACTGCCAACTGTGTGAGTTCCTCGGTTGACTTCCTCATTTGGTCTCGAGGGGGAAATACCATGATGGGTATGATTGGTAATAGTTTCAGGTTGGATCCGAATAGGTCTTTCTTATCCCTATATGATAGCCGCCAGTTGTATTGAGTCTCTATAGGTTTATTAGTGCATGTTGCGCTGCCGCTTCAGTCCACCATACCTATGTAGGCGAGGACCGCCGAATTCTAGTCTCGCTGCAATCGCCTCGATCGACCGCCTTTTTCCTTTGCCCTTTGCTGGCACCCCTTTTTGTTTAAGCAGGTTTTGAGATCGACGTCGTTAGTAGGGTTACCCTTCTGGCTTGGACTGGGAAGGTTTATGGACGCCATTGGTTATTCTTCAGGGCTCTTAGCCCCATTTGCATCTTGTCTGTAGTCGGATGTTGTATTGTTTTCAAGGTGAATTGGATCTTTATACTGTATATTTGTATTCTTGACTCTTTGAGTCATTTTTGTATATATTTGTTTTATGGGTCCCATCATGGACTATTGTGTAATGATATTACTTTGTTTTCCACCCGCACACAAGTGCCTGGTGGGCACCTTTGAATCGCTTTCGCGGGTTTGGTCGAACGCTAAAACTTGCATAGGGCCAATTCGAGGGTGTTACAATGAAGGCCTCGGATGATATCTCCTCCAGTGGTGCCGAAGAGCTTCTGCATCCTCAATCTAGGGACGATGGTGGTGGCGACTACAGACTGTTTCGTGGAGATCTGATCAGGTCCTTAGGGTTTTGGCATCGGGGGGTTTATATAGGCGAAGAGGCGAGGCAGGAGGGCGGCTAGGGGGCCCACACCCTGCCCAGGCATGGCCTAGGGTGGGCCCGCGCGTGGGGGGGGGGGCACCTTGTGCTCCCCTCCGGTCACCCTTCGGTCTCTGTGTTCTCCTCGATGAAATAGTGACTTTGGCTTTTGTCCCGTCCAATTCCGAGAATATTTCTTTTCTAGCTTTTCTGAGACCAAAAACAACAGAAAACAGGCAACTGGCACTGTGGCATCTTGTCAATAGGTTAGTCCCAGAAAATGTATAAAAATACCTCAAAGTATAGACAAAACATAACAAAGTTGATACAAAACAAGCATGGAGCATCAAAAATTATAGATACATTTACGACGTATCGAGCATCCCCAAGCTTAATTCCTGCTCGTGCTCGAGTAGGTAAGTGATAAAAGGAATAATTTTTGAGGTGACATGCACCATCACAATCATGATCAAACCATTTGCAAGAATTGAAAGCTAGGATCAAAGAACTCTAAACATGAGCATGAAAGATGTAGTTCTAACAATAAGACATAGTGACTATGTTGCAACATGAAAGGATACAAACAAAGATTCATGAATAACATTGCATTGAAAGACGTTTGTTTGTTTCACATATAGAAAACATAGCATAGTGGCATTCAGATTGTCCCTCATGGAATAGCAAAACATAAATGCATAGGACACCTTCAAAGTTCATAAGGTTGACTAGATACAAATAGTTCAAGAACAAGAAATATCAACATTATAAATCAATCAATAAGTTTTGGGACAATGCACATAGAACTAAGAATGACAACTATGCTCTCTTAATTGGTGCATAAAGATAGAAGGTGGAGACTCAATATAGAAGTGGAAGAAAGGCCCTTCAAAGGGAAGCAATGATATCAAGTTTCATAAAGAGCTTTCAAAAATTATGGTACTTGTTAGCTTTCAGCTCTCATTGCCCCTATCATAAGCATCTTGAAGTGATTAAGGTTAAAGTGAACAAAGTATGGAGTATATGCTTGACAAAGTATAAGTTGGCAATATCATGTCCCTTGAGTACGAGGGCCATTCCTCATGCTACTCAACTTTAGTTACCGGTAAGTTCTCGTCATAGTAAGTATATGTGTATCATAAAGAAACGCCAACGGGGTACCCCTTGACCCATGACACAGGAGCTATCCCATATAAAAATGACAAGGAAACAGACAATGAGCATCTCAGCGATATTTTTATTTTCTATTTGCATAGGTTTTCATTGAGGATGCTTCATAGATTGCTCACTATGTTATGCTGCAAGTTTCCACCATGATTAGGCATGGCTTAGGCTAGCGGCTCAGACATTTCTATAACACATATACGTAACTCCATGGACTTACAAGCTCCCCTTTTATTTCACACCGCTGACATCCGCAAATAAAAGATCATGATATCAACTGGGTAATATTTACAAGTGTTGAAAGCATTCCCCGTGACAGCACGGTTCTGCTAATTCCCAACTTATAAGTGCAAGCATATACAACATAGATGACACAATGGTTCAAGTTTATTAGGGGCAGGAAAATAAAGTGTGCCATCAAGTTTGTGAGAGCTGTAATCACTAATTTTCACATAACGAGTTTAATTTGGAAGATAGATAAAACAAGAATATACTTGGAATGGTGTAACACACCATGCATAGGAATTTATAGTGGACACTTTGGAATAACTTGGTTTCTTGGGAGTTGGATGCATGCGTAGAGCTTACTCAATACAAGTGGAGGCTAGCAAAAGACTGGGAGCGAACAACTAAGAGAGCAATAATGGCCATAATCATGCAAAGCGACAAAACATTATCAATTAAAGCATAAAGTGGTAACACAAGTCAAAAAAATAAATGATAATAGAGGCTAAGGTGACTGGTTCATAGTCATAACATGGTGTGAGCATGTGGCAAGTCAACCCAAACAAAGCATCAAAGGAGAATACCACAATACTATGCTTTTGTATGCTAAAACAACGCATGATTCTTGCAAGGCACATTAAGCAATCTCAATTGTTTGGAACAAGTCATGCTACAGAAATAATCACTGAGCATAAGGTCAAAATAACATCTAGCATGACATGATAAAAGTCTAAGTCACAGTCAAAGCAAGCTCCCTTTTTACCACTATAAGCAAAAACTTTCTACTCCTTTCTAACACCAATCAACTTATTTGAAACATCATAGCGAAAACGGGGGTCCAACTACTTTATTCAAGAAAACTAAGCAAACAAAAACTAAGACGCTCCAAAAACAACACAACAGTGCATGAAACAATAAAAACGAAGTGTCTAAAAAGACCTGAGATTTTTATTGATGAAGAAGGGGATGCCTTGGGCATCCCCAAGGTTTGATGCTTGTACCTCTTGAATGTTTCTTGGGGTGACACGAGGTGGCATCCCTAAACTTGAGATTTTGTCCATTATTCATCTCATTACATCATTCTTCCCCTACACTTGAAAATTTCCTTCATACAACACTTCGCACAATCTTCATTAGCAACATTAGTGCATTCAAAAGTAATAAACCTTTGGGTTTAGTTTCAAAACAGAAAAACTTTCATTAAATACACAAGCTACTGTAGCAATTCCCTCAAAAATCCCAATTTACCAGAGAACCCAAAAGAAATCGATAAAGAGGCAAATGCAAATAATGGCAGAAATATGTCAAAATACACTAGCAGGTAAAAACCGATTTTTTTGAAATCCTTGGTTGCTCAAATCAAAAGGTGTTGAACTAACTAAAGTTATCTAATATTTATTCAGAATTACAGCTCAATCCGACATACAAAGATTTTTCACGAATTTTTACAGCGAAGCACAAAAATCTGTTTCGGGACAGCATGTAGCACCCCGGGAATATCCACTACTAGAAAATCGCATGTCTTATCTCTATGCATCATCATGACATCATCATGCATCATCATCATGTTCATCATGCCACCTTGCATGGACCATATAACTAAATTGTTGCACTTGTATTTGGTTCTTGATATTTGAATTTAAGCTTTGGTTTGCCTCTCTCTAGTTTGTCCTCCATCTATTTTATCTCTTGTTGGCGTCACTTGTGTTGAAGCCATAATGTCTAAATTATATTTTTGAGCCTTGTCATTTCAAATTGCTAAAATGCCCAAATTGAGTTGAGGGCATCATCTCTTAAATTCTCTCTATCACTAACTTGCCAATCTATCTTTTCATTATGATCATTTCAACTCTACCGTATATGACACATGGGTTCCTTTCATTTTGACTTATGGATTTAAAGCATGCCCATTTGTTTGTATGGATCTATCTAATTCAAACACTGCCTATCTTTGCTTTCTTTTATTCCATTTTTTGTTTCTTTTCATATGTGGATCTCCCTCTATTCTATTTCGTGGTTCTCTAATTCTTGTGCCTTGAACATTCTCTATTTCCCTATCTCTATTATAATTCTATTTGATGTCCTCTTGAACCATCCATCTATTTCTTTGATCCTTGCCATATGCCTTTTTCCTTTACTCTTAAATTCTACTCTAACCCCACACACATTATCTACATGCTCTTCATGCAATAATACCACCTCTTTTTATTCAACACATGCAATAGTTCCCTCATGATTTTTTTGTCTACACCGAAACCTTGATCCACTCCCTCTCATGATCCTATCTAAAACCACCTAGTCTACACGACCTTGTTCTAAAACCTACACGTGGCCAACCAGCTAACTTATCTAAGCTAACTAATATATCCTGTGAATAGCATCTTTTATTTCCTAAACCCAACCGAACTATTGTTTCTATAATCTAAATTTGTCCTTAATCAAATGCATCTTTTGCTATTTCTAAGCCCTTTTATTTTTTCTCGATTCAAATTCTGGACAAATTGAGGTGCACCCAACCAAGACCAAACCCCCTGTTTTTTTTGCTCTGAACCCAAACCGCACAGCCAGTCTGAACCGGCGCTGACCCTGTTTTTCTTCCTCCCACAGCGAGCACACTGTGCCGGTGACTCCCCAGCTCGTACCTGCTAGCCTCGCGTGCTCCTGGCCTCACAAAAATTATCGTACCACTGCCTCTCTGTCCAACCACCCCCTGCTCAATCTTTATCCCATCCACCTTTCTTTTCTTTCCTTTCTTCCAGCCCTCAAAATCCTCTCCGTTGCCATGGACGCCGCCCGGCAAGCACCACCGAAGCCCAGCTCTAACGGGAGGAGCTGCACCTTGTTCATATCACAACACGGTACTAGGAGCGAGAGGAGAGGGACAACACACCACGCTTCGCCGCCCTCAAGACACCCGCAGAACGCCATATCGCCCTCGCCGGCGGTCAACTCCGTCACCTCAAGCACGACCACCGCCGCTGACTGGGTGAGCAGCCGCTTTCCTTAACCTCTTCTCCGTCTCCTACATGCATACTTACAGTGCCGTTTTTTCGCCGAATACCTTCGCTGCCGTCCGGAAGCTCTCGGCGCATCCTTCGCCGCCACCGATCCTCGCTGTTCACTTGTTTCTCCAACTCCCGGCGATCTCCTGCACTTCTCCAACTACCATCTCCAGCGCTTGTCTCCGCCCATCGCCCGCCGCCACCGCTTATTCATCGCCGAGCATGCCGTCTCTGACGCACTGACACCCGTGGCGCTGCAAGAGTTCGCCGCCGCTCGTCTCGCTCAGATGCTCCGCCTCAAATCGCCATGTCGCTAACGCCCGTATCCGCCAGTCCAAGCTGTTTCGATCTAATTGCCCTGATTTATCTCCTGAACGCGCCAGCGCAAGCCCAATCAAGGTGGTCGCCTCTGCCCACGACAAAGAGTCGCCAAGTTCCGCCAGCTGCTCGTTCGTTAGAATTCAGGTAGCCATCCAGATCCTGTTCTAAATGAAATCGAGCCTTTGTTTTCATCGCTTGGAGGCAGCATTCTAGTGATTCTATCTACAATCAGAACCCGAGGACCTGTGATTAAATCCTCCGCTCCAAATAAATCAACCCTCTGTTTTTGTTCTCTAAAATTTATTCAGATTTGACACCAGATGGTCCTCAGCTCACGTTTCCCTGTTTTTAATCTTTTTGCAAATTGATACAGGCAATTTGATATAAATCTTATCTCCTAAACTATAGCTCTAATTTAAAATATACATATGAAAATGGTTTTAGAAAATTGAGGGGAATACAAATACACTCCTAGAGTTTTTTTAGATAATTAAAATTGCAAACTCATATAAACGTTCTTACAAATAATTAATCTTGCATAATTCATACCCTGAAAACTATAATTCAAAATACAAAGTATTTTACAAGAAACTTCATCGGAAAATCACATAGAACCTAAATAATCCATCCATCCATTTGTTTGCATCATACATCATATAATTTAGCGAGGGTTTAGTACCGGTACCTAATAGTAACCGTGGGATCTACGAGGTATGTTATATGTAATATCGTCCATTTATTGAATCATGATATACCTTATATATGTCATGCTATCCAACATTTAAATCGGGATAGCTAAACAACATGAGCCCTTTAATTAATTATCGGGACCCCGGTTTCGCTTAATATTGCCTAATTGCGTCGCATTTTGCCATGTCATACATCATACATGCATCATGCCCGCTCTTTTGTCGTAGTATTAAATAGTGCATCCGTGTTTCTTCTAGTGTTTTGCTTCTTCGATAAGGTCGTTGAGTTGATGTGAGTTCGCCCGATCTTCGGATGAACCTTCGATTGTTTTCAAAGCAGCATTCTTCCTTTCTACCTATCTTACTTTTATAGTCTTTATTTCCTCCTGCTGATCTATTGATATCTGTGTTATGCTCTAGTTTTCGTTCCGTGATATCCCTTGCAGCCACTATATTGCCATGGACACCTCCGCTACTCGTTGTTTGGTAGATAGTCGCCTTCCGAGTCGCATGCTTGTGTTGTTTCAAGGCCGATGTTCCATGCTTGTTGGAGTAATGCCTCATGTTTAATGTTGGATATGATCATGACTTTAATTACCGCTTAATAACTAAAATTGAAGTAGGTAAATAATGCAGGCAATGTGGGCAATAGATGTTATTTGGTTTTTAATCGCCCACTTGTGTCCTGTGAGGACCCCGAGTACTTGATACCGTTTTGAATATTCGACTATCCGCATGTGGGACCATGAATCCCTATCCGTAGCTTGAGTCATATTTATTTCTTGGGGCACAAAGTAGTTTGGGGCTTTATTACTATCCCGTACTTATGCCATGCTTTATCGCTTATTTATGATCATGTGGAGCGCTGCACCGTTTAGGAACAAATGTGGAATGTTTTCGTATCGACAAGCCCATCACACTTTCGGTTCCCACTGCTTACAACCATTGGCACAAACCTCCGGGTCCGCCTCGAGCCGCCAACTTCGTTGCTGGTAGCTTGGGTGGCCTCAAATTTATATGAATCTTGCAATTGCTCCGTGATGCCAAGGTCGCTGGGTTTCATTTGGTTTTTCTCGAGGTTGATCGTGCGTGTGTTGCTATTTGTGCCCCCTGCAGGGTAAAACTTTCTGAAAGCCGTGTCCGCGGTTATGGATGACTTGGAGCACAGTATCTCGATCATAGACAACCATAACTAAAGTAGTGCTATAAATTTGACTTTATAATGACTAGTAATCAACTTCACTATAATGGAATGGCTAAATAAGTGCCAACAATTGCTTGTTTGGGTTGTCACCTGTTACCATTGTATCTGACTAGTAAGTATTGCAACTACAACGGAATGGCTAAGTAAAAGTACCAACAACTGCTGGATTTTGGGATGCCTCATGCTATATGTATCTGACTAGTAAGTACTACAACTACAACGGAATGGTTAACTAAAACTGCCCACTGCTTATTATATCAGGATGACTCATGCTATCTATATCTGCCTAGTAATTGCCGCAACTATAACGGAATGAATAAACTGCCAACAACCGTGAATTCTTGACTTCGCTTGGTATCGAGGGGAAATTCAGATGGGTATGCTTGGTGATAGTTAAAGGTTAGATCCTAATATGTCTTTCTTATCTATCTCGATAGCCGCCATTGTATTGAGTCTCTAGGTTGTTTAGTGTATGTTGCGCCGCAAATTCACCATACCTATGTAGGCGAGGACCGCAATTCTAGTCTCGCTGCAGACGCCTCAAGATCGACCGCTCTCTTTTCCTTTGCCCTTTGTCGCACCCTTTGTTTAAGAAGATTTTGAGATCGACGCCGTTAAAGGTGGTTACCCTTTCGCTTGGCTCGGCAGGTTATGGACGCCATTGGTTATTCTTCGTGGCTCTTAGCCCAATTTGCATCATGTCTGCCATTTTGACCGTCATCGCTTTTAAAGGTGATTTGGATCTTTGTAGCGATATTATATCCTTGACTCGATGAGTCGCTGTTGTCATATCTGCTCGTGGTTCCATCGTGACTATTGTGTAATGGTATTACTTTGTTTTCCACCGCAAAAGTGCCTCGGTGGGCACCTTTGAATAGTTTCTATGCGGGTTTGGCGGGAATCGCTGAAACTTGCATAGGGTCGATTCTGAGGGTGTTACAGAGCACTTCCCCAAATCTTACTTCCCTCTCACTAGAGGTTATTCTTGGCACAAAAATAAAATAAAAAGGATAAGGAGAGTTTATTACAGAAGTAATAACTTTCAATACTCAAGAAAACTATTGGGTTATCTCCCAAGAAGTACTTTTCTTTAACGCCTTTAAGTTAGGCACAAGAATCAAGAATCAAGTATTTTCAAATGAAGAAGCATTAACATATTTCTTGCCCCTACTTCTTACCTTTACGCTTATCTTTAGGGAATGTATGATTGCTTATTGGAGAAGCAAAATGCATAATGCCTTTTCCTACATCTATTATTGCTCCAAGGAGTTTTAGTAGGGATCTTCCAAGTGTAATTTGTCCTTTTCCTACATATTCAATAACAAGATAATCAGTAGACACCACTTTCCCTGAGATCTTTGTAAACACTCCTTCAGCTATTCCAATGGGTAATATAGTTGCATTATTGGTAAGAGATATTTCTTCTCCTCTTCATAAAGACCCCAAAGAATCAAAGACTCATAGATATCCTTAAGCATAAGACAAAATTCAGACATGATATCACAACGAGCATCAAAAGTTTCAGGCCAAGGGGAAAGATGTTAGAATCAGGGTTATTTTGGAATGCAGCAGTTGTGTTCGAAAAGGTGCCAATGAGGAATCGACGGGGGTTTCTAGATATAGTACTCAAAAGAATCGCCACAATACACCCCGACAATTAGAATTCAAAAAAAATTGTCGTTATTGTCGCAAGCATACGACTCATCACGAAATAAAGAAATAGGAACACCCATCATTTATAACAACTGTTATTGTAGGAAACCATTTTGAAGGCTTGGAATTTATTGGAACATAATCATGGTGTTATCTAAGCATGTTATAGCAATCTTTCAAACTATTTGTACTGGTCTCAAGAGTGTTCAACCTAGCATAGATGTTTATAAACAAAGAATCGGACTTGCTAGGCAAATTATAAATTTTAATCAACTTCTTTATGGCATCCAAAGCTTCATCCTCATTACATTGGAAAAAATCTTTTCCTGCTACAACATCCAAAGCATATCTGTAACAAAGAGCAATACCATGGTAGAAACTGCTAAGAACCAAGCCTAGAATCATTTTAGGCTCAGTTTTTCCATGTGAATCAGAAATTCTAGACCAGGCTTCTTTGAAACTCTCTCCACTTCCTTGTTTGAAAGTAAAGATCATTTCCATATGTGACACAGTGATTGGAATAACACTAGACATGGTAGCAACTAAAGTAGGAACTGATTTTTTGTGTGTTTTTTATAAGAAAAAGCAAACAAAACGAAACTAATTTTTTTTGGAATTTTTGATAAAAAGAAGCAAGCAAAACAAAGCAAAGCAAAAGAAACTAAGCAAAACAAAAATAAAGTAAAGAGAATGGTTGTGAAAGACTCCCCTTGTGAAGCCGTCCTTAACTCCCCGACAACGGCGCAAAAAATATCTTGATGCGACTCAGTAGTAGAGCTTCGTTGGGAGACCCCAAGAGGAAGGTATGATGAGCACGACAACAAGTTTTCCCTCAGTTATGAAACCAAGATTATCGAACCAGTAGGAGCAATGAAACAACTCCAAGGTGTTGCTAGCAACTTGGAATCCTGCACAACACAAACTCAAGACTTTTCCCCAACTTATAGTGAGGTTGTCAATCTCACTGGTTTGCTGAAAACAAAGGATTAAACGTATGGTGTGGAAGGTAATGGTTGCTTGCAAAAAGTAAACAGTAACAATAGGTGATGTAACAATGGTAAAGATTGGACCGGGGTCCACAGTTCACTAGAGGTGTTCTCCTTAAGATAAATAACATAACATGCTGGGTAAACAAATTACAGCGGGGTAATTGACAGGAATGAGCAAGGCATAACAATGCAATACTAGACATTCATGATCCTATGAGATTTGATTGGGCATTACAACAATATACATAGACCACCATCCAACTGCATCTATGACTAGTAATCCACCTTCAGGTTATCATCCGAACCCCCTCCAGTATTAAGCTGCAAAAACAGATAACTGCATTAAGCAATGTGTGTAAAGTAAACAATACAATTGTTCCATGAACAAAAGATTCTTGTTTTCTCCCTAGTAGCAATAGCACATCTACAACCTTAGATATTTCTATCACTTCCCCAGATTCAATAGAGGCATGAACCCACTAACGAGCATAAATACTCCCTCTTGGAGTCACTAGCATCTACTTGGCCAAGATAGCTACTAGAAACGGAGAGCATGCAAGATCTCAAACAACACAGACATGATATAATCAACAATCAATAAGACATGATAGAATCAATGATCAATCTAACATAGTAATCTCAATATCCATCGGATCCCCGCAAACACAACATGCATAATTACAAATAGATGATCTTGATCATGAACGGAGCTCACAAGATATAAACATGATAGCACAAAGGAGGAGAAACATCCATCTAGCTACTATATGGACCCATAGTCCAAGGGGGAACTACTCACACATCATACTGGAGGCTGGCATGGTGATGAAGAAGGCCTCCGGGATGATCTATCCCCTCCGGCAGGGTGTCGGGAAGAGCTTCAGATCCCCCGATGTAGGGACGATGGTGGCGGCGGCTACAGACTGTTTCGAGGAGATTTGATCGGGTCCTTAGGGGTTTGGCATCGGGGGGTTTATATAGATAAAGAGGCGAGACGGGAGGGCGGACAGGGGCCGCACCTTCAGTGCGCGCCTGTGGTCGGCCCGCGTGGGGCGGCCACCCTATGGTTTCCTCCTGGCCGCCTTCGGTCTCTGTGTTATCTTCGAAGAAATATTGACTTTGGCTTTTCTCCCAGTTTCGAGAATATTTCCTTACTAGCATTTTTGAAACCGAAAATAGCAAAATGTATATCCGGCATCGCGACATATTGTTAATAGGTTAGTCCTGAAAATGTATAAAATACCTCAAAGTGTAGACAAAGCATAGCAACGTTGATATTAAACAAGCATGGAACATCAAAATTATAGATACGCTTATGACGACGTACCATAGATAAAACCAGGCACTGGGGCCTAGATCCGCCTCCCTTATAGCCACCTCCTAGCTCGACTAGATGAAGAAGACCACCATCCGAGGCCGTCGCCCGACATCCGGGCACCACACCCGATCGAAGACTGACCAACACCCTCCAGTCTCAAACGATAACAACCACGAAGCTCACGGAATAGTGTAGCCGGTCCCAATGTCCTCGCGCTTCCACGCCTAGGCTCCCCAAGACAACAAAAGCGCTATCCGGATCATCACCGTTGTTCGCGACATAGTCCTGCAGAGACCAGAAAACCCGCCCGCCTCCTCGCTTAGACCCAAAGCACACAACCACCACCTTCCTCCACCAACCCACATGATAAAGGCCACTACGTCGTGACGGAGTAGAGTTGTAGCCTGTTGGAGGAAGCCCCCGCGACGCAGTAGCCGACGCCCAGCCGAGCACAGCCACATCCATGCTCGAAGCGCCCCAGGAATCACCTCAAATCTAGACGTGAAAACCCAGGTCCATGGTTGTGGGCGTACTGGCTGACCTCCCATGAAGCTAGAAGGGGACGCCGCCTCCCCGGTTGTCGAGGTTTAATCTCGTCAATGCACATTGTTATGGACTTGGGTTTTGGAGAAGATGAGGATGCTGGAGATCACGGAACAATTAGCAAACAAGCAACACGAGGACACGAGGTTTACCCAGGTTCAGGCCCCCGGAGGGAAAACCCTACTCCTGCTTGTCTGCTCTTGATTACGGCGGAACCGAAAAAGTGGGGTGCGAGATGCAATCATGTGGAGGTGTGTATGCGGTGGTGTGCGAGAGATTGTAAGAGATCCTCCTCGTCGTGCACTCCTGGCTGTTATAGAGAGATAGGCAGGTCCCAGGAACAGATCGAGTTGGTTACAGGTTTTAGGGTTTACCCCTTTGAATTTTCTATCTACTCTAGTCTTGCTTTCCAAGGATCCGAAGGTGTCATGGGCCCTGGCCACCCGAAAGTCTTCATGGGATGGCACATGTTCTCTGGGCCTTCCCTGGGCGGACTAGGTATGCTAAGGTCATGTACCAGAGGGTATAACCATGTTAGTAGCCCCCGAGTGTTCAGTCAAATTGTAGATTCGGCTGAGGACTCCTCATTTCTTCGGGTACGGCTATCTCTGTTTGCTAGAGAATGATTTGAGTGCGTAGGGATTGTTGATGCGAGTGACTGACTCTCCGACGGATCAGCCTTAATCCCTTAGGACAAAACAACACGATCTTTCTTGATTCGAGTCCTCGACTCAATCCGAACGTATGTTGGCGCAATTGACTGTGCCAGGAGGACTTATATGAGTGGAATTCCAAGAATTTAAATGATGTACCCAACGCTGCTCATCGGTATTTTCATCGCGCCGGCATGGATTCTCACTAGCGTAGCTTCTGCAGGCGTTGCTGCATAAGATGATATCTGTAGGTATTATCTTTATGTCACAGACACAACATCCGAATTTTTATCACCGCGGAGGTTTTTCGGGTGGCCAAAGAGGATGTTACTCGCTTAGCATTTAATTGGGGCAGAGTTGCCGAAAAGTTTTTGCGTGCTAATCCGAAGGATCGCAGTCGAGGAATTTATAGGGTGCGCGACCAGCGCTCCCTATGGGAGTAGCCCCCGAGTGTCATTTCGAGTCGTAGACTCGAGCAGAGAATTTAATTCGGTCGTTTTTGACTTTTAGGTCCGTAGGAAAAAAAATTCGGATGCTTGAATCCATCCTCCCTATAGGAGTATCCCCCGAGTCCGTAGTGGAGTGGTAGACTTGACGTAGGATTCGAAGTGTAATGCTTTAGTTGTTGTTTGGGTGCACATCCAGCGCTCCTGATAGGAGTAGCCCCCGAGTAGTTAGTCGAATCGTAGATTCGAGTGAGTACCTTTAGCTGTGTAGCCGAAGAATTGTAACCGTTGCTAGTATAGCTTTGATGACGCTGCTGTCGACGACAGACCCTGTGCTCAGGGCGCCAGAGATGACGTGATAGGATGAACATGGGTCCCACCCTCGACTTTGAGTTGATCGTGATGCGCATGGAGATAATTATGGCGTTTCGATTTCCATGCGCATAGTGGACGGCATTCGCTGCTGTCAGGCCGACATGTGACGGTCATATCCGAATGTTGTCTTTAGGTCTTCCTAATGGACGGTCGCAGGCATCGTCTTCGCCCTTATAATCATTGGGGAAAAGTGAGTTTGTTTTTCATCGCAGCCATTCTTGTTTCACCGCTCCCATCTTCTTTGAGCTTTCTCTCGCTACCGGAATTTCCTCATACTTTTCCATCGTTGATTCTGCGTCGTGCTTTTGTCGAGCCGCACTGCGATGGGGAAGCCCAAGAAGTCCTCCACTGCAGTTGGCACCAGGGAGACCGCCGGCGGCAAAGGGGTTCCACCGCCACCCGCGTCACCGACGGTGGCTGGCGGCGATCGGAGGCGTGTGAGGGTTACCTCCGCAAACTCTGTGAGCGGGGCCTGATCCCGCAGGATAGGGAGGCCGTCAAACTTCCCGGCGACGAGGTAATTCCCCATCCTCCTGCTGGGTTTCGGGTTATGTTCGTCGCCTTTGTCCTTCGGGGCCTTTCCTTCCCAGTCCACGATTTTCTTCGTCGATTTCTTTTCCTTTATGGTATCCAGCTTCATCATCTTTCGCTAACTCTCTTCTTCATGTTGCTTGTTTCATCACTTTCTACGAGTGCTGGCTCGGTATCGAGCCGCACTTTGGCCTCTTCCGGAAACTCTATTCCGTGAAGAGGCAATCTGGTTCCGATGGTGTTTATCCCATTGGGGGCTGCATCATTTCTCTCAAATCCAATCTTCTTTTCCTTTCCTATGTCCGAATATGTCCAGTACTGGCGGAGGCGATGGTTTTACATCCGCAACTCCACGGTGGCTGGACAGGATTTTGGTCTTGCTCCTTTCGACCCCTCCCAGAAAATCGAGCCGAAGAGGTCTTGGAAGAACCAGATCTTGGATGGCGAGGTGGCGGAGATAGAGGGACTCTATCATCTGGTGGAGGATCTCCAGTTGATTCTGGATAAAGAGGTGAACAGTGTGGATATCATCCGCACCTTCCTTAAACGTCGGGTGCAGCCGCTCCAGGCTAGGGCGCATCCAATGTTCCTTTATTCTGGTCGTCGCGATCTGACCAGGGTTTTGGCTGAGGAGTTTTCCAAGGGGGACCTCGACGGGATTCTTCGTCCGCTGCTGAAGTACAAGGCTGGAGAGGATATTCTGGGGAAGTCGTTGACTCCTCCATTCACTACTTCTCGTCCGGTCCGCAGGTGTAGATCTGGGACGTGCGCATAGCGCTTTTTTCGACTGTGTTTTTCCTTGTATTTGCTTGTGTGCTTACAAATTTGCTTCTTTTGCGCAGGAGTTCAAGGTGTCGGGCATGTCGCCGCCACTCCCCGAACTATTTCCGGATGCACCGAACAATAAGGTGGTGGACTCCATGTCTGAGCTTCCTTCGGCGCGGTCGCCGGCTGAGGAGTATATTGAGTCTAGAAAGGAGCAGACGCGGAAGCGCACGCGGAGTTCGAGCGAATCGTCAGATGCTTTGACTCCGCCAACACCTAGGAACCCGTTGTGCCTTGAGCGCCACAGTGGGGGTCATGGGGGCTCTTCCTCTCCTATTCCGGTCGTTCCCGTGCGGGCTGTAGTGCCACAGCCGCCGGCGAAACGGAAGAAGGAAGAGAAGAAAGAAGAGAAGAAGGAAGAGAAGAAGGGCAGGAGGACCCCACCTGTCTTCGACTTGAGCGATCTCGACTCGTAAGTTTGTCCAGTTGCTTTTTGCTTTCTTTTGATTTCACTTGATTGTTCTTGTCTGATGTTTTCTTTTGAAGCCACTCTTCCGACGGCTCCTCCGGCGATGGCGCTCGGGAGATGGCGGGGGAGTCAAAGGTTGCTCCTCCTCCTCCTCCGACGGTGGCCAGCTCTGAGGGCGCTGCTCCGAGGTCTTCTCTGCAGGAGTCTCGAGTGGTTGTCCTCGAAGATCGCAGCGAACCTTCGAGTCACCGCTCAACCATGTAAGTGATTTTGTTTTCGCCATGTGGGAGCCCGAGCTTCAATGATCTACTGATCATTGTTTCTTCGTGCCTCGGGGGGATTCCCCGAGCATCTTTCGGGTGATCTACTGATCGTGCCTTTTTTCCTTTTTTGTTTGTACTTTTCTCTGGGGGAGCCCCCGAGTATCTGTAGGATGATCTGCTGATCGTTTTTTCTTCGAGTCTCGGGGGGAGCCCCCGAGCATTTTTCGTATGTTTAACTTGTTTTGCTCGTTCTTTGGGCACAACCCCCGAGTATTTTATTTGATGAGTAGTGCCTTTTGCAGCCTTTTGTGCAAGGCGCCAACTAGCTGGTGCAGCAACACCTGGCGTTGGAGGCCAGCTTCAAACAGCTTCAGGGTACGTTCACGAGTTGATCTTTTGCGTCTTGTTCTATTGTCCTTTTCTTCGATCTGATAAGTGCTTTGCTGTTTTGTAGAGGACAACAATACCACCCTCCGCGAGCTTGATGCTCTAAAAAAGAGCCTTGGGCGAGCAGAGAAGAAGGTCGAGGACACCGTTGGTGTGAAGGAGTGCCTCGAGAAGGAGCTAGCCAACGCAGCCGCGGCCAGGGAGCACCTGCAGCAGGAGGCTACGGACCGCGAGGAGCAAATCTCCACCGCTATGGCCTCGCGCGAGAAGGAGGTAGCCAACAAGCTGATAGCGGCTGCCAAGGCTATTTCGGGTGAGTAGTGTCATGTTTCCTTTTTTGGCTTCCTTGTCTTTTCTTCCTGTGCTTTGTATTCACGTTGCTTCTTTTGTTTATTTAGATGCCGCAGACATTGAGTTTGACCACGGTGCTTTGGAGCACAGAAGTGCTCTGGATTATGCCACTACGGCGGTCGAAGACCGCTGCAGTACTGTGGTCGGCTCTCTTGCCAAGGCCAAGGAGGCTCTCAGGCGATTCTACAAGGAGCTCGTACCCAAGGGCGTCACCCTCGAGGATGTCAATGCCTTGGCGGATGCACTGTCAGCCGAAGCGCATGCGGCGTACAAGCGCAAGCAGAAAGGCATTGGCGCATCCGTCGGGTCATGGCGGCCCCGACGCTCGAGCGGAGCCGATTCCATCGTGTCACCTCCGGATGACAACGGCCGCCGACGGATCCGGTAGCCTTCCTCTCTACGCCCATCGAAACGTTATGGGCCGAAGTTGATTGACTTGCTGGCTGAGTACGCATTGAGGCAGCAGGGAGAGGCCAAGGGCAGGCAATCCAGCTCCGAGGCTACTCAGGATGCAGCTTCTTAGATCTTGTAGTTGTAGGATAGCTTTTGTTTCCAGCTCTTGTAATTATATCTATGAACAATCCTTGCGTCACGTAGTGTCTTTTTGCTGTACATAATGAATTTCCGAGTTCTGTGTTCATTTGTCTGCTTGTTCATATCCTTTTCTTCTTTTACTCTAGGAGCCTTCAGGTGATGATCCCGTTGATACTTCGTCTGCACCACAACTGCGGCCATCCTTGGATGGTGCGTCGCAGCTTGTGTTTCTTCGAGACCGCATTCGTAGTCTTGAGAAAGAATTGCTTGGAGTGTGTGGCCACGCCGATGTTTGGAAATCAAAGACAGAGCGAGGCGCTGCCCAAGAGGAGTATTTGATGGGAGAGTTGCATCGTCTGGCCAAACAGCTGCAATGTAAGTTTTCGAGCCGCTGCTCATTGTTTTAGATGCACCTGTTGGCCTTGCATCTTACTTTTGTAAGTATTGCAGGTGCTAACCTTGCTCTGAAGGAGGAAAATGAGCGTGTTGCTGTTCGGATCAACTGCTTGACCCAGTAGGACATGGAGGCCGGCGGGTTCTTCTGGATGGACCGTGATCATGCTATGGTCCTTGCGACTGTGTAGGATCGTGTTCACCAGGTGTCGCGGGTGCTGCGTCAGGCAAAGGCTTCGTTGGCATCGGTTCTGCACATGATGTTTCCACTGGATGAGGTGCCATCGACACTCTGGGGTCTGTTGGCGAAGTTTCGAAATGTGCATCATGTCAGGGAACTGGTGCGGCATCAGCTTGTCGCGGGGGTGAAGGCCGCGCTTTCCCTTGTGCGGTTACATCGTCCCGATGTAGATCTGTCTGTTGTGGCGGCTGGGCCGCCTCTTCGGCCGGATGGTGGCGAGTGGGATATGTGTCCACATTATGCGGCTATAAGGCAGCATGCCGAACAAGTTGTAGATCTGTTTGAGCAGCGTGCGTAGGTTATTCTTCAGAATAGGTAGGACCTGTAAAAAATTAAGATGTAAAATTTGTATATTCGACTGGGCGTGTTGTGCCCTTTATTGTAAAGGTTTATTGTTGTTTAGAACGTGGTGCTTTGTTTGCATACGTGTCCTTTTCGTTAGCCTGACGTGGTTAGCTACTCAGCTGTACGCGCATTATCCTCAGTCGACGAAGTCGTGAGGTGGGGGGAGCCCCCGAGTGTGTTTTGGCATGGATAAAAATGCAGACAATAGGTGAAAATTTTGGGGCGGGACACTTAGCTTTATTCATAATTGTAAGGAGGAGGTACATTGTTCGGCTGAGTAGCCTTGGCTGAATGGCCTTATTGAAAGTAAAGGAGGGAGGTAGCTAGGGGTAGAAGCGTCGCAGTTGTGCGACGTTCCATGGGTTGGAGTATGTGACTCCAGACTCCATGTGGTTGAGGCGATAGACGCCACCTGAGATGACTTCAGTGATGATGTAGGGTCCTTCCTATGGTGACTCGAATTTCTTCGGTCGTTATTGCTTGAGTCGCAAGACTAAGTCTCCTTCTACGAAGGACCTTGGTATAGCCGCTTATGGTAGTTGAGAGACCGTTGGTACACTCGATCGAGCTATTATGTCACGCGCTCGTCGAGTGTGTGACGGCGTTTCGATCGGCCGAGATTCGGCTTCACATAGCAATGACCCGTGGGGCCTTGTGACGTACCTCTGCTGGTAGCACGGCTTCGTCTCCGTGCACCATGAAGAAAGGCGTGTAGCAAGTTGAGCTATTTGGTGTTGTGCGCAGGCTCCACATGACCGAGGGTAGCTCTTGTGTTTAGGCTCCTGCGAGTCGCTCAAGTGTGCTCATTAGGCGCTTCTTGATGCCAGCGCTGACGAGGCCGTTGGCCTTTTCGACCTGCCTGTTCGTTTGCGGGTGCGCCACGGAGGAGTATGTGATGTTGATTCTGAGGTTTTCGCAGAAGTCCTGTAATTCTTTGGAGATGAAGTTCAACCCATTGTCGGTGATGATGCTGTGCGGCACGCCAAACCTGTAGACAATGGATTCGAAGAATTTGACGAACGTTTTGCCTTTTTGGTTAGTGACGGGAATGGCCTCAATCCACTTGGTGAATTTGTTGACTGCGACCAGGAGGTAGACGTGACCTCCTTTCGAGGACCTTGGCAGTTTGCTGATCATGTCGAGGCTCCATTGGGCGAAGGGCCAGGCCAAAGGTATGGGCCTGAGCTCTGATCCGGGTGTGTGCGGTTTATCTGCGAACCTTTGGCACCCATTGCATCTTCGGACGATGTCCTTGGCGTCGTTCATGGTCGTTGGCCAGTAGAATCCAGCTCGTAGAGCTTTGGCAACAAGGGCGCGATTGCCCGTGTGATGGCCGCATATGCCCTCGTGGATGCCTTGGAAGATTGTTTTGCCATCACCGATGGTGATGCACCTTTGGAGTACACCTGAAATGTTGCGCTTGTACAGCTCGCCATTGATGTTGGTGAAGGCCTTGGACCGGCAAGATATGCGCCGGGCATCTGTCGGGCTATCAGGCAGTTCCCCGTCTATCAGGTACCTTAGGCATGGCCGTGTCCAAGTTTCTTTGACTGCCATGACCTGCATCAGGTTGACCACTGCGACCTCTGTGTCGAGTATTTCGGGTCCTTCCTGTCCTTCGGGTAGCGCAGCCCCTGAGTGTTCCGCTTTTTCGGGCGATCCCTTGGGGAATTTATATTTGATGGATGGCACGCAGATCTGTTCGAGGAACACTCCTGGTGGCACCCGTGCGTAGGTGGAGCCGATGTTGGCGAGTCTGTTGTCCTCTTCGTTGCTTTCTCTTCCAACATGCCGAATCTCGCAGCCGTCGAAGTCTCCTTCGAGTGCGTTGTAGAGTGCGCGGTATGCGATCATGTTAGCGTCGTGTGCGTCGCACTCGTTCATCGTCTGCTGGACGACGAGGTTCGAGTCTCCGTAGATGACCAGGCGCGTTGCGCCACAGATCTTGGCCATCCTCATGTCGTGGATGAGGGCTTCGTATTCGGCCTCGTTGTTGGAAGCTTGAAATTTCATCCGGAGGACGTACTTCATCTTGTCGCCCTGCGGGGAGGTCAGTATGACCCCGGCTCCTGCTCCGGCTTCACGCTTGGAGCCTTCGAAGTGCATCGTCCATGACTATGTCATGTCCGGCGTGTCTGGAAGCTGCAGTTCCATCCAGTGGACGAGGAAGTCCGGAAGGACCTGAGACTTGATCGCGTGGCGCTTCTCGTAGATCATGTCTAGAGGTGACAGCTCGATGCCCCACAGGGCTACTCGTCCTGTGGCCTCTGGGTTGTTTAGGATGCTGTTCAGGGGTGCCTCATTGACGACCATCACTTGATGCTCCTGGAAGTAGTGGCTCAGCCGACGAGACGTCATGAACACGCCGTAGGCGAGTTTTTGGTAGTGAGGGTACCTCTGCTTTGTCGGCGTCAATACCTCGCTGAGGTAGTAGATTGGGCGTTGAACCCCATGGGTCTTGCCTTCTTCGGGTCGCTCGACCACCAGTACGGTGCTTACCACCTGGTGTGTGGCTGCTATGTATAGCAGTAAAGGCTCACGCTCCTTTGGCGTGACCAAGACGGGCGAGGTAGAGAGCAGCCGCTTTAGATCTTCGAATGCGTCTCCGCCTCAGGCGTCCACTCGAATTTGTCTTCCTTGCGTAGCAGTTGATAGAACGGTAGAGCTTTTTCGCCCATGCGGCTGATGAACCTGCTCAATGCCGCGATTCGCCCGGAAAGCTGCTGGACGCCCTTGAGGTTCTTCGGCTTCTCCATGGCCATTATGGCCCGGATTTTCTTCGGGTTTGCCTCGATCCCTCTTTTGGAGATGAAGTAGCCTAGCAGCTGACCAGATGGGACGCCGAAGGCACACTTTTCTGGGTTTATCTTGATATTGTACCGATCGAGGTTATCGAACGTCTCTCGGAGATCGTCAATGAGCGTCTTGGCCTCCCTTGTTTTGATGACTATGTCGTCGACATAGACTTGGATGTTGCGGCCGATCTGGTCCTTCAGGCATGCCTGCATGCACCATTACGTGGCGCCTGCGTTCTTCAGCCTGAAGGGCATTGTGTTGTAGCAAAATACTCCGAACGGCATGATGAACGTCGTTTTCTACTGATCTTCGACCTTTAGTCGGATCTTGTTATAGCCTGAGTAGGCATCGAGGAAGGAGAGTTTTTCTCATCCTGCAGTCGAATCGATGATCTGATCGATCCGAGGGAGAGGAAAGTGATCCTTCGGGCAGTGCTTGTTCAGCGATGTGAAGTCCACGCACATCCGCGGGATGTCCGTGTCCTTTTTGGGGACCATCACGGTGTTGGCGAGCCATTCGCTCTCCTTGATCTCCCTGATGAAGTTTGCGTCGACTAGTCTGTTGACTTCGACTCCGATTGCTTCGGCCCGTGGTTCGGACAGTCGTCGAATGG
Organism: Avena longiglumis; assembly: GCA_030063025.1. Lineage (NCBI taxonomy): Eukaryota > Viridiplantae > Streptophyta > Magnoliopsida > Poales > Poaceae > Avena > Avena longiglumis. Next base: position 97,003,681 of record CP125973.1, on the reverse strand, counting down.
ACTGTTTGATGGGCTTGGAGTCTGGAAAGACGTTGAGTGCATGTTCGGCGAATTCCCTGGGAACTACTGGCATGTCCGTAGGACACCAAGCGAAGATTTCCCAGCACTCATGGAGGAATTCGACGAGCGCGCTTTCCTATGCGGAGCTGAGGTCGTTGGCGATCAGCGCCGTCTTGGAGGCATCCATCGGATGGACCTGCACCTTCTTTGTGTTGACAGTGGAGTCGAAGGACATATCTGGTGCGTTCTGTCTTGCGACTAGGGGTTCCCCATTGTCCGTCGCTTCGTGGAGCCTTACGAGTTCCTCCTGCATGCCGAATGACTCGGAGATTCTGTTGAAGTCCCTGTCGCAATGGTCCGATCGAGTGAAGCTCCCGTGAACCGCGATGACGCCCCTGGGTCCTGGCATCTTGAGTCGTAGGTACGCATAGTGCGGTACTGCCACGAATCGTGTGAATGCTACACGCCCGAGTATGTCGTGGTATTGTGATGGCCAGTCCACCACTTCGAACTCGAGTCGCTCGCACCGGAAGTTGTCGGGCTTGCCGAAGATGACGTCGAGCCATATCTTTCCCAGGGTAAATATGCCCTTCCCTGGGACGATGCCGTGGAACGTTGTGTCGGATTCTTCCAGGCTGCACAGCGGGATCCGCATTGCTGCTAAGGTACTGGCGAACATCAGATTGATGCCGCTGCCGCCGTCCATGAAGTCGCGGCTCATGTCGAACCCTCCGATCTGCACCTCGAGCACCAGGGCAGCATGACCTGGGTGAGGGACATGTCAAGGGTGATCCGAACGACTGAACGTGATGCAGGACTCCGATCCGCTGAGGTACTCAGGGATGGCGGGCGGAGCGGTCACGACCAGGTTGATTTGGCGGGTGATTTTCTTCTGCACCCTGTTTGTTGGGCGCCCTTTTTGGATCATCAGCGATCCTTTCGGTGCAGGGTACCCGTGCCCACCGTTGTTCTGTGCTGGTGCGATTGGGTGGTTCGAAGGTCCCGTAGGTGGTGGTGGAGGAGCTCCATGTGCGATCTCACCTGGTGCGGGTGTATTCCCGTATCCAGGGTTCGGGGATTGCTGCCTCATCTGGGCCATACTCTCGCTGAGTTTCTGGAACTCGCGGCAGTCCTTGAGCATGTGACTTGCCTTCTTCTTACCATCCTGCTTGTCGATGTAGAAGTGGATGGTGCATGGACCCGACAGTTTGCCGTATGCGAGGGTCCGTCGTCATGGATACGGCGTTGCCATGACTGCGTTGGGCGTCCTCCGTCGCAGAAGTTGCTTCCATGGTATCCGCCGTTGCTGCGGTTGCCGTCGCTGCGGCGGTCGGCGTAGCCAGCCGCGACCATGTCGGTTCCATCGCGATCGTCGTAGACGCGCGATCTTCTCTTACTATGGCGCTCACGTCGCCGGCCGTAGTCGTCTTCCTCCTCCGAGTGCGCTTGATGGACGGAGTCCTCTCCGTCAGCCCACCTGTTGGCGATGTCCATGAGGTGGTCGAGTGTCTTGGGCTTGACACGCCCAAGCTCTTCTTTGAAGTCCTGGCGTTTAACGCCGTCCTTGAAGGCGTCGATAGCTCTCTCCTCAGAGATGTGTGCCGTGGAGTTCTTGGTGTTGGACCAGCGCAGTATGTACGAGCGAATGGATTAGCCCGTTCGTTGGGTGCAGGCCCGCAACTCCTCGATCGAGGCAGGCCTTTTGCTGGTGCCCTTGAAGTTTCGGACGAAACTGTACGCCAGCTCCTCCCAGCTTCGGATTGATCCCGAGGATAGGCTGTTGAGCCAGATCCGAGCTGCGCCTGTCAGCTGCAGCTGAAGGCATTGCATGGCGGTTTCCTTGTTTCCGCTGTGTAGCTTGACAGACGACAAGTGGTCGCTGAGCCACGCCTTGGGGTCCTGTGTGCTGTCAAACTTTGGAGTGTCCGAAGGAAGCTTGAAGTTTCGCGGCATCCGTGTCCGCCGAACAGATCTGCTGAAGCATCGGGCTCCGCAGAGTTCTCCTTCGTCATCCTCCTCCTCAGATTCAGACGAGCATACGCGCTTGGCACGTGCCTTGTCGATCTTGCACTGTGTTAGATTGCTTCGAGCGTCATAATTGCGGCTGCGACAGCGCGAGCTCTTGTGCCTTCGAGGAAGGTCGTGCTCTTCATCTTCAGATGAGGGCGTGGGGTTGCGGTTGAACCTGACAGCAGCCTTCTTCTTTGGCTCCGCATGAGCTTCTCCGTGGAGCGCAGCTGCAACGAGTCTGAGTCCGGTAAGAGCGGACTTATGCATGGCCCTTTTCGGGTCCCCTTCCGGAGGTGGATGGGACGCGAGGTACGCAGTGGCCGCCATGATTGCAGCTTGCGGTGTCTTCGGGATGACGTTGTCATCGGCGTCCATCTCCATGAAGGACGCGTTGAGGGCCCGAGTCACCTCGCGACGTGCCTTGGGATCCATGTTCTCGGTGCGAGAACGGTGTTTGTTGCCATGGTTACCGTGTGAGCTGGAGCCGATGCCCATGGTGGAGAGCGCAGCTCGCCGCGCACTGGACTCCGAGGCTGCTTGCTTGCGCTTGTCAAGCACCTCTTGCATCTTCACCTGCTTCTTGTGATCCTCGATTAGGAGCATGTGGTATGCCATCAGCAGGTCCCGTGAGGCGTCTGCGGGCAGGATCTTGTTGCCCGCTACGGCTTCGCGTGCTTGAGCCCATCCTTCCTCGCTGAGGTGGATGACCCGATCAGTGTTGTTCCCGTTGGGTGGGGGGACTGGCTTCTTCTGTTCCCGCCGTTTCTACCCTGCGGGTTGGGTGGCGGGTTGTGCTCCTGATCCACGTCACTCTGGATGACTGCGGCGCACTGGTAGCGCTCGTAGATCGGATTGCTGCTACCGCAGCTTTCGGATCCGGAACCGTAGGTCCCTTCATCCGATTGTGCATCACACAGATCTGAGTTGCAGATGTTGCTGTCATAGGACTCGTGTGTCGATGGTGATGTGCGTAGCACGTGGTGTGGAGCCCACGAAGCAGGCCTGATCGATGGCAGGGCACCCGCTCTGGGAGGCGGAGAGTGTCGGTCTACCCCACCTGGAAGAAGAAGCTCCCGAACAGGATCTCGAGTCCGTCGCCAACGGGCTCAAAGTCCTTCAGGGTGGCTGGCGAGTGGGCGGTGAAGTCGAAGGCGCCAAAGAGGAGATGACTCTCCGTCGCCGCGGAGTTGTAGATCTCTTTGGTTGGGACCGTCACGATCGCACAATCAGCGCCCCCAGTTCCCACAGACGGCGCCAATTGACGAGGTTTAATCTCGTCAATGCCCATTGTTATGGACTTGGGTTTTGGAGAAGATGGGGATGCTGGAGATCGCGGAACGGTTAGCAAACAAGCAACACAGGGACACGAGGTTTACCCAGGTTCGGGCCCCCGGAGGGAAAACCCTACTCCGCTTATGTCTCTTGATTACGGAACCAAAAGTAGGTGCAGATGCAATCTGGCGTGGAGGTGTGTATGCGGTGGTGTGCGAGAGATTGTAAGAGAGCCTCCTCGTCGTGCCCTCCTGGCCTTTATATAGAGATAGGTAGGTCCCAGGCACATATCGAGTCGGTTACAGGTTTTAGGGTTTACCCCTTTGAATTTTCTATCTACTCTAGTCTTGCTTTCCAAGGATCCGAAGGCGTCATGGGCCCTGGCCACCCGAAAGTCTTCATGGGCTGGCGCATGTTCTCGTGGGCCTTCCCTGGGATGGACTAGGTATGCTAAGGTCGTGTACCCGTAGGGTATAACCATGTCACAGGTGCAACGCCACCGCCCGGCCGGTGAGGCCCGCACAACGCCCTGCACAAGCTCCCGTGAGACTTAGGAACATATGTGGAGGGGAAGACCTCCCCGCCGCCTACCACACGGGCTTCACCCGGTGGTGCGTGCCGGCGACGGGAAGGGGGATGGGGTGGCGAAGAGGGGGCCGGGACTGGCGGCCTGAGTTTGCTGCCCAGTGCGGTGCGACGTGGGGGACAGCTCGATGGGCCCTCAAAGGCAAGTTGTAGGGCTACGGATCTTGCCCTGAAGTGGTATCAATGATGATGACTCCTTCTGTAGCGTGTGCATGAGGTGTTCACTAAGAGTCTGCTAGACCGGATGAGCGCTTCCGTTTGTCTAGAGGGTGTTTCGTGTATGTGATGTTTCCGTTTTCTAGTTGATAGGTGGCTTTCGCGTTTTCAATGCATAAGGCTCTGCTGACATGATCTTCACCTATTATGGGGTTTCTAGGTGTTGTATAGTGGCTTCAGGCTTTTGATGTATGCGGTCTTTGTTAAATAAAATTAATGATGCATAGTATACCTTTACGATGAAGAGGCCGGGTCTCATCCTCCATTTGAGAAAAGAATGTCGGCCTTCTCAACGCCATTAACACCACGGCCGTCCCAAACACAACGGCACAACTACGTACTACGTGATCAAGCATCACCACACCACTAACTGTACTACTAGTACAGTAGTATCTACCAGTTCTATTCTATATACAGCGTAGCAATTAGTAGCATCCATAAAATTGCTCACCTAGCTACGATCATTCATGTACGGCGGTGATCCAATCCAATCCGACGACGTGCGAATGAATGAATCATGCCTGCATCTCGGCCACGAACAGCACACGATCTTCCCTCAATCTGCCCCTGGAAATCCTGAATACCATGCCGGCAACTTGCTTATCGATCAAGCTGCACTGCAGCCATCCCGAGCTAGCAGAATCGGACACAGCGCCTATGGGCTTTCTGTTACCGCCATTAAAACCTCCTCGACCTCGTGCCGTTACCGCCGCAAATCCAATCGGAGCAGTACGTACGTACAGTTCTCCTCCTCTTCCTCCACACTCCTCGGTGCTCCATTGGTCACGCACGTACGATCCCCACCTATAAATACGCCCCCTACCTTCTCCTCCACCATCATCGATCTCACACTCCAAGCAGCAGCTGCCTGGGTGATCTGATCAGTGCTGCAGTACTACGACACTACACCTCTCGCTACCTCGTGGTACTAGCAGGCACTGGTCGGTCGAACACCATGGGGCAGCTCAGCAAGAAACTTCTCGTGTTGGTGGCCATGGTGGCCGCGGTGCTGGCGGTGGCGGAGCTCTGCGGCGCGATCCCGCTGGAGGACAAGGACCTGGAGTCGGAGGAGGCGCTGTGGGACCTGTACGAGCGGTGGCAGGCGGCGCACCGCGTCCCGCGCCACCACGCCAAGAAGCACCGGCGGTTTGGAACTTTCAAGTCTAACGTCCGCTTCATCCACTCCCACAACAAGCGCGGCGACCGCCCCTACAGCCTCCGCCTCAACCGCTTCGGCGACATGAGCCGCGACGAGTTCCGCGCCACCTTCGCCGGGTCCCGCATCAACGACCTCCGGCGCGACCTCCCCGAAGCGCCGGCCATCCCGGGGTTCATGTACGCCGGGGTGAACGTCGATGACCTCCCCAAGTCCGTCGACTGGCGGCAGAAGGGCGCCGTCACGGGGGTCAAGGACCAGGGCAAGTGCGGCAGCTGCTGGGCCTTCTCTACCGTGGTCTCCGTGGAGGGCATCAACGCCATCCGGACCGGCAAGCTGGTGTCCCTGTCGGAGCAGGAGCTGATCGACTGCGACACGGCCGACAACAACGGGTGCGAGGGCGGCCTCATGGACAACGCCTTCGAGTACATTAAGAATAACGGCGGGCTCGTCACCGAGGACGCCTACCCGTACCACGCCGCCAACGGCACCTGCGACGCCGTCAAGGCGAAGAAGTCCCCCGTTCTGGTGCGCATCGACGGCCACCAGGACGTGCCGGCCAACAGCGAGGAGGGGCTTGCCAAGGCCGTGGCGAACCAGCCCGTGTCCGTCGCTATCGATGCCAGCGGCCAGGCGTTCCAGTTCTACTCCGAGGGGGTGTTCACCGGCGACTGCGGGACCGAGCTGGACCACGGCGTGGCCGTGGTCGGGTACGGCGTGGCGGACGACGGCACCGCGTACTGGACGGTGAAGAACTCGTGGGGGCCGGCGTGGGGAGAGAAGGGGTATATCAGGATGCAGAAGGATGGCGGCTCCGACGGTGGGCTCTGCGGCATCGCCATGGAGGCGTCCTACCCCGTCAAGACCCAGAGCAAACCCAAGCCCACGCCCATGCCCAGGCGCGCGCTGGGAACAAGGGAGTCCCAGTGACGATCCAAAGCAGCAAGGTCGATGTACTACCTGAATTCAGGAGTACATCATACATCATACTCCTAATTTATTCAGGAGTACCATCTCATTCCTAGCTAAGCTATATTAGGGTCAAATAAATTTATATTGAGTAGTTCTACCTACGTGCATGCACGCAGCAAAAAATTAGTCGTGTGTACCTTGGACGAGGTCGATCGATATCTATCTTTGGATTTCTGAATGTAAAGTAAAATGTCATGTATAATGTACTGCCGGTAATGTATGAAATCTTGATAATTGGCTTTTGTTATTGAAATGATGTCATTTACAGTTTCATTTTAAGAGAAGCAGTTTTCCTGAAAGGCACTTCACATAGACGAACAGTCTCCTATTACCAACATAGGTAGAGCTGGACCATGTACTTATGGATGAACTTCAGCAGCCGGGTGGAATCCCACCGCCCGCCGCCGGGCCGCCCTCCCCTTCCGCTTCTCCCTCCCCACCGCTGCTGGGACGCGCCAACGGCAAAGCCACTTGGCGTCGGTGGCGGCAGGGCCTTCTTCTCCCCCTGGTTCGCCAGATCTAGGCGCGGGCCAAGATCGACAATCGGCGGCGACGCGCATGCGCGGGGCGCGGCGGCGTCCGGCGGCGTCCGGCTAGGTGGCGCGACTCGGCGTGGTGGCGTCACCCTGCTGTGGAGAGGAGGGTTGCGTGGAGCGGTGGCTTCGTGCTCGGGGCCAGCGGCTGCTAGACTGGGGCGGCGAGGGCCGTGGGCGGCGTTGGCTGGGATCTGGGGGAAGCGGCAGACGTGGTGCTGCAGGATGGAGGCGATGGCGCGTCCTTAGTGGCGGTGCTAAGCCTACGTGCTCATCTGCACCGATGGTCTGCCTGCTCGATCCGTTCTCTGGAAACCGGCCGACGGTGTGGGGATCGCTGTGTCGGATCTAATAAAGGAGGTGGTCCTTTGGTTTCTTTCGCACGAAGACGAAGATCTGCTTGATGTCTTCCCTCGTTGATCTGGTCTGGAGAGGCGGGTTCCGGAAGGCTCCGCCGACGAACTCCCATGGGCGTATCATGCCTGGAGATTGATGGATCAGAAGGTATTCGGTCATGCGCACCTTGTTTTTCTGGCCATTTGGTTTCACCGGGAGCATTGCGAAGCTCTGTTATTTGTTCCCACCAAGTGTCATTCTTAGAGCCATGGTGAAGTCAGATACGGAGAATGTCAGGAAAGCAGAAATATGAGAGTAGCGATGGTGATTTTTGTCCTTGTGGCGACGAAGAACTGGTTGCGTGATCTGGGACTCGTTGCAGCGACCGTTGATGCGGGAAGACAACATAGGGGAGTTCCCAGTCTTACTAAATCCAAGGTCTGATCTTAACTGGTTGTGCCTAGCAATAACCTTGTTGAAGGCATTGTTTTGTGAGCGAGGACTTTCTCCAGGGTGAAAACCTATGATCTTTGATCGGGCAACGGCGACGCCTGTGCACTGTTTCCTTCTTGAAGGCGTTGTTATTGGAGTGGAAGACTACTGGTGTTGTTCTGATGGTGTCAGTGTCAGTGCTTTGAGGATTAGTTCTCTGTAGCAGGACTTTTCTTTTTTGTAATTCTTATTTTTTTTCTAGGCTGTGTGCATCCGTAGGGCCGCTAGGGCATGCGTCGTTCCAAAGTCTGGGTGTAATTAGTATCCCTATGATATTAATATATATTTTTTTAAAAAATTGTACTTGTGGATATTTGATGATGCTGAATAGAAATCTAAATTTGCGATGGTAAGCGGTGAAGATCTTTTTTTTTCAATCCTTCAGATTAAGTTAATGTGAACCTCATATTACTCATTGCATATACATACACGTCTATACAAAGTCAAATACAATGCACCGAGTGGAGTTGATAGCATAAAACCTACCAATTTACATGTCAATTTTCCCATCAAAATAAAAAATAGCACAATGGCCGCTCCACCTGTCAGCTCTATTAAAAAAATAGTAAAAATATCAAAAGAAAAAGAAAAAAGTGGGACCCATCTCCCCATCCTTGGATATATGGCGGCGACAAAGATGACGATCGTGTCCGCGGCCAAGATGATGGCGGCGCTGGCGGCGGTCTTCCTCTCCTTTGTGCTCTGCTTCTACACCTTCCTTTGTGCCAAGCGCTCCAGGGGAGGCGCGCCGCCATCGCCGGGAAGCGGCGTGGTCGCGCACCTGCGGTTCCTGCTCTGTAGCGGGGACAGGCGGGCCGACGTCGGCAGCGATGGCTCCGCCGTGTGGTACTACGACGAGGGTCTGGACGACGCGTCCATGGCATCGCTGTCGCATAGGGAAGTGATGAAAGGGAACGTCGTGCACTACGCGGTCTGCATCACAGTGCTGACCACCTAAGAGGCGGCGCGCGTGCTGCCGCGCTGCGGCCACGCCTTCCATGTAGCATTCCACCTGCTCGCTCTTCCGGTGCCCGGCGTCGATGTGCCGCCTCTTCCGCCCGCGGGAGGTAGGGAAGAAAGGGGAGGTGACGGTTGGAGGAGGGTCACCGGAGTGCGGCAGAGGCCATGGGAGAGAGGGAGGGTAGGGCGGCGGTGTCCATGGGAGAGAGGGAGGGGAGGGTGGCGGCGTACATGGGAGAGAGGGAGTGGAGGACGGCGGCGGACATGGGAGAGAGGGAGTGGAGGACGGCGGCGGACATGGGATATAGGGAGTGGAGGACGGCGACGACGGAGGCAGTGCCTCACGGCGGGGATGGGGGAGATGGGTCAATGCTGCCCCACTTTTTTTCTTTGATATTTTGACTATTTTTTAAGGGTGGTGAAGGGGCCATCATGTAAAACATATTTTTTGATTTTTTTTAATTCGGCTGACAAGTGGGTCCCACGCCACATCACTAATTTAGCCCTAACAAATGGACCCACCTGACACGAATCGGTGTATTTTGCAACAACTCGTTTCCGATCTGGTAGTTTTTTGTGATTTGAAGATCGATTGGTATTATTTGGAAAAATTGACATGTAAATTGGTAGTTTTATGCTAACAACTCCACCGAATGAGGTAGTACTCCTTCTAATTCATAATAAGTGTTGTTAGTTTTGGTCGCGGGATCAATGTAAGTCTCTTGGTTAACGATGCATATATACTAGTATTTTTTTGAGAGGAACCATGTATTTTCTTTAATCTGAAATCAAGTTACAATTAGCAACATACATAGAAATTAAAAAACAAATTAGGATAAAATGATTATATTTAAAATCATATGATGTTTTGGTAGGCTAAAATAGGCTATCAAAACATCTTATAAATTGAAACCGTGGGTACATAGAAGGGAATTTTCCTAATAGAATATCGCAATTATCTAAATATACATGTATCTGTTTCAGTATTTATACATATAAATTTGGACAAATTTGCGCGAACAGGGGAGTAATATATATATTCATCCTCATTTTGCAAAGACTCAAAAGAGATCAAAACTTGCCAAATTAGGCATATAAAACCTCTACCCCACCGAGCTGACGTCTAGGCGGTGCAATTATTATAGTAGCCGATCATCTTGGCCTTCTAGGCCCAGATGGGTTCAGCAACGGTGGTGGTGCAGGGGGCAGTAGGCGGGTCCAATCTAGGCAGCCTTAATGGGTTCAGGCGGGCCGTAACCTTCACCACACCGTTCCTACAACACCTCGCCATGGAGGTGATCTGGATTCATCCCCGCAACACGAGGAAGCCTTGGGCATCTACCATAGGGAATGGGTATGGCGGCTTACTCTTCTGCTAAAGATGGCCGACCTGGCTGGTTGTGATATTTCATCCCACATCTAGCACCGACGGCAAGTTGCGGAGGCGTGACTGCCGTGAAAACCGTGCTAGGACCCCGACCATGGTGAACGATAGCGGCATCTTCACCTCGTTATCTTGTTGAAGGCATCACTGCTGCAGCTACCTTCTACTTACTCGTGATGCTCTGGGAAACCCTAGACCCGGGTTTTCTGTATCAGAATGATGGCAGTGCTTTGGTCGTTACTCTGCCTCCTGGGGGCATTGTTTTTGGATCAGCTATTGGATGGTGGAGGTAAGAGGTGGGGCGAAGTACATCTACCTCGACAATAATGGCAAGCCTCGGCGGCATGGTGCAATAGCGTCTCGGTGTTGAACGTGCCACGATGGACCCGCGTAGGAAGGAGGCGATGTCTGGTGCAGTGGTGTCGTCGATGGCAGACATGATCAGGCTACAAACCTTTTTTCGAACCTCGACAATGCCTTTGGTTGATAAAGTCGGAAAAGAGGTGGACAATGTGATGACCCAAAGAATAGGAACGTTTAGAGGACTAATTTGTGATGAGTGTTTTTGCATAGTATGCATTTGCAAAAGCATGAAAATTTTAAAACTCTATTATAAAGAGTTACAAGTGATTGAGATTGAACTCTACTGTTGAAGTTTGACTTAGGTCAACACTAGGATTTGAATTCAAATTTCAAAGTGAAGTTGCGAAAAATTAGGAATTTAAAATGACTTTGCATAATACATTGAGTTCAGCACTCAAAACCACACAACACCTAGATCAGTGTGACTATTGATTTGAAAATTGAGGTTTGAATAATTCAAACTTAAATTCATATATTCACAAGTAAATTAAAATAATTCACAACAGTATAAAGTAAATGAGACAATGTTATGAAAGGAATCTTTATTGATATCAATATTGAGAAGATTCTTTACAAAAGAACATTAAATAGAAGTAAACCTATTACAAACTACAAAAATAAAAATAAAGGGAAATACCTAAACCAAAACCCTATACTACATTGTTATCCGTTTTGCTCTTCTTGTTTTTCTAGCCCATCTTGACATACAAAACAAATAAATACAAAAACAAACCAAGTTTGGTTTTAGAAATGTTAGATCCACCAAGTGGTGAATCCATTTGATGTAGAATCCATTGGGCAAGGTCCAAGAACTTGTCCTAAACCTCACCAGTTTAAGGTTTTTAGCAAAAGAAACAAAGAAACAACAATGGACATTATTCCAAAAGTACCAAGAGAGAAACACTAGAGAAGTAAATACATTAGGAGCAGTAGTTCACAGTAGCTGAGACAAAACACAAGACAATATCCAAGACTAGCTAAGTAGATAACCACATGACAGTAGAGCAACACATTTACAAGATCAAAGTACCAGGTCACACTGAAGGATCACAGAAATAGCAGCAGCAGTAGGCAGAACCATTTAAGCCAATAGCCAACCAGCAAGGAAGCAACCATATTAACCATGAAAAGAAGTTAATACAAATCACCAGTAGTTTAAGTAATGAAGCAAGTGAATAATAGTAAGAACAAACTAACATAATAAAAATGACAGCAAGTAAGAAACACACCTCAAACTTAGTATTCTTTTAAAAGAATCAAATGCAGCTAATGAACATTTGTAGTTCGTCAAGCTACATAAGAAAATTGTTAGAAAATCATATGAGCAACAAATTCAAGATCACTATTAGTACTAAGAACAATACTAAATTCTCAACTTAAAAGCAAATGTTTTTCCTAAGTAAAATTACAAAATGCTCCTTAACTGACATGCCACATTTAGCATATGACATAGGCTGATTAGGACATTAGAAGTTAAGATAGAGAGGTGGTATAAGTAACTTACTCACTGCATGCAAACAGTGAGGTGTCAACACTAGGTGAATCCAAGAGTACTATAAATAACACCCTAGACCCAACCCCAAAGCTCACAGTCCTCAAAGCACATCTTATAAAAACTCTCTCAGGACAGGGGTTGAGAGAGAGAAAACAACTTTCCACACTCACTGAGAGAGAGATATCTAGAGAGCAGAAAGGAGCAAGAACATGAGCAAGGAGATGGAACAACTGCATCAGATCTTTCTCAAGCCCAGTTTTGAGTCTTCAAAGCTTTTATAGCTAAAATTTAGCATACGATTAGGCAGAGAGAGTAGTAATTAAGGTAGCACCTCGACTAGCTAGGGATAGCATATGTGCATCTCCATTATTGGAGGACACCACAAATCATGCCACTAAACTAGTTTGGCACAGCCTAGTACATATTAGGAAACAACTTAAGAACTTAAGCTTTACAACTACATTTCCTTCCCTTGATAGGATCATATGATCACTTAGGGAAGAAAAACTAGAGGAAGATAAGAAGCTTTGAATATATTAAACCTACGTAAAGAAGTAAACCACATCTAGTCAACACACCTACATTAAGACTGAACCAAAGGTTCAAAAGTAGCAAGTAAACAACAACAATATTACTTAATGAAAACACATATAACATTACAAGCTTGGATGAGTATCACAACCACATATACTATAATTAACCAACTAGAAAAATATATTAAGGAAACACAACTTAACCTAAAGAATCTACTTGAGTTGTGGATTTTGACCACTCTAGTAACTACTCCCTCTGTTTCAAATTATAGGATGTTCTAGATGTTGTGAAACAAATGTATCTAGACATATTTTAGTGTGTAGGTTCAGAGTGAACCACACACACTAAAAGGTGTCTAGATACATTCAGTTCACAAAATCTAAAACATCTTATATTATGAAATGGAGGGAGTAGAACCAAATTACATGCTTAAGATACCTAGCAACATTGACAATAACATTAGAAGTATCATGATAGTAGCTAACTAACAGTAAATAGGCAAGCATATGCAGTATTCAACATATACATGTGTGTACCAGTACTTAATTAAGCATGGAAGTAACCTAGATAGCATACTTAACCCTAAGACAATATAAGATCATCACTATAGAACCAGAAAATACCTAACAAAGTGTTAACTTTAACTGAAGCAAGTGTCACATACACTAAAATTCAGTAAAGTACATAGACCATTTACTTAGAAGTAGTAATCATGTCGAGTAATAGGAACCTAAGTAACTACCTAGAGCACTCTAGAATGATCTAGAACATTCTAGAATACCTAGAACAAACCATGACTAAGATCTAGTACAGTAGAAACCCTATAACATGTAGACTAGCAGTAGAAATAGTTGTAGAAAGGGAAGATGTGTAGTAGAGAGAGGAGGGGAGAAGAATACCTATGTGAATCACATGGGAGATTAGATCACCGGAGCGGGAGAAGAATACTTTTCCAAAAGTATCACACAAATTCCTACAAAAGCAAATATTGTTTTTTGAATGAAATTAATGAATAGAAGGTAAATGAAAACCACAATGAGAGATGTTGTCGGAATAGATTCCATTGTACCAAGAGAATTTAGGAGTAAAAAAAAATGTAGTTAGCTATTTCAAGGCACCGTACAAACCGCGTTGGCCAAAAATCTTGGAATGGGACGAACGAGTCAGAAGTTTGCTTCGTTCCGTGCAACTTCAGATGACTAAGTTGGATGTATTGCCAGAGGAATTACACTGGGTGGAAAGGAGGGAATTCCATAATGTCCATCTTGTGCTGCAAGATATCTCCTAAAGGATATCATTTCATCAACGGACGTTAATCGGGTTCAGTGCAAAGGAGGGGATATGGAATTAGGTAGAGCTTGAGATGACTTGGAGAAACTTGGTAACATGCCACACACATAAAGGAGTGTGTTATAACAATAGGATCAGAGACGTTTGTGGGAAAAGTAGCGCACCTATCAAGAGTATATAAAATGTGTCATGATATTCCTTATCCAAGGAACGGATTGCGAGTGCATCATGGAAAGGAAGTTAAAAAAGTTATAACAAACCATGAAAACTAAGAGACATAGTTTTTCTAGATTAAAAGTAATATTTGAAAAGAAAGTTGTTTAAAAACCAAAAAGGAAACCTGGATGCTTGAATCCATGGTTGCACAACCAATTATAGAACTTATCGAGTATGCTCGTACTCAAATTATCTTCTTAAATCCTTGCTATACTATGAGCATATCGAGACAGAGGAAAGCATTATTCACTGTGACGACGAAGAGGTCTATTACGAGGAACCAGAACTTTCAAGAGACATTGAAAGAGTAGACTGCAGTATAGAATGTGGAGCAGAACTGTAAGACATGGAAACAAAACAATAGTCTTTAGAATAGTATAGATGAACCGAGCAACATAGACTTTTTTAAATAAGTTGCTGAGATCTAGTGGCATTCCATCTAGTGATGTCATTGCTACTCAAGTTAGTTAGTTTTAATTTAAATGTTTGAAAAATTCCTCAATAGACCGATGAGGATTTTGAAAAAATTGTATAATTTTGTTTGAATATAATGAACATGTAAAGTTGAGGATCAACAATATTTTTGTTGTACCACTCTAAGGGATGTGATATTTGCGAAAGGGTACTTCGTGAATATTATATCGATTACTTGCGCACTACATCATGTGGTGGTGTGATGGGTCACCGGAGACAATCTATAAGGAAAACCGCCTGAAAACCATACAACTCAAACACACCACATCGGCCCCACAGCCTCACCCCACACGAGTCGACGACCACGTCACCCTAGTGACCAAAGCCGACATCTAAACACCTCAACACAACACGGTGGAGGAGAACATACGGAGCCGTGGTGCAACATCGACGTCGACCCGAGGCCGCACCCAGACGAGCCATCGACCAAATCGCCCAAGCAACCAAAGACGTCACTCTGAACACCTCAAACACAACACATCAGCAGAGATAAACTGGATCCACCGCTCTGACATCCATGTTGGCTGCAGGGATGCGCACCGCCTAGCCGAAGACGAAGAAGTGCCAACGCTGACCAGATGGAAATAGCTAGTAGACTCCGACACAAGAAGTGAAGGGATGGTGCCTCCAAGGAGGGAGCAGCGACCAAGAGTGCCACCATCAACCGAAGTCGATGCGGGGTTTTCACCTGGAGATCACCAATCCTGATGCCGCGTCTGCCCGTCCATCGTATTCGAGGCTTCCCAGCAACTTACCTCTGCCAACCACCAAACTCACTCCACTAATCCCTCCAACCAGCGGAACATCCAAGGCGAGGCCTCAAGAGGGAAACGACGCAAGAGCCCCGCCCTCGCCCAATCCTGTGTGGAATTTGGGATATTTCCTGGAGAACCCAAGCAGAGTAGCGAGAGCACCGCCACAAAGATGCCTTCAATAAGGATGTGGCGCCATTGGCGGTCCCGACAGGCATCCAAGACAAGGCTTTCACGCGTCGATGATCCGCAATCCACGTACCCACCCCCTCGAGGACCGGACATCCCACCGTCACCAACACGCGCAGACCGCCAGCCTAACACGCCTGGTGATCATAGGCCATAGATAAAACCAGGCACTGGGGCCTAAATCCGCCTCCCTTAGAGCCACCTCCTAGCTCGACGAGATGAAGAAGACCACCATCCGAGGCCGACACCTGACATCTGGGCACCACATTCTACATCCGGGCACCACACCCGATCGAAGACCGACAAACGCCCTCCAGGCTCAAACGCCAACAACCACGAAGCCCACGGAATAGCGTAGCCAGTCCCAATGTCCCTCGCGCTGCCACGCCTAGGCTCCCCGTCAGCACAACAAAAGAGCCGTCGTCCGGATCATCACCGTTGTTCGCGACATAGTCACAGAAGCGACCAGAGCAAACCCGTCCAGCCGCCTCCGCGCTCAGAACCAAAGCACACAACCACCGCCTTCCTCCACCAACCCACATGATAAAGGCCACCACGTTGAGACAGAGTAGAGTTGCAGCCTGTTGGAGGAAGCCCCCGCGACGCAGCAGTCGACGCCCAGCCGAGCACAGCCACATCCATGCTTGAAGTGCCCCACGAACCGCCTCAAATCTGGGCGCAAAAACCCAGGTCCATGGCTGTGGGCGCACTGGCCGACCTCCCATGACGCTAGAAGGGGACGCCGCCTCCCCGGTGCAACGCCACCGCCCGACCGGTGAGGACCGCGCAACGCCCTGCACGAGCTCCCGCGAGACTTAGGAACATATGTGGAGGGGAAGACTTCCCCGCCGCTTACCACACGGACTTCACCCGGTGGTGCGTGCCGGTGATGGGAAGGGGAAGGGGCGGCGAGGAGCTAGGGGGCCGGGACCGGCGGCCTGTGTTAGCTGCCCGGTGCGGTGCGACGTGGTGGCAGCTCGATGGGGCCCTCAAAGGCAAGTTGTAGGCTACGGATCTTGCCCTGAAGTGGTATCAACGACGATGACTCCTTCTGTAGCGTATGCATGAGGTGTTCGCTAAGAGTCTGCTAGACCGAATGAGCGTTTCCGTTTGTCCAGAGGGTGTTTCGGGTATGCGATGGTTCTATTTTCTAGTTGATAGGTTGCTTTCGCGTTTTCAATGCATAAGGCTCTGCTGACATGATCTTCACCTATTATCGGGTTTCTAGGTGTTGTATAGTAGCTTCAGGCTTTTGATGTATGCGATCTTTGTTAAATAAAATTAATGGAGCATAGTATATCTTTACAATGAAGAGGCCGGGTCTCATCCTCCATTTGAGAAAAGAATGGCGGCCTTCTCAACGCCATTAACACCACGGCCACCCCAAACACAACGGCACAACTACGTACTACGTGATCAAGCATCACTACACGAAAATGCAACTCTACCCATACGTTAAGGATCACCGTCTTATTACATGACATCCAATTGTCTTATTTTGCATCAAGATTCGAACCTTAATTTTGCAAAGAACATCCCCCACTAAAACGATTTGTCTTGGCACAGTCCTGCTGTTTTTGTATACAAGGCCTTCAGCTTTTGCCTAAGCTCGTTGCTTTTCAGAATTAGTATAGATTTTTCTTGTTAACAATCGGTTTACAAACAAAGATTATACAGTTAGTACACCATTAGGCACAATTAGTTCTTAATAGGAATCGTGTCATCAAATCCATCAATTAGTACGTAAGAGGAATACCTTCATCAGTTAGTACAGCAGCGCCTTGGTGTTAAAATAATAAGGAAAATTTCCTTTATTCTTTTTCTGTATTTTGTTTTTTTCATGCTCTAGTGCAACGATTAAGGCAGAGGAAAAATAAGGAAAGTGAGATTCATATCCGCAATTCACAATAGGAAGAAGGAAACTCAATAAAAAATGCACAAATCCATCAAATCCATTTAAGGAAGTAAGAAGAGGGGGAAAAGGAACAAATGCTATGGATCTGAGCTACCAAACATGTAACATCCCATTATTTAGGAACTAACGAAGGGTAGATTTAGAAATATGGAATATTGCATGCATTCATTTGTGAAAATGTGGGTAAAATTTTCGCCAAATAAAAACCTTAAGTGATCAATGTTTCTTTCATACTTTGAGATTAGGTTTAGTCTTAAAGGGTGATTGCTATAGACTTTGATATGATCTTTAAGGAATTATGTGTTTTAAAATGAATTTGAATTTTAAACTTGAGTGTTTGAATTATAATTCAAATAAATTAGGGATAAGTTTTGAATCTTAATTTAATTAAGAAATAAGTATTACAACTTAAATTCTATCCAAAGAAAAACAATAATGAATATGAAACTTATTTCATATCATCAATATATAATCAAGTTACAAAATTATAACTTATTGAAATCATCCACACAATTCCCAAAAGTAAATATATAAAGAATAAGAATATTCTTTATTAATAATAATGTAATCTTTATTAGAGAAGAATAAAATAAAGATTACAAAATAATAAAAAGAAAATTACAAAAATATGAAGAAGATTACATTGGACTATTTACTAACTATTCTATAAAAAAAACCTAATCTAAAATCTTCATCTTTATATCTGTACCTGCAAAACAAACAGAATATATATAGAGAAATAAAAGGTTAGAGTTAGTATTATTTTCTCTCAGACATGTCAGTGAAGTGCACTAGACAAATTCATCATTGAGAAATTTATAAAAAGGGGCAAGTTTCACCAATATGAAAGAATCCATCTTTCATAAATTTAAAGCCAGAAGTCAAATGACAGCCAAGAGGGGCAAATCCACCAGCCAGGTGAAAGTAACCAGATAATAGTAAGTTTCAAAATTCTGAACATATCCACAAGTGCACAGCAAGCACACAGGCAGGACACACACCAACATGCATGTGGTGTGTTGTCAACCTCACAGCACAGCCCCAAACTCACAAAACCACAAGCACAGCCGTGGAGAGGCACTAGTGCATCTCTCCACTGTTTGCACACAAGAACAGCCAGCTTAGACAGCAGCTTACCAAGCACATCAGCCAAACCAAACCACCAAAGATCAACCAAACATCACCAGGATGGTGACATAAGGAGGGGGAAGGATCAGGTGGACAGCAAGGCCAAGTCCAGGAGCTAGGAGGAGCAGTCTAGATCAAGGTCAAGCACATGATTCCAGCAAAACTAGATCAAGATCATCACCAACTTAGTCCACAGTCATCAGATTTTGTGGTGAGCATCATAAAACCCTCACATGATTTAATCATCTTATCTAGACAGAAGCATGTGTTGTTTTATGAACAAACCCTCAGAAAGCACCCAAGTGGGGTGAATCCATCATAGGGATTTTTAAACTTTAAAAGCAAACAACAAAGTACCTGGATCCAGCCAGAGCTCAGAGCAGCATCATTGCTCTGGATTAGGCTATATATTACAATTCAAGCATAAATATATCTATGATCTATTTCTAGGCACATCCCTAAAGAAAGGGTAGCACCATAGAAACTAATCCTTTGGATCTAGATCATGATCAAGCTCACTATCATTTTTCCAAGCTTTGATTCAAAAACAATAGCTGGTACCACTACCAGGACTATCTATATGAACCAATTAGATAAGGTCTGAATCTCTAAGCCTCAGACCAACATCATTGGTCTTAGGGAATTCAGAAAAGAACATTCCCATTTATCTTTCAAAGCCAAGTTTGTCTTAAGCCTAAAATAACCCAATCAATGGGTTAGAATCAAACTTATGTGCCATACCATGATGGTGTCACAAGAACAATCCATTATGAATCAGGATAGACATTAAATCATCATAAATTTAGACAATCAACTTATTAATCATTTTCCTGTTAACACAGGAATCATAACTAGGATATTCCTATGTTAAACTTCACTGTTTGATATCATGATGATCTCAAACCACATGTTAATTCCCAAGCCAACAACACTAAGACAGTGGTTTCATCCTATCATAATCATGACCATAAATCAAATAACAGTGCAAAGTTATCAAGTCATTGGCTTTACCAAGCATGTTTCCTAAGCAACTATATCATCTGAATCAGATGCAATCCAAGCATAAAATCATCTAATAAGCCACTAGAAACATTATAGATCATCTTAAGCAACAAGCCTCAGGCCAATAACCACTTAGCATGTTTCCAATTCCTCTAGTATATGATCAACCCCAGGATAAGAACCCTAAATGTATATGTCATCCTAATCAGAATCAGACAGTAGCCAGAGAGGACACTGCCGCATCTAGCATCGGATCAGCAAGCATAGAGAGCACCAGGGGAGAGGAATCAAAGTCACCGTAGGTCCTCGATGAAGACTAGAAGAGGAAGAAGAGGGGCCGGCGACCATGGCGGCACGAGGGCGCAGGGCGCCGCAACCCTGCAGCGCCCGGCAATGACCACGATCATGCGAGGTGCGAGCATCATCTCGACACACGACGACCACGGCAGCACCTGGATCCATGCCAACCCCCAAACCCTAGGGTTCGGGACGGCATCGATCCATTGCAGGAGAGCCCCAGGCTCGAATCCAATTGGATAGAACGAACGAGCATCATCGACAACCCCCTGTTGCACCACGACGGCGACCAAAATGGCCTACGGCGGCGGGAATCGCCGGCCACAGGGTCGGGACCAGAGGAGGAGAGGATGAACCCGAGTGTAACACCCTCAGAATCGGACCTATGCAAGTTTTAGCGAAACCCGCCAAACCCGCATAGAAACGATTCAAAGGTGCCCACCAGGCACTTTCGTGCGGGTGGAAAACGAAGTAATAACATTACACAACAGTCCTCGATGGGACCCGAGCAGATATATATACAACGACTCCATGAGTCAAGAATACGAATATAATATACAAAGATCCAAATCACCTTGAAAATGATAGGCGTCCGACTACGAACAAGATGCAAATGGGGCTAAGAGCCACGAAGAATAACCAATGGCGTCCATAACCACCTTGAGCCAAGCCGGAAGGGTAACCACGCTATGACGTCGATCTCAAAACCTGCTTAAACAAAGGGTGCCGATAAAGGGCAAAAGAAAAAGAGGCGTCGATCGAGGCCGATTACACGGCGAGGCTAGAATTCGGCGGTCCTCGCCTACATAGGTATGGTGGACTGAAGCGGCAGCGGCAGCATACACTAAACAACCTATAGAGACTCGATAAAACTGGCGGCTATCAGAGAGGGGGTAAGAAAGACCTATTCGGAACCAACCTGATGCTACCATCAAGCAAACCCATCCTGGTGTTTCCCCCTCGAGACCAAACGAGGAAGTCAACCGAGGAACTCACACGGTTGGCAGTTTTATTTATTCAGTTATCGTTGCAGCAATTACTAGTCAGGTATTGATATTCATCCTGATAAAATAAGCAGTGGGCCGTTTTAGTTAATCATTCCGTTATAGTTACAACACTTACTAATCAGATACAATTAGCATGAGATAACCCAAAAACCCAGCAGTTGTTGGTACTTTTATTCAGCCATTCCGTTGTGTTGCAATACTTACTAGTCAGATACAATTGTCGCAAGCGACAGACCAAACAAGCAATTGTGGGCAGTATTATTTAGACATTCCATTATAGTGAAGCTGATTACTAGTCATTATAAAGTCAAATTTATAGCACCACTTTAGTTATGCTTGTCTATGATCGAGATACTGTGCTCCAAGTCGTCCATAACCGCGGACACGGCTTTCAGAAAGTTTTACCCGGCCGGGGTGCACCAATAGCAACACACGCTCGATCAACCTCGGAAAAACCAAATCAAAACCCAACGAGGCTTTCACGACAAAGCAATCGCGAGATTGAATTATTTAGAGGCCACCCCATTGAGTAGACCCGCAACGAAGTTAGCTGACTCCGAGGCGGACTCAAGGTTTGCGACAATGGCTGTAAACGACTGGGAACCCGAAAGTGTGACTGGGCTTGTCGATACCGCGAAAACACTCCGCTTACCTAAACAGTACAGTGTGCTCCTCGCACAATTTAAATAAAACAGTAGCATGGCATAAGTACAGGATCGTAAATAAAACCTCGAACTAGTTTGTGGCCCCAAGAAATAAGACTGAATCAAGCTCTGGCTCAGGGGGGTCCCATATACCTCCCGGATGTGGATAGCGCGATAAATCAAGGAACAGGTATCAAGTACTCGGGGTCCTACGGGACACAAGTGGGCGTTCGGAAACCAAATATTATCTATCACCCACCGATGCCTCTGCTTACTTCAATTTTAGTTGTTAAACAGGAATTAAAGTGAACGATAAGTAAAGCCATGATCATCTCCAACATCAACATGCGGCAATACACCAACAACTGTGGCACTTGACGACACGCAACAACATTCGGAGCAGCGACTACGACGCATAAGTCCAACTATCTACCAAACAACAGGTAATAGGATGTGTCCAAGGCAATATGAGGCTGCAAGGGATATCACGGGGCGAAAAACTAGAAACACATAACAGATAGCAATAGATCAACAGGAGGAATAAATACTATAAAAGTAAGATAGGTAGAAAGGGAGATGCTGCTTTGAAAACATTGTCGAAGGTTCAACCGAAGATCGGGGCGAAGCTCACAACAACTCAACGGCCTTATCCGCGAAGAACCAAAACGCTAGAAGAAACACCGGATGCAATATTTAATACTACGGCAAAAGATCGGCATGCTTATGATATGATGCATGGCATGGCAAAGGTGCGATGCAATTAGGTCATATTAAGCGGAACCGGGGTCCCGACAATTAATTAAACGGTTCAAGTTATTTAGTTGTCCCACAATTTAATTGTTGTCTTATCAAGGTAAAATAAGTTACCGGTTCGCTACACAAATTTAAATGAGGCCAATATGAGACTAGATTTGCCCGCATATGGGCCCCATATTTAATTATAAGGTGAATCGGCATAAGGCCCCCAAACCACACAAATATGTATGCAAGATGAATGGTTAATATGCAACAGGTTTTATGTTCAGCATTTATGAAAATAGGGGTTCGGATAAGGGTCACACATTAGGGTTGGCGATCTTGGGGTTAAAGGATTCGAGGTCCGGGGTCGAGGTTTCGGAAGCGTTCTCGGATAACAGGTAGGTCTTGGCGTTCTTAGGTCGAGTTTTGGCGTTCGAGGAATTGCTTGGCGTCCCGGAGGAAGTACTTGATGCAGCGTCGGGGCAGGATTCTCTGGTATTGTCGTTCTTGTCGTCATGCGATCTTGTCGGGTCCCAGTCGAGCTTGCCGTTGAGGTCTTATCGGCCCGCGCTATCGAGTCGGTGTTAGCGTTCGGGAGCGTTCTCGTGGCAATCTTGGCGTCCTGGGGACGATCCTGTCACATCCGCGGTCGTCGGGTCGGACTTGGCGTTCGGGAGGAAGAACTTGGCGTTCCTTAAAGGAGATCTTGGGGTGTGGCGCCACATATCCGTGATGGCAAACTCGGTTTCCGTGTCGACGGCAACAGGGTTCCGCGGGCTTATGCTCTGGTAGAAACCCATGTCGCACCGTGTTGGAGGCCTAGGGGTACCGTTCGTCCGCGCCGATCGAAGAGAAGACCTTGACACGTCTTGGCAACCCATGGCCGCATGGATTCTTTCGAGATCTTGTCGAGATATGCCTTGGAGGATAACCGTAAGGGCGCCTGCACGTCTGCCTGGAGCTTGTGCAAATCAGTGGACAAACCAACTTTTAGGTGCCCATAGAAACACACAAACACAGGACATACATGCAAGGAGGCAGAAAGCGACCGAGGCGAGAGACCTAAGGGGCGGTATGGCCAGGAGCGAACTTGAGTCACTAGCGAGGGACCATCTTGGCGGCTCGGGAAGGCCTCGATGGGCGTCAGCGGCGGCCTGAGGTCGACGTGGGCGAGCAGCTACCGGGGCGAGTCAGCGAGGCCACCGCGGCGGAGGAAGAAGTCTTGGGCCTTGGCGACGGAGGAAAACTGGAGGCGGGGGCGAGGTGAGGCGGCCTTGGCCTGAGGAAGGCGGCCTTGGGCGGCGGCTCGAGACGAAGGACGACCAGCAGGCCTGTGGCCGAGGGAGGGCCAGCAGCAGCGGTTGAGGAAGGCGTCGGGAAGGACCTGCGTGGCCATGGCAGCAATGGCCGGAGGAAGTGCCTCAGCAGCAAGCCCGGCCAGACAGACGACGGTGGAGGAAAGCCGGGCGAGGCGGCACGTCCTTGAGGAGGGGCGTGAGGGCTCGGGAAGGGCCGTGAGGTCAGCGTGGGCGTCAGGGCCAGCGCTTCTGTGGCCAGCTTCTTGTCGGGGACGGAGGGACAGCGGGAGGAGGCGGAGGAGCAGCGCCAGCGGGTCCGGCCGAGGAGGAAGGGAAGGCGCCCAGCCAGCGGTGTGGGCCACAAAGTGAGGCGGGCAGGCTTGAGTGGAGGAGGCGGTCTGGCGCGGAGGCGCTTGCGGAGGAGGCGGTGGTGAGAGCCAGGAGGCCAGGCTAGCAAGCGAGGAGGCGTCTGCGGGGTGAGAGAGGGGAGGCGGGAGGCGGGGCCTGCAGGGCGGGTCCCAGGGGAGGTGGCTGTTGGTGGGTGGAATCATGTGTGCGTGGTGGCGTGCGTCAGTGTGTGCGTGAGTGTGGGCCTGGGTGTGTGCTGGGTGGGTTGAGTGGGGAGTGGGGTGGGGTGGTTGAGAGGAGGTGAGGATGAGGTGGCAGCATCGGGTTGGAGGGGGAGAGGGAGAGAGGTGAGGTGTCACGAGGGGATTGGGTGGGGTGAGGTGGAGAGTGGGTAGAATAGGTTGGGTAGGTTTAGGAATAAAGGGTGGACTTTTGAACTGATGCGGACCGATTGTCTTTGAGGGTCGTTGGTCGATTCGGCCCGTTCATTGCCCCACTAAAATAATTTAATATTTTATTTATTTTAAAAGCACCGTTTGCCAACCGATAGCGACAAACAAACTAATCCGGAGACCCGGGTTTGCATTTGAAAACAAGGCAGGCGTTTAGAAAATAAAGACAGGTTTTTATGCAAATAGTTTTATGCAAGCAAATGCAAGATGATGACGATGCTCAAATGCAATGTGGCATGATGACATGAGCATGCGGTCATGATGATGCAATGCACAAAAACAACGCGATTTTCTAGTAGTGGTTTTGCGGGATGCCACAATTCGACACCACTAACAAGGGATCTCGCCCTCGAGATCCGCCTCATGGTACCGGAAGGAAGGTCGGCGATCTACATCTTCTCGCTTCGTGTAGATCCTCGCGACACCACTAATGAGGGTTCCTTCTTCATCTGGAAATCGGCGACACCACCAACAAAGGGTCGTTGTTCCTGATCGTCGAGAGAGCACTCCGGAGGAACAAAGGACGAAGGTGGAGGTATAAAACGATAAGGCCACCTCTAGCTTCGATAGGAAGAGGGAACCGATGCATTCTCATCCACTTCAATGTACAAGAGCGAATAGAAGGGGTAGTCGGCATGGGGGCCAATCCATCACGCACCCAAACTATTACTCCGCACAGTCAGTGGATAGCGTGCAACCATTCTCGGAATCAGACTGAAGATCTCGACACTCGAGGTTCGGAAACAAAGGAGTGATGCAGACTCTGCATCGGATCTGGCATAGAGGATGTCGTCGCGTCAGAAAACACCGGAAGGCACAAACAAGGGACAGAGAGAAAACCAACAGATGAAGGATTCCTCTGATAGCATGAAGACCAGATGTAGCAACTGTTGGAGATATGCCCTAGAGGCAATAATAAATATAGTTATTATTATATCTTTGTGTTTATGATAAATGTTTACATTCATGCTATAATAGTATTAACAAGGAAACATTGATACTTGTGTGTTTTGTAAACTTAATTTGAAGTCCCTAGTATAGCCTCTATACTTCACTAGCTTGTTGGTTGATTAATGATTGTGGTTTCCCTATCATGAACATTGAGATGTTATCAACAACAAGATCATATCGTTAGGAGAATGATATGGTGGACATACTCCTATAGATAAGCGTAGCATAAAGATCAAGTCATTTCATTAGTTCAATTGCTATATGCTTTACGATACATAGTAACCTAATTCCTTGACCATGAGATCATGCATATCACCTTTCGGATGGATGCTTTGATGACATCAAACACCACACCGTAACAGGTGGTTATAAAAGTGGCATTGAGTGTTGGAAAGTATTGGTTGAGACACATGGATCAAGAGTGGGATTTGTCCATCCACATGGCGGATAGATATACTCTGGGCCCTCTCGGTGGAATGTCATCCAATTAGCTTGCAAGCATGTGACTTGGTCACAAGGGATCACATATCAGGAGCGAGAAAAGAGTACTTATCGGTAACAAGGTTGAACTAGGTATGCAGAGATCTGAAGCGATCATAACCTTGGGTAAGTAACATATCGTGAGACAAAGGGAAATTGGTATCGTATGTAAGTGGTTCATTCGATCATAGTAATCGTTGAAATATGTGGGAGCCATATGAATTTCCAGATTCCTCTATTGGTTATTGTTAGAATGTCTCGATCATGTCCGCATAATTCACGAACCGTAGGGAGACACATAAGGATTGACGTTGTTTGAGTAGTTATGGTATTATGAGAAAGAGACCGAATGTTGTTGGTCTCGGATGGGATCCGGGATATCACGAGGTGATCCGGAATGGTGGGAGAATAAGATTCATATAAGGAAAGTCCGTTTGAGTTCGGGAATGATTAGTGTTTTCATCGGGAATGTTCTAGAAGGTTCGGATTGTCCGGCACTCGGGGAAGGGTACATGAATGTGTCATTGATCATTGAATGATTGCATCATGTACTAAGTGTTATTGCTGTCCCAAATAAAGGATTAAATTGAATCCTAAAACAGAAAAGTCAAATGTCGTTTGAAAGTCAAACTGCCAAAACAAGCGTGGGAAACAAGCAAGAGGAGTTGGAACCAACTTTGGAGGAGGAGTAGGACTCCTCCGGTGGCCAGCCAAGGCCGACTTGGGGAGGACTCCTCCCTCCCCTGGCGCGAGGACCTCCCTCCCATAAAAGGAGGCGGGGCTCCTCCATAGACGCTTTACTTTCTACTCTAGATCTCCGGTTTAGAGCTGTTTTGGTTTAGAGCTTCTAATTGCTTTAGCCTGATTTAGAGCCTTCTAATTGGTTTAGAGCCCTCTAATTGGTGTGTCTAATTACTAGGCCACTAATCCTCTCTCTCATAAGCTCCACCATACTACTTGGCTTAAGGCGAAGCCTGGGATCTCCCTCTACTTAGGTACCACTTGGTTGTCTTTGCGGAATCATGAGGAGAGTGCTACAACCTCCGCATTCTTTGGAACAAGGGAGAGGAAGGTCTTCGTCGAGCGATGTGTGACCGACTGCGGAAGCTGCGGGCGTGGCGCTGGAAGGATCGTCTACCACGATCTTGAGATCGGGAAAATGCGACTACATCACCCGAGAATCCGCTCTCGTTAACCACTTTGGAATCTTCGAGGTGAGTTCCTCCATCGACTCGTTGCTACAATCTAGTAGATAGATCTTGGCTTGTTTGTTTGTATGCGATAGAAAATTTTGTTTTCCATGCTACGAACCCCTACAGTGGTATCAGAGCCGTGTCTATATGTAGATATATTGCACGAGTAGAACACAATGGTCATTGTGGGCGTTGATGCTTTTATTGTAGATTGCTTTTGTGTACTTTGCATCTTGCGGTATGTTGGGATGAAGCGGCCGGGCTAACCTTACATGACATCGTTCATGAGACTTGCTCCGCTTGACATGTAACTTGTATTGCATAAGTGGCTTTGCGGGTGCATGTTTCTCCTAGCATAGTTAAGATCCAATTTACAACGGGTGATCAACAATGCTAGTATCAATGTTGTGGTTCTTGTTCGTAAGTTAGATCGACACTTATTGAAAGCCCCAAACCACGTAAAATATGCAAAGAAAGTAGAAGCGTCTAACTTTGTTTTGGGGTGTCTGATGATGTGATATGGCCATGATTGTGATTATATTTGATGTATGCAATGTTCCTTATTGTAAGTCGACAACGGCGAAACCATATGGTTGTCTTTAATTTATGTTAAGACTGCGTGTCTATTCAAAGTAGTTGTAATAGTTGAAGCCGGTGGGCGACAACCATGGAAGCGTCATTGACCTTGATGCAATGCGGTGATGATGGAGATCATGTTCGTGCTTGAAGATGGAGATCGAAGCACGAAGAAGAAAACCATATCATATCACATATATTGAATTGCATGTGATGTTAATCCTTTATGCATCTTGTATTGCTTAGTAGGCGGCGGTAGCATTATAAGATGATCCCTCATGCACATCAATTTCAAATCATAAAGTGTTCACCCTTAGTTAGCACCGTTGCTAAAGCTTGTTGTTTGAAGCACCACGTGATGATCGGGTGTTCTAGATTACGCAAGTGTATACAACGTGAGCAAGCCAGTTGCTCATGCGAAACTAAGGTTTGATCTTGTGAGCCTAGCATGTACAGACATGGTCTCGGAACACGGATTACGAAAGGTAAAGCATGAATCGTATAGTAGATATGATGAACATGATGATTGTTAAGCCATTGAAACTATATCAACTCTCGTGATGATCGGTGTTGATGTAGTGGATTTGGTTCATGTGATCACTAAAACAATGTGAGGATATTGTTTTGGTGGGAGTTCACCTAGTTTAATTTCATTAATTAATTTGAACTCAATTTGTCATAAACTTAGTCTAAACTATTGCAAATATGTTTGTAGATCAATGGCAGCCTACCATCAATTTTAATGCGTTCCTAGAGAAAGAAAAGTTGAAAAACAATGGAAGCAACCGGCGGATTGGTTCCGCAATTTGAGATTGTCCTCACGGTGGTAATTTGACCTATGTCTTTGGATGCACATTGGGTGACCCACTGCGGTGATGCTCCCGATGAAGTAAAGAACGTTTACCTCGCTCGGAAGAATCGGTACTCCATAGTTCGATGTGCTATCTTGTATGGTTTAGAATCAGACTTGAGAAAAGGTTTGAAGAGTCGGACCCATATGATATTGTCGAGGATCTCAAATTGATTTTGAGACTCATGCGGCAATTGAAAGCTATGAGGCTACGAAAAGTTCTTTAAGCGCAAGATGGAAGAGGGCAGCTCGTCGGTGAGCATGTGCTTAAGATGTGCAGGCATGCAAACAAACTTCAAAGCTTGGGTATTGTGATTCCTAATGCTTTGGGGATTTACTGTCCTCAATCACTACCACCAAGTTACAAGAACTTTGTGATGAACTACAACATGCGAGAACATGAACAAGGCGTTGCGAACTCTTTGCCATGTTGAAATCTGAAGTGGAGATCAAGAAAGAGCACCAAGTGTTGTTGGTCAATAAGACCACCAAATTCAAGAAAGGCAAGTCTAAGCAAAGGACACTTCAAGAAGGGTGGTAAGAAAGCTACCACGCCCGTGAAGAAGACCAAGGCTGGACCCAAGCACGCGAGTGCTTTCTTGCAAGGGAGAAGGTCCTTTGGGCGGAATTGCCCAAAGTACTTGGCGGATCTGAAGAGCGGCAACATCAAGAAGAAAGGTATATCGATATACATGTTATTGATGTGTATCTCACTAGTACTCGTAGTAGTGCACAGGTATTTAATCTTTGGTTCGGTTGCTCATATTTGTAACTCGAAGCAGTCTTTGCGAATAAGCGGAAGCTAGCGAAGAGCGAGGTGACGATGCGCGTGGGAAGCGGATCAAAGGTTGATGTGATCGCGGTGACACGCTACCCCTTCATCTACCATCGGGATTAGTTTTATACTTAAATAATTGTTATTTAGTGCTGCGTTGAGCATGAACATTATCTCGGGATCTTGTTTATTGCGAGGCGGTTACTTGTTTAAGTCGAGAATAATGGTTGTTCGATTTATATGAGTAATATGTTTTACGCATGCACCTTTGATAGATGGTCTATTCTTATTGAATCTCGATAGTGGAAATACACATATCAACAACATTGAGGCTAAGCGTTTGAAATCAGCGATAATTACCTATATGGCCTTGTCGTCTTGGTCACATCGAATGAAGCGTATGAAGAAACTCCATTCGATGGACTTCTTGAATCACTTGATTTTGAATCACTTGAAAGATGCGAAGCATGTCGATGGGAAAAATGACTAAGACTCCATTTTACGGTATGATGGGCGAGCTACGGACTTATTGGAAATCATACATACCGATGTGTGTGGTC
Organism: Avena longiglumis; assembly: GCA_030063025.1. Lineage (NCBI taxonomy): Eukaryota > Viridiplantae > Streptophyta > Magnoliopsida > Poales > Poaceae > Avena > Avena longiglumis. The sequence continues at coordinate 96,974,238 of CP125973.1, read as the reverse complement.
CAATGAGTGTAGCATCATGATGGTTATCGTTATGTTCTTACCTTCACGGATGACTTGAGTAGATATGGGTATATCTATTTCATGAAACATAAGTCGAAACTTTAGAAGTTTAAGGAGTTTCAAAGTGAGGTAGAGAATCAACGTAACAAGAAGATTAAATTTCTACGTTACGATCGTGGAGGTGAATATCTAAGTTACGAGTTTGGCGAGCATTTAAAGAAGTCTGAATACTTTCACAATTGACACCGGGAACACCACAGTAATGGTGTGTCCGAGCGTCGTAATCGAACTCTCTTAGATATGGTTCGTTCTATGATGTCACTTACAGTTACCGCTATCATTTTGGGGTTATGCATTAGAAACGACGCATTCACTTTAAATAGGGCACCGAATCTAAATCCGTTGAAACGACACCGTATGAATTATGGTTTGGGAAGAAACCTAAATTGTCGTTCCTTAAAGTTTGGGGATCTGAAGCCTATGTAAAGAAGTTCTGAGGACAAGCTTGAACCCAAAGCGGAAAAATCGTCTTCATAGGATACCGAAGGAAACTATTGGGTATACCTTCTATCATAGATCCGAAGGCAAAACATTCGTTACTAAGAATGGATCCTTTCTAGAAGAATTTCTCTCGAAAGAAGTGGTGGAAGGAAAGTAGAACTCGACGAGGTTGTTGAACCTTCTCTCGAAATTGCGAGTAGCGCAGCACGGAAGAAGTTCTGTGGTGCACGCAATAAGGGAGGAAGCTAATGATGATGATCATGAAACTTTGGTTGAAGTTGCTCTGAGCCTCGGAGGTCAGCGAGAACTCGTACCACTCCAGTTGGTATGATTCCGTTATGAATGTCATGGTGGTGGACAACACCGATGACCCGAGACATATGAGGCGTTGATGAGCCCATTTCAATAAATGGCAAGAAGCCATGAAATCCGAGATTGGATCCATGTACGAAAACCAAGTATGGACTTTGGTGGACTTAGGGATGGTAGGAAGAACATCGAGAACAAATGGATTTTCAAGAAGAAAGCAGATCTTGATGGTAATGTTCTGTCTATAAAGCTCGACTTGTCGCAAAAGGGTTTCGACAAATTCAAGGAGTTGACTACGATGAGACTTTCTCACCAGATGCGAAGCTAAAGTCTGTGAGGATTATGTTAGTAATCACCGCATATTATGATTATGAGATATGGCGGATGGATGTCAAACGGCATTCCTCAATGGAGACATTGATGAAGAGTTGTATATGATGCAACCCAAAGGTTTTTGTCGATCCTAAAGGTGCTAACAAGGTATGCAAACTTCAACGGTCCATCTATGGATTGAAGCAAGCATCGAAGTTGGAATCAACGTTTTGATAAGGTAATCAAAAGTTTTGGTTTTATACAAACTTATGGAGAAGCTTGTATTTACAAGAAAGTGAGTGGGAGCTCTAGCATTCTTAATACTGTATGTGATGACATATTGTTGATTGGGAATGATGTAGACCTTCTTAATAGTGTCAAGGAATATTTGAATAATAGTTTTTCAATGAAGGATCTTGGCGAAGCAACTTACATATTAGGCATAAAGATTTATAGAGATAGATCAAAGCGCCAAATATCATTGTCACAAAGTACATATTTGGACAAAGTTCTAAAGAGATTTGGAATGGAGGAAAGCAAGAAAGGGTTCTTGCCCATGTTGCTTATCGACCTTGAGTAAAACTCAAAGTCCGACATCAGAAGATAGAGAAAGGATGAGTAAGACTCCTATGCCTCGACCATAGGATCTCTAATGTATGCCATGCTATGTACTAGACCCGACATTGCATATCTTTATTAGTTTAACTAGCAGATATCAAAGTGATCCGAGTGGATCATTGGACAATGATCAAAAACATCCTTAAGTACTTGAGAAGAACTAAGGATATGGTTCTTTCTTATGGAGGTGATGAACTCGTTGTTAATGGTTACACCGATGCTAGTTGGAACACCGATCCAGATGATTCTAAATCACAATCCGGATCGTATTTATTTTGAATGGTGCGTGATTAGCTGGAGGAGTGCAAAGCAAAGCGTTGTGGCGAGATCTTCAATGAATCGGAATACATGGCTGCCGGAGGCTTCACAAGAAGCGATATGGATGAAAGAGTTCATTACAGAGCTGGGTGTGGTTCCAAGTCGCTGGACCCAATGTCTATCTCTTGTGATAACATGGGCGCCATAGCTTGCCAGAACCAAGGTCACACAAGAAGTCAAGCATATCAAGCTGCGTTTTCACGCTATTCGAGAACATATCCAGGATGGGGATATAAAGATTTGCAAAGTACACGAGATCTGAATGTGGCGGATCCGTTGACTAAACCTCTCCAGGGCAAAACATGACCAACACCAAACTGCCATGGGTGTTAGGTATATTACCATGTAATCTAGATTAGATGACTCTAGTGCAAGTGGGAGACTGTTGGAGATATGCCCTAGAGGCAATAATAAATATAGTTATTATTATATCTTTGTGTTTATGATAAATGTTTACATTCATGCTATAATAGTATTAACAAGGAAACATTGATACTTGTGTGTTTTGTAAACTTAATTTGAAGTCCCTAGTATAGCCTCTATACTTCACTAGCTTGTTGGTTGATTAATGATTGTGGTTTCCTATCATGAACATTGAGATATTATCAACAACAAGATCATATCGTTAGGAGAATGATATGGTGGACATACTCCTATAGATAAGCGTAGCATAAAGATCAAGTCATTTCATTAGTTCAATTGCTATATGCTTTACGATACATAGTAACCTAATTCCTTCGACCATGAGATCATGCATATCACCTTTACGGATGGATGCTTTGATGACATCAAACACCACACCGTGGGGTGGTTATAAAAGTGGCATTGAGTGTTCGGAAAGTATTGGTTGAGACACATGGATCAAGAGTGGGATTTGTCCATCCACATGCGGATAGATATACTCTGGGCCCTCTCGGTGGAATGTCATCCAATTAGCTTGCAAGCATGTGACTTGGTCACAAGGGATCACATATCAGGAGCGAAAAGAGTACTTATCGGTAACAAGGTTGAACTAGGTATGCAGAGATCTGCGATCATAACCTTGGGTAAGTAACATATCGTGAGACAAAGGGAAATTGGTATCGTATGTAAGTGGTTCATTCGATCATAAGTAATCGTTGAAATATGTAGAGCCATATGAATTTCGATTCCTCTATTGGTTATTGTTGAGAAGTGTCTCGATCATGTCCGCATAATTCACGAACCGTAGGGAGACACATAAGGATTCGACGTTGTTTGAGTAGTTATGGTATTATGAGAAAGAGACCGAATGTTGTTGAGTCTCGGATGGGATCCGGGATATCACGAGGTGATCCGGAATGGTCCGGAGAATAAGATTCATATAAGGAAAGTCCGTTTGAGTTCGGGAATGATTCCTGTTTTCATCGGGAATGTTCTAGAAGGTTCGGATTGTCCGGCACTCCGGGGAAGGGTACATGAATGTGTCATTGATCATTGAATGATTGCATCATGTACTAAGTGTTATGCTGTCCCAAATAAAGGATTAAATTGAATCCTAAAACAGAAAAGTCAAATGTCGGTTTGAAAGTCAAGCGCCAAAACAAGAATGGGAAACAAGCAAGAGGAGTTGGAACCAACTTTGGAGGAGGTAGGACTCCTCCCGGCGCCAACCCAAGGCCGACTTGGGAGGGACTCCTCCCTCTCGGGCGCCAGGACCTCCCTCCCATAAAAGGAGGCAGGGCTCCTCCCATAGGCGCTTTACTTTCTACTCTAGATCTCCGGTTTAGAGCTGTTTTGGTTTAGAGCTTCTAATTGCTTTAGCAGTTTAGAGCCTTCTAATTGGTTTAGAGCCCTCTAATTGGTGTGTCTAATTACTAGGCCACTAATCCTCTCTCTCATAAGCTCCACCATACTACCCGGCTTAAGGCGAAGCCTGCGGATCTCCCTCTACTTAGGTACCACGCCCGTTGTCTTTGGGAATCGCGAGAGTGCTACAACCTCCTGCCTGCTGGAACAAGGAGAGGAAGGTCTTCGTCGTCTGCGAGCGTGTGACCATTGCGGAGCTAGCAGGAGCTGGAAGGATCGTCTACACGATCTTGAGATCGGGAAGAGTACGACTACATCACCCACGAGAATCCGCTCTCGTTAACCACTTTGGAATCTTCGAGGGTGAGTTCCTCCATCGACTCGTTGCTACAATCTAGTAGATAGATCTTGGCTTGTTTGTTTGTATGCGATAGAAAAATTTTGTTTTCCATGCTACGAACCCCTACAGCAACACAGTTACCAAAGGAGGAAGCGAGACCCTGAAGGTACGACGGAACCCTACCACGAGAAATCCTGGACTCGAAGATGGAGAAGAGAGCGGATTCAAAACACGCAGAGGTGAGAGGAGAATAGCAGAGGGGTAAGGAATAAAATCAGGCCTAATCAGAACTATCCAACCGATTTTGCAAAAATAGTTTTGACACTCTACTTCGGACGTTATCTAGGTTATCCAACAGGCTGGACTTGTGGGGTATCGTAACTGGGCGAGCTCGATACCACTCAGAACACCCTCAGAATCGGACCTATGCAAGTTTTAGAAACCCGCCAAACCCGCATAGAAACGATTCAACGGTGTCACCAGCACTTTTCGTGCGGTGGAAAACGAAGTAATAACATTACACAACAGTCATCGATGGGACCCACGAGCATATATATATACAACACGACTCCATGAGTCAAGAATACGAATATAATATACAAAGATCCAAATCACCTTGAAAATGATAGAGCGTCCGACTACGGACAAGATGCAAATGGGGCTAAGAGCTCGAAGAATAACCAATGGCGTCCATAACCCCTGCCCAAGCAGGAAGGGTAACCACGCTAACGACGTCGATCTCAAAACCGCTTAAACAAAGGGGCCGACAAAGGGCAAAAGAAAAGAGGAGCGTCGATCGAGGCGATTGCAGGCTAGAATTGGCGGTCCTCGCCTACATAGGTATGGTGGATAGGCGGCAGCGACGCATACACTAAACAACCTATATAGACTCGATAAAACTGGCGGCTATCAGAGAGGGGGTAAGAAAGACCTATTCGGAACCAACCTGATGCTACCATCAAGCAAACCCATCCTGGTGTTTCCCCCTCGAGACCAAACGAGGAAGTCAACCGAGGAACTCACACGGTTGGTGTCGTGGTATTGCACGGCAGATGCTACTGGGGGTAGCTTACGTAGAGGGAGCAAGGCGACGTAGGAGAATCCGGGAGCGAGATTGGCACACGATGTACCCAGGTTCACGTCCCCTCGGTGGAGGATCGCTACGTCCTGCTATCAATCCAGTATGTGATCATAGATTGGTTTACAATGGAGCCGCCGGAGGCGGTGGGAGAGACTAGATCTAATATGACGTGTGGAAGAAGATACCCCGTGGGGGTGCCCCTGGTGGCTTTATATATGCAGCCACCTAGGGTTTACAAGTGCACTAATGGGCTTTGTATTGAAGTCGCCGTCTTGGGCCTCCAGTCGGCGCCAGTCGTTGGTCCGGCCGCGCCAACAGTATCCGCGAGTCGACCCGCTCGCTTGGCGATCCAGTGGCAAATCCGCCGTGGGTATACCCGATTGGTATTCCCCATCAAGAGTCCCAGGCGTTGTTGATTCGACGGGCTTGAGGCAGGGCGCGAGAGTATTGACGATGGGTCGTGGCGAATCGGACGAGCTCTGAATAGAAAAGAACCGTGAAGCGGAGGCGGTCGGCGTGAGCTCGGTGATGGACGGTTGGCGAAAGACGCAGGCGTCGGTGAAGCTGCCTGTTGCGCGAGTCCTCGAACGTGGAGCCTGCCGAGTCCCGAGCCGGCCAGTGGCAAGGTCGGCAAGCGAGTCCGACGTGAAACTGCCGAGTCAGCCTTGGCGAGTGGCAAGGTCGGCGACCGCGAGTCCTCGAACGTGGAGCTGCCGAGTCCCGAGCGGCGAGTGGCAAGGTCGGCGACCGCAAGTCTGGCGTGTGGCGTCTGGGGGCGAGTCCGATGGCGAAGTCCCCGGCGTGGCGTCTGGCGAGTCCGCGGTGGCGAGTCCCCGAGAGTGTCGTACGCGGCGAGACCGCGATGGCGTCCCGAGCGTGTTGAGTACACGAGGGCGAATCGCGATGATGGCGAAGTCGACAGCGCGTTGAGCACGAGTACCGAAGTCTATGGTGGCGGTCGATGAGCGTGTTGAGTACGCGAGGGCGAATCCACGGCGGCGAGTCGACCAGCGCGTTGAGCACGCGAGGGAGAGTGTCCGCGGCGGCGAGTCCCCGAGCGTGTTGAGTAAGCGAGGGCGAATCCACGGCGGCGAGTCGACGAGGGCGTTGAGCACGCGAGGGCGAGTGTCCGGCGAGTCCCAGAGCGTGTTGAGTACGCGAGGCGAGTCCACGCGGCGTCGTCGAGCGTGTTGATCTGTGAGCGTAATCCACGGGCGAGTCGACGAAGCGTGTTGAGTACGCGAGGCGAATCCACGGCGGCGAAGTCGTCGAGCGCGTTGAGCACGCGAGGCGAGTGCGATGGCGAAGTCGACGAGGCGAGCCGATCGTGGAACCACGCACACCTGCATGCCTAGGAGTAGTCCCCGAGGCTCGAGTTGGCTTGTAGAGGCGACTTGAGGCTCTTTAGAGATGCATATTTTGAAAATATTAGTGGTTCTGCTGGCGCCATGAGTGGCGGTCGGGCGACCGGCGAGCACCAAGTCCCAGCGTGGCGGCGGCGAGACCGAAGCGACGGTGAGCGCCGAGTCCCAGCGGCGAGCGGTCGGCGAGGCGAGCAAGCGGCGACGGGCCCCGAGGAGAGTCCCAGTGTGGAGAGTCCGCGAGGGGAGTCCCGAGTGTGGCGAAGTCATGATGATTGCGAGTCCGCGAGGAGAGTCCCGATGTGGCGAGTCCGCGATGATTGCGAGTCCGCGAGGGAGAATCCCGAGTGTGCGAGTCCGCTGGCGATTGCGAGTCCGCGAGGAGAGTCCCGTGTGGCGAGTCCGCGATGATTGCGAGTCCGCGATGATGTTGATTGCGCTGTTTTTAGCGAGTCTCGTCTTGGCCGGGGGCCGATCATGGCGACTCAAAGATGGCTCTCGACTTGGCGTTCTTCTGGACGATCCGAGGCTCGGTTTGCAGTCCTCGTCTGCAGTAGCCGCGCGAGTCGCTTGTCTAAGGTTGAGGAGGACATGGTGCTGCTTGTAGCACTACCATTTGTCTTGGCCCGGAAGGCGGTCGAGCAAGGCGACTCAATGATGGCTCTCGGTTAGCGTTATTCGTGGACGATCCGAGGCTCGGTTTGCGAGTCCTCGTCCGCACTACTTGGCCAGGCGAGTCGCTCTTTCAAAGGTTGACAAAGGCGAATAGATTTTTCCCGGGGGGAAGAGACACCCAGTGGTGAGTCCATGCAGCATGGCATGCGACCCTCTCGCGACTCGGACGATAAAGGTCCCTTAGTAGGCACGGCGACGCATTCGGCGTAGCGGATGGTCGTCACGGTAGACGTATGGTCGCTATGGTGAAGTCGGCCTTGGCGGACACCGGGTCAGCCTTGGCGGACGGAGGTCGCGCTATGGCGGTCGGCTCGACAAGTGACCGGGTCACGCGGGCGACGGAGGTCGCTATGGCGAGTCGGCCGCGGACACTGGGTCTACGCGGCGGACGGAGGTCGCGCTATGGCGAAGTCGACGCGGCGGACACTGGGTCTACGCGGCGGACGGAGGTCGCGCTATGGCGAAGTCGACGCGGCGGACACTGGGTCTTCACGGCGGACGGAGGTCGCGCTATGGCGATGTCGACGCGGCGGACACGGGGTCTACGCGGCGGACGGAGGTCGCGCTATGGCGATGTCGACGCGGCGAACACGGGATCGACACGGCGGACCAGGGTCGGCACGGCGGACGTATGGTCGCGCTTTGGCGAAGTCCCTCATCTGAATCCAGGGTCTGGAAACCCTGGAGGTATGCGGCGGACGAGTAGTGGTAGCAAACTCGACCGGACCATTGGTCGAATGAAGTCGCATGGCGAAGCTGCTTTGGTGGAGTTTGTTGCAACTGCGAGGAAACCGAAGCCGGTGACGCTGAGATGAATGAAAACAGCGAGTTGAGCGGCTGTCTGGACGTCGACGTCTTCATGTTTCGCAACTATAGTCTGCACTATAATTCTTGGTGTACTTGCAGACATAAACAATTAGCAAACGGGATAGAATATATTAGATAATAAATAAAACTAACTTGAGTGGAGAGATATGTTATATTCATCTGATGCAGGTACTGCACCGGTTCAGGCACTTTGCTTTTTATTCCAAAGTGAAGTCGTGAAGGCGACGGAAGCATGGCGGTGGCAACGTGGACGGAGGCGTGGCAGTGAGGTCTGTCGATCCGTTGATCGGACAGAGTCATGGCGGAGTCACATCGAGGCATACGCCGCCTAGAACCTCAACTCGCCGTCTTGCAAGGCCATGGCGTTGACGCGATCCCGTTTTCAAGACCGATTTATGTTGTAGCGCATGTATTACAAAAGATTGTGTAGAGGGTTAGATTCAAATATAATAATAATTCATTCATACGATAACAATTACAAGATAGAAGTTGAATTGAGTAGAAATCTTATGGATCATGGACGCATGCGATCAAGCGTGCATGTTCCAGGAACATCACCATGTGATTGTCATAACTGGTTTCGACTGAATTCTCGATCGAAGACTTGGATAAGCGCCACAACCATGCACGCGTGGGCCAGCATGTGCCGTGCTGGCCGCATGCATCTGGATCGAATCCGTTCACATGAGCACCGCCGAGATCAATGGTTTCTGCATGCATAGATTGATTTCTTCCAATGATGTGTATCAGTCGTTAATTAGGTAAAACAATCAATTGAATAAATAACCAACTAGACGGAGAAGATATTAGATCAAGTAGAAACAGATTAGACGTATAGTCCTGATCCTTTCCCGGAGTGTAGGAACAGGTTTAGCTGAAGCAATCTCCCGCTTGAATCATCGATCGGCAAAGAGGACATGCACGCGCCTGGAATTTTCCGAGTCGTCTGCGTGGGGCGGCAACCGGACCTAGTCGACCGGCCTTTTTCAGACTGCGCGCCAGATGCAATCTAGCCACCGGCGATGGTGAGGGATCCCGCCCGGATTATCACCCTCCAAGCACCGCTTGCCCCACGGTGGGTGCCAACTGTCGTGGTATTGCACGGCAGATGCTACTGGGGGTAGCTTACGTAGAGGGAGCAAGGCGACGTAGGAGAATCCGGGAGCGAGATTGGCACACGATGTACCTAGGTTCACGTCCCTCGGTGGAGGATCGCTCGTCTGCTATCAATCCAAGATGTGATCATAGATTGGTTTACAATGGAGCGCGGAGGCGGTGGGAGACTAGATCTAATATGGCGTGTGGAAGAAGATACCCGTAAAGTGCCGGTGGCTTTATATGCAGCCACCTAGGGTTTACAAGTGCACTAATGGGCTTTGTATTGAAGTCGCCGTCTTGGGCCTCCAGTCGGCGTCAGTCGTTCGGGTCCACGCGCCGCATTGTATCCGTAGTCGACCGCTCGTTTGGCGATCCAGCTGGCAAATCCGCTTCGTGGGTATACCCCGATTGGTATTCCCCCATCAGTTGGCAGTTTTATTTATTCAGTTATCGTTGCAGCAATTACTAGTCAGGTATAGATATTCATCCTGATAAAATAAGCAGTGGGCCGTTTTAGTTAATCATTCCGTTATAGTTACAACACTTACTAATCAGATACAATTAGCATGAGATAACCCAAAAACCCAGCAGTTGTTGGTACTTTTATTCAGCCATTCCGTTGTATTTGCAATACTTACTAGTCAGATACAATTGTGGGCAGTATTATTTAGACATTCCATTATAGTGAAGCTGATTACTAGTCATTATAAAGTCAAATTTATAGCACCACTTTAGTTATGCTTGTCTATGATCGAGATACTGTGCTCCAAGTCGTCCATAACCGCGGACACGGCTTTCAGAAAGTTTTACCCGGCCGGGGTGCACCAATAGCAACACACGCTCGATCAACCTCGGAAAAACCAAATCAAAACCCAACGAGGCTTTCACAACAAAGCAATCACAGGATTCAGAATTATTTCAGGGGGCCACCTCATTGAGTAGACCCGCAACGAAGTTAGCTGACTCCGAGGCAGACTCAAGGTTTGCGACAATGGTCATGTATCGGGAACCCGAAAGTGTGGTGGGCTTGTCGATACTGCAAAACACTCGCTTACCTAAGCGATGCAGTGTGCTCCTCGCACAATTTAAATAAAACAGTAGCATGGCATAAGTACAGGATCGTAAATAAAACCTCGAACTAGTTTGTGGCCCCAAGAAATAAGACTGAATCAAGCTCTGGCTCAGGGGGGTCCCATATACCTCCCGGATGTGGATAGCGCGATAAATCAAGGAACAAGTATCAAGTACTCGGGGTCCTACGGGACACAAGTGGGCGTTCGGAAACCAAATATTATCTATCACCCACCGATGCCTCTGCTTACTTCAATTTTAGTTATTAAACAGGAATTAAAGTGAACGAATAAGTAAAGCCATGATCATCTCCAACATCAACATGCGGCAATACACCAACAACTGTGGCACTTGACGACACGCAACAGCACTGGAGCAAGCGACTACGACACGCAAGTCCAACTATCTACCAAACAACAGGTAATAGGATGTGTCCAAGGCAATATGAGGCTGCAAGGGATATCACGGGGATGAAAACTAGAGCACCGCAACACAGATAGCAATAGATCAACAAGAGGGAATAAATACTATAAAAGTAAGATAGGTAGAAAGGGGGAGATGCTCGCCTGAAAACATTGTCGAAGGTTCAACCGAAGATCGGGGCGAAGCTCACAACAACTCAACGGCCTTATCCGCGAAGAACCAAAACGCTAGAAGAAACACCGGATGCAATATTTAATACTACGGCAAAAGATCGGCATGCTTATGATATGATGCATGGCATGGCAAAGGTGCGATGCAATTAGGTCATATTAAGCGGAACCGGGGTCCCGACAATTAATTAAACGGTTCAAGTTATTTAGTTGTCCCACAATTTAATTGTTGTCTTATCAAGGTAAAATAAGTTACCGGTTCGCTACACAAATTTAAATGAGGCCAATATGAGACTAGATTGCCCGCATATGGGCCCCATATTTAATTATAAGGTGAATCGGCATAAGGCCCCCAAACCACACAAATATGTATGCAAGATGAATGGTTAATATGCAACAGGTTTTATGTTCAGCATTTATGAAAATAGGGGTTCGGATAAGGGTCACACATTAGGGTTCGGCGATCTTGGGGTTCCGGGGGATTCGGGGTCCGGGGTCCAGGGTTCGACGGAAACGTTCTCGGATAACAGAGGTAGGTCTTGGCGTTCTTCCGGTCCAGGTTTTGGGTTTTCGAGGGAATTGCTTGGCGTCCCCGGAGGAAGTACTTGGTCTGGCGTCAGGGCATCGGATTCTCCTGGTCGCTGTCGTTCTTGTCGTCATGCAGATCTTGTCGGGTCCCATGGGGTCGATCTTGCCGTTGCGAGGGTCTTGTCGGGCCCGCGCTATCGAGTCGGTGTTAGCGTTCGGGAGCGTTCTCGTGGCCTGTCACATCCGCGGTCGTCGGGTCGGACTTGGCGTTCGGGAGGAAGAACTTGGCATTCCTTAAAGGAGATCTTGGGGTGTTGCGCCACATATCCATGATGGCAAACTCGGTTTCCGTGTCGACGGCAACAGGGTTCCGCGGGCTTATGCTCTGGTAGAAACTCATGTCGCACCGTGTTGGAGGCCTAGGGGTACCGTTCGTCCGCGCCGATCGAAGAGAAGACCTTGACACGTCTTGGCAACCCATGGCCGCATGGCTTCTTTCGAGATCTTGTCGAGATATGCCTTGGAGGATAACCGTAAGGGCGCCTGCACGTATGCCTGGAGCTTGTGCAAATCAGAGGACAAACCAACTTTTAGGTGCCCATAGAAACACACAAACACAGGACATACATGCAAGGAGACGGGCAAAGCGACCGAGGCAGAGAGACCTAAGGACGGCAGTATGGCAAAGCGGAGCTTAGCAGCAGTCATCAGGGACCATGCGGCGGCGCTCGGGAAGGCCTCGATGGCGTCAACGAGGCGACGCCTGAGGTCGACGTGGGGCTGGGCGAGCAGCTACCGGGGCAGGGAGTCGACGAGGCCACCGGCGGCGGAGGAAGGAGGTGCCGCGGCGGAGGAGGAACCGGAGGGGCGGGACAGGTGAGGGCGCAGGCGAGGCGGCGAGAAGGCGGCTGGGCGGCGGCTGGGACAGCAGGGGACGACCGGCCGAGCTGGGCGGCCGAGGGAGGGCCCGCTCGGGCGGCGTTGAGGAGGAGGCGTCAGGGAAGGACCTGCTGCAAGTGGCCGGCGAATGGGGCGGAAGGAGGTGCGGCTGTGACGAGCCCGGCCGGGCAGCTAGGAGAAGCGGAGGCGCCACTGCTGGGAGGGACGGCGGGCTGGAAGGGCCGGCGGGTCGTGTGGGCGTCGGGCTGACGCAAGGCTTCCGGGACGGAGGGCAAGCGGGAGGCGGAGGAGCAAGCGCCGTGGTCCCGAGGAGGAAGGCGCGTGACAGCGGGCGGGTGGCGACGACAGGCGGCAAGCGACGAGTCGGAGTGGAGGAGGCCGGTGGCGGCGCTTGAGGGCGGAGGAGCGGTGGTGAGCAGACAGAAGGCGCTAGCGAGCGAGGGGATGCGGCGCTGGGTGAGAGAGGGAGGGAGGCGGCCTGCAGGATGGGTCCTAGGGAGGTGGTCACGGTGGGTGGAAGCGTGTGTGCGTGGTGGCGCAAGCGTCGGTGTGTGCGTGAGTGTGGGCTGGTGTGTCTTTGGGTGGGTTGAGTGGGGAGTGGGGTGGGGTGGTTGAGAGGAGGATGAGGATGGCGGCAGTGGGTTGGAGGGAGAGGGAGAGAGGTGAGGTGTCACGAGGGATTGGGTGGGGTGAGGTGGAGAGGGGGGTAGAATAGGTTGGGTAGGTTTAGGAATAAGGGGTGGACCGTTTTGAACTGGTCTGGACCGATTGTACTTGGGGTGGTCGTTCGGGTCGATTCGGCCCGTTCGACTGCCCCCACTAAAATAATTTAATATTTTATCTATTTTAAAAGCACCGTTTGCCAACCGATAGCAGACAAACAAACTAATCCGGAGACCGGTTTGCATTTTGAAAACAAGGCAGGCGTTTAGAAAATAAAGACAGGTTTTTATGCAAATAGTTTTATGCAAGCAAATGCAAGATGATGACGATGCTCAAATGCAATGTGGCATGATGACATGAGCATGCGGTCATGATGATGCAATGCACAAAAACAACGCGATTTTCTAGTAGTGGTTTTGCGGGATGCCACACCGAGGGAGAGAGAGAGATGTAGTGAGGAGTGGGCCGAGTTGGGCTAGACCCTTTGGGGTGGTTCTTTTATCCATGACTAATGGGCTACTAGGGCCCAATAAGTATAACTAGCCCAGAAATCTTTTCAGGCCTGTTTTAATAAAAAAAGGAAAAGACCAAAATACCCCTTGACTTAATTAAATTTTTGAAAATAAAATAGAAGTACAAAAATTATAAGTAAAATATTTTTGGATTCACAATAATCTATCCAAATAAAATAGGATATAAAATTTTGGACATTTAAATTTTTATAAGAATTTTGTAATTTATATATTCCTTATGGAATTTTACAAAATTATTGAAAGATGATAAAAATAAATAAAAATCACTTTCATTATATATTAATATTAAAGTATTTTTGAAAAATACTAAATAAATATTTAATAACAATTTTTAATGTATAAATGATAATTCCTAAAAGAATTATTAAATCAATAAAAGTCAAATAAAAAGGAAATAAAATAAAACAATTCAATATATGCTATAAATATTAAAAATTAATATTTATAAATGCTTTATTATTATTAAAAGGCACCTTATATAGGGAAAATGCACATAGAATTAAATAATGCATTACATTACATGCATAATCATTTTGCTTCTTTAAATATTGTCCTTACTAGGCAATAATGATGTTTTTGTAGACATAGAAGCTCAAGGTCCAGTGCAAGCATCAGACTTCACTACCTTGCCATCACAAGGCAAGTTCATCACTTGCTCATGTCCTTTTAAGAGTCTTTATCAAAGTATTTGCAAATTGTGTGTTATCATATATGCTATAAAGGAAAGAAAATATTATTTTCACAAATAAAGAAATTATAGATATCATCCTAAGTGGTGATATAATGGAGCAATAGAACTTAGAGTTCTAATTGCAACAATGATGATCAAGTAGGGACTTAATAATCCCTGACATCAGTGATTCTAGCGTCGTATATTACGCGTTAGCCATGCGATTTGGAATGGGACAGAGAAGTCAGCTGTATCTTGTTCCTCTCGCATGAAGCCGGATGTGCAGGTCGTGGCTGTTATCCTTGAAGCGTGCATATTAATTGGTAATTCGTAGAGGATATGCAGCATATGGGTGGGAACCCTTATCATCCCACGATAGTTCTAGCATCTAACGGTTCGTACAAACCATTGCCGTAATTCATTATGTGGGCATGGTGTACACCAAGGAGGAATGCGGGGTCGCGAAGGGGGCAGTGATTGGCTTGGACTAACTACTGGTCCCCACATCATGGAATTGTGGATGGGAAAGTATGCCCGGTTGTGCAACAAGGAGTTGATCTCTCCTGGGTAAAGTAATGCACCTCTGCAGAGTGTAAGAATTGTAACTTGTTACTCCCTATTCCGGGAAGGAGATACGAACACAGAAGGAAAGGAACTCCATGAAAGTTTTGGTCAACCTGTGAAGGCTGATGGTCATAGATTTTCATAATAAAATCAATCTTTGAAGAAAGATTTACAAAAATTGCATAGTGCCAAGGATTTATAATCCGAGGTGGTAGTTAGAGCATCAAACTTCCCACCTTGCATATAATGAACTTGTTGGGTAACGCTGTTACTCATTCTTTCCTTTGATCCCTTGCTTAGACTCTGAGGATCCTGAAGACGTGCCAATGTATGCAGCCGAATGCCAAGAATATGTGTTCTACGAGGAACCTGATCTATCCGGAGGTGTTGAAGGAGTGGATTACGAAATCCTCTATGGTGTCGATGATAACGAGTCCAACTAAGTATTTCTAGTTAATAGTAACCAACGGAGCCGGGCAGCATGAACTCTATAGAAAAAGTTGTTGATCTCAACTCCTAGACGAACTTTTAAATTCCGCTGAAACACTTTATATTTTGGTTTGTAAGTTGAATCTTTTGTAAGTCTTGAACTTCCGGTATTGTAATAATAATAATGTGTGTACTTTTGTAATATGGACCCGCAATGTTTCTGTTGTACCACTCTGAGGGATGTGATAATTACGGAACGGTGTTCTGTGGATGTCATGTCAACGACTATAGTGTACTACACATGCGGGTATCTCGGGTCACCGCAGTTGGTATCAGAGCAAATTGCTTTGACATTAGGTTGGAAACCTAGTAAAGGGTATTACCTGTAGGAAAATTTAGCAACGATAAAGAATTCTCTAAAAGTAATATAATGGGTATTCAAATGAGAATATTTCGTTATATATTCTAGTGCGATAATTATTTGTTATGATGCAGTATGTCATTGGATACTAATCAAAAATTATTTTTCTGACATACAGAGATATGGAACCAAAGTTTCCAAAACAGACTTTGGTAAGGAAAGAGGAGACTCTTGATGATTATCAAGGATCATTCACATACCAACTTCGTCAACTTTTAAAGCTTTTTAGTTGTCCAACTAGAATTCCAGTGAACACTATCACTTACCTTGATGGTCGGATGTTATCCAAGTATCGTGTGAGTATCCAACTTCAAGAGAAGCTTGGATTATATCATGATCTACCTATAGGAGAAGGTAGGAGTCATTTAGCAGCATATCATGTTGCTGTTGTGGAGGCGATAGCTAATATCCTGGAGCAGAAGACCAAGGAGCTAGAAGGTAGCACATTCTCTGTGATACCTCATGGTTCTATAGACTCGGAGCCTATACCGGATCATCTTACTTTGGTTAAGAAGCATCCTAAGTTAGCTTCCAAGTTTATGGATAGATACCGAACACTCGTTGCATCTTTTTATAAGACTCATCAAGTGATTGTTGAAGACAAAAATGACATGCTAGAGGATCTAACTGATCCGGAAAGGAAGAAGCAGTTAGCATTCCAGCTAGAGAAAGAAGCAAGTAGTAGTGCAACACATATCTTTAAGGATATACCTATAGATCCTGAATCTTTTATACCATATCCTTATTCACCAAGACCTGAACCTATACATGATCCTACTATGGATATGCGGTATGTAGTACCACAGGGCTCAGAGGATGGTTCTGACTCAGAACTTCCTATTGATAATTCAGATGGTTGGATAATGGGATCATATAATGGATCTCCTGAACACCAGATGTCCATAGATGGTTCCGACAGGAATGTTGGACAATCTAGTTGGATGGGTGCAAGAATGAACCCTAATAATAGTAGTAGAAATACAATGTCAATAGATAATCAGGATGAAGAAGAAGATCCTAAGGAGAGAGCGTTTGAATCATCAACATCTTCTCAAAACCCAGGGAATATACATTATCCAGTGTTTAATTATCTTGCCCACGAGAGCACCTGGGAAGCAGAAGTATCTGCGTATCTTGTTGACAACTCAAGAAATGAAGCTCAGGAGATGCAGGCTAGAGATAATGTGGAATATGTTTTTGAAGACTTTTCAGCTGAGCTGGATGGAGTCAATGCGCTCAGGTTGAGTAATGACTCAAGTCGACACTTGAGATCTGTAGTATACTCATACGGAAGGCCATATGTTCCACAAACTGTGCGACGAACAACACGTCATCACGATTGGACATCAGGCATGTACGATGAGCGTAGTTACTACTAGAAGGATACAATTAGTTAGTAGTATTAAGTATCGTACATTGTACCCCAAGTAATAAGGTAGTTTTGTGATTATACCTATATGGTATATGTTGTAATGACTTTGTATCATTATGATATTATGTAAAATATGTGAAATGCATATTTGGATTTTCTTTGGATCTTCATTGTGTGACTAGTTCTGTGCGTAAAGTCGAGCTCAGAACACATGTGCATGATGTAATTATGAGTATTCGCTTTATGTTGCAGGACTAGAGGGTCATGGATACGGGTGTAGGAATGGTAACTGAGCAGCAGCGGATGGAGCGAGAGGTTAAGGAAAAGGCCGATGCAGATGCAGCAAACCAAGAAGCATTACCATCACCACCACCAATGAGGCCGTTAATGGAGCAGAATTTTATGCAATGCATGCAAATGATACAAGAGACCCAGAACAAGTTCATGAAGAGCTGCTGGGACGAGCAAATCAGAGGACACCTGAAGGTGGAGGAGTGAGTCTATCTGATTTCCAGAATGCAAGACCGTTACCTTTTGCATCAGCTCCTGAACCAATGGATGCGAGAAGGCAGCTAGACATCGAAAGGAAGCTAAAACTGTAGGTTGCAATGATGAGGAGAAATTGAGGTATGCAACTCATCTTCATTGGACTGCTGACATCATGGTGGGAAACTCAGTTGGCCATGCAACAACCAGGAAGAGAGTTTACCTGCGAAGAGTTCAAGCAGAGATTCCATGAATATCATGTTCTGGAAAGTGTTATGGAGTTGAATCGGAGAGAATTTGAGGAGCTTCAGCAAGGATATACGAGTGTCATGAAGTACATCCGGGAGTTTAGTAAACTGTCTCGTTATGCTGAAGAGGATGTCAACACGGAAGAGAAGCGGAAGAAGCGTTTCCTGCATGGATTAAATCCATTTGTGAAGATGCAGCTAAGGTTAGCCAATAAGCAAACTTATCAGCAGTTGTTGGATGCAGCCATTACTTTTGAAGATGACTACAAGAATGTCCAAGAGGATAGGAGGAAGAGAGCCAAGAAGGAAACCAAGAGAATTCAGGCAAGCAAACCTAAACCTAATCTGGAGTTCAAACCTAGGAATAGGAGTTATGGAAACAACAACAACAACAATAACAATAACAAGGGCAGTGGTGGAAATCAATCCAATCCGAGAAGGAATGTTATTTGTAACAATTATGGAATTCTAGGGCATTTCCAGAGGGAATGCAAAAATCCTGTAGTGATTTGTTACGGTTGTGGTCAGAAGGTTCATATCAAGCCAGATTGTCCGAGCAAACCACCTGGAGGATGGCCTACCAAGGGAGGAGGACAAGCCAGTGGAGGAAATGGACAGCCCAATAAAGGAGGAAATAATGGCAAGAACAACAATGGCAAGAGGAACCGACCTACTGGGAAACTGAATTGTGCAACCCTCGAGGAGGTTGATAATTCGGAGCATGCAGTGATAGGTACGCTCAATATCCTTACCAATCCCGGCAAAGTTCTATTTGATACTGGTGCAACTACTTCATTCATTTCTGAAGAATTTTGTGATAAGTTCGATATTAGAAGGGTAACGTTAGAAAGTCCTATGACCGTAGTTACAACAAGAGGGAACGTGATTGTACGCCACATAAAACAAGATCAGGTTATCTTGATCTGTGGTTGTACATATTTCGCAGACCTTTATGTGATTCCTTTGAAGGGAATTGCAGTAGTGCTGGGGACGGATTGGATGATGGAACACGGAGATCAGATAAATTGTGAGGAGAAAACTGTCTCAATCAAAGCTCCAAGTGGAGCAAGGATAGTTTACCAAGCAGATAAGCACAGTCATATCATGGTGGATCTGCAGTTGAATTCAATGAAATAAGTTAAATTGGAAGAGATTCCTATAGTTAATGAATTCCAAGATGTTTTTCCAACAGAGCTACCGGGAATGCCACCAGACCGGGAGATAGAATTCACCATTGATCTAATTCCAGGTACAACACCAATAGCTCAAGCACCATATAAAATGGGACCCAAAGAGTTGAAAGAACTCAAGGAGTAAATTGATGAGTTAGCTAGAAAAGGATTTATACAGTAAAGTGTATCTCCATGGGGAACACCAATAATCTTTGTGGATAAGAGAGACGGTGGAAGACGGATGTGTGGTGATTATAGAAATCTGAACAACGTAACTATCAAGAATAAGTATCCGTTACCAAGAATTCAAGATTTGTTTGATCAAGTGAAAGGAGCTGCAGTATTTTCAAAGATCGATTTAAGATCTGGATACCATCAAATAAAAATCAAACCGAAAGATGTTCCAAAAACAGCATTTGTCTCAAGATATGGACACCATGAGTATCTGGTAGTACCATTTGGTTTGACCAATGCATTCATGAATCTGATGAACAAGATCTTCATGCCATATTTGGACAAGTTTGTCATAGTCTTTATTGATGATATTCTGATATATTCCAAGGATAAGGTAGAATTCCTCGGTCATGTGATCAGTAAGGATGGAATTGCTGTGAATCCATCTAAAGTTCAGTCAGTACTAGAGTGGACTACACCGACCAATGTGAAGCAAATTCGAGGTTTCTTAGGAATGGTTGTGAAGGGATACGGGTAGGCTACACTAGCGCAAATCAAAATTTTCTACCGCGTAAACCAGGATTACTGTTGTCATAGATCACGGGATTACCACTAGACGCCCAGTTGCGGAACTTGATGAAGCGCGTCGAGGCAGTGCAAACGATCTACGACACTCCTTCGTTCTCGTCCCACGAGCAGCTCCCCTTGTGCGGCTCGTCCAAACGCTACAGATGCAGCGCCTCCGAGGTATCCACACGTACAGGGTGGAAGCGTCAGACGCCGGACTGCTAGGTCCGCGTGTGCAACATAGGCGAGAGGTGTGGCGGCTGGGTGGAATGGTCTCTCGGGTCTCACCTTGGTCATCTCGCCCCACCCTCTCTTATATAGGCGTCCCTAGTGGGCTTCTACATTAGCATCCTATTAGTAGCCTAAGCCTGGACTAATTCGGATCCAATCCTCATTAGGCTTCCAGCCCCTTAAGTGTGTGACCCTATAGGTTCGTATACGTATAGACATGACACGAATACACCTATTATGTCAATAGTTGGTAGCGGCCTCTAGCAAGACGTGCCAACTCCTAAACGCATACAAAGATCATATCGGATGAACCATCACAAGGTTTAGTACATGTATTTCCCTTTGCCTCACGATATTTGGTCTAGCTCCAAGCTGACCTATCTTTCTCGATACCGTAACTCGGAATCCCTTTACTATGTTAACTCTCAACCTTATGTAGCACAGCCATGCATTTCTGGATCCGATCACTCGAGGGGCCCAGAGATATCTCTCTCAAGTAGAGAGGGGCAAATCCCATCTTGATTGACTATGCCTTGCAGCATGTTTCAGGACAAACCCGAAAGCTACCTTTATAACTACCCAGTTACGGAGTAGCGTCTGATAGCCCCAAAGTAGGTCGATCCACATCTCAAGTACATGCGACAATCTCAGGTCTAAGGACAAAACATACACGATGTGTAGAGAGAGCTGCAAGTCTAATTTCCAGTCTCATGTTGGGTCAGTCCAACCCCATGTTCATAACATGTGTCCACATCATTGGTTTGACATCTCCATGTCTATGACTTGCGAAACATAGTCATCAACCAATCGATGTGCTAGTATAATATTCATGTGTGTCCTCACATGAACTCCGACTAGGGATAACTATTAAATAACCATACAAGTAAAGAGTTTCACAAACAATTCACATAATTGCCAATCAATACAAGTTGCCCGATATGGATATTCAAGGAACATTACAATAACTCATGGATACATATGAAATATAATCATCTCTATGATTGCCTCTAGGGCATATTTCCTTCAGTCTCCCACTTGCACTAGCGTCAATCTAAAATGTATCTAATACCAATTGCTCTTGTGTGCGCTTCATGCGCGGGCTTCGGGAGAGGCTTAGTCAAGGGATCAGCAACATTTGAGTCCGTATGTATTTTGCATATCATGACACTACCATCCTCAACGAACTCTCGAATCTGATGGTAACGCATGCGAATATGTTTGTTCTTCTGGTGCTGTCTAGGTTCCTTGGCTTGTGCAATAGCACCATTATTGTCACAATAAACGTCCAAGGGATTAGACACGCCCTGAACCACACCGAGAGCGATCAGGAAATTCCTAATCCAAACAGCTTCCTTTACGGCCTCCTAGGCAACAATATATTCAACTTTTGTTGAAGAGGAGGTCACCGTATCTTGCTTGGAACTTTTCCACCTCACAACACCACCATTCATGACAAACACATAACCTGATTGCGATTTCGAATCATATGAGTCGTTAAGGTAACTCACATCTGTGTAACCCTTTACACTGAGTTCATCCTCACCTCCATAAACTAGGAACACATCCTTAGTCCTTTTCAAGTACTTAAGGATGTTCTTGACCGCCCAAATGACCTTCACCGGATCACTGGTATCCGCTCATAATACTTAGAGCATAGGAAACATCCGGCGGTACATATCATTGCATACATGATGGATCCAATAGTCAAGCATATGGAACCCTACTCATGCGCTCACGCCATCAAGAGTCGAAGGACACCGAGTCTTGCTGAGTTTTATGCCATGAGACATGTGCAAGAACCCCTTCTTAGCCTCTTCCATGCTGAACCGTTTCAACACTTTGTCAATGTATGTACTCTAGCTTAATCCAATTAGCCTCCTTGATCTATCTCTATAGATCTTGATGCCCAGAATATATGCCGCTTCTCCTAAGTCCTTCATCGAAAAACTATTTTTCAATGAGGTCTTGACAGACTCGAGCATAGGAATGTCATTTCTAATTAGCAATATGTCATCTACATATAAGATTAGAAATACCAGCGCTCTCCCACTTTCCTTCTTGTAAACACAAGGTTATTGTTCGTTTTTTATGAAGCCAAACTCCTTTACAACTTCATCAAATCGAATGTTCCAACTCCGAGATGCTTGCTTCAGCCCATAAATGGACTTCAGAAGTTTGCATACTTTTCCAGCATTGTTTGGATCGACAAAACCTTCGGGCTGCATCATATACACTTCCTCAGTTAGGATTCCATTTAGGAAAGCCGTCTTGACATCCATCTGCCATATTTCATAGTCGAAATGTGCAGCAATGGCTAGAATTATCAGTATAGATTTAAGCATCGCTATGGGCGAGAAAGTCTCGTCGTAGTCAACTCCTTGAACTTGTCGAAAACCTTTTGCAACAAGTCGAGCTTTATGGATGTGAATATTTCCATCCATATCAATCTTCTTCTTATAGATCCATTTGCACTCGATGGCTTTAAAACCATCAGGCAGGCCAACCAAGTTCCAAACTTGATTGTCTCCCATGGACTCTATCTCGGATCTCATGGCGATCAGCCATTTCTCCGAGTCTGGGTCCACCATCACTTCTGCATAGGTCGCAGGCTCATCATTGTCTAACAATAATAATTCTCGTGTTTCACGGAGCCTCGCCGACCTTCGTGGTTGTGGTGCTTCTGTTGCCACGGGTTCCTCAACTTGTTCTGCTACAACAGCATCACTCGTAGAAGCATACCCAACTGGCTCATCTTGAACTTCTTCAAGTCGCACCGACCTTCCAATTGTTCCCTTTGTGAGAAAATCTTTCTCTAGGAAAACACCGCTACGAGTGACAAACACTTTGCCCTCTTCTCGGTTGTAGAAGTAATACCCTAAGGTTTCCCTCGGATATCCCACGAAAATGCACTTATCCGATTTGGGTGTTAGCTTGTCCGACTGAAGCCGCTTCACAAATGCATCACAACCCCAAATCTTTAGAAAAGACAAACTGGGATTCTTTCCAGTCCACATCTCATATGGTGTCTTAACTACGGATTTAGATGGTACCCTATTAAGTGTGAAAGCTGTCGTTCCTAGACCGTAACCCCAAAATGACAATGGCAAATCCGACTGGCTCATCATCGATCGAACCATGTTCAACAAAGTTCGATTACGCCGTTCGGAGACCCTGTTCCTTTGAGGCGTTCCGGGCAGCGTAAGTTGTGGAACAATTCCGCAACTCTTAAGATGATCGCTAAACTCGTGACTCAAATATTCACCTCCACGATCAGATCGCAAGGCCTTTATTTTCTTGCCACGTTGATTCTCTACTTCACTCTGAAACTCCTTGAACTTTTCAAAAGTTTCAAAGTTATGCCTCATCAAGTAGACATAACCATATCTAATGAAATCATCAGTAAAAGTAATGAAGTAGTGATATCCTCCTCTGGCTGTCGTGCTCATTGGTCCACATACATTAGTATGTATGAGTTCCAACAAGTCTGTCGCTCTCTCGGGTAAACCCGAAAAAGGCGACTTGGTCATCTTTCCAAGTAAACAAGCCTGACATGTCTCGTACGATTCAAAATCAAACAAAGTTAGAAGACCATCACCATGGAGCTTCTTCATGCGCTTTTCACTTATATGCCCCAATCGACAATGCCATAAATAGGTAGGACTCAAATCATTAGGCTGAAGCCTCTTAGCACTAACATTGTAAACAGATGCATCATCAAGATTTAAAATAAATAACCCATTCACAATGGGAGCGTTAGCCATAAACATATCATTCTTAGAGATTACACAACCATTGTTTGTACTCGCAAATGAATATCCATCCCTCATCAAACATGAAGGTGATAAAATGTTTCGACCCATACTAGGAATGTAATAATAATTATTCAACTCCATAATAAATCCTGACAGAAGGTGAAGTTGCATGACGCCAACGAACAATGCAGCAACCCTTGCTTTATTTTTGACGTGAAAATCCACTTCGCCTTTCTGCACTTCTCTAGTCCCTATTAGCCCCTGCATCGAATTGCAAATATGAGCAACCGATCCGGTATCAAATACCCAAGAGTTAACATAGGAATCAGCGAGAAGAATGTCCACAACATTTACAACAAGCGTACCTGAGTGGGAAGTACTCTTACTTGCACTCTTCTTCAAAGAAGTCTCGTACTTGCTGCAGTTTCTTTTCCAGTGGCCATGTTCATGACAAAAGAAGCACTCAGTGTCATATGCAGGTCCAGCATTTTGCTTGGGTGTAGACTTAGGGATCGTATCCTTAGCCTTGCCCTTCTTCTTCCAAGAAGTACCCTTTTTGTTGAAGCTAGGATTGTTCTGCACAACCATCACATGGCTATGCCCTGCACACTTCTTCATGTCACTTTCTGTTGTTTTTAGCATCCCGCATAACTCATTAAGGCCCTTCTCCACCCCATGCATATGGTAGTTCGAAATGACGCCCATAATGGATGGAAGAGACCAAAATGAAGTCGATGGACTCTTGGCCTAGTGGAAAACCAAGCTTTTCCAAAGTCTGACTGTAACCAACCATTTTGATCACATGGGGGCCTACAGCTGCTCCCTCTGCCAGCTTGCATTTGACAAAGGACTTGGCAACATTATACCTCTCAGTCCTTGCCTGATCTTGGAATATGTCCTTAAGAGCGACGATCATATTGTACGCTTCCTGATCCTCAAACTTCTTTTGGAGTTCAGGTTCCATGCATGCAAGCATAAGACAGCTAACCTCAAGAGAATCATCACATGCTCTCTTGTAGGCATTCTTGAGGGCAGCAGATGCATTATCAGCAGGTTCATCGGGGATTGGGGTATCCAGAACCATTTCCTTTTTATCAGACATGAGAAGAATTCTCAGGTTACGGACCCAGTCCGAATAGTTTGTTCCATTTAGTTTATCTTTGTCAAGAATCGAACGCAAAGAAAAAGGTGATGCAGTGTTCGGTGCCATTGATCTACAACAGAAAACATGCCAAATACTAAGCCATGTAACCATGAAAGAGTAAAACATATTAAACAATTTAATAGCATATACTCCCACTTAAATCAATATCCCTCTATTGATACTAAGTGATTCAAGATCCACAATTAACAAGTCGACTAGTGAGCTTTAGCATCACTGCTAGAAGACAAGGTAAATCGGTAAGCAACACTTGATATTCATATCACATATGACTCTTGTTGTTGGGTGACATCTCTATGCCAAAACTAGGCACCCAACCTTTTGCCCCAAGTTAAGATGACCTTGTCAAGCTCACCAACCCTTATGCGTGTAGGTATCCGATACAAACCCATCCAGCCAAGGAAAACCGCGGCACCCTAATTTCATAGGTCCACCAACGATTGTACAGGGCATAGGATGGTGCAAGGTTTGGTTGGGAGGGCATGGTTAAAATTAAACTATCTGAGGGATCGTTCTACTTCTATTGTCTAAACATGCATAGTAGTAAAACACATAAGAATAGCATTCACATAGATGTGACACAGTATGGCCCATTTTCTCATGGTGATCTCCATCGCCATAGAACATGTCCACCATGATGATCTCCATCTTCATGTTCCATGTGAGCCATCTTCCAAGTGATGAGTCCTCCAAGAACTAATACAAGCTATTACTCCTAATAGCTAGTAATCAAAATTACATAGTATTGGGATCATCACAAGTTGGCACACAGGTCATTACAATAAATGACAACACATATGGCTCCGGCCGTGTTGCCCTACTCACGAAATGCAGGTCATGCAAATTTTCATACATACATATATGGGCCATACTGATCACATACATCCTGCAAAAACAAGTTATGCATAGAATCGCATTCTACCGGATCATGTGACATCGTAGCACCTAGTTACCTTAACGAGATACAGAAGGGTCTACAATTAAAGGGGGGGGGGTCTAGGGGGTCTCCCCCTACGGGGTTCGAAGGGGTAGCGCCCCTCGCGGTATCAAAACCGTGAAAAATGAGAGATCGAATCTACACAATTTTCTTTAAGGATTTTGATCGGCAAATCAAATTTACCATAAACCGTCTATTGTTCTGATCTGATCAAACTCCTTTGATCACGATACATCGATTTCAGATCTAGGTTACGATTTGATCAATCATATTGATCTTCGCGTGATTCAACGGGATTTATGTGTCACTGTCTACCCCGATGGCGAAAACCGACCGGTAGGGGTAAGTCGACAACCTCAGAATCACGATCATGGAAAGCAAGATCATAGATCAATCCTAAACCACCGCCATATAAACAATCACATCATTCATATCAATCTGCATATCACCATATGCAAACATCCCGAACCTATAACTGAACAGCATCGGATCTGATACCACTGAAGGGATACGGGTAGGCTACACTAGCGCAAATCAAATTTTTCTACCGCGTAAACCAGGATTACCGTTGTCATAGATCACGGGATTACCACTAGACGCGCAGTTGCGGAACTTGATGAAGCGCGTCGAGGCAGTGCAGGCGATCTACAACTCCCCTTCGTTCTCGTCCCACGAGCACCTCCCCTTGTGCGGCTCATCCAAACGCTACAGATGCAGCGCCTCCGAGGTATCCACACGTACAGGGTGGAAGCGTCAAACGCTCGACTGCTAGGTCCGCACGTGCAACACAGGCGAGAGGTGTGGCGGCTGGGTAGAATGGTCTCTCAGGTCTCACCTTGGTCATCTCGCCCCACCCTCTCTTATATAGGCGTCCCTAGTGGGCTTCTACATTAGCAGCCCATTAGTAGCCTAAGCCTGGTATAATTCGGATTCAATCCTCATTAGGCTTCCAGCCCCTTAAGTGTGTGACCCTATAGGTTCGTATACGTATAGACATGACACGAATACACCTATTTTGTCAATAGTTGGTAGCGGCCTCTAGCAAGACGTGCCAACTCCTAAACGCATACAAAGATCATATCGGACGAACCATCACAAGGTTTAGTACATTTCTTTCCCTTTGCCTCATGATATTTGGTCTAGCTCCAAGATGACCTCTCTTTCTTGATACCGTAACTCCGAATCCCTTTACTAGGTTAACTCTTAACCTTATGTAGCACGGCCATGCATGTCTGGATCCGATCACTCGAGGGGCCCAGAGATATCTCTCTCAAGTAGAGAGGGGCAAATCCCATCTTGATTGACCATGCCTTGCAGCATGTTTCAGGACAAACCTGAAAGCTACCTTTATAACTACCGATTCGAGATGGCCCGATAGCCCCAAAGTAGGTCAATCCACATCTCAAGTACATGCATCAATCTCAGGTCTATGGACAAAACGTACACGATGTGTAGAGAGAGCTGCAAGTCTAATTGCCAGTATCATGTTGGGACAGTCCAACCCCATGTTCATAACATGTGTCCACATCATTGGTTTGACATCTCCATGTCTATGACTTGTGAAACATAGTCATCAACCAATCGATGTGCTAGTATAATATTCACGTGTGTCCTCACATGAACTCCGAGTAGGGACAACTATTAAATAACCATACAAGTAAAGAGTTTCACAAACAATTCACATAATTTCCAATCAATACAAGTTGCCTGATATGGATATTCAAGGAACATTACAATAACTCATGGATACATATGAAATATAATCATCTCTATGATTGCCTCTAGGGCATATTTCCTTCAGGCTGGTTATTATCGAAGATTCATTGAAGGTTTCTCCAAAATAGCCGGACCAATGACCAAATTATTAAGGAAGAATACACCATTCAAGTGGGATGAGAAATGTGAAGCAAGTTTCCTAGAGTTGAAGACTAGATTAACCACAGCTCCAATCTTAGCAGTTCCTGAAACAGGGAAGGACTTCACCGTATATTGTGATGCGTCTAAAGAATGTTTGGGTTGTGTATTAATGCAAGATCGGAAAGTGATTGCTTATGGTTCAAGACAACTGAAACCACATGAAGTCAACTATCCAACTCATGATTTATTGTTAGCAGCAGTAGTTTTTGCACTAAAAGGATGGAGGCATTTTCTTTATGGAGCCAGATGTGAGTTATACACTGACCATAAAAGTCTCAAATATTTCTTCACTCAAAATGAATTGAATATCAGACAGAAGCATTATTTGGAACTAATTAAGGATTATGATTTAACAATCAACTACACACCAGGGAAAGCAAATGTTGTAGCAGATGCTTTAAACAGAAAGAGTGCAGATATTCAGCCGAGCAACATGGAGCTACCAAAAGAGTTACAAATGGACTTGGAAAGTTTAGAGCTTCAATTTATCAGAACATAGGTTCTTGGAGGATTAGCTACTATGCAGGTAGTTGCAGAGCAGGACAGTGATCTTAAGCAAGAAATTTTTATACATCAAGAAGAAGATCCTTTTATTGCTGAGGAGATTCGGAGGATATCTCAAGGGCAAAAATTAGTTTTTCGCCTTGGAGATTATGGGTCTTTATGGTTTCAAGTCCGTCTTTGTGTTCCAGATGTGACCGAGATTAATGTCATACTCAAAGAAGCACATGATACACCATATTCTATACATCCAGGGAGTACTAAGATGTATATGGATTTGAAAGAACTATTTTGGTGGAATAACATGAAAATAGATATTTCTAAATATGTATCTGAATGCCATACTTGTCAAAGGGTGAAAGTTGAACATCAAAGTCCAGCAGGACCATTACAACCCTTAGAAATTCCTGAATGGAAATGGGAGGAAATAGGTATGGACTTCATTACAAGATTGCCTAGGACACCAAAAAGGAAGGATATGATATGGGTAATTGTGGACAGACTCACTAAGAGTGCACATTTTATTCCGGTGAATCAAAAGGATAATGCCAAGAAGTTAGTTGAAGTATATGCAAAGAGATAGTAAGTAAGCATGGAGTACCCAAAAAGATCGTAACTGATAGGGGATCAGTGTTTACTTCAGCATTTTGGAAGCAATTGCATGAAGGACTTGGCTCAAAGTTAGATTTCAGCACGGCATATCATCCTGAGACAGGAGGTCAAACTGAAAGAACAAACCAAATACTAGAAGACATGTTAAGGGCTTGTGCACTAGATTTTGGAGGAACATGGGAAGATCACTTACCATTGGCAGAATTTTCTTATAATAATAGTTATCAGAGTAGTCTGAAGGCAGCTCCATACCAAGTTTTGTATGGAAGAAAATGTAGATCACCAATATATTGGTATGAGCCTGGAAGCAGCAAAGAATTTGTGCTAGTTTTTTTTAGGGTATTAACAGTAGGAAAGGTTCCTACTGCCTCATTTTCATTAATAAGAGATCAGAGTCTGAAATGTTACATATTTATAGAAAACAAAGGGGATAAAAGATATCCCAAAAGACAGGTTAGAAAAGCCTAAGACCTCACAAGATTTACAAACTATGGATAATGCTCTTGATGAGTGGGTGTTTAAATCCTCCTTTGTCCTATGAATCAGTAGTGACAGATCAGCAACCAATCTTGACTTCAAAGCCTGAACTGAGGGTTGTATGTTATTAAACCAGAGGTTGTTTCTCTCCTTCCAGATGTTCCAGGATCCAAGCAGAGTAATTTCCATAAATAGCTTTTTATTCCAGTTTTTTTTTCCTGTTCAATGATCTGAAGTCAAAGTCGAAGATCATGGCATCCAGAAGTGGGATATATGGTCTATTTGAAAGTAAGTCCAATGAAAGGGGTGAAAATATTTGGAGTTAAAGGGAAATTGAGTCCAAGATATATCAGACCATTCAAGATACTGAGTCAAAACAGAACTATAGCTTATGCTTTAGAGTTACCATCAAGATTGGATCAAGTGCATAATGTTTTCCATGTGTCACAACTTCGTAAATGTTTAAAAGTTCCAGATGATGCAATCACACATCAAGAGATAGAACTACAAGAAGACCTGACTTATACTGAAAAGCCTTGTAAGATTCTGGAAGAAAACTGGAAAAGATTAAGGAACAGAGCAATCAAATATTGCAAGGTACAGTGGGAACATCACCCTGAAAGGGAAGCCACATGGGAGAAAGAAGAGGATTTAACAAAAGCCTATCCAGAACTATTTAGGTACATCTCCACAAACTTTGGGACGAAGTTTAATTTAAGGGGGGAAGTCTGTAACATCCCAGCATTTAGGAACTAATGAAGGGTAGATTTAGGAATATGGAATGTTGCATGCATTCATCTGTGAAAATGTGGGTAAAATTTTCGCCAAATAAAAACCTTAAGTGATCAATGTTTCTTTCATACTCTGAGATTAGGTTTAGTCTTAAAGGGTGATTGCTATAGACTTTGATATGATCTTTAAGGAATTATGTGTTTTAAAATGAATTTGAATTTTAAACTTGAGTGTTTGAATTATAATTCAAATAAATTAGGGATAAGTTTTGAATCTTAATTTAATTAAGAAATAAATATTACAACTTAAATTCTATCCAAAGAAAAACAATAATGAATATGAAACTTATTTCATATCATCAATATAGAATCAAGTTACAAAATTATAACTTATTGAAATCATCCACACAATTCCCAAAAGTAAATATATAAAGAATAAGAATATTCTTTATTAATAATAATGTAATCTTTATTACAGAATAATAAAATGAAGATTACAAAATAATAAAAATAAAATTACAAAAATATGAAGAAGATTACATTGGACTATTTACTAACTATTCTATAAAATAAAACCTAATCTAAAATCTTCATCTTTATATATGTACCTGAAAAACAAACAAAAAATATATAGAGAAATAAAATGTTAGAGTTAGTATTATTTTCTCTCAGACATGTCAGTGAAGTGCACTAGACAAATTCATCATTGATAAATTTATAAAAAGGGGCAAGTTTCACCAATATGAAAGAATCCATCTTTCATAAATTTAAAGCCAGAAGTCAAATGAAAGCCAAGAGGGGCAAATCCACCAGCCAGGTGAAAGTAACCAGATAATAGTAAGTTTCAAAATTCTGAACATATCCACAAGTGCACAGCAAGCACACAGGCAGGACACACACCAACATGCATGTGGTGTGCTGTCAGCCTCACAGCACAGCCCCAAACTCACAAAACCACAAGCACAGCCGTGGAGAGGCACTAGTGCATCTCTCCACTGCTTGCACACAAGAACAACCAGCTTAGACAGCAGCTTACCAAGCACAACAGCCAAACCAAACCACCAAAGATCAACCAAACATCACCAGGATGGTGACATAAGGAGGGGGAAGGATCAGGTGGACAGCAAGGCCAAGTCCAGGAGCTAGGAGGAGCAGGCTAGCTCAAGGTCAAGCACAGGAGTCTAGCAAAACCAGAGCAAGATCATCACCAACTTAGTCCACAGTCATGAGATTTTGTGGTGAGCATCATAAAACCCTCACATGATTTAATCATCTTATCTAGACAGAAGCATGTGTTGTTTTATGAACAAACCCTCAGAAAGCACCCAAGTGGGGTGAATCCATCATAGGGATTTTTAAACTCTAAAAGCAAACAATAAAGTACCTGGATCCAGCCAGAGCTCAGAGCAACATCATTGCTCTGGATTAGGATAGATATTATAATTCAAGCATAAATATATCTATGATCTATTTCTAGGCACATCCCTAAAGAAAGGGTAGCACCTTAGAAACTAATCCTTTGGATCCAGATCATGATCAAGCTCACTATGATTTTTCCAAGCTTTGATTCAAAAACAATAGCTGGTACCACTACCAGGACTATCTATATGAACCAATTAGATAAGGTCTGAATCCCTAAGGCTCAGACCAACATCATTGGTCTTAGGGAATTCAGAAAAGAACATTCCCGTTTATCTTTCAAAGCCAAGTTTGTCTTAAGCCTAAAATAACCCAATCAATGGGTTAGAATCAAACTTGTGTGCCATACCATGATGGTGTCACAAGAACAATCCATTATGAATCAGGATAGACATTAAATCATCATAAATTCAGACAATCAACTTATTAATCATTTTCCTGTTAACACAGGAATCATAACTAGGATATTCCTATGTTAAACTTCACTGTTTGAGATGATCTCAAACCACATGTTAATTCCCAAGCCAACATCACTAAGACAGTGGTTTCATCCTATCATAATCATGACCATAAATCAAATAACAGTGGAAAGTTATCAAGTCATTGGCTTTACCAAGCATGTTTCCCAAGCAACTATATCATCTGAATCAGATGCAGTCCAAGCATAAAATCATCTAATAAGCCACCAGAAACATTATAGATCATCTTAAGCAACAAGCCTCGGGCCAATAACCACTTAGCATGTTTCCAATTCATCCAGTATATGATCAACCCCAGGATAATAACCCTAAATGTATATGTCATCCTAATCAGAATCAGACAGTAGCCAGAGAGGACACTGTCAGCATCTAGCATTCGATCAGCAAGCACGGAGAGCACCAGGGGAGAGGAATCGAACTCACCGTACGTCCTCGCTGAAGACTAGAAGAGGAAGCAAAGGGGGCGCTGCAACCCGCACGACGCCACGGCAGCTACCCTGATCATGCTTGGAGGTGCAGAGCATCACCTCGATACACGACGACCACGGCAGCACCTGGATCCATGCCAACCCCCCAAACCCTAGGGTTCGGGACAGCATCGATCCATTACAGGAGAGTCCCAGGCTCGAATCCAATTGGATAGAACGAACGGGCATCATCGACAACCCCCTGTTGCACCACGACGGCGACCAGAATGGCCCATGGCAGCGGGAATCGCCGGTGGCGGCATCGCCGGCCACAGGGTCGGGGCCAGAGGAGGAGAGGATGAACCCGAGGGAGAGAGAGAGGTAGTGAGGACTGGGCCGAGTTGGGCCAGACCCTTTGGGGTGGTTCTTTTGTCCATGACTAATGGGATACTAGGGCCCAATAAGTATAAATAGCCCAGAAATATTTTCAGGCCTGTTTTAATAAAAAGGAAAAGACCAAAATACCCCTGGACTTAATTAAATCTTAGAAAATAAAATAAAAGTCCAAAAATTATAAGTAAAATATTTTTGGATTTACAATAATCCACTCTATCCAAATAAAATAGGATATAAAATTTTGGACATTAAAATTTTTATAATAATTTTGTAATTTATATATTCCTTATGGAATTTTACAAAATTATTGAAAGATGATAAAAATAAATAAAAATCACTTTCATTATATATTAATATTATAGTATTTTTGAAAAATACTAAATAAATATTTAATAACAATTGTTATTGTATAATTGATAATTCCTAAAAGAATTATTAAATCAATAAAAGTCAAATAAAAAGGAAATAAAATAAAATAATTCAATATATGCTCTAAATATTAAAAATTAATATTTATAAATGCTTTATTATTATTAAAAGGCACCTTATATAGGGAAAATTCATATAGAATTAAATAATGCATTACATTACTTGCATAATCATTTTGCTTCTTTAAATATTGTCCTTACCGGGCAATAATGATGTTTTTGTAGACATAGAAGCTCAAGGTCCAGTGCAAGCATCAGACTTCACTACCTTGCCATCACAAGGCAAGTTCATCACTTGCTCATGTCCTTTGAAGAGTCTTTATGAAAGTATTTGCAAATTGTGTGTTATCATATATGCTATAAAAGAAAGAAAATATTATTTCACAAATAAAGAAATTATAGATATCATCCTAAGTGGTGATATAATGGAGCAATATAACTTAGAGTTCTAATTGCAACAATGATGATCAAGTAGGGACTTAATAACCCCTGACATCAGTGATTCTAGCACCGTATATTACGCGTTAGCCATGAGATTTGGAATGGGACAGAGAAGTCAGCTGTATCTTCTTCCTCTCGCATGAAGCTGGATGTGCAGGTCGTGGCTGTTATCCTCGAAGCATGCATATTAATTGGTAATTCGTAGAGGATATGCAGCATATGGGTGGGAACCCTCATCGTCCCACGATAGTTCTAGCATCTAACGGTTCGTACAAACCATTGCCGTAATTCATTATGTGGGCATGGTGTACACCAAGGAGGCATGCGGAGTCGCGAGGGGGGCAATGATTGGCTTGGACCAACTACTGGGCCACACATCATGGAATTGTGGATGGGAAAGTACGTCCGGTTGTGCAACAAGGAGTTGATCTCTCATGGGTAAAGTAACGCACCTCTGCAGAGTGTAAGAATTGTAACTTGTTACTCCCTATTCCGGGAAGGAGCTACGAACGCGGCAGGAAAGGAACTCCATGAAAGTTCTAGTCAACCTGTGAAGGCTGATGGTCATAGATTTTCATAATAAAATCAATCTTTGAAGAAAGATTTACAAAAATTGCATAGTGCCAAGGATTTATAATCCGAGGTGGTAGTTAGAGCATCAAACTTCCCACCTTGCATATAATGAACTTGTTGGGTAACGATGTTACTCATTCTTTCCTTTGATCCCTTGCTTAGACTCTGAGGATCCCGAAGACGTGCCAATGTATGCAGCCGAATGCCAAGAAGATGTGTTCTACGAGGAACCTGATCTATCCGGAGGTGTTGAAGGAGTGGATTACGAAATCCGCTATGGTGTCGATGATAACGAGTCCAACTAAGTATTTCTAGTTAATAGTAACCAATGGAGCCGAGCAGCATGAACTCTATAGAATAAGCTGTTGAGCTCAACTCCTAGACGGTGTTGTTACTTTTAAATTCCGCTGAAACACTTTATATTTTGGTTTGTAAGTTGAATCTTTTGGAAGTCTTGAACTTCCGGTATTGTAATAATAATAATGTGTGTACTTTTGTAATATGGACCCGCAATGTTTTTGTTTTACCACTCTGAGGGATGTGATATTTACGGAATGGTGTTCTGTGGATGTCATGTCAACGACTATAGTGTATTACACATGCAGTGGTATGTTGGGTCACCGCAAAACATCTTTTGGATTAATAGGCATAATTTCCACGATTAATTCCAGAATATAGATCATGACAACAACAGCTACAATCACGCGAACCTCTAACATACTAGATGTATTGATCAACATGAACAGTAGCAGATTATACGCACTAACAGCCATAGTAAAACAATAGATCTGTTGACGGTGTACGTACTGATCAGTTGTCGATGTAGTCGCCGTTGGTGCAGTAGCCTCTCGAAGAAGTCGGTGTTGAAAACGACGTGCACGAGGTCCGGCTTGACGACTAGGAAGACGCGCCGTGATGACGAACTTGAGCAGTTGCGCGGAGCGCTTTCCAAAAACCTTATTCTCCCTCTCCTGTATAGGATCACAAAGGCGAGTGGTTCCGGAGACCTGCTCTCCCGACCGCCGGTGCACGCCGACAAGCGGGATGGTGTAGAATACGGTGGCGGCGCAAGCAGAGAGGATGGCAAAACCCTAGATTGGTTTGGTGTTGTGCGTTGTGGAAGCCCCACAGGCGTTTATATAGAGCGGCTCGGAAATCCCGTATAGGACACGAAGTGGACCAAGCCCATGTCGCGCACGTTCGGGTCGGTTACAGATAGCCCACGATTCGGAAGCGATCCGAATCCGCTAACTGTTGACACGTCTATCTAACCGCACACATTTTCCTAAGCAGCAAAATAAAGATCGGCTCTGCGAGATTCCCGCAGCGCGCGTCGTGACGAGATGAGATGAGAGGAGACGAGGCGAGCGTGTGTGCGAGCGGCGGCGTTGTCGGAGGAGGAGCGCGCGTGTAGCTCTCTTATTGTCACTCACTTACAAAGTGGTGCAACACTCCACCTTATAACACTGGTAGAAAAGGGCCCATACGTCCCGGTTGGTAAGGGCCATTAGTCCCGGTTGCCCAACCGGGACGGGGCAATCGGGACTAAAGCTCTAACCATTAGTCCCGGTTGCCCCACCAACCGGGACAAATGGGGCACGTATGGCGGCATCGAGCGAGGGTGTGGAGCATTAGTCGGTTAAGTAACCCGACTAATAACCTGTTGCCGCGCAGATTTGGCCATTTCTTCGCCGCGTAGAATTCATTTGGCACATTTTGTTGCCGCGGCAAGATTTTCGCCACTTTTTGTGCCGCGAAGAATTCATTTAGGTTGTTTTATTGTTTATTTAGTGTTTTGCACTTATCAATGAAGGAACCTTATATTACAAGATCATCATGACAACATTTTACATTCAATACGGATCGAGTTCATGCACTACATACAAAAGTTGCTATTCGATGCTACCAGCCAATTTCTTGAAAGTTGCTATTTTTACAATTCCTATTGTCTATACACACCGAGTAGTATTCCCCTTGTGTTTAGGACTTACGCATCCAAGAATCCCAATTCCTCTGTATTGCTCAGTATGCGATCCTTTGCGTAAGACCGTCCGTGAGCGTTCGATCTGATTTAAAAAAGTCAGCCTATATGAATATGAAACTAAACACAATTTGATTGTAATTAAAACTATAGAAATTGTTTACGTCGTGGAGTTGCTCTAAATTTCTGCCCTTCTCATCATACGTCTACGGATGAACTCGCATACATAGTATCCACATAGATTGTTACTGGTCCTCGTTAGGCACTTTACGACAACAGAGTTCAATCAAAATAATAATCAAGCATGATAATAAGCGTATCAAAACTAGAATCAAAGAGATGCGCGGATATAGCTAGTGGTGCTTACATCTAGTGGTTGAAATGTAAGCTCCTCTTTCCAAACACCCTAGCCTTCTTGGTGAACCGTTTCAAGCGCTGCCCGTGAAAAGCGAATAAAATAAGTTATTAAGTACTTGATATCATAAAATTCACGAACGTTGCCGATATAGTGTCGTAATGATTAGAATTACCCTGGAGAAGTATGCATGTCCTTCCACGTCTCAAGGGTTTATGTTTGAGTCCATGACTAGTACACGCCCTTTGTCAAGTTGAATGATTAACGAATATAGTGGTACTGCAAATGCGAACTAATCAATTATATACTTAACATCAAGTAAGCGAAATAGAAAGTGTATACAAGACAATAACACTCACGAAGTTGTAAGGAAATAGTATTTCCCTTTTGGTTTCTTGAAACCTTAACGTGTACTATATTATCCTCCGTATCACGGGGCTTATTTTGAGATTAGCTTCATGAACCCAATATGGGTCAATGAAGCCAATGTCATAGATTTGTCCTCTGCGCATTCGAGAATCTTCATTACATATTAAAGTATGATTATATACATGCAATAAACAAAATATTATAGATGGAGACTAAATTAATTACAGAATTAGTACTTACACAATAGGCACTCATGATCGATTTGTCCAAGGCGTCTTGATTGAATAATTGAAATAGTTCATCAAATTCAATGGATATCATGTCATCCTTATCTTTCCCATGATGCTTTTTGTAACCTCAAGACTATCCAGTTAGCCCCGCCTTGTGGCATGCATGTACCAGTTATGCAACCTTAGCATTTTGTTGGAAGATTGTTTACCTCCTCGGGTTTGAGAGGTTTTCGTCGGTATTGGTATGCTACTTCACTCACGGGAAGAACTCTAATCTGGGATAAGTCTTGGCAATACTCATACCTTGAGCAGCGGCTTCTCCGTATTGTGCAACTACCTATGGATCATACCGCTCTTCGCCCCATATTTGCTCGACCCACATTGGTTTGAGAAATCACCTTGAGAGGGCGCAAGTCTGCTTTTGCTTGTTCTCCGATTTGGCAACAGATTTCCGCTTGCATCGATCTTTGCTCTTGAGGCTTTTGTCTGCATGTGACTTGAGAATAGAACGCTCATAGTCGATGACAGCTTTGGCTCGGGTTGATGAAGAGTCTTTAGCATTTTCAACACTTTGGCTTTTTCTTCTTTGGTGCTAGGGAACTCTGGCTCTTTCGGCCTCACTTAGCGTAAAACGCTGTCGTTTCGCATCAACGATCGCCAGATCTCCTCTTGATCTGATCATAAGCTCTCTTGGGAGGAACCTGGTACTTTTGGAAGAGGCTCTTGTTTACGTTTGGCGATCGCCACGGCCTTACGACGATGGCAATGACGCTTACGCTTTTATCTGAGGCGCGGCGATGGCTCCCATGGCGATGGCTGCACCGGATATTGGTGGCGACGGGCCGGGTGAGGCGAAGGCGGCTGCCATGGCGGCGACCTAATTCGGAGACGGGTGAGGCGGCGAAGATGGCCTTGGCGTGTGATTTGAAGCACGATACAATCCTTGCCATAGAATGGTGGCGTTTTGCGTCACCCACGATCACATCCCTTCACCAGCGAGGTAGTGAAGATCCAAAACCTCAAAGGTGGGCATGATTTCATCCACGCCGACAACAGCGTAGCCCTCCGGAACCGGACGGTGGTAAGTTGGTGTGGGTCCAATTGGTAAGGCATAGCCGACCGCCTTCATTGATATGTTCACAACTTTGACATGTAGCTCGCATGTGTCATCTCGTGATATCATCCTTGGGTAGCCAGGGAGCCATCGTCGGTGCATCATCGTCATCGCCATTGTCATCACCGGGACCTCGGTGGAAGCCACCCTGCTTTTCGATTATTCGATAGGCCGGTAGCATCGAATGCGGTGTCTGCTGAGATGGGGCACCGTAGTACTGCTCTTTAAGTGTGTTAATTTCATCTTGTTGTTGCTTTAATCGTTCTTCAATTAACGCATTTGCTCTTTCGACTTTCTGCTTCAGCCGCCACATCCTTACTCCTCGGACTTCTATCAGGATATTTCTTCCTCTCTTCGGGAAACCCAGTCCTCCATGATTGGGAGCCTATTGTGCCTCGTGTTCGTCCATCATGTTCCTTATTTCCAAGGGCGAGTGTGAGCTCATCATTCTCTCTATCGGGAATGAAGTCCCCATCTTTAACAGCCTTTACTGCTTTTCTCATCCTCTCGATTGGCAAGGGGTCTTCTTTATGTCGTATGTTATATATACACCTCCCTTCCGAGTCCAACGTGCCCCATGCCCGTAAAACCAATTCCTTGCACGTTCTACCCAATCGTCTGTCTCTGGGGTGATATTTTTATCACGCAGTTCCTGCTCAAGTTTCTCCCACTTAGGAATGCCAACCTTGTAGCCACCTTGCCCCATAGTATGGTGATACTTCTTCTTAGCATTGACTTATTCGTTTCAGACATTTTCTTAGCTTTTTCTGATTTCTTGTATTCCACAAAATCATCCCAGAATGGTTTTATCTTCTCAAACTGAATATTCTTGAAATTGGGAGTCTTCTTTTTCACGACATAGTCAAGGTGCAATCTTTTCTTCCAGTTGGTGAAACATCGCCATCGTCTTCAAAGCCCACTCACGACCTTAGCCTCCATGGCTCTCCCATGTTAAGGCGTCCTCAATCTGGATCCTCCGCATTTGGATCCAGCTCTATCAGTAGTTTGAAATTAACCACGAGCCTCTTCCACGGTAAATCTTTGGCGTGGTTAGGGACAAATAAACATGTTCCCTCTTCATCCGCATTAGCAGGCCTATTCCAATTTCTAATGGTGATCGGGATTAAGTCCCTAACGATTACGCATTGTGCCACAAATTTGGTTGCGACAACGGGAGGCTGCCGGTCTGCCCGGCGACATCTTGATCTGAACCTCTCATGGTCTTGCAACTTTTGGTTGGGCCTCGTCGCTCTTTTCAAGAGATTCCTTCGATCCGGAGGCTAAAGAAGAAAGATCGTCGTTACTATTTCTATATAGATAGCAGATGATTAATTAATGAATTGATTTATATTACATGCACCTTGGGAGCGGTCATCTTCTCGATTACACAAGGCATCGCCTTCTCCCTGGAAGGCAACACCTTCAACCTCAAACAAGTTGTCTACTCCGGTAAGAGGATCACCCTCACCGAGTCGTTCGGAAAGCGTTGATCGTCTAAATTATCTTCCCACGAATCACACCTTGGATCAACTCTTCCTTTTCTTCGTCTCGGCGTGTGGGTCCATATTTTCTGCATAGGTGGAAAAGCGAATAAGTCAAAGCGGCTAAAGGAGAAAGTTAAGTACAAAGTGTTGAGAGATATAAACCTAATTCAGAGAAACCCTAATATATACATACACAATAATAAAAATGAAGAAAGGAAACCGAGTGTAGTAGATAGGCACATCGTCGAACCCATGGCATCGATGCAATGCTCCAGCAAGTATGATGATATGACAAGTTAATTTGCATTGGAATGTAACCCTAAGAAATGCTCGACGATTTAATCGGGGTTCCGAGGGGTGAAAACCCTAACTCGGAGAAACTCCGGAACACATGAGAGGGGTGGATTTGTTCTTCTAATTAAACTTATAATTTAAGTTGTTGAACAATGCATGATTATAGCTTAGATAGCTAGGTTTCATTTTTATGAACATTTTGATATATTATTCATATTTTTCTGACTTATAAACAATAAGTTATTGAATTTACAAGTTTAAATCATTTTCTAGAATTAAAAAAAAGGCAAATAGTTTTTACACCGGGACGCCAGAAAGATAGGGGAACAATCAACACATGGAATCGATGCAATGATCAAACAAGGATGATGATATAACAAGTTAATTTGTATTAAAAAGTAACCCAAAGACATGCTCGGCAATTTAAACGGGGTTCCGAGGGGTGAAAACCCTAACTTGGTGAAACTCCGGAGTATATGAGAGGGGTTGATTTTGTTTTCTAATTAAACTTGTCTTGAAAGTTGTTGAACAATGCATGATTATAGGTTAAATAGTTAGATCTCATTTTTCTGAACATTCTGATATATTATTTGTATTTTTCTAAGTTATAAATAATTAATTATTGAATTTACAATATTATATCAATTTCTGGATTTAATTAAACCATTTCTAAATTTAAACAAAACAGAAAACATTTTACACCGAGCCTTTGCTAGCCACATTGGGCGACAAGAGGGGCCTCGGCCACCTCGGCCACAGCGGTGGGACCTGAACCCGGGGCTTGGGTGGACTGGACGACCACTTCTAACCTGCATGAGGCACCTAGCCTCTGAGGCTAGCAGTGGGGCCACCACGTGCGTCACCACGACGGCGGCGATCTTGCTCCTCAGCGATGCGTCGGGAGGGTGGTGCTCCGGCGATTCAGAGGGTAAGGGAACATGGACTATTACAGTGGTTGCGGTGGTCGAGGTGGGCTCAGTGGTGGTCGCGGTTGAGGCAGGGGTGCTCCTGTTCGTCCTCGATTCCTCGCCGGAGTTACGCCTGCGGGCGGCGCTTGCAGACGAAGACGATGTCGAGTATCTGGGGCTCGAGCAAGCAACACAGGGCATCAATGGGGTGCGCTAGGTCCTGTATGAGACCTTGGTGGCCAAAGTAGGGCGGAGGAAGGATAGGTCTCACCGGCGGAAGGATGGCGTCGATGGCGGCGGTTGCTGCGATGCCCTCTTCGATTCCTTTGCGGGAAGAGGGAAGCGAGGCGAGCTGGAAGGTTCAAAAGAAGGCGTGAACTCGGGCAGCCTTGGCGTCGTGGCGGCGTCTCACATGGCGTCGATGAAGAGAAGTGAGATGGGGAAGAAGAAGAGGCGAGCCAGTTATAAGCGAAGGGCCTTTTGTCGGTTGGTGGCTCCAAGGGACTAAAAATCATCGTCGATTGGAGCCACCAAGGACCTATCTCCAATATTTTCAGGAGACCAAGGTTGGCGTTAGGGCTCTTTAGTCGGTTGGTGGCTCCAACAGGACATATTCTGTTCTCAAAAAATTTCAGGTATTTTCTCTCTGTTCCCGCCTTATTTTTTATTTTGGGGTTTAAATTTGTATTGTTTTTTAAATGATAATTAATTTGGAATTTAGAAAATCTTTAAACATAAGAAGTGTTTGGATTTGAATAAATAATTCAAAACCATTTCTGTTTTAAAAAATAATTAATATAACCATTTAAAATATGAACCATTTACAATTAAAAATGAATTAACTTATATTTTTTTAATATCAATTTGGAATTTAGATAAACTTTAAACATAAGAAGTGTATGGATTTGAATAAATAATTCAAAAACATATTCTATTTTTAAAAAATAATTAATGTAACCTTTTAAAATGAATTAACTTATATTTTTGAATATTAATTTGGAATTTAGAAAAACTTTAAACATAAAAAGTGTTTGGATTTAAATAAATAATTCAAAACCATTTTCTGTTTTAAAAAATAATTAATGTAACCATTTAAAATATGAACCATTTACAATTAAAAATGAATTAACTTATATTTTTTTAATATCAATTTGGAATTTAGAAAAACTTTAAACATAAGAAGTGTATGGATTTGAATAAATAATTCAAAAACATATTCTATTTTTAAAAAATAATTAATGTAACCTTTTAAAATGAATTAACTTATATTTTTGAATATTAATTTGGAATTTAGAAAAATTTAAACATAAAAAGTGTTTGGATTTAAATAAATAATTCAAAAACATTTTCATTTAAAAATAATTAATGTAACCATTTAAAATATGAACCATTTACAATTAAAAATGAATTAACTTATATTTTTTTATATCAATTTGGAATTTAGAAAAACTTTAAACATAAGAAGTGTATGGATTTGAATAAATAATTCAAAAACATATTCTATTTTAAAAAATAATTAATGTAACCTTTTAAAATGAATTAACTTATATTTTTGAATATTAATTTGGAATTTAGAAAAAAATTAAACATAAAAAGTGTTTGGATTTAAATAAATAATTCAAAAACATTTTCTGTTTTAAAAAATAATTAATGTAACCATTTAAAATATGAACCATTTACAATTAAAAATGAATTAACTTATATTTTTTTAATATCAATTTGGAATTTAGAAAACTTTAAACATAAGAACTGTATGGATTTGAATAAATAATTCAAAAACATATTCTATTTTTAAAAAATAATTAATGTAACCTTTTAAAATGAATTAACTTATATTTTTGAATATTAATTTGGAATTTAGAAAAAATTTAAACATAAAAAGTGTTTGGATTTAAATAAATAATTCAAAAACATTTTCTGTTTTAAAAAATAATTAATGTAACCATTTAAAATATGAACCATTTACAATTAAAAATGAATTAACTTATATTTTTTTAATATCAATTTGGAATTTAGAAAAACTTTAAACATAAGAAGTGATAGGGGATGGCCA
Organism: Avena longiglumis; assembly: GCA_030063025.1. Classification (NCBI taxonomy): domain Eukaryota; kingdom Viridiplantae; phylum Streptophyta; class Magnoliopsida; order Poales; family Poaceae; genus Avena; species Avena longiglumis. The sequence goes on along the minus strand of CP125973.1, from coordinate 96,931,388 downwards.
TGAAACCTCGAACATGATAGGTCATTTTGTGAAGGATTTTTTGAACATGATCAATATACCAAGACGGTATTTTTCCTTACAACTATGTAACATAATATGACACCACCTTGAAGGATTTTCATTGTTCGGATTTTTTTGAATTTATTATGCCCGTTTTGAATTATCGAATTTCTAAATGGTCGAACAGGTGTGCATGAAGATAGGGGACGGGCATTGTTAGAACTTGCATTGGATCTCTAAAGAAACCACATATTGCGAGTCTAAAAATGATTTTTACAAAAAATCACGGGCGATAGATCATGTACCTGTAGTACAAACCGGACCCACTTCCTGCCGATTCGGCAGACATTTGTCCTTTTTACCCGGGATGGAAGAAAAGGTTTGAGATGTCCCTGTTGGGAGATAGTCCATGTAAGGTGGTCTAGTATTTTAGGAAAATGGGACGGTAGCATTCTGAAACGGCATTTTGGTGGTTACTTCACAAAACGACCCATTTTTTGCGCTCAGAAAATGTAAAAGGGCTTTCCGTGCGACAAAAAGGAAAACTTCCTCCTTCAACATTGTTCTCCATACCAATGTCCACACACATGCATAATATGGGCACAACATCACAAACTATGCCGTGATTCAGCACATAACATCGGTCATTTGGACCGAATGCCATGAAACCTCGAACATGATAGGTCATTTTGTGAAGGTTTTTTCGAAACATGATCAATATACCAAGTCTGGTATTTTTCCTTTCAACTATGTAACATAATATGACACCACGCGAAGGATTTTCATTGTTTCGATTTTTTTTGAATTTATTATGCCAGTTTTGAATTATCTGAATTTCTAACTATGGTCGAACCTGTGTGCATGAAGATAGGGGCGTGCATTGTTAGAACTTGCATTGGATCTCTGAAAAACCACATATTGCGAGTCTAAAATGATTTTTCAAAAATCACGGCGGTAGATCATGTACATAGTACAAACGGACCCACTTCCTCTGGATTCGGCAGACATTTGTCCTTTTACCGGGATGGACGAAAAGGTTTGAGATGTACGGTTGGGATATAGTCCATGTAAGGTGGTCTAGTATTTTAGGAAAATAGGACGGTAGCATTACGAAACGGCATTTTGGTGGTTACTTCACAAGCGACCCGTTTTTGCGCTCGGAAAATGGAAAAGGGCTTTTCGATGCGACAAAAAGGAAAACTTCCTCTGCAACATTGTTCTCCATACCAATTTCCACACATGCATAATATGGGCACAACATCACAAACTATGCCGTGATTGACATAACATCGGTCATTTGGATGAAAGCCATGAAACCTCGAACATGATAGGTCATTTTGTGAAGGTTTTTGAAACATGATCATTGTTGCACACATTTAGTCCGGATGTAGTCACAAACGGGACTAAAAATATTTTCCGCCATTTCCCACCTCTTCCGCCAAGTTTTCCGCCCTTTCCTTTCTACTATAGCTTTTAGTCCGGATGTAGTCACTACGGGACTAAAGATATTCCGCCATTTCCCAAAGCTTCACGCCAAGTTTTCCCGCCATTTCCTATATATTTAGGGTGATCGTGTCATGGCTATCCACACATCCACACCTTCCTCTCTTAGAACAATGGACAACGCCTCTGGGCCATTCGACCCTCGAAGAAGAAGGTGACTGTCGCCTCAACTACCCTTGTCCACGAGGTGCAGCCGCCACGGCTGGATCTTTGGCTGGAGGGTTCTGTCCCTCCATCCCTCAAGGTTCCACGCCAGAGGCCATCACAAACCACTTCTACCACGAGCTCACGCCGGCGGATGGATCCCAGTGGGATCCCGACAACTATGACACCGAATGCCTTCTTCGCTAATAGGCGGGAAAGGAGCTCGCTAGGTACGAGGTGATGGCCGCCACGGTGAACCTAACGAAGTCGGCCGTCGTCTGTGGTGGGAGAACCGTACTATCATCAAAGTGATGCGCTACATCGCCGGGGGAGACCATCCTCGCCTACGGTGCCCACGAGTCCACCCGCCACAGGCCCCACATTGTCCCGGTGGCGGCATCGTCTTCCAGGAGACCCTCTCCCACCCTCCGTGAATCAGGCTGGAATGGCCTGGTATATGCCATGGATGGTGAGGATCCCGGAGTGGGTGGCGATGGCGATGATGATGGCGACGATGAAGACCACAGCTGCGTACTAGGACTAGGCATGATTATGACTAAAGGGGCGACTTTAGGCACAGTGTTAGCTAGTCCCGATTTGTCGGTTTTAATATTAATAAATGTCTTAAGTGTTACCTAATAAATAGAGGAAATGCTTATATAAAGAGAGGGTTCATATTTAGTCTCGGTTGGAGAAACCAACATGTTGAAAGGATAACGGCAGTGGGCGAGACAACACTAATAATAGGGGTGAGTGTCGACATTATGTCGTGCGGCTTGTACCTTGTCCGGATGGTGTCACCAACCGGGACTAAAGATGAATTTAGTCGGTTGGAGACACCAACCGGACTAAAATGAGTCGACTAATAATAGGGGTGAGTGTCGACATTATGTCGTGAGTGTCGACATTATGCCGAGTTGCTTGTACTATAAATATGCATCCTTGAGTCCGGTCCTCCAGCCAGTTTGAGGCATCTCCAAGATGGTTTTAGAGCGAGGACACCACTACGGCCGATTTCGAGGAGATGCCGACGAGCCCAGTCCTCGGCATCTCCAGAAGCTGTCATAAACACTCTAATATGTGAAATTAGTTAGCTCGAGGCGTATTGATCTAGTTAGTGAAGTTACAAGCTGCAAGATGGTTTTGAGCAGGACACCACTGCGGCCAGTTTGAGGAGATCTGGATGGAGCCCATCCTCGGCATCTCCGAAACTGGTCATAGAGGCACTCCTAATATGTGAAATTAGTTAGCTCGGCGTATTGATCTAGTTAGTGAAGTTACAAGCTGCAAGATGGTTTTCGAGGCGAGGACACCACTACGACCAGTTTGAGGAGATGTCGTGAGCCCAGTCCAGACATCTCCAAGAAACTGGTCATAGAGGCACTCGGTCCAGCCACAAAATGGGACTAACACTCAAGACATTTATTAATATTAAAAGCGAGACTACAAACCGGGACTAAAGGCCACAAACGCGAAAGATATCCTTCGGTCAAGCCACAAACCGCGAAAGACATGAACTAGAGTTACATAATATGAGCATGAACTTCTTGGCATATGTCATTCCTTATGACCGCTTGACGTAACCATGGAGCATCTTCTTTACTTAACGGAATGCTTGGGTCAGTTTTCCTTTGTGAAGGCGGAATTTCATCAAACTTATTATAATCTTGACATGTAAAGCTTGTCCTCGATTCCCACGATGTTTCTTTTCCTGAAAGAACTATGTGACGCTTTGGCTCATCATATGATGTATTCGTTTGCATATTTTTATTTTTTGATCCGGAGGACATGTCCTTCACATAGAAACCTGAGACACATCATTGGCTAGGACGAATGGTTCATCTCTATAACCAAGATTGTTGAGATCCACTGTTGTCATTCCGTACAACTGGTCTATCTTTACCCCTTCCCCATTCAGGTTGACCCATTTGCAGCGAAACAAAGGGACCTTAAAAGAGACTCCATGGTCTAGTTCCCATATCTCCTCTATGTAACCATAATATGTGTCCTTTTGTCCATTCTCGTCTATTACATCAAAGCGGACACCACTATTTTGGTTGGTGCTCTTTTTATCTTGGGCGATCGTGTAGAATGTATTCCCATTTATTTTGTACCCTTGGAAATTCAATACAGTAGAAGATGGTGACACGGCCAACAAGTATAGCTGATCTCCAATAGTGGTGTCATTCAAGAGATGTGTCCGCATCCAACCACCGAAAGACTTCATGTGTTCATCTGTAATCCATGATTCAGGCTTCCCCGGGTTTTTGAGCGCATAATATTCTTGTGTTCCTCGATATCTGGAGCTACCAAGGTGGAATTATGTAGAACTGTAGTGTGCTTTAGTGAAAGAATCCGCCCCTACATATCATTGCTTTTCCCAGTGCCTTTTTCCACTTAGTCTTCCCTCATGCGAGTCGAAACACCAATCGGCTTAAGGTCGGAATAAAGTCAACACAAAACTCAATGACCTCCTCTGTTCCATATCCCTTGGAGATGCTTCCTTACAGTCTAGCACGGTTATGAACATATTTCTTTAAGACTCCCATGAACCTCTCAAAGGGGAACATATTGTGCAGAAATACCGACCGAGAATGGCAATATCTTCCACTAGATGAACCAGGAGATCGTCATAATATTGAAGAAGGATGGTGGGAACACCAATTCAAAACTAACAAGACATTGTACCACATCCTTCGTAACCTTGGCGGAATATCCGGATTGATTACCTTCCGAGATATTGCATTGAGGAATGCACAGCTTCACAATGGGTACTCGAACATTTTCGGAGAAGCCCCTCAATGCAATCGAAGCAATCTGCGTCATAATCACGTGAGTCATGAGACTTCAGGTTTTGGAACTTTTCTCGCCATATTTATTATCCCTTTATATTAGATGAGAAGCTGACGCACCTTGATACCGTAAAGGACTTCAAAAAGATTTCCTTCTGCTTTGGTAAGAGCATAGCTGGTACGACTTAAGTGGCGCCTTTATCCGCCTTTGTTATCTATGCATGTTCTTTGGGTCTTTCATAATTTGTTGGTCCTCCGTGCTTGGTGTATCTTTGTCTTCCCATACACGCCTAGGAATCCTAGCGAGTTCACGCAGATTCTTCGTCACGTGCATCACGTCGATTGAAGAGCGGACACGCAGGACTTTCCACCAATATGGCAGCTCCCAAAATATAGATTTCTTCTTCCACATGGGTGCGTGTCCTGGCGGCGTCGTTCGAACTGATTGACCGCGGGACCCTTTCCAAAGATTACTTCTATGTCCTTGACCATACCAAATACATCATCACCGGCAGGGAGTTCAGGCTTCTTCCGTGATCCGCCACCTTTGAAATGCTTGCCTTTCTTTCTTACGGATGATTGGTCGGAAGAAATCGTCGATTCGCTAGGTACACAACCTTCTTGCATTTATGCAAATATGTACCTTCGGTCTTATCTAAACAGGTGCATGCCTTATATCCTTTGTTTATGCGTCTCCGAAAGGTTACTAAGAGCAGCCAATCATTGATGGTTCTGAATAACAACCCTCGTAGATTAAATGGCTCTGTTTGTTCTCATCCCACGACGTACACCTGGTTTGCCCCACAACTGTAAGAGTTCTTCAACTAATGGCCTAAGGTACACATCAATGTCGTTGCCGGTTGCTTGGGCCTTGGATGAGCTCTTGGCATCATAATGAACTTACGCTTCATGCGCAACCAAGGAGGCAGGTTGTAGATACATAGAGTCACGGCCAGGTTACTGTGGACTCTGCTCCCAAAAGGATTCATGCCATCCGTACTTAGACCAAACCATAAGTTCCTTGCGTCACCGCAAAGTGCGGGAAGTCTCTCTCAATTTTTCTCCACCGTGACCCATCGCCAGGTGTCTCAACTCCCGTCTTTCTTACGGTCTTCTTTGTGCCATCGCAACAACTGGCATGCTCTTTGTTTCGAACATGCGTTTCAACCTTGGTATTATAGGAGCATACCACATAACCTTAGCAGAACCCTTCCGAGGGGCTCTCCCTCAACATCACTGGGGTCATCTCGTCGATCTTATACCGTAACGTTGCATACCGGGCATTTATCTAAATTCTCATACTCCTTACATGTAGAGGATGCGATCATTAATGCATGCATGTATCTTTTGCACATCTAATCCCGGAGATGAGAGTCTTCTTTGCTTCAGGTACTCTCGGGAAGTTCGTTATGTTTTGGAAACTTGGCTTCATTATTTTCAGCATCTTTTCAAATGAGGAGTCGGTTAGACCACACTCGCCTTCCATCGCAACAATTCCAAAGGTGGTACCGAGCTTTGTGCTGCCATCTTCACAATTTGGGTACAACAATTTCTTGTGATCTTCTAACAAGCCCTCTAACTTCAACTTCTCATTTTCTGTTCAAAGTCTCGCTTTGCATCGAAATGACCCTACCAAGTTCATCACCGTCTCATCGATGCCCGTTCTTCACCTTTTTCCTCTCCATTGTCTTCCATTGCGGTATCAACGTATTCAGAAACATATGATGATAGTTGTTATCATCATCTTCTTCTTCACCATCTTCCATCATAACCCCTCTTTCCCGTGCTTGGTCCAGCAATTATAGTTGGGCATGAAACCTTTCATAATCGGTGGCGCGAATGATTTTCGAGGAAGAGTACTCCTTGTTGTTCCGACATTGAACACATGGACAACGTATAAATCCATTCTCTTTGTTTGCCGTAGCCACATCGATAAATTTATCCACGCCTTTGATATACCCGGCTACCACGATCACCGTACATCCATTCCCGACCGTTCATCTGCATCATATAAGTAAGTTTATCAAAAACAGGACATCATAAATAGTGAAATAACCAATTCACACCGACATGAATTGTATCAATGACCTAGAAAAGATAAGATTGCTAACCTCGATCGAGGGAAATAAAGAGGAGAAAGCCCAAGTGCGTCTCGGACACCTTCTATATTTTTGTTCTATGAGAAATTCAACGGGATTTTCACTCAAACATTTCAACAAACTCCTTCAATGCATGCATGAGAAAAACTAGCACACACCCTCACACCTTACACCATTCAAAAAACAGAGTGGAGGCAGAGGGGGCGTTGCATTTATAGAGGGCAGGTCTTTAGTCGGTTGAAGCAACAACCAGGGACTAAAGCGTGCCACACCACGTGGCTGTGGCCAAACCTTTAGTCCCGGTGGCTCCAACCGAACCGGGACCCATGCCCCCTGGCCCCGTGCCCGCTCCAACCGGGACGCGTGCCAGCATTAGTCCCGGTTGGTGGCGCAACCGAGACTAATGCTCCGAGGGGTCGCGAACGGATGGCCCTTTTTCCTCTAGTGTAAGGTGGTGCAACTCTCCTTCAACTTTCCATGTGGGACTAAAGTTTAGCTCCCACAGCTCTTGCCACACACACATGTGAGCTGCCACCAACTTGGACCAAATCACATATGGGCTTCCACATACATGGGCTTTGAGATTTAGGAAAAAACTTAAATCACACATGGTGAAATCACACATGGGTCTAATGATTTAGCCCATTATTTCTAACAATATCAATCTGGAAGATGGCCGGGCCTCGCGGAGATGGTGATGCCGGAAGAGATGACGACGTCGGCGGCGTTGCGCAGGTCGTCGGTCCTGGTGGAGCTCGAGGGAGCACGGCCAAGCCCCTCCTCGGCGAGCACCGTGAAGAGGAGGAGGCGCAGGAGACAAGGAGGTTTTTTGGGATAGTAGAAAAGCATCCGTTCCACATAGGTGAGAGCCTAGTCTTTCATAGGCGCAAGCTCTTTTCAAAAGAATTTCTTTAGATTCAGTCGTCCGTTTGTTTTGTTTTGAATTGACATAGAGAAAGATTTCTCGCGTTCCCTTAATTCAGGAATAGGTGGCGAAGGCTACTTGTTACTTGGCGGACTATATATAAAGGAAAGGGGTGATTTTTCCTTTACAGCAATAAGAGTTGATTCCCTTGCTCTCCGTTTTGGATCGATTCCGTGTATTTCACATATTTTAGAGTGGTTAGGAGAGAATCAATGTTTAGTATCCAGCCCGGTTCACCAGGTTCTACCACTGTTCGGCCCAATCATGTTGATCTTGAAAATAGACATGTACATGTTAGTTGCTATAGGAGGGGAAAGATGTACTATGTACAGGACGTAGATGTAAAAAAGCCGTGCACGAATCATGAAGCTTCTCTAAGATAAGACGGTAACAGCCACATATGTGGAGAAAAACTGCGGCATCACCACACCACTAACTGTACTACTAGTACAGTAGTATCTACGAGTTCTATATACAGCGTAGCAATTAGTAGCATCCATAAAATTGCTCACCTAGCTACGATCATTCATGTACGGCGGTGATCCAATCCAATCCGACGACGTGCGAATGAATGAATCATGCCTGCATCTCGGCCACGAACAACACACGATCTTCCCTCAATCTGCCCCTGGAAATCCTGAATCTCTGTTGCTGCCCAATACCATACCGGCAGGCAACTTGCTTATCGATCAAGCTGCACTACATCCATCCCGAGCTAGCAGAATCTGACACAGCGCCTATGGGCTTTCTGTTACCGCCATTAAAACCTCCTCGACCTCGTGCCGTTACCGCCGCAAAGCTAATCGGAGCAGTACGTACGTACAGTTCTCCTCTTCCTCCACACTCCTCGGTGCTCCATTGGTCACGCACGTACGATCCCCACCTATAAATACGCCCCCTCCCTTCTCTTCCACCATCATCGATCTCACACTCCAAGCAGCAGCTGCCTGGGTGATCAGATCAGTGCTGCAGTACTACGACACTACACCTCGCTACCTCGTGGTACTAGCAGGTACTGGTCGGTCCAACGCCATGGGGCAGCTCAGCAAGAAGCTTCTCGTATTGGTGGCCATGGCCGCCGCGGTGCTGGCGGTGGCGGAGCTCTGCGGCGCGATCCCGCTGGAGGACAAGGACCTGGAGTCGGAGGAGGCCCTGTGGGACCTGTACGAGCGGTGGCAGGCCGCGCACCGCGTGCCGCGCCACCACGCCGAGAAGCACCGGCGGTTTGGAACTTTCAAGTCCAACGTCCGCTTCATCCACTCCCACAACAAGCGCGGCGACCGCCCCTACCGCCTCCGCCTCAACCGCTTCGGCGACATGAGCCGCGACGAGTTTCGCGCCACCTTCGCCGGGTCCCGTATCAACGACCTCCGACGCGACCTCCCCGAAGCGCCGGCCATCCCGGGGTTCATGTACGCCGGCGTGAACGTGGCCGACCTCCCCAAGTCCGTCGACTGGCGGCAGAAGGGCGCCGTCACGGGGGTCAAGGACCAGGGCAAGTGCGGCAGCTGCTGGGCCTTCTCCACCGTCGTGTCCGTGGAGGGCATCAACGCCATCCGGACCGGCAAGCTGGTGTCCCTGTCGGAGCAGGAGCTGATCGACTGCGACACGGCGGACAACAACGGGTGCGAGGGCGGCCTCATGGACAACGCCTTCGAGTACATCAAGAATAACGGCGGGCTCGTCACCGAGGACGCCTACCCGTACCACGCCGCCAACGGCACCTGCGACGCCGTCAAGGCGAAGAAGTCCCCCGTTCTGGTGCGCATCGACGGCCACCAGGACGTGCCGGCCAACAGCGAGGAGGGGCTTGCCAAGGCCGTGGCGAACCAGCCCGTGTCCGTCGCCATCGATGCCAGCGGCCAGGCGTTCCAGTTCTACTCGGAGGGAGTGTTCACCGGCGACTGCGGGACTGAGCTGGACCATGGCGTGGCCGTGGTCGGGTACGGAGTGGAGGACGACGGCACGGCGTACTGGACGGTGAAGAACTCGTGGGGGCCGGCGTGGGGAGAGAAGGGGTATATCAGGATGCAGAAGGATGGAGGCTCCGACGGTGGGCTGTGCGGCATCGCCATGGAGGCTTCCTACCCCGTCAAGACCCAGAGCAAGCCTAGGCCCACGCCGACGCCCAGGCGCGCGCTCGGGCAAAGGGAGTCCCAGTGACGATCCAAACCAAGCTCGATGTATGTACTACCTGAATTACTACTATCTCACTCCAAGCTTTTTTTTTTGTGAACTCCAAGCTTTATTATTAGAGTCAAATAAATTTACATTAAGTAGTTGTAACACCCTCAGAATCGGCCCTATGCAAGTTTTAGCGAAACCCGCCAAACCCGCATAGAAACGATTCAAAGGTGCCCATCAAGACTTTCGTGCGGGTGGAAAACGAAGTAATAACATTACACAACAGTCCTCGATGGGACCCACAGAACAGATATATATATACAACACGACTCCATGAGTCAAGGATACAGATATACGGTACAAAGATCCAAATCACCTTAAAAATGATACAGCGTCCGACTACGGACAAGATGCAAATGGGGCTAAGAGCCCTGAAGAATAACCAATGGCGTCCATAACCGCCTGTGCCAAGCCGAAGGGTAACCCCGCTAACGACGTCGATCTCAAAACCTGCTTAAACAAAAGGGTGCCGACAGAGGGCAAAAGAAAAAGAGAGAGCGGTCGATCGAGGTCGAGACACTATGATTCGGCGGTCCTCGCCTACATAGGTATGGTGGACTGAAGCGGCAGCGGCAGCATGCGCTAAACAACCTATAGAGACTCGGTACAACTAGCTACTATCAGAGAGGGGTGAGAAAGATCTATTCGGAACCAACCTGATGCTACCACCAAACAAACCCATCCTGGTGTTTCCCCCTCGAGACCAAACGAGGAAGTCAACCGAGGAACTCACACAGTTGGCAGTTTTATTTATTCAGTTATCGTTGCAGCAATTACTAGTCAGGTGTAGATAATCATCCTGATAAAATAAGCAGTGGGCCGTTTTAGTTAACCATTCCGTTGTAGTTACAACACTTACTAGTCAGATACAATTAGCATGAGATATCCCAAAACCCAGCAGTTGTTGGTACTTTTATTTAACCATTCCGTTATAGTTTCAATACTTACTAGTCAGGTACAATGGTCGCAAACGACAACCCAAGCAAGCAATTGTTGGCAGTTTTATTTAGCCATTCCATTATAGTGAAGCGGATTACTAGTCATTATAAAGTCAAATTTATAGCACTACTTTAGTTATAGTTGTCTATGATCGAGATACTGTGCTCCAAGTCGTCCATAACATGGACACGGCTTTGAAAGTTTTACCTGCAAGGGTGCAAATAACAACACACACTCGATCAACCTCGGAAAAACCAAATCAAAACCCAACGAGGCCTTCACGACAAAGCAATCACAGGATTCAGAAATATTTAGGGGCCACCTTGAGTACACCATAGCGAAGTTAGTGACTCGAGACGGACCCGAGGTTTGGGTGGACGGTCGTGAGCGATCGGGACCCAAAAGCTGGGCTTGTCGACACAGCAGCGTGTCCCGATCCTAAACGATACAGTGCTCCTCGCACAATCGTAATAAAGCAGTAGCATGGCATAAGTACAGGATAGTAAATAAAACCTCAAACTAGTTTGTGGCCTCAAGAAATAAGAATGAATCAAGCTCTAGCTCAGGGGGGTCCCATAATCCTCCCGGATGTGGATAGCGCGAATATTTAAGGAACGGGTATCAAGTACTCGGGGTCCTACGGGACACAAGTGGACGGTTAACAACCAAATAACATCTATTGCCCACTTGTGCCTCTGTTTACTTACTTCAATTTTAGTTGTTAAACAGGAATTAAAGTGAACGATAAGTAAAGCCATGATCATCTCCAACATCAAACATGCGGCAATACTCCAACAACTGTGGTACTGGACGACACGCGACGGCACTTGAGCAAGCGTCTACGACGTGCAAGTCCAACTATCTACCAAACAACAGGTAATAGGATGTGTCCAAGGCAATATAAGGTTGCAAGGGATATCACGGGTACGAAAACTAGAGCATCGCAACACAGATAGCAATAGATCAACAGGGGGTAATAAATACTATAAAAGTAAGATAGGTAGAAAGGGGGAGATGCTCGCCTGAAAACATTGTCGAAGGTTCATCCAAGATCGGGTCGAAGCTCACATCAACTCAACGGCCTTATCCGAGAAGAGGCAAAACACTAGAATAAACACCGGATGCACTATTTAGTACTACGGCAAAAGATCGGGCATGATGCATGTATGATGCATGACATGGCAAAGATGCGATGCAGTTAGGCATTATTAAGCGGAACCGGGGGTCCCGACAATTAAATATATGGTTCTAGTTGTTTAGATACCCCGCAATTTTAAATGTTGTCTTAACATGGCAATAGATAGCACCGGTTCGCTACACAAATTTATATGGGACCAATATACGACTAGATTTGCCCGCATATGGGCCCCATATTTAATTATAAGGTGAATCGGCATAAGGCCCCCAAACCACATGACAATATGCATGCGAAAAGAATGATCTAATGCAACAATTTGTATAGTTCACAATTTATAAAATAGGGTTCTCGGACGAGGGTCACACATTAGGGTTCGACGATCTTGGGGTTCCGGGGTTCGGGGTTGGTCTCAGGGTTCAGGGTTCGACGGGATCGGCGAGGTTCGGTCTCGGCGGGATCGGATACAAGATGGAGAAACTGTCGTGACGGAGAACTTGGGTCCAAGCGGTCGATCTTGCCGCATCCGGGAAGAAGAACTTGGTTCGGCGTCGCGGCGCTTCGGATCTGCCCTGGTCGATGTCGATCTTGTCGTCGATGGCGGACTTGAGTTTATCGGGTACCGGGGTCTTCAGATCCGTGAAGTATATCTTGTCGCACGGTGTCCGGGGTAGATGAACTTGGCGTATTCGCATCAGCGATCTTGACGTTAGGGTTCTCGACTTCGCATCCGGGAAGGAGTACTTGTCGCACATGTGATCTTCGGGTCCGGGGTCTCAGGTTCGCGGAACGATCTCGCGATCCGAGCGGGAGTACTTGTCGGTCCTAGGTTCCATGTCGGCATCCTCGGTGTCTCGCGGTGGAGTGCTTGCCGTGTTTGCGGCGAGCTTGGTGGTCATCGGGTTCGGCGCCGATGGTCGTTGGCGAACTTGGGGTGCATCAAGACGGGCCATAAGAAACACAAGCAGATCACCATGGCACACGTACACGAGCACACACAGACGCACACGGAGGCGAGGCCCAGGATGGCCTCGGGAGGCGGGGCTCCACGGAAGGAGAGGAGACGAGAGGAGGCCAGACGGACGGGCAGCTGTCGGTGGAGGCGAGAGGGTCGTCGGGCGCGGAAGGAGGAGACGAGCCGCGGACGGAGTAGCGGCCGGAGGACAGAGCATCGGGGCCGGAGGTGGTGGTCGGAGGCGACACGGGCCGGGGGCGGCGATGTGGCGTCAGCGGGCAGCGAGTGGGGAGTCATAGGACGCGGCGAGGGAGGCAGAGGCGGAGCTCGGGCAGTCGGGCAGCGTGGAGGACCCTGGCGCGGTGGCGAGCAGAGGAGGATGGCGGCGCCATGGCGGAGAGGGGTGGCGGCGGCGGAGGAGATGAGGCAGGGAGGTGGGGGAGCGGCGGGGAGCTGTGGCCTTCATGATGGCGGAGCTTGGCGAGGCAGCAGGGCATGAGACAGGCGGCGGAGAGGAGGCAGGCGACAGCGGGAGGCGGGAGCGGCGGAGAGGAGCGGGCGGTGGCATGGGAGGCGGAGAAGCGGTGAGGAGGAGGAGGGGGACGGCGAGGGGAGGCGATCTTGGCGGGAGGGGGATTGCGCGGAGCCGAGAGAGGGGCCAGGGAGGAAGAGGAGCATCGGGGTGGGGAGCGGGGTCGCGCGTCGGTGGGGGTGGGATCGGTGCGTGGGATTCGATGTGGGGTGGCGTCGCGTGTGTGGTGTTGCGTGTGTGTGTCGGTGTGTGGGGTTGGGGTGGGACCCAGGGAGAGAGAGGGGAGAGAGAGAGGATGTGGGCCAGGAGGGTGGGGCCAGGTTGTAAGGGAGAGGGGGTAGGTGGGGACTGTGTGAGAGAGGGAGTGGAGGGAAAAGAAGAGGATTGGTGAGGTGGCAAGGTGGGTAGGGATTGGGTCCAGGGGTGAGGTGGCGAGCTGGGATAGGTGGGTAGACTAGAATTGGGTGGGGGTAGATTTTGGTGGACCGATTGGTTTGTGCTGGGGGTGGCCAACTGGTTCGGATCGGCCCGGTTTGGCTGCCCCCACTAAAATAATTAAATAATTTATTTATTTCAAACAGACTTTTGCAAACCGATAGCAAACAAAACAAAATAATCCGGAGAACCGGGTTTTGCGTTTGGAACATAGACGGGGCGTTTAGAAAACAAGAACAGGTTTTCCGCAAATAGTTTTATGCAAGAAGATGCAAGATGATGGCGATGCTCAAATGCAATGTGGCATGATGACATGAGCATGCGGTCATGATGATGCAATGCACAAAAACAACACGATTTTATAGTAGTGGTTTTGTGGGATGCCACAATTCGACACCACTAACAATGGATCTCGCCCTCGAGATCCGCCTCATGGTACCGGAAGGAAGGCCGGCGATCTGCGTCTTCTCGCTTCGTGTCGATCCTCGCGACACCACTAACAAGAGGTCGTTGTCCGTGATCGTCGAGGGAACACTCCGGGAACAAAAGGTCGAAGGTAGAGGTATCAACAAATAAAGCCACCTCTAGCTTCCGTGGACGGAGTAAAATCGCTGGATCCACTGATTCGATGTACAAGAGCGAATGATAAGAGTAGTCGGATGGTGATCAGTCCATCGCACACCCAAACCATTACTCTTCACACGAATAGGCGGACTATGCTACCAACTCTCGGAATTAGACTGAAGATCTCGACAAGCGAGGTTTGGGAACAAATGAGCGATGCAGACTCTGCATCGGATCTGGCGTAGATGATGTCATCGCGTCGGAAACAACGGAAGGCACGAGAAGGAACAAAGAGAATTCCACCAGACGAAGGATTCCTCGAATAGCATGAAGACCAGATGTAGGAACACCGTTATCATAGGAGGAAACGAAACCCTGAAGGTACGACGGAACCCAATCACGAGAAATCCTGGACTCGAAGAGAGAGAAAAGAGCGGATTCAAAACACGCAGAGGTGAGAGGAGAGAAGCAGAGGGGTAAGGAGTAAAATCAGACCTAATCAGAACTATCCAACCGATTTTGCAAATTAGTTTGACACTCTACTTTGGCCGTTAGCTAGGTTATCCTACAGGCTGGACTTGTGGGGTATCGCAACTGCTGAGCTCTGATACCACTCTGTAACACCCTCAGAATCGGCCCTATGCAAGTTTTAGCGAAACCCGCCAAACCCGCATAGAAACGATTCAAAGGTGCCCACCGGCACTTTAAATGCGGGTGGAAAGCGAAGTAATAGCATTACAACAGTCCTCGATGGGACCCATAGAGATATATATATACGACTCCATGAGTCAAGGATACTGATATACGGTACAAAGATCCAAATCACCTTGAAAATGATACGTCGTCCGACTACGGACAAGATGCAAATGGGGCTAAGAGCCACGAAGAATAACCAATGGCGTCCATAACCTGCGAGGCCAAGCGGAAGGGTAACCACGCTAACGACGCCGATCTCAAAACCTGCTTAAACAAAGGGGTGCCGACAGAGGGCAAAAGAAAAAGAGAGGCGGTCAAGATCTTGAGGCCAAGACAGCGAGGCTAGAATTCGGCGGTCCTCGCCTACATAGGTATGGTGGACTGAAGCGGCAGCGGCAGCATGCGCTAAACAACCTATAGAGACTCGGTACAACTAGCTACTATCAGAGAGGGGTGAGAAAGACCTATTCGGAACCAACCTGATGCTACCACCAAACAAACCCATCCTGGTGTTTCCCCCTCGAGACCAAACGAGGAAGTCAACCGAGGAACTCACACAGTTGGCAGTTTTATTTATTCAGTTATCGTTGCAGCAATTACTAGTCAGGTGTAGATAATCATCCTGATAAAATAAGCAGTGGGCCGTTTTAGTTAACCATTCCGTTGTAGTTGCAACACTTACTAGTCAGATACAATTAGCATGAGATATCCCAAAACCCAGCAGTTGTTGGTACTTTTATTTAGCCATTCCGTTATAGTTTCAATACTTACTAGTCAGGTACAATGGTCGCAAACGACAACCCAAGCAAGCAATTGTTGGCAGTTTTATTTAGCCATTCCATTATAGTGAAGCGGATTACTAGTCATTATAAAGTCAAATTTATAGCACTACTTTAGTTATAGTTGTCTATGATCGAGATACTGTGCTCCAAGTCGTCCATAACCGCGGACACGGCTTTCAGAAAGTTTTACCCTGCAAGGGTGCACAAATAGCAACACACACTCGATCAACCTCGGAAAAACCAAATCAAAACCCAACGAGGCCTTCACGACAAAGCAATCAAAGGATTCAGAAATATTTGAGGGCCACCCTTGAGTACACCATAGCGAAGTTAATGACTCGAGACGGACCCGAGGTTTGGGTGGACGGTGTGAACATCGGGAACCCAAAGCTGGGCTTGTCGACACCGCAAAACGTGTCCCGATCCTAAGCGATGCAGTGTGCTCCTCGCAATCGTAATAAAGCGTAGCATGGCATAAGTACAGGATAGTAAATAAAACCTCAAACTAGTTTGTGGCCCCAAGAAATAAGAATGAATCAAGCTCGCAGGGGGTCCCATAATCCTCCGGATGTGGATAGCGAATATTCAAGGAGCAGTATCAAGTACTCGGGGTCCTACGGGACACAAGTGGACGGTTAACAACCAAATAACATCTATTGCCCACCTGTGCCTCTGCTTACTTACTTCAATTTTAGTTGTTAAACAGGAATTAAAGTGAACGATAAGTAAAGCCATGATCATCTCCAACATCAAACATGCGGCAATACTCCAACAACTGTGGTACTGGACGACACGCGACGGCACTTGAGCAAGCATCTACGACGCGCAAGTCCAACTATCTACCAAACAACAGGTAATAGGATGTGTCCAAGGCAATATAAGGCTGCAAGGGATATCACGGGTACGAAAACTAGAGCATCGCAACACAGATAGCAATAGATCAACAGGGGGAATAAATACTATAAAAGTAAGATAGGTAGAAAGGGGGAGATGCTCGCCTGAAAACATTGTCGAAGGTTCATCCAAGATCGGGTCGAAGCTCACATCAACTCAACGGCCTTATCCGAGAAGAGGCAAAACACTAGAATAAACACCGGATGTACTATTTAATACTATGGCAAAAGATCGGGCATGATGCATGTATGATGCATGACATGGCAAAGATGCGATGCAATTAGGCATTATTAAGCGGAACCGGGGGTCCCGACAATTAAATATATGGTTCTAGTTGTTTAGATACCCCGCAATTTTAAATGTTGTCTTAACATGGCAATAGATAGCACCAGTTCGCTACACAAATTTATATGGGACCAATATACGACTAGATTTGCCCGCATATGGGCCCCATATTTAATTATAAGGTGAATCAGCATAAGGCCCCCAAACCACATGACAATATGCATGCGAAAAGAATGATCTAATGCAACAATTTGTATAGTTAACAATTTCTAAAATAGGGTTCTCGGACGAGGGTCACACATTAGGGTTCGACGATCTTGGGGTTCCGGGGTTCGGGGTTGGTCTCAGGGTTCAGGGTTCGACGGGATCGGCGAGGTTCGGTCTCGGCGGGATCGGATACAAGATGGAGAAACTGTCGTGACGGAGAACTTGGGTCCAAGCGGTCGATCTTGCCGCATCCGGGAAGAAGAACTTGGTTCGGCGTCGGGGCGCTTCGGATCCGCCCTGGTCGATGTCGATCTTGTCGTCGATGGCGGACTTGAGTGGATCGGTCTGCGGGTCTTGATCCGTGAAGTATATCTTGTCGCACGGTGTCCGGGGTAGATGAACTTGGCGTATTCGCATCAGCGATCTTGACGTTAGGGTTCTCGACTTCGCATCCGGGAAGGAGTACTTGTCGCACATGTGATCTTGGTCCGGGGTCTCGAGGTCATGCGATCTCGATCCGGCGGGAGTACTTGTCGGTCCTAGGTTCCATGTCGGCATCCTCGGTGTCTCGCGGTGGAGTGCTTGCCGTGTTCTACGGAGCTTGCGATCATCGGTTGGCGCCCGATGGTCGTTATGAACTTGGGTGCATCAAGACGGTCCATAGGAAACACAAGCAGATCACCATGGCACACGTACACGAGCACACACAGACGCACACACGGGAGGCAGAGGGCCCACAGGATGACGGCTCTGGGAGGCGGGGCTCCACGGGAAGGAGCGGAGCCGAGGAGGACGGGGAGGCCCGGACAGCGGGGCGGATGCCGGTGGAGGCGAGAGGGTCGTCGGGCGCGGAAGGAGGAGACGAGCGGGCGGAATGTGGCGGAGGAAGCATCGGCGGAGGTGGTGGTCGGGCGACACGGGCGGGCGGCGGCGTCAGCCTGGCGGGCCAGCGGGGCAGAAGCGAAGGGAGCCGGGGGGAGAGTGCGGGCGGAGCTTCGGGCAGTGCGGGCGGTGGAGGACCCTGCTGGCGCAGTGGCAGCATGAGCAGAGGAGGATGGCGGCCATGGCGGAGAAAGGTGGCGAGGCCGGAGCGGAGATGAGGCGAGGAGGTGGGGAGCGGCGGCGAAGTGAGCTATGCAAGCGGCGGCGGGGCGGAGAGCCAGGGCGGCCGGAGAGGAGGAGCAGAGCGGCCGGAGCGGGAGCGAGGCGGAGAGAGGCGGTGGCAGGCTGCGGAGGGAGGAAAGAAGGCGGAGCGGTGAGGAGAGGAGGGACGGGCGAGGCAGTGAGGGCGGGAGGAGGAGAGGGTTGAGCGTCGGCCATGAGAGAGGGCAGGGGAGGAAGAGGAGCATCGGGGTGGGGAGCGGGGTCGCGCGTCGGTGGGGGTGGGATCGGTGCGTGGGATTCGGTGTGGGGTGGCGTCGCGTGTGTGGTGTTGCGTGTGTGTGTCGGTGTGTGGGGTTGGGGTGGGACCCAGGGAGAGAGAGGGGGAGAGAGAGAGAGGAGGTGGGCCAGGAGGGTGGGGCCAGGTTGTAAGGGAGAGGGGGTAGGTGGGGCCTGTGTGAGAGAGGGAGTGGAGGGAAAAGAAGAGGATTGGTGAGGTGGCAAGGTGGGTAGGGATTGGGTCCAGGGGTGTGCCCCCACTAAAATAATTAAATAATTTATTTATTTCAAACAGACTTTTGCAAACCGATAGTAAACAAAACAAAATAATTCAGAGACCCGGGTTTTGCGTTTGGAACATAGACGGGGCGTTTAAAAAAAAAGAACAGGTTTTCCGCAAATAGTTTTATGCAAGCAAATGCAAGATGATGGCGATGCTCAAATGCAATGTGGCATGATGACATGAGCATGCGGTCATGATGATGCAATGCACAAAAACAACGCGATTTTCTAGTAGTGGTTTTGTGGGATGCCACAGTAGTTCTGCGTGCACGCAGGAAAAGATTAGGCGTGTGTAGAGGTCGATCGATATCTATCTTTGGATTTCTCAAGGTAATGTAAACTGTCAATGTAATGTACTGCCGGTAATGTATAAAAGTGATAATTGGCTTTTCTTATTCAATGATATCATTGGCAGTTTCGTTTGAAGAGAAGTTTCCTTGAAAGGTGGTTTACATTTTTTTTCATGCGGCACCTCAAAAAAGGATCGAGCTCCATATATCGATCATCTAAGCCCCACGATATCAAAATACAGTTAACCATTTTTTTAACCTCACATGTTATCCATCATCTAAGCCCCACGATATCACTCTCTGTCAATCACAATTCATCACTTACACATGCCTGTCACCCCCTCCTCATCGGTAGCAACTTTTGCAGCAGCAATAGGTAGTATCCCTGATTGTCTGATATGATCTCCCGCTAGAGCCAGACGTTGCAGGACTGCCGCCCCCTCTCTAATGTCACTCTGCTCCTGACTGGGGTGAAGACCTGCAAGACCTGCCCAGTAGTTCATGAAAAAACAAGCATAACAAATTAGTTTAGAAGGCGTTTTTATGAGTTTTTTCAAAGCAAGCTCTATTTCTAAGCTTCCAGATCGCCCAGCAAATAAGAGCCAACCCAGTAATTTGAACATTTTTGCTTGCATTGGGATCCCGAGGAATCCACCAGAAATATTGTGTGAAATATGCAGGTCTATTTGTTGCTCCCACTGTCTTGGCCACCAAACTCCACACATACTTATCATCCTCATAGCCGAAGAAAAGATGAACAATCCCCTCCTCCTAATCACAGAAATGACACTTCATATTACCCACCCATTTTCTCTTGTTCATGTTGTCTTTAGTTGCTATGGCATTGTGCCAGATCAGCCATAACCGGATTTTAATCTTCAGGGGCACCTTAGCTTTCCAAAGGTGTTTAAAAGATCTATTTATGCAATTGCTAGACAAAAACTTGTATATGGAGTTGACCGTGAATACTCCACATTTAGTCCATTTCCATTTTGATTTGTCCGTTTGTCCTCAATATCATACAGAGCAATCGTTCTCAGTAAGCTTTGCAATTTTCTCAACTGACCCTGCAAATCACTATCCAACCATCTCCTAAAAGTACATCTCCATATCCTAGCAGATAAAGCAGATATTGAGATAACTTGATCATTGCAAATTTCAAAGAGCCTAGGAAAATTGTCTTTCACAGGTTGGTGCCCACACCAAGCATCATGCCCAAAATCAGTTCTCCTCCCATTTCCAATAATCATGACTCTACCCATCAAATAAAGTTCTATCACATGTAACATATCATACCAACTTCCCAAATACATGGCTCTAACAAATGACTGCCAAGGGACAACTTCAGCTTTCAATTTCCACCACCATTTACACATAAAACTGATACTGAATTTAGTAAGATCTTTCACTCCCAGACAACCTTTACTTTTTGGCTTGCAAATCAACTTACACTTCACTAGATGATATTTCTTCTTAGATTGCTTATTCTGCCACACAAAAAGCCTTCTAGGCTTATCCACTTCTTCAATATTTGTTTTGTGAAGAAGAAACATTGACATGTGATAGACAGCCAGAGAAGAAAGGCATGCATTAACTTTTGTTACTCTGCCAGCAATATATAGGGCACCACCCATCCAACAATCCATCATTTTTTCCACTCTATCTCCCCAAAAGCCCATTTCCTCCACCGAATTCTTTTTTGCACTAACAGGTACTCCTAGATACTTAATAGGCCATTTCCCCTGCTGAAAATTAAACATTTTAGCATATTGTTGTTGTTTCACCTCATCTTCCAAAACCATCAACACTTCAGTTTATCATAGTTGATTTTCAAACCAGACATAGCTTAAAAAATGTAGCAAAATTTTGAGATTCCTAGGCCCCTCAAACTCATCTTTAATCACCAGAATGGTATCATCTGCATATTGCAAAATAGCAATGCATCTAGCCACCAGGTTATCAATAAGTCTAGTAAGCAAACCAATAGCCCGAGCAGTGTGAGTCATCTTAGCCAAATAATCAGCAGCAACAGTAAACAAGAAATGGAGAAAGGATCACCCTGCCTTACCCCTTTATGGCTGCCAAAATAGGGTCCTAGTTCATCATTCACCTTCACACTGAGAGTTCCATGAGTCACCATATTCTTAATCCTAGACATACTTCTCTAACCGAACCCTTTTTGAGAGCAACAATCAAATAAAAAGTTCCAATCCACCTTATCATATGCTTTCTCAAAATTAATCTTTAGGACCATCCCATGTTCCTTTCTGAATTTTGATTATCCTAAAATCTCATGCAACAATTCAACACCATCCATAATATTACTCCCTTTGATAAAATCAGTCTGACAAGGATTAATCACTTTTTCCATTATTGGTTTTGTCCTCATAGTCACTACTTTAGTAAAAAAATAATAGCACCTGGAGTAAGCAAATAGGCATGTATTTTTGAATCACATCGACATCTCCCCTTTTGGAACCAAAGTAGTAATTTCATAATTGATTCTGCTCAAGTTAATTTTCTCTGCATGAAAATCATGAAAGATTGGCATTAAATCTCCTTTAATAATGGGCCAACATTGTTGATAAAACTCTACTGGAATCCCATCAAGACTAGCAACTTTATTATTATCCATCTGAAAAATCACTTGCTTCTGGCTCATCCTAAGTGAAAGGCTTATCCATTTCCATTCTATCTTATTCGAATAATTTTTCATGTGCACCCCACAAATCATTTCTCAGCCTGATACCAGAACAAAATGCAGGGCCAAACAGATCTTTATAGAAGGTAGTTGCATGTTCTAAAAGATCAAAAGTGCGCTTGATTATCTATTCCCATTTAATAGAGAGAAAATATATTTTTATCTTTCCTTCCATTAGCAACTATATGGAAGTATTCAGTGTTGTTGTCCTCTTACAACAACCATTTCTCACTAGACGTTTGTTTCCAGCAACTCTCCTATTTTTCATGGATTTTCATCAAAGAAAGTTGAACCTAACTTTTCCTTCTAAGTTGGTCGTGAGATAGCAAACCACTCTCTTCTAAGTCCTCCAGTCTCTGTAATTCAGTAGCAAGTTGTTTCTTCCTCTTCTTGTCTTCACCTTTTATATTAGCCCCCAACCCGTTAAACTATTTTTTTACTCTTTTTATTTTTAGGACAAAATTGTCCAAAGTATCCTTAGATATGGTTGGTTTGTTCCAGTAGTTTTCCACACTAGAGAGAAAATCCACCTCCTTGACCCAACTCTTTTCAAACCTAAAAAATTCTTCTTTACATCTAAACCATCCATGGTATCAATAATAAAAGTGTTGTGATTTGAAGCCTCCCTGGTCAATTTGTGAACAGCAACTATAGAAATAGTAATTCCCCTTCTCTGCTAACAAGAAATTTGTCCAATTTTTCAAGGGTTGGAACATATAGATTATTAGACCAAGTAAACTAACCACTTGACATGTTTAGCTCTCTCAACTAATGTGTATTAATAGGAGTTTTGAAAATTTCAGGCCACTTGTGAGATCTGATCACCTTGTTCTTGTCAAAAGCAAAACAAAGAATATTAAAATCACCTCCAATTAATAAAGGGAGGCTTTGATTAGCACAGACATCAGCCAATTCCACCAAGAAATCTTCCTTATCTTCTTCCTAAGCTGCTCCATAAATAATTACCCAACACCAATCTTTCTGCATTTTAATATCAGTCACAATAACTTTCATATGAAATCTGCCTTTACTCACGTTCTGAATAGTAAAATTTGATTTTTTTTAACTCCACCTAAAATGCCTCCAGATTTACCCACACATGGAATCCAGCTCCAAGAAAATTGATCTAAAGGATCAATTTTCCTAAAAAAACTAGAGACTAGTCTTTCTTCATAGTCTCCTGCAACCCAATAAAATCCAGAGAATATGTACTATTGGAGATATGCCCTAGAGGCAATAATAAATGTAGTTATTATTATATCTTTGTGTTTATGATAAATGTTTACATTCATGCTATAATATTATTAACAAGGAAACATTAATACTTGTGTGATTTGTAAACTTAAATTGAAGTTCCTAGTAAAGCCTCTTCATAATACTAGCTTGTTGGTTAATAAATGATTGTGGTTTCCCTATCATGAACATTGAGATGTTATTAACAACAAGATCATATCGTTAGGAGAATGATATGATGGACATACTCCTATAGATAAGCGTAGCATAAAGATCAAGTCATTTTAATAGTTCAATTGCTATATGCTTTATGATACATAGTAACCTAATTCCTTCGACCATGATATCATGATTATCACCATCACTGGAAGGATGCTTTGATGACATCAAACACCACACCGTAACTGGGTGGCTATAAAGGTGGCATTGAGTGTTCGGAAAGTATTGGTTGAGACACATGGATCAAGAGTGGAATTTGTCCATCCATATGACGGATAGATATACTCTGGGCCCTCTCGGTGGAATGTCATCCAATTAGCTTGCAAGCATGTGGTGTCTCACAAGGGATCACATATCACGGAACGAGAAAAGAGTACTTATCGATGTAGGTTGAACTAGGTATGCAGATACCGACGATCAAAACTTCGGATAAGTAAACTATCGTGAGACAAAGGGAAATTGGTATCGTATGTAAGTGGTTCATTCGATCGCAAGTAATTGTAGAAATATGTAGAACCATATGAATTTCCAGATTCCTCTATTGGTTATTGTTAGGAGAAGTGTCTCGATCATGTCCGCATAATTCACGAACCGTGAGACACTTAAGGATTCAACGTTGTTGAGTAGTTATGGAATGATGAGTAAGAGACCGATTGTTGTTCGGAGTCTCGGATGGGATCCGGGGTATCACGAGGAGATCTGGAATGGTCCGGAGAATAAGATTCATATAAGGAAAGTCCTGTTTCGGGGTTGGAGAATGGTTCCGGTGTTTTCATCGGGAATGTTCTAGAAGGTTCGGAATGTCCGCACTCGGAGGAAGGGTACATGAATGTGTCATAACAAGTTGGAATGGTTGCATCGTGTACTAGGTGTCATCGCTGAACAAAATAAAGGGTTAAATCAAATCCTAGTTTGAAAAGTCAAACGCCAATTTGAAAAGTCAAAGCTATTTTGTTTGGTGGAGGAGAGTAGGAAACCTACTTGGGAGGAAGTCCTCTCCTCCACCGCCGCCAAGGAGGCCGAGTTGGGAGGACTCCTCCCTTGGCAGCGCCTCCACCTATATAAGGAGGCAGGGCTGCCTCCTAGACACACCTGCCCTCTAAACCCTAACCCTAGCGCCCACCACCATAGCCGCCGCCTAGGGTTTCTCCCAAGCCACGAGTTGGGGCTTATACCCCCTAGCCATCGGACTAGCTCCCTCTTGGTGTCTAAACCCTAGATCACCGAGGGCTCTCTCATAGTCCACCATACTCGCTCGGCAAGGCGAAGCCTGCGACATCTCCCTCTACTTAGGTACCACGCCTCGTCTTGCCGGAATCGCGAGGAGTGCTACAACCTCCGCTTTCTTTGGAACAAGGGAGAGGAAGGTCTTCGTTGAGTACCGAACGTGTGACCATGAAGCGCTTTTAACGGAGCCACGGAAGGATCGTCACACGATCTTGAGATCGAAGAATGCGACTACATCACCCACGAGAATCCGCTCTCGTTAAACACTTTGGAATCTCCGAGGGTGAGTTATTCTATCGACTCGTTGCTACAATCTAGTAGATAGATCTTGGCTTGTTTGTTTGTATGCAGTAGAAAATTTTGTTTTCCATGCTACGAACCCCTACAGTGGTATCAGAGCCGTGTCTATATGTAGATCTATTGCACGAGTAGAACACAATGGTCATTGTGGGCGGTGGTGATTTTATTATCAATTGCTTCTTGTGTACTTTGCATCTTGCGGTATGATGGGATGAAGCGGCCCGGGCTAACCTTACATGACATCGTTCATGAGACTTGCTCCACGCTCAACATGCAACTTGTATTGCATAAGTGGCTTTGCGGGTGTCTGTCTCTCCCATTATAGTATAGATCCAATTTACAACGGGCACTTGATAGTTCAAACATCAACGTTGTGGTTCTTGTTCGTAAGTTAGATCGAAACTTATTGAAAGCCCCAAACCACGTAAAATATGCAAAGGAAATTAGGCGTCTAACTTTGTTTTGCGGGATGTCTTTGATGTGATATGGCCATGATTGTGATTATATTTGATGTATGCAATGTTCCTTATTGTAAGTTGGCAACCGACAGGAGCCATATGGTTGTCTTTAATTTATGTTAAGACCCGCGTGTCTATTCAAAGTAGTTGTAATAGTTGAAACCGATGGATGACAACCATGGAGCAGCGTCATTGACCTTGATGCAATGCCGGTGATGATGGAGATCATGTTCGTGCTTGAAGATGGAGATCGGAAGCACAAAGAAGAAAGGCCATATCATATCACATATTATGAATTGCATGTGATGTTAATCCTTTATGCATCTTGTATTGCTTAGTTAACGACGGTAGCATTATAAGATGATCCCTCATGCACATGAATTTCAAGTTCTAAAGTGTTCATCCTTAGTAAGCACCGTTGCTAAAGCTTGTTGTTTCGAAGCACCACGTGATGATCGGGTGTGTTAGATTCTGCAAGTGTATACAACGTGAGCAAGCCAGATTTGCTCATGCGGAAGCTAAGGTTTGATCTTGACGAGCCTAGCATGTACAGACATGGTCTCGAAACACGGATCACCGAAAAGTAAAGCAGGAATCATATAGTAGATATGATGAACATGTCGATTATTCGCCATTGAAGCTACATCAACTCTCGTGATGATCGGTGTTGATGTGGTGGATTTGGTTCGTGTGATCACTAAAACAATGTGAGGGATATTGTTTTGAGTGGAAGTTCACCTATATTAATTTAACTATTAATTAGAACTCAATTTGTCATAAACTTAGTCTAAACTATTGCAAATATGTTGTAGATCAATGGCGGCCCCTACCATCAATTTTAATGCGTTCCTAGAGAAAGAAAAGTTGAAAAACAATGGAAGAAACTTCGCGGATTGGTTCCACAATTTGAGGATTGTCCTCAATGCTGGTAATTTGACCTATGTGCTGGATGCACCGCTGGGTGACCCGCCTGCAGCTACTGCTACCGATGAAGTAAAGAATGTTTACCTCGCTCAGAAGACTCAGTACTCCACAGTTCAGTGTGCTATCTTGTATGGTTTAGAATTGGATCTTCAGAAAAGGTTTGAGAATTCAGACCCACATGATATTGTGCGTGAACTCAAATTGATTTTTGAGACTCACGCGGCAGTTGAGAGCTATGAGGCTTCTGAAAAGTTCTTTAACTGCAAGATGGAAGAGGGTAGCTCCGTCAGTGAGCATGTGATTAAGATGTCTGGGCACGCAAACAAACTTCAAAGCTTGGGTATAGTGATTCCTAATGCTTTGGGGATTTACCGTGTCCTCCAATCACTACCACCAAGTTACAAGAACTTTGTGATGAACTACAATATGCAAAGCCTGAACAAGCAGTTGCCAGAACTCTTCTCCATGTTAAAATCTACAGAAGTGGAGATCAAGAAAGAGCACCAAGTGTTGATGGTCAATAAGACCACCAAATTCCAGAAAGGCAAGTCTAAGCAAAAGGGACACTTCAAAAAGGGTGGTAAGAAAGTTACCGCACCGACGAAGAAGACCAAGGCTGGACCCAAGCCTGATACAGAGTGATTTTACTGCAAGGGAGGTCACTGGAAGCGAAATTTCCCAAAGTACTTGGCGACTTTGAAGAACGGCAACATCAAGAATAAAGGTATATCCGATATACATGTTATTGATGTGTATCTCACTAGTACTCTTAGTGCTGGTATTTGATCGGTTGGTTGCTCATATTTGTAACTCAAGCAGTCTTTGAGAATAAACGGAAGCTAGCGAAGAACGAGGTGACGATGCGGCGTGAAACGGATCAAAGGTTGATGTGATCGCGATCGCACGCTACCTCTTCATCTACCATCGGGATTAGTTTTATACTTAAATAATTGTTATTTGGTGCTGCGTTAAGCATGAACATTATATCGGGATCTTGTTTATTAAGAGACGGTTACTTGTTTAAGTCCGAGAATAATGGTTGTTCGATTTATATGAGTAATATGTTTTATGCACATGCACCTTTGATAGATGGTCTATTCTTATTGAATCTCGATGGAAATACACATATTAATAACATTGAGGCTAAACGTTTGAAATTGAGCGATAACTCGACCTATATGTGGCAATCGTCTTGGTCACATTGGAGTGAAGCGTATGAAGAAACTCCATTCGATGGACTTCTTGAATCACTTGATTTGAATCACTTGAAAGATGCGAAGCATTTCGATGGGTAAAATGACTAAGACTCCATTTTACGGTATGATGGAGCTACGGACTTATTGGAAATCATACATACCGATGTATGTGGACCAATGAGTGTAGCATCGCGCGGTGGTTATCGTTATGTTCTTACCTTCATGGATGACTTGAGTAGATATGGGTATATCTATTTCATGAAACATAAGTCCGAAACTTTCGAGAAGTTGAAGGAATTTCAAAGTAAGGTTGAGAATCAACGTAACAAGAAGATTAAATTTCTATGTTCTGATCGTGGAGGTGAATATCTAAGTTACGAGTTTGGCGAGCATTTGAAGAAATGTGGAATACCTTCACAATTGACACCACCGGGAACACCACAGCGTAATGGTGTGTCCGAACATCGTAATCGAACTCTCTTAGATAAGGTTCGTTCTATGATGTCACTTACAGATTTACCGCTACCATTTTGGGGTTATGCATTAGAAACAGCCGCATTCACTTTAAATAGGGCACCATCTAAATCCGTTGAAACGACACCGTATGAATTATGGTTTGGGAAGAAACCTAAATTGTCGTTCCTTAAAGTTTGGGGTTGCGAAGCCTATGTAAAGAAGTTACAGCCGGACAAGCTTAAACCCAAAGCGTAAAAATGCGTCTTCATAGGATACCCAAAGGAAACTATTGGGTATACCTTCTATCATAGATCCGAAGGAAAAATCTTCGTTGCCAAGAATGGATCCTTTCTAGAGAAGGAATTTCTCTCGAAAGAAGTGACTGGAAGGAAAGTAGAACTTGACGAGTGAAAGAACATGTTGGGCCCCCATGTGTGGTTTTGGTAATTAATGACAATCTTTATGGACTAATGTGTGTATTAAGTTATACTTGTAGGATTTGTCCATTGGCATCGCTTGGAGCATGTGTTGGCTTCAAGGTCGATAAAATGCAAAGAAGATATGTTGGTCAAGCTCAATATGAGAGGTCGATGATGAGGAATTAATGAGGTCTATATATGGTCGATGATGCGAAGACACACCTTTGGAGGAATTATTACTATATTTTCCTTCTAGAACTTGTCACCCATTTCGGCAATCGATGCCAATGGGGGAGAAGTTTTAGAGGGTTTAAGGGACATTGGTTTATGCATTGAGTTTGTTCTTGTGCATTTGCTTCTCATGCTCTTGCATCGTTGTTGTTGCTTAGCATGTGGTATATATAGAGGAAACTCCACCAATGATAATGAATGGCAATATATGCAATGAAATTCAAGTTCATCACACATGCATAGATTGTGGGGGAGTTTGCTCTATATATGGTGGTGGTACCAATATCACATACTTTTGTAGTATTTGATATTGGTATTACCATTTTATTCATTAATATTCCTTATATAAACCTCTTAAAGGGATTGCCATCAATTACCAAAATGGGGGAGATTGAAAGAACATGTTGGGCCCCCATGTGTGGTTTTGGTAATTAATGACAATCTTTATGGACTAATGTGTGTATTAAGTTATACTTGTAGGATTTGGCCATTGGCATCGCTTGGAGCATGTGTTGGCTTCAAGGTCGATGAAATGCAGAGAAGATATGTTGGGCAAGCTCAATATGCGAGGTCGATGATGAGGAATTAAGGAGGGCGTTCCATCTTGAGAAGGGCAAGATCGTCTACATCGAGCTCAAGTGGAATGCTCAAGGCAAAGGTATAATCTTGATAGGTTTTCCCTTTTTCCGGTCTCACGTTGTGTGTGTGAGACCGGGTTTAGGATAGATAACCGTACTATCAAGAGGGGCTCTCGTATGAGTAATTCGGTCACATCGTTCGGAGAGAGCTCAAACCTTTGCATAATTGCATCATCGTATTTGGTTGTTATTTGGTCTTTCCCATGTGAGGATATAGAGCTTGTGGTAATCTCCATAACAAGCTCTTGTTCATCAAAATCAGATCTTCCATATGTATCTTGTTGCGATTTTGATTTATGCGGCTTTTCGGTTTCTCACCAAGTGAGGTATATCACATTATTCTACTTGATACTTTCTCACTTGGTGATAATCAATATTTCCACCTTTTATTGGGAAGCCCTTGTCGTCCTCTATCCAACGCAATTGGAATCGGGTCAATCGGAGCTACCGTTTAAAAGTTATGACCGTTTGAATATTTACCGTTTTAATTCTAAAAAGAAAAAGAAAAAAACAGATTTCTGGGCCGTCCGGTACTACCGGGCCCAGTACCGGACGCGCCTGGCGCGCGCAGCCCATTTTCTATGTGGCCCGGCACCGGCGACCGGTTCTACCGGACCGGCCCGATAGTACCGCCCGGGTGAACCGGTAGTACCGGCCGGCCCAGGATGACATCGCCCGCTTGGCCCAGCCGTCTTGCTCCTCTGCTTCTCGCGCGCTGGGCCTTGCCCTCCTGCCTGCCCCTCGTGCGCGCCGCCGCCCGGCTGGGTCCCTCCACCTGGTCCCGCGCGCTGCGTAGCTTCTCTCGCGCGCTGCCGCTGCTAGCTTCTCGCTTGCGCGCGCCCGCGCTTCTGCCGCGGCCTCAATCACGTTTCCCTGGGCCCGCTCCCGCCCTAGTGCGCTCGCTCCCATGCTGCTGCTGCTGCGTTGACCACAAGCTGGCCCCATGCGCGCAGCTAGCTGCTTGCTGCTTGCCTCCCGTGCGGCAGCTGCTTCTTTCTGCCAGCGTCGTGCATGCTCACGGTCTGTGCCCTCTCTCTGGCCCCAATATGCACTGCTGTTGCTTGGTATTTTTCTTGGCACATGCGGTAGTACCGGCCAAAACCGGTACTACCGGACCGTTTCGAAAAACTGCCCAAACGGCTAGATTTTCTAGGCCTATTTATATCCTTTGTCCATTTTCAGTTTGGACTGCTTCTCTCTTATCTATTAGGCAAAACTTTTTCCATACTTGCTCTAGATCTTGAAGCTTGCCTAATCTTTTCCCTCCAATGATTCTTGTCCATATTTGAGTGGAAGAGAGAGGAGATCTAGCCCCACGTTTTGACCTAACCGATTCATCTCTTTGTGAGTGCATCTTTGGGGATCTAGATTTTGGGGATTTTGTGTCTCTCTTTGATTCCTCATCTCTTGTCCCCCCAATAGCTTTAGTAGCTTTGTTGGAACTTGGGAGTGAGGGATTTGAGCATCTTTGTGGTGTTCTTGCCATTTGCATTTGTTGCATCGGTTTGAGTTCTCCTCGGAGGATTTGGTTTGAGTTGCTCATTGGAGCTTGTCCCTCTTGGGTTCTTGGAATCCTAGACGGTTTGTGGCCTTGGTGGCATTGTGGCCTTTTGTGGCATTTGTTGGGAGCCTCCAATTAAGTTGTGGAGTTGTGCCCCAACCTTGTGAGAGGTTCCGGTTGCCACCGACAAGTGCACCGATAGTGGAAGCGTGGATCGATCCCATTGGGGTGAGATTCACCGGAGAATAAGGGAGTCCTTTTGTGGCGTTGGTGGTTTGATACCACCCCCTCTCCAAACGAGAGGTACTCCATGTTGGGAGGAACTCGGTAAAATATCGGTGTCCCCGCGTGCCTCGTTTATCTCTATACTCGAGCTCTTTACTTATGCACTTTACATTGTGATAGCCTTCGTGCTTGAAGTAGTATATATCTTGCTATCACTTTGTTGCTTGTATTGCTTAGCATAAGTTGTTGGTGCACATAGGTAAACCTTAGTTGTTTCTAGGTTGTGCTTTACAAAGTAAACACTAGTTTTATTCCGCCTTTGTTGAGCCACTCTAGGAAAAGTTTTAATCGCCTATTCACCCCCCCCCCCCTCTAGGCGACATCCGTATCCTTTCAATTGGTATCAGAGCCCGGTCCCTCATTTTAGGCTTCACCGCCTTGAGAGTAAAGATGTCGGCTAGAGGATTAGTGCACAATGACATGCTCACATTCGATGGCACAAATTATGATATATGGAAAAATCGCATGCTCATTCATTTTAGGGACATGGACCCAAATTTGGAGCGTATTGTAGATATAGGTTTTTTCCTCCTATGGATTTCAAAAATCTATCTTGTGAGGATGAGAAAAACTTATATCTCGATGCTCAAGCTTCTAATGTGCTTGTTAATGCTTTGATCTATGTAGTTACCTCTTCAATCATTCCTTTTTGGAGCGCTCATGAGTTATGGACAAAACTTCAAGATAAATATGTTGTGTCCAACATTATTGAGGATGATTGTGTTGCTTCCACTTCCAGTCGAGATGAGTTCTCATCGTCTACCACTTCACCAACATGTGTTTTTTCACAAGGTAATGATATGGTGAGTGGTGATAGGAAATGCAATATGGATAGTGTGTTCACTATTTGTAATCCCACATATCTATCTAGTTGCAATGATCTATCTTTGGACCTTAACACTTCTAGCACTCAAAATTCCTCACATGCTTGTGTTAATAGTCCTTGCATATCATGTAGAAATGACTTGAACAAATCTCATGATGATATGCTCATGTTGTCTTGTTGCCATGATAAAAATGCTTCTATTTCCTCTAGTTCTTGTGTTGCTAACCATGTAGAGGAAAATGAAGATTCTATGGGCCAAGACAAGGTCTTGAACAGAGCTTCAAGTGCAATCTCATCATCACCTTCCTCCGGTTCTCACATGTGCCTTATGGCTAAGGGAACGAAGGTAACCTCTTTGAATCCCATTGTATCTCATGATGATGATGACGATGATGAGGTTGAGAATGATAATGATGATTATAGAGGTAAGTATGATATTACCTCTATAGTGCTCTCTACAAAAATAAACTTGCTTCTTCCAACCTTCTTGAAATCTTGAATTATGCTATAGAAGGCAATGATCTTATTGAGGAGCAAGAAAATATAATTGATGAAAAGTTTGCACTTGAGCGTGAATATGCTAATGAACTTGCTCAAGTAAAGGACTCCCTTGAAGAAGAACAAACCACCAAAGAATCTCTTGAGGAGACTTTTACTCTAGAATTATCTAGAGTAAAGGAATACCATGATAGAGAACTTGCGGTGGCTAACTCCTTCAAGATTAAAAATGATGAACTTGAAGTTGCTTATGCTAAACTTATTGAGGATTTTAAGCACCTTGAAAATGGCTCTCGGGTCGTTAAGAGGGAGCTCATCAAACTCACTGAGTCACATGAGCAACTTAAAGCTTCATATTCAAAAGAGCTTGACAAGTTGCCCTCACCTCTTGCTAATTGTAATGATGCTTGTGCTACTAACTCTATTTCTTGTGAAGCATCTATTTTGAAGGAGAATGTTGAGCTAAAGGCTCAACTTGCTTTGCTAACTAGGTACTATGCGAAATTAGAAGAAAGCCATGTTAAGCTCTCAAGCTCGCATGAGGATCTCCTAGTCTCCCATGGTAGGCTAAAGTTGGCTCATGAGGCCATCATGTCAAAGGTAACATCTAGCGGGCCTCATGTGGACATTAGCACTATATCTACTCCAAATGTTATATTGCCATGTGCTAGTCTTTGTAATTCATCCTCTCACAACCATGCTATATCTCGTGATGAATTACATTCCATGCCTTGTTACTCTAACAATGTAGCATCTACTTCCTCTAGTACTTGTATTGAAACTAACCATGTAGAGGAAATCAAAGAGCTCAAGGCTCAAGTCACTTCTTTGAAGAATGACTTGAAAAAGGGTCAACAAGGGAAGGCCGCACTCAACAAAATCTTGAGTGTGCAAAAATCCCCCAATGACAAGAGTGGGCTTGGATTCAACTCCAATGTCAAGAACAAGTCCACTATCAAGTTGAAGCACAAGGACAACAAGAATAATGGCCAAGATCAAGTCAAGAATCCGGCCAACATTGTTTGCTTCAAGTGCAAGGAAGAAGGGCATCATGTCAAATATTGCCCATTCAAGAAGAAGTCCATTGGCAAGAAGCAACAAGGGAAGCGGCCTCAAGCTCTACATATTGTTAGAGATGGGCCTCCTCCTAAGAAGACTCAAGCTCTTCCTCAAGTTGTTTCTTCATCCAAAAAAGAAAGATGGCAAGAGTAGAACTTGCTACATATGTTGCGAGAAGGGGCACATTTCTTCCGTATGCACTATTGGTAACTCCTCATCCCTTCCTATCTTGATTGATGATTCTTATTCTCTTTGTAAGGATGAGGTTGGCAATGTGTTTGCCAAATTTGTTGGTGCTCAATGTGGGTTCAAGAAAAGAACCATTTGGGTTGCCAAGCCTATTGTGACTAACCTCTTAGGACCCAACTTGGTTGGGGACCAACAAGCCAAAACTTGATCAATAGGTTATTTTGGAGGGCATTGGAGTCTTGGCTACATTATGAAGAATTGAGGGATCTTCATCAATTATAATTGTCAAGCCAAGCCTTTTGGGATTATCATGCTCATATTATATTTCCAATGTTCCTCCTTGCGGTAACATATGCTTAACTCATTTCATTGAAAGTTACTCGCCCCCTTGTGCATGTGTTGGTTTTGTATCTTCCATGTTTTTGTACATGTTGTGCTTTCCACTTAATTATCTTGAGATATCAAGTATATTTTTGTATGATTAGGTGGCACTCCATTTATGTGTGTTTCTTGTGTTTGAGCCTTACTTGGTTATACTTAGTATCTTATTTGGCTCTTGTGAGAGATTAATGGATTATCCCATTTTGGGGGAGTGTTATGCTTGGGCATTCCACAATCATAAAAATGTGTGTACATGAGGAATACCACCTAGTATTTATATTGGATTATTGTCTAGTCTCTATGTGGTATAATTCTCATGAGAAATTTAATTTTATAATGTCCATTAATTATCTCTATTTGTATTATTTTGCCTCGTGTTGGTTTTTATGGTAGTGTCACACTATGGGGGAGTCATATGCTTAGTGCATATTACAATCCTAGAAAACGTGAATATTCGAGGTTGTGTCACTTAGAATTGATATTGATAATTATCTAGCACCTATGTGACACATTTTCTCATACAAGTTCCAAATTGATTGAATGGCTTTATTGATCTTACTTTGGATCTAGTATATGAGAGTGGTTCTTGGTATGTGGTTCCTCATATTTAGATATATATATCCTCATGGAAACCATTTGCTTCAAGTTACTCTAATCACTAGTGATTGTGTGACTATTGGAAGCTACCAAGAATCTTGTTCGA
Source organism: Avena longiglumis (assembly GCA_030063025.1). Lineage (NCBI taxonomy): Eukaryota > Viridiplantae > Streptophyta > Magnoliopsida > Poales > Poaceae > Avena > Avena longiglumis. Next base: position 96,896,921 of record CP125973.1, on the reverse strand, counting down.
AGTATCATGCTTAATTTCGTATATTTAGTTATATGCTTCTTGTTGTGACTATGATCTTGGACATCCATGCAATCTACCTTGGGAAAATCATTCCCAATATTTCTTATCCTTGGACAATGAGTACCCACCTTATGGTAGAATTTATTGATCATATTCACTTTGGCCCTTGCTTAATTTTATCCTATCTTTGGCCAAGAAAATGTTTTGTGTTGTCTCCCAAGCCTTCCTTGCTTCTTGTGGATCTTCTTATTTTTATTGGTATCCTCTTGTGTTTTATTTAATGTAGGTAGTAGTGATGATCTCATTTGTGTGCATTTTGCATTCAAAAGAAAATCATATATAATGTACTACTTATGAGTGAGCTCTCCTATATTATCTAGAACAATCCTTTTATGCTTCTTGTTTTGCTCCATATCATGTTTTATGTGCTTGGAAGCTCAATCTTTTCGTTTTGGTATTTTGTGCCATCATGTGAAGTTTGGGGAGTTTGGTTTCTTGTTGGAACCTTGATCTTTTTGGGAGTTGGTTTTGTCTCATTCCTTTTTTTCTTGATTTGACCATTTTAGAATGAGATAAATCCTTGAGCATTTTTATTTCTATCTATCTCTTGCTCTTTTGATCTTAGCCTAGTTCATTTGTTGAACTTGTGATCGTTCATGTGTTGAATTGGTTCTTTGATACAATTTGGACACCGCATGTCTTGTCACACTCTTGTGTGTGCCATCTCGGTTTACTTGGTGTTTTTGTTCAAATTGTATCTCCTTTTTGGTTCTTGAAAGCTTTATGCATGCATATTTACTATATGATTATATTATGGCATGCTTGCTTTCTTTGATCCAATATATAAGGGAAACTCCACCAATTCCCATCGGCTAAGTTGTGCATGAAATTCAATTTCATATCAATGTGCACATAATTATGTGGAGTCTCTCCTATGTATTGTAGTTTCTCTAACTACTTTGGACCCAATAAGTTTGGGGACCATTTTGTACTTAATTGTGTTTTAGGTACATTGGAGATATATTGGATGCTTGTCTTTCAATTTTGAAGAAGTGGTGCATACATGAAAATTTGAGTCAAGCTAGGATGATCAACGAATTCATATACTCTACATCCTACCAATTATATCTCGGTAACAAGTATCTCTTTCTCATGCTCATATATCTTGATTCCAACCTGTTAGGTTGCCTTCTAGCATGAATTCATGTGTTTGTAATTGTTGTAGTTCTAGCCTTGGTTTTAATAGAACTCTCTATTGTAAATGTGTATAAGTTGAGATGAGTACATATAGTTGGGACTATACAAAATCATGCATATGATCCTCCAATCCCAAATATGTAAATCTAGCAATTTTATTGCCTATCATTTCATCAACTTCTCTCATATGCAATAGTGAGATTTTTGCTAGTCTATTTTATCTTATGATACTTGTTGCCTTTCTCCATATATTTCAACTTTCTCCTTTTCCCTTGGTGATAGTTGTAATATATGTAGTGTGTCGGTGTTTGAAGCTCATTAATGTACAATAAGATATATGTGAGCCTTTGGCCATGTCTTGAAGCAAAAATCTTATTAATATATGTTATGACTTCATTTTTGCCTTTCATGTGCTTTCTTGTATAATCTTCTTTATGTGTGCATATTTCTTCTTTGGAATATGTCTTTGTGATATTTTCCACTTAGAGACATATACACATATGAGAAGATAATTTTAGTTGATTTTTTAATCCTTGGAGACCACCTTTCTATTCCTTTTGATTCTTCGGTGGCTTCCAAATTTATTTTCCTATGAGTGCTTGTTCCTCTTGTTTGCATATTCAGACACTCATATTTGTTCTTTCATGTCTTGTATTGTTAAATGAATTTGGATGAGTGAGGAATCCATGACTATGCACCTCGTTCCCAAATGCAATTATCATAATTGGTGCATGCTCTTTGGGGAGCTCATCTACTTCATTTAATAATACTCATTTGCATTCTTTCACATTTGTTGTGTTTTAAATGCTTATGGGGGAGCAAGGATTCCATATTTGTGCATTATGTATTCCAATACATTTATTTTGAATTGTGCACAAATCTTGGGGAGCTTCTCTATTTGTTATTTAAAACACTCTTTTTCTCATATCATAATATCTTGTTGTTTCCATTTGGACTCATTTGTTGTTTTCAAATTGGTTTGTCGGACCTTGTAGTTGCTTGCATCATTTGAATTTATTTTTGCAATCTTCGGGTCCTCGATATAGTTCTACTCCCTTCCAAGTATTCATCATTGGATATGTGCGAAGACACACCTTTGGAGGAATTATTACTATATTTGCCTTCTAGAACTTGTCACCCATTTCGGCAATCGATGCCAATGGGGGAGAAGTTTTAGAGGGTTTAAGGGACATTGGTTTATGCATTGAGTTTGTTCTTGTGCATTTGCTTCTCATGCTCTTGCATCGTTGTTGTTGCTTAGCATGTGGTATATATAGAGGAAACTCCACCAATGATAATGAATGGCAATATATGCAATGAAATTCAAGTTCATCACACATGCATAGATTGTGGGGGAGTTTGCTCTATATATGGTGGTGGTACCAATATCACATACTTTTGTAGTATTTGATATTGGTATTACCATTTTATTCATTAATATTCCTTATATAAACCTCTTAAAGGGATTGCCATCAATTACCAAAATGGGGGAGATTGAAAGAACATGTTGGGCCCCCATGTGGTTTGGTAATTAATGACAATCTTTATGGACTAATGTGTATTAAGTTATACTTGTAGGATTTGGCCATTGGCATCGCTTGGAGCATGTGTTGGCTTCAAGGTCGATGAAATGCAAAGAAGATATGTTGGGCAAGCTCAATATGCGAGGTCGATGATGAGGAATTAAGGAGGGCGTTCCATCTTGAGAAGGGCAAGATCGTCTACATCGAGCTCAAGTGGAATGCTCAAGGCAAAGGTATAATCTTGATAGGTTTTCCCTTTTTCCGGTCTCACGTTGTGTGTGTGAGACCGGGTTTAGGATAGATAACCGTACTATCAAGAGGGGCTCTCGTATGAGTAATTCGGTCACATCGTCGAGAGAGCTCAAACCTTTGCATACGTGCATCATCGTATTTGGTTGTTATTTGGTCTTTCCCATGTGAGGATATAGAGCTTGTGGTAATCTCCATAACAAGCTCTTGTTCATCAAAATCAGATCTTCCATATGTATCTTGTTGCGATTTTGATTTATGCGGCTTTTCGGTTTCTCACCAAGTGAGGTATATCACATTATTCTACTTGATACTTTCTCACTTGGTGATAATCAATATTTCCACCTTTTATTGGGAAGCCCTTGTCGTCCTCTATCCAGCAATTGGAATCGGGTCAATCGAGCTACCGTTTAAAAGTTATGACCGTTTGAATATTTACCGTTTTAATTCTAAAAAGAAAAAGAAAAAAACAGATTTCTGGGCCGTCCGGTCTAGGATCCAAGACTCGGCGGATGCTTTGCCATTTTCTATGTGGCCCGGCACCGGCGACCGGTTCTACCGGACCGGCCCGATAGTACCGCCCGGGTGAACCGGTAGTACCGGCCGGCCAAGGATGACATCGCCCGCTTGGCCCAGCCGTCTTGCTCCTCTGCTTCTCGCCTTGGCCTTGCCTCTCTGCCCTCGTCTTGGCGCCCGCTGGTCCCTCCACCTGTCATGCTAGCTTCTCAAGGCTGCCGCTGCTAGCTTCTCGCTTGCGCGCGCCCGCGCTTCTGCCGCTGCCTCAATCACGTTTCCCTGGGCCCGCTCCCGCCCTAGTGCGCTCGCTCCCATGCTGCTGCTGCGTTGACCACAAGCTGGCCCCATGCGCGCAGCTAGCTGCTTGCTGCTTGCCTCCCGCGTCTGGCCATTCTGCTACTCCAGCGTCGTGCATGCCGCTTTGCCCTCTCTCGGCCCCAATCACCCTGCTGTTGCTTGGTATTTTTCTTGGCACATGCGGTAGTACCGGTCAAAACCGGTTCTACCGGACCGTTTCGAAAAACTGCCCAAACGGCTAGATTTTCTGGGCCTATTTATATCCTTTGTCCATTTTCAGTTTGGACTGCTTCTCTCTTATCTATTAGGCAAAACTTTGTCCACACTTGCTTTAGATCTTGAAGCTTGCCTAATCTTTTCCCTCCGATGATTCTTGCCCATATTTGAGTGGAAGAGAGAGGAGATCTAGCCCCACGTTTTGACCTATCCGATTCATCTCTTTGTGAGTGCATCTTTGGGGATCTAGATTTTGGGGATTTTGTATCTCTCTTTGATTCCTCCTCTCTTATTCCCCCAATAGATTTAGTAGCTTTGTTGGAACTTGGGAGTGAGGGATTTAAGCATCTTTATGGTGTTCTTGCCATTTGCATTTGTTGCATCGGTTTGAGTTCTCCTCGGAGGATTTGGTTTGAGTTGCTCATTGGAGCTTGTTCCTCTTGGGTTCTTGGAACCCTAGACGGTTTGTGGCCTTGGTGGCATTGTGGCCTTTTGTGGCATTTGTTGGGAGCCTCCAATTAAGTTGTGGAGTTGTTCCCCAACCTTGTGAGAGGTTCCGGTTGCCACCGACAAGTGCACCGATAGTGAAAGCGTGGATCGATCCCATTGGGGTGAGATTCACCAGAGAATAAGGGAGGCCTTTTGTGGCGTTGGTGGTTTGATACCACCCCCTCTCCAAACGAGACGTACTCCATGTTGGGAGGAACTCGGTAAAATATCGGTGTCCCCGCGTGCCTCGGTTATCTCTATACCCGAGCTCTTTACTTATGCACTTTACATTGTGATAGCCTTCGTCCTTGAAGTAATATATATCTTGCTATCACTTTGTTGCTTGTATTGCTTAGCATAAGTTGTTGGTGCACATAGGTAAACCTTAGTTGTTTCTAGGTTGTGCTTTACAAAGTAAACACTAGTTTTATTCCGCCTTTGTTGAGCCACTCTAGGAAAAGTTTTAATCGCCTATTCACCCCCCTCTAGGCGACATCCGTATCCTTTCAACGAGGTTGTCTAACCTTCTCTCGAACTTGCGAGTAGCGCAGCACTAGAAGAAGTTCCTGTGGTGCCTGCACCAATAAGAGAAGAAGATAATGATGATGATCATGAAACTTCGGTTGTATTTGCTACAGAGCCTCGCAGGTCAACGAGAACTCGTACCACTCCTGATTGGTATGATCCCGTTATGAGTGTCATGTTGGTGGACAACACCGATGACCCTGCGACGTATGAGGAAGCGATGATGAGCCCAGATTCCAATAAATGGCAAGAAGCCATGAAATCCGAGATTGGATCCATGTACGAAAACCAAGTATGGAATTAGGTGGACTCACCGGATGACCGGCCGGCCGACGGGAACAACTGGATTTTCAAGAAGAAAATAGATGATGATGGTAATGTTACTGTCTATAAAGCTCGACTTGTCGCAAAGGGTTTCGACAAATTCAAGGAGTTGACTACGATGAGACATTCTCACCAAAGAGCTTAAGTCTAAAGTGAGGATTATGTTAGCAATCGCTGCATATTACGATTATGAGATATGGCGATGGATCTCAAAACAGTTCCTCAATGGAGACATTGATGAAGAGTTGTATATGATGCAACCCAAAGGTTCTCTCGATCCTAAAGATGCTAACAAGGTATGCAAACTTCAACGGTCCATTTATGGATTGAAGCAAGCATCCGAAGTTGGAATCAACGTTTGATAAGGTGATCAAAGTTTTGGTTTTATACAAACTTATGGAGAAGCTTGTATTTACAAGAAAGTGAGTGGAGCTCTAGCATTCTTAATACTATATGTAGATGACATATTGTTGATTGGGAATGATGTAGACCTTCTTAATAGTGTCAAGGAATATTTGAATAATAGTTTTTCAATGAAAGATCTTGGCGAAGCAGCTTACATATTAGGCATAAAGATTTATAGAGATAGATCAAGGCGCCTAATATCATTGTCACAAAGTACATATTTGGACAAAGTTCTAAAGAGGTTTGGAATGGAAGATAGCAAGAAAGGTTTCTTGCCCATGTTGACCAATACGACCTTGAGTAAAACTCAAAGTCCAACAACGGCAGAAGATAGAGAAAGGATGACTAAAACTCCCTATGCCTCAGCCATAGGATCTCTAATGTATGCCATGCTATGTACTAGACGCGACATTGCATATGCTGTTAGTTTGACTAGCAGATATCAAAGTGATCCAGGAGTGGATTATTGGACAGCGGTCAAAAACATCCTTAAGTACTTGAGAAGAACTAAGGATATGGTTCTTTCTTATGGAGGTGATGAACAACTCGTTGTTAATGGTTACACCGATGCTAGTTGGAACACCGATCCGGATGATTCTAAATCACAATCTGGATACGTATTTACTTTGAACGGTGCAGCAGTTAGCTGGAGGAGTGCAAAGCAGAGCGTTGTGGCAAGATCTTCAAGTTTTAATCGCCTATTCACCCCCCCTCTAGGCGACATCCGTATCCTTTCAACGAGGTTGTCTAACCTTCTCTCGAACTTGCGAGTAGCGCAGCACTGGAAGAAGTTCCTGTGGTGCCTGCACCAATAAGAGAAGAAGATAATGATGATGATCATGAAACTTGGTTTGTTGCTCTCAGAGCCTCGCAGTCAACGAACTCGTACCACTCTGATTGGCATGATCCGTTATGAGTGTCATGTTGGTGGACAACACGATGACCTGCGACGTATGAGGAAGCGATGATGAGCCCAGATTCCAATAAATGGCAAGAAGCCATGAAATCCGAGATTGGATCCATGTACGAAAACCAAGTATGGACTTTGGTGGACTTACTGGGATGGCGGAAGGTCGAGAACAAATGGATTTTCAAGAAGAAAATAGATGATGATGGTAATGTTACTGTATATAAAGATCGACTTGTCGCAAAAGGGTTTCGACAAATTCAAGGAGTTGACTACGATGAGACTTTCTCACCAGTAGCGAAGCTAAAGTCTGTGAGGATTATGTTAGCAATCGCTGCATATTACGATTATGAGATATGGCAGATGGATCTCAAAACAGCGTTCCTCAATGGAGACATTGATGAAGAGTTGTATATGATGCAACCCAAAGGTTCTCTCGATCCTAAAGATGCTAACAAGGTATGCAAACTTCAACGGTCCATTTATGGATTGAAGCAAGCATCCCAAAGTTGGAATCAACGTTTTGATAAGGTGATCAAAAGTTTTGGTTTTATACAAACTTATGGAGAAGCTTGTATTTACAAGAAAGTGAGTGGGAGCTCTGTAGCATTCTTAATACTATATGTAGATGACATATTGTTGATTGGGAATGATGTAGACCTTCTTAATAGTGTCAAGGAATATTTGAATAATAGTTTTTCAATGAAAGATCTTGGCGAAGCAGCTTACATATTAGGCATAAAGATTTATAGAGATAGATCAAGGCGCCTAATATCATTGTCACAAAGTACATATTTGGACAAAGTTCTAAAGAGGTTTGGAATGGAAGATAGCAAGAAAGGTTTCTTGCCCATGTTGACTATCGACCTTGAGTAAAACTCAAAGTCCAACAACCAGTAAGATAGAGAAAGGATGACTAAAACTCCCTATGCCTCAGCCATAGGATCTCTAATGTATGCCATGCTATGTACTAGACGCGACATTGCATATGCTGTTAGTTTGACTAGCAGATATCAAAGTGATCCAGGAGTGGATTATTGGACAGCGGTCAAAAACATCCTTAAGTACTTGAGAAGAACTAAGGATATGGTTCTTTCTTATGGAGGTGATGAACAACTCGTTGTTAATGGTTACACCGATGCTAGTTGGAACACCGATCCGGATGATTCTAAATCACAATCTGGATACGTATTTACTTTGAACGGTGCAGCAGTTAGCTGGAGGAGTGCAAAGCAGAGCGTTGTGGCAAGATCTTCAAGTTTTAATCGCCTATTCACCCCCCCTCTAGGCGACATCCGTATCCTTTCAACGAGGTTGTCTAACCTTCTCTCGAACTTGCGAGTAGCGCAGCACTGGAAGAAGTTCCTGTGGTGCCTGCACCAATAAGAGAAGAAGATAATGATGATGATCATGAAACTTCGGTTGTATTTGCTACAGAGCCTCGCAGGTCAACGAGAACTCGTACCACTCCTGATTGGCATGATCCCGTTATGAGTGTCATGTTGGTGGACAACACCGATGACCCTGCGACGTATGAGGAAGCGATGATGAGCCCAGATTCCAATAAATGGCAAGAAGCCATGAAATCCGAGATTGGATCCATGTACGAAAACCAAGTATGGACTTTGGTGGACTTACCGGATGGCCGGAAGGCTGTCGAGAACAAATGGATTTTCAAGAAGAAAATAGATGATGATGGTAATGTTACTGTATATAAAGATCGACTTGTCGCAAAAGGGTTTCGACAAATTCAAGGAGTTGACTACGATGAGACTTTCTCACCAGTGGCGAAGCTAAAGTCTGTGAGGATTATGTTAGCAATCGCTGCATATTACGATTATGAGATATGGCAGATGGATCTCAAAACAGCGTTCCTCAATGGAGACATTGATGAAGAGTTGTATATGATGCAACCCAAAGGTTCTCTCGATCCTAAAGATGCTAACAAGGTATGCAAACTTCAACGGTCCATTTATGGATTGAAGCAAGCATCCCAAAGTTGGAATCAACGTTTTGATAAGGTGATCAAAAGTTTTGGTTTTATACAAACTTATGGAGAAGCTTGTATTTACAAGAAAGTGAGTGGAGCTCTGTAGCATTCTTAATACTATATGTAGATGACATATTGTTGATTGGGAATGATGTAGACCTTCTTAATAGTGTCAAGGAATATTTGAATAATAGTTTTCAATGAAAGATCTTGGTGAAGCGCTTACATATTAGGCATAAAGATTTATAGAGATAGATCAAGGCCTAATATCATTGTCACAAAGTACATATTTGGACAAAGTTCTAAAGAGGTTTGGAATGGAAGATAGCAAGAAAGGGTTCTTGCCCATGTTGACTAATCGACCTTGAGTAAAACTCAAAGTCCAAAAACACAGCGTAAGATAGAGAAAGGATGACTAAAACTCCCTATGCCTCAACCATAGGATCTCTAATGTATGCCATGCTATGTACTAGACGCGACATTGCATATCTTTGTTAGTTTGACTAGCGATATCAAAGTGATCCAGAGTGGATTATTGACATGATCAAAAACATCCTTAAGTACTTGAGAAGAACTAAGGATATGGTTCTTTCTTATGGAGGTGATGAACAACTCGTTGTTAATGGTTACACCGATGCTAGTTGGAACACCGATCCGGATGATTCTAAATCACAATCTGGATACGTATTTACTTTGAACGGTGCAGTAGTTAGCTGGAGGAGTGCAAAGCAGAGCGTTGTGGCAAGATCTTCAAGTTTTATTCGCCTATTCACCCCCCCTCTAGGCGACATCCGTATCCTTTCAACGAGGTTGTCTAACCTTCTCTCGAACTTGCGAGTAGCGCAGCACTGGAAGAAGTTCCTGTGGTGCCTGCACCAATAAGAGAAGAAGATAATGATGATGATCATGAAACTTGGTTGTATTTGCTCTGAGCCTCGCAGTCAACGAGAACTCGTACCACTCCGATTGGCATGATCCGTTATGAGTGTCATGTTGGTGGACAACACCGATGACCTGCGACGTATGAGGAAGCGATGATGAGCCAGATTCCAATAAATGGCAAGAAGCCATGAAATCGAGATTGGATCCATGTACGAAAACCAAGTATGGACTTTGGTGGACTTACCGGATGGCGGAAGGTCGTCGAGAACAAATGGATTTTCAAGAAGAAAATAGATGATGATGGTAATGTTATTGTATATAAAGATCGACTTGCAAAAGGGTTTCGACAAATTCAAGGAGTTGACTACGATGAGACTTTCTCACGATGAGAAGCTAAAGTCTGTGAGGATTATGTTAGCAATCGCTGCATATTACGATTATGAGATATGGCGGATGGATCTCAAACAGCGTTCCTCAATGGAGACATTGATGAAGAGTTGTATATGATGCAACCCAAAGGTTACATCGATCCTAAAGATGCTAACAAGGTATGCAAACTTCAACGGTCCATTTATGGATTGAAGCAAGCATCCCGAAGTTGGAATCAACGTTTTGATAAGGTGATCAAAGTTTTGGTTTTATACAAACTTATGGAGAAGCTTGTATTTACAAGAAAGTGAGTGGGAGCTGTAGCATTCTTAATACTATATGTAGATGACATATTGTTGATTGGGAATGATGTAGACCTTCTTAATAGTGTCAAGGAATATTTGAATAATAGTTTTCAATGAAAGATCTTGGTGAAGCACTTACATATTAGGCATAAAGATTTATAGAGATAGATCAAGGCGCCTAATATCATTGTCTAAAGTACATATTTGGACAAAGTTCTAAAGAGGTTTGGAATGGAAGATAGCAAGAAAGGGTTCTTGCCCATGTTGACCTATACGACCTTGAGTAAAACTCAAAGTCCAAAAACGGCAGAAGATAGAGAAAGGATGACTAAAACTCCCTATGCCTCAGCCATAGGATCTCTAATGTATGCCATGCTATGTACTAGACGACATTGCATATGCCGTTAGTTTGACTAGCGAGATATCAAAGTGATCCAGAGTGGATTATTGGACAATGGTCAAAACATCCTTAAGTACTTGAGAAGAACTAAGGATATGGTTCTTTCTTATGGAGGTGATGAACAGCTCGTTGTTAATGGTTACACCGATGCTAGTTGGAACACCGATCCGGATGATTCTAAATCACAATCTGGATACGTATTTACTTTGAATGGTGCAGCAGTTAGCTGGAGGAGCGCAAAGCAGAGCGTTGTGGCAAGATCTTCAACTGAATCGGAATACATGGCTGCTTCGAAGGCTTCGCAAGAAGCGATATGGATGAAGGAGTTCATTACAGAGCTCGGTGTGGTTCCAAGTGCGCTGGACCCAATGTCTATCTACTGTGATAACATGGGCGCCATAGCCAATGCGCAAGAACCAAGGTCACACAAGAAGCTGAAGCACATCAAGCTACGTTTCCACGCTATTCGAGAACATGTCCAAGATGGTAACATAAAGATTTGCAAAGTACACACATATCTGAATGTGGCGGATCCGTTGACTAAACCTCTCCCGAGGGCAAAACATGACCAACACCAAACTGCCATGGGTGTTCGGTATATTACCATGTAATCTAGATTAGATGACTCTAGTGCAAGTGGGAGACTGTTGGAGATATGCCCTAGAGGAAATAATAAATGTAGTTATTATTATATCTTTGTGTTTATGATAAATGTTTACATTCATGCTATAATAGTATTAACAAGGAAACATTAATACTTGTGTGATTTGTAAACTTAAATTGAAGTTCCTAGTAAAGCCTCTTCATAATACAAGCTTGTTGGTTAATAAATGGTTGTGGTTTCCCTATCATGAACATTGAGATGTTATTAACAACAAGATCATATCGTTAGGAGAATGATATGATGGACATACTCCTATATATAAGCGTAGCATAAAGATCAAGTCATTTTAATAGTTCAATTGCTATATGCTTTTCTGATACATAGTAACCTAATTCCTTCGACCATGAGATCATGCTTATCACCATCACTGGAAGGATGCTTTGATGACATCAAACACCACACCGTAACTGGGTGGCTATAAAGGTGGCATTGAGTGTTCGGAAAGTATTGGTTGAGACACATGGATCAAGAGTGGGATTTGTCCATCCATATGACGGATAGATATACTCTGGGCCCTCTCGGTGGAATGTCATCCAATTAGCTTGCAAGCATGTGGTGGCTCACAAGGTATCACATATCACGGAGCGAGAAGAGTACTTATCGATGTGAGGTTGAACTAGGTATGCAGAGATACCGACGATCAAAACCTCGGATAAGTAAACTATTGTGAGACAAAGGGAAATTGCTATCGTATGTAAGTGGTTCATTCGATCGCAAAGTAATCGTAGAAATATGTGAGAGCCATATGAATTTTCAGATTCCTCTATTGGTTATTGTTCGGAGAAGTGTCTCGATCATGTCCGCATAATTCACGAACCGTAGGGAGACACACTTAAGGATTCGACGTTGTTGAGTAGTTATAGAATGATGAGTAAGAGACCGAATGTTGTTCGGAGTCTCGGATGGGATCCGAGATATCACGAGGAGATCCGAAATGGTCCGGAGAATAAGATTCATATAAGGAAAGTCCTGTTTCGGGGTTGGAGAATGGTTCCGGTGTTATCATCGGGAATGTTCTAGAAGGTTCCTAATGTCAGCACTCGGAGGGAAGGGTACATGAATGTGTCATAACAAGTTGGAGTGGTTGCATCATGTACTAGGTGTCATCGCTGAACAAAATAAAGGGTTAAATCAAATCCTAGTTTGAAAAGTCAAACGCCAATTTGAAAAGTCAAACGGCTATTTTGTTTGGTGGAGGGAGAGTAGGAAACTTACTTGGGGAGGAAGTCCCTCTCCCTCCACCGCCGGCCAAGGAGGCCGAGTTGGGGAGGGACTCCCCTCCCCTTGGCCGCGCCCTCCCACCTATATAAGGAGGGGCAGGGTTGCCCCTCCTAGACACACACCTTGCCCCTCTAAACCCTAACCCTAGCCGCCGCCCACCATAGCCGCTGACCTAGGGTTTCTCCCAAGCCGCCGAGTTGGGGCTTCTACTTGCCCTAGCCGCCGGCCTAGCTCCCTCTACTTGGTGTGTCTAAACCCTAGATCATCGAGGGCTCTCTCATATTCCACCATACTCGCTCCGGCTTAAGGCGAAGCCCTACAAGATCTCCCCTCTACTTCCGGTACCACGCCGTCGTGCTGCCGGAATCGCGAGGAGAGTGCTACAACCTCCGCTGCCTGCTGGAACATGGGACAGGAAGGTCTTCGTCGAGTACCGAACGTGTGACCGACTGCGGAAGCGCCATTCTTGAGCGCCGGAAGGATCGTCTACACGATCTTGAGATCGGCAAGAGTACGACTACATCACCCACGAGAATCCGCTCTCGTTAAACACTTTGGAATCTTCGAGGGTGAGTTATTCTATCGACTCGTTGCTACAATCTAGTAGATAGATCTTGGCTTGTTTGTTTGTATGCGGTAGAAAATTTTGTTTTCCATGCTACGAACCCCTACATGTACCACAAAAATCTTGCAAATAAGAGCTGACCCCTTTCTTGCCCACACTCCTACAATTCTAACTGGCACCTATCATAAGAATTTGGAGTTTTTCTTCCTAACTCTCGATCCAGTCAATACTCCACAGAGGGTGGTGGATGGCGCTGCGTCAACATGGAGCGCTTCGTTGGGAAACCCCAAGAGGAAGGTGTGATGCGGCACAACAACAAGTTTTCTCTCAGTAAGAAACCGAGGTTATCGAACCAGTAGGAGGAAGGAAACACCCCAAAGGTATTGCAAGCAACGTGGAAATATGCACAACACAAACTCAAGACTTTGCCCAACTAACAGTGAGGTTGTCAATCTCACCAGTTGATGTAACAAAGGATTAACTATATGGTGTGGAAGTGAAAGTGGTTTCAGCAAGTAAACAGTAATAGTGGAAGATGTATCAATGGTAAAGATTGGACCGGGGTCCATAGTTCACTAGATGTGTTCTCCTTAGATAAAAAAAACATGGTATGATGGGTAATATTACAGCAGGGCAATTGACAGGACTGAGCAAGGCATAACAATGCAATAATAGACAAAAAGATCCTATGCGATTCGATTGGGCAATACAACAATATACATAGACCGCCATCCAACTTCATCTATGACTAGAAGTCCACCTTCCGGTTATCATCTGAACACCCTCCAGTATTAAGTTGCAAGCAACAGACAGCTGCTTTAAGCAAAGTGTGTAAGGTAAACAATCCACTTGTTCCATGAACAAGAGACCGATGTTTTCTCCCTAGTGGAAACAGCACATCTACTACCGTAGAGATTTCTGTCACTTCCCTTGATTAAGTAGAGGCATGAACCCACTATAGAGCATAAATACCCCCTCTTGGAGTCACTAGCAACTACTTGGCCAAGATAGCTACTAACAACGGAGAGCATGCAAGATCACAAACAACATAGACATGATAGAATCAATAAGACAAAACCATTAATCAATCTGACATAGTAATCTCAATATCCATCGGATTCCCGCAAACACAACATGCATGATTATAAATAGATGAGATCTTGATCATGAACGAAGCTCACAAGATCTAGACATGAAAGCACAAGGAGTAGATACAACCATCTAGCTACTACATGCACCCATAGTACAAGGTGGAACTACTCACGCTTCATACCGGAGGCTGGCATGATGAAGAAGAAGGCCTCCGAGATGACCCCCCCCCCTCCAGAAGGGTGCCGGGAAGAGCTTTAGCCCCCCCCCCCCCCCGATCTAGGGATGATGGTTGTGGTGGCTACAGACGGTTTCGTGCAATATTGATCGGGTCCTTAGGGTTTAGGCATCGGGGTCTTCTTATAGGCGAAGAGGCGAGGCTGGGAGGCGGCCAGGGGGGCAGGGGGCCCACACCCTAGGCCGCGCCTGGGGTCGGTGGCCACCCTGTGGCGCCCCTCCGGCTCTCCTCTGGACTCCGTGTTCTCCTCGGTGAAATATTGACTTTGGCTTTTGTCCTGTCTAATTCCGAGAATATTTCCTTACTAGCTTTTCTGGAACTGAAAACAACAGCAAACATGCAACTGGCATTGTGACAACTTGTTAATAGGTTAGTACTAAAAAACATATGAAAAGCACCTCAAAGTGTGGACAAAACAAAGCAAAGTAGATACTAAACAAGCATGGAACATCAAAAATTATAGATACGTTTCTGACGTATCAGTGGTTTATATTGGATTTCACCAAGGTTGCACTTGATTTGGATTGTACACCTTTATGGTCCGTTCGGTAACCCACCGATCCGTGTAATTCCCTAGCTCCGCTCCGCTCCGAGCGAGTCAGGTTCTCCCGATCGAGACGAGGGAGCGATTGGCGTTCGTCTCGCTCCGCTCTGCAAGGGCATGGGCTGCTAGCCAATTCTATACATATAAAGCCCGTTTGCACGGTAACATGCATATCAGGCCTGGTGGGAGATGGGATGAATAGACGATCAGGAGAAGTTTTTTCTGTTTCACGTTAGAGGCCAGCTCGAGTAGTACAGCCGACGCCGGGAGAATCACCATGGATTCAGGGACTTGGCGTAGGGCCCTTGCACCGACAGGGAGATCTTGGAGCCGGCAGCGGCAAGCTCGTGAATTGGTCTCCTGGCGGCGGCAGATAGCATAGACTCGATTCATGTCGTCCGCAAGCTTCTGCAGGCAGGTCGATTTGGTCTCCGACGGGCGTGAATCAAGTGGTGGCAAGGGTGAATCGGGGAAATCTGTGTTCAGACTTCAAACCCTATGGCACCTGTGCAGCTGTGCTCGGGAGGAGGAGTCCGTATGTGTACTGGTGTACCGCTTCGATTAACTTATCGGTGACATATCGATGTAATTCCTAGCCACTCCGTGATTTCCAATTACGTGGATCGTCGAAACAGTCGCTCCGTATTTTTACGCTAAACACCTGAGCGCTCCTTCAGTCTAGATCCGCGGAACATACGCGTTCGGGGCAGCTCTTCTCGCTCCGCTACCAGAGTTGCGAGCCGGAGCGTTGCCGAACAGGCTCTTAACCAGCGACTTCTCAGCAGACCTTGCTTTTTTCCTATTCCCCTTGGACAAAATAGGAGTAAAACCATTTGAATCATCTTCCTCTTCCCTCTAACAAATCCCCAGGCCACCAATATGATCTGTTTCTAACACCCTACTATCCAACTGCACCTGCTTATTAGAAATACTATGCCTAAGAATTTCTAAATCTTTTGTGGCATCATTTTTCAAGAGTGAAAGTATTATAATATACTCCCATCCCAAGAGCTTTAACCATAATATCATCATTGTCATGAATATCAAAAGAATTAGAGGAAGATAGATTTGTACCTTCTAAGTTTCTAATGCTAGCTTGTTCTCTAGATTTATCTTCAATTCTCACCTGGACATCAACTTGAGTAGCCAACCTTGAGCTTGTCCTTGAAGGCTGAGGATCTTGATGCCTTTCCAAATTTTCTTCTCCTTCTTCTTTTCCACTGGAAGTAGCATTTTCCACCTCCTGAGTAATCATTACTTCCACTTTCGCCATTTCCCGAGTAGTAAGAATTTTAGGTTGTGACCCATCCAACTGAATAACATCAGCACGCATTCTTTCATCTGGAGCACCTACAACCATCACTAACATTTTATGATAAACATACTGAGTATCATCCTCCGTATCTATAGTATTGTGTGATGAAACAACAAAATTACCCGAACTATCATCAGTCCCAAAATCCACTTCCTCTTCTTACTCATTCTCTTCATGTTCCTCAACAAGATCAAGCAAATGACCATATTCTTGCCTTGTCATGAAAGATTTATCACTGTTAGAATTGGACAAGTCCCTCACAAACTCTTGGAAACCAGGGTTAGGCTGAAGATTAAAATTGTCCTGATCATTTTGGTTCAAAGCCTGAGCCTCCTGTATTACCACATCATTTACCACAAAGGCCCCCACCATAGGAATCTCCATATTCCCAGATCCCACATTTTGAGTACTCTACAAGTGTATCACTCCTAGGTTAGTAAAACCAGACAGATTGTTTTGTCCATATCTCTACATCTGACTACTAGTCCCCTAATTGTTACCATAGAAGATTTGATTCATTGTAGTACCGAAAGAAATACCAGTACTGACCCCCTCATCATAATACATGGGTTCCTTATCTTTCCTCCTATTGTCATCATTTGTTATCCCTCCTCACACTCCCCTGAATATTCCTTTTGCTGATCATTGGTACAACCAAACCCATTATCAGTGTTTGTATTCCCATTGTTTCTTTGAGTCCGCCCCTCCCTCTGCCTACTCTATTCCAGATTCACACGAGTATCAGGATCCCTTTTCCCATGAGCACCTTCATTATCATTAGCCACATCCGTAGCATAATGTGAAGAAGGATTGGTATTGGGATCAAACAGTTCTCTGGTATAAGTGGATTCATAGAAACCTTTCTTCAGTTCAGATTCTCTTGTATTTGGAATCAAAGTGACATCCTTACACCAAAGCTTCACTCTCACATAACCAAAGTTCCTGATTAAGTTCTTATCTAGATCTAAAGGCTTAGCTGCTAAACTGGCAACATAAAATATGGTAGACATGTCTATATTTCATAGGAATGCCTCTAATTCCGACCCAAGCCTCTTCCATCAAAGCATTTGGTTCAATATCTCACCAGAAAATTTATTGATATCAAGAACAACACAAGGCTTGGTTTTCATCACAATCCCACCAAAATGTGAGAGCTCTTCAATACATTTAGCATTAGGGAATCTCATCTGAAATTCAGACTCAGTTACCATTTTAGCAAAGAACCTCCCATTCAACTTTAGAGAATCAGCCCAAACTTGGAATTCATATTCCAAATCCCTCCCATTTGCATATCCCTGAACAACTGTAATCAAGGCATAATGTAACTGGTCTTGAGGCCTAATCTCATGTTCAACAACATGAATAGAATAAAAGCCATGATCAAAATCCGAACTACCATAATAAGGAGCCGCATAGTCCCAAGGATCCCTCTTTTGACATAAACCAGTGTCATGATTTCCACCACAATTCAGGCACCCTTTATCTAGATGTTCCTTGAACTCAATTATGTCTTCGGTAATTGGAACATCAATAGGAACATTGACAACAGTCAAAAGTACAAAGGACCCTGCCTGTGTAATGTTCAGAAGCGAATTCGAAGTCCTCGCTAATTGAACAACATATTAGGAACAGAAGCAACAACAATCTCAATATTACTTCTTGCATTCACGGTTGGATTGAGAGAAGTAGAGCCAACTTGAATTGAAGAACTGGTCCCCTCTATTTGCTAGATAAAGGAACTTCATGACGAATCTCAGCTGACTGATCCGACGCTGCCGAAGTATGAGGATCTGTAGCGGCTGTGGAAATCGAATTTCTAGCCCCCGCCAGTCATCTCCCTTCTGTGGCTCCAACGATCCATGTTCAGATTCGCTGACTCTTCTCGATGGTGTTGCTCGACCAACGCCCTTTCCCAGGCTAATCTCTCTGTCTCCCTGGTTCTATCAGATCTACGCCTTTCATCCTCTCGACGATGTTCCTCTTCTCATCAATGCTCCTCCTTAGAACTGTGCCTATCCTCACTTGCTCTGGTCGGTCATCATCTCTACATCTTACCTCTTCCCTTCGCCATGCCTCCTCCCTTTCTCGTTCCCCATTCCATCTTCTCTCATCTTCTATGCGAATTGGCCCAACTCCCAGTCTTGTTCTGGCGTCGGCATACTGTCTCGGCCTCATGAAATTATTTTGAGGGGGAGATCTTCTCGGGCCATCGAAATTCCCAAATCTATGATCCATGAATGACCTTGAAGCAACAACTTGTGCAAAGGATCTAATATCTCCAGATATCACTCATCTACACTCTAATGGCATCACCACTGTCGGGGTCGAGAGGGGTCGAGTATGTGGAGAACTAACAAAGAAAATCCTACACTGTCGTCTAGGGTTTGCAATTGAAGGATAACCACCACTCCACCTAGGAACGTGACAACGAGGAGAAACATGAGATAAAAAATGTGTATCCAAACCTGGAGGTGTCTCTAGATCCATCCATCCTTTCATGGGCCTGATCGAGACGAACCACATCACACAAACACACCAAGGGCGACATACAACATGTCCATGGCGGTGTACCGAAAGCCAACATGCACCTACCATCCACCTATGGTCCAACATGAACCACAAAACAGGGAAACCTGATGGTGCACCCGGAGACTATGCTGGCAATCAACGGCGATAGCGTAGAATCAAGCACTACCCCTTCCTGTCCTCCAAAATCAGATCCGCACCCCCTGAGCTCACCACAAAACCTGCCTCTCTCCTGAGTCGAGAAGAGCGGTTCGCAGAATGGAAGATCACATGCCACCGTTGTTGCATTGACGGAGACAGCGACGAAAGTGGCAAGGGAGATAGGAAAAGTGACGATGGTTCTCCTGGAGTACCGTGCAAGGCACTGCTTCGATCAGACATCTCCTCTCATGTGCATACCATTGCCAACTTACGAAAAGCTAAACTGTGTACTTATGGTAAGTGTAGGTGTTCTAGACTTTGTAGGACCATGCCCCATCATTTTAACCATTGGATGTAGATGTCAATTCAAGTTCTAACTTGGATAGTAGAGAGTAGGATCAACTGGAAAGTTGACCATTGTTGGTAGATTGGATTGCAATGGCGGTGTTGGGCTAGGGATAGGATCTACTTGTTGGCAAGGTGAAAGCGAATCAGTATGAGGCATAACTTCCGTGTTGGACAAATAATAAATTTAACCATACATCTCAAAGATGTATGATTCATACTAAGACACCTAGAGCAAGCCCAAACTTTGTCTGCCATTTCATTAATCCTCTATTCAAAATCATCAACTATTAGCCCATCAGTAGCAGGTTGCAGCTCGACTTCCCCATCATGAGACAAGTTTGTATCTGAAAACCCACCAAGAATTAAGGAGGGGTTGCCGCCTTAGCTATGGCAGGTGTTATCTAACAATGACTTTGCACCAAAGTCTCTGGACTATAAGAATTTTGCTGAATTTGCTAAAACTGAATGCATGCCGAAGGTTCAGTATTCTGTAAAGATGCAAGAATAATCACCGCCGGCCAAATCTTCTGAACCTGATGAGCATCCAAAGAAGGTCTAGGGTAGGCTTAGAAACGAAAAACTTATTTTTCTTATGATGAAACATCCCTCCTGGGAAGAAATTTCTGAATCCAAAATTACCATTATTTTTGTTTGAAACAACAGTCCACTACTTGTCAGATTTACGTTGCCACTTATTATGTTCCCACATCCAGTTTGTACCATCGAAGCCCCACATGTGGAAATGAAATTTAAAAAGATTTGAGCTTTAAAAATGAAAGTCCACTCACTTTGAAGAGACAAAAAAGGAGAGAACTCGATCTCTAATCAAAGAGACTTTTAGTTCTCCGTAGAACCCTCTAATAGCAGCTTCGAATGCAAGGCTAACAATATCTTCATCCCAACGAAAGGAGGCATGCCCAAAAGATACTACCATGATAAGATGTGCAGATCCCACAAATGGATGAACAACATATTGAAAGCAATCTCACTTTTTTTGGCAAAATTAATACCAGAGAAATATCATTGTCTAGGGTTTTTAATGCATGCACCACCATAACAGAAGGATCTATGGCATGATCATCTAGTAAACGACTATGGTCAAAATCACTACTGATCACCACAAGAATATTATTATCCATAGGAACAGTGGCGGAGGTAGGATTCAATCAAAAGGGGGCCAAATGACGTATTTAGCATATAATAAGTGCGGACGATCAAGGAAATATTTACTAATTAGGCCCTCTAATCACCTCTAGAACCATAAATTTAGCTTGATACACGTTGGCACAGGGGGGACTTGGCCCCTGCTCGTCCCCTAGCTCCGCAACTGCATAAGAATACCATCTTGCACAAATAGTTCTACTGGAACCTTGATACGATGACATATGAGATAAATCGCAGATCCAGATTGAAGTGGTTCTCGTACCTTCATATCCCTGCCGTCAATGACCTCCCAATTAAGCCAATTGATGAATGCTCCTAGATCTTGGCTTTACCATGCAAAACCTCGAATAGATGTGATCTTAACATTGATCAAGGAGGTGTGAATACAAATCCCTACAACTCTAAGAACTAGGATCTAGGAGAACCACTAATGGAAAAGAAAGATAGAGAGAAGACGGGGTGGAAGGTGGACATCGATGGCCACAGTGAACCTAGTGGTGGTATAGGGGACCCTAGATTGCCATGGGATCGTCTAGCCAAGAAAGTTGACCGCTAGGTTTCAAGTGGTCGAGAAATGCTTGGTAGCCTTGCTCAGGCTATTCTGATTTTGATTGTGGTTATTTTGTTTAGTATACATTTTATATAGATAATACATACTACTACATACTTCTATAGATCTTACAAACTAGTTTTGTGACTAATTCAGTAGTCATTTCAAAATACTAGTGTCGTGGTATTGCCGACGAGTACGCCATGGAGGGGTCCTCACAGCGCGTGTTTAGAGATGTGGGGGAAGGCGGGCGGTTGACGGGTACGAGGTAACACAGCTTACCCAGGTTCAGATCCCACAATGGTGGCGGAATCCTACTCCTGCTATAAATCACTATAAGGGCAATACACCGAGTTAGAGGGATTGGTTTGCTGTGCGATTGTATGCTAATCGATACTAGGTTGTCTGAGATTATGCCCTAAAGGCTCCCGTAGGCCCGACTTATATAGTCGCCAAGTCCTAGGGTTACATGCAAAGTCCTAGCCGGACATGTTACAGAGTTCTACACTACTTACAACTAGTCTAGCGTGTCTTGCACTCCAAGACTCCGGATACGTTGGTGAATCCTCCGTAGCCTTCCTTTATCAGGCATGGGCCTCCCTTCTGGATCCATCTAACTGGGCCTCCCAGCAGGCCACGGGCCATACTACCAACTGTGGGTCACCCGGGTTATCCGGATAGGAGACATGCTATGAGGATATCCATATAGCATATCCCCAACAACTAGTCTATTTTGGTCTCCCTACAAAAAAAAAGTATGATAATAAATGTCGGCCAGCCAGCGGATCTAGACTTGTGTTTCGCAAGTAAAGGCCAGTCGTCACAAAAAAATAATGATCACTATCACCGTAGATGAAGTGTCAAGTGGTCTTTGATTTTTCAAATTCCCGCCTTTCTTTGTTTCTACCACTAATAAGTTTAGGCGAGGACACTTTTCTTATACAGCTAATTATTTTATGGTGTTAACTTGTTCTTATACAAATGTCAATTAACTAACTTCACTCTTCAGTTTCATATAGATAGGATATCAAGCTATTCCCATTCAAAATCCATCATAAATTTACACTTGTTGCTATTGTGATGTTTTGTTAATATACTTTATAAATAAAAATGCATTACACGGTGTGACAGAAGTGTCACGACGGTAACGATATATATTAGATCAGATTTTGGTGATACCGCATAAAAATGTAGAAGCGTATATATGTTGTTATAATCATGCATACATTGATTTTGGAGACATTCCAAAGTTTCCATTTATTTTGATTACAACTGTATAGGACAGGAAAGCCTTATTTTGCGTATTTTTGACTTTTCGAACCTTCGTGAACTTTAAAAGACCCAGGATTTTTTATGCGGACATTTTTATTAAGAAGATTTCCATGAGCACTTGGATTGGGATAGGGGCTACATGGGGCCCAAAGTTGGGCCCATGGCATGGCTAGAAAGTCCAGTTGCGCCATGGGTCCCACTTTAGCCCTCTCGGCTCTGATAGTGTCCATCTTCACGTCATTCTCTTCGGTTTGATCTAAAAACGACTATATATATGGTCCCTTTCATGATCTCGCAAGGAGATGGAGAAGATAGACGGAAACATACATAACCAGATACAGAAGGTAGTAGCTTTGAAGATTGGAGGGGAAAACATCGTCGAATTCATCGTCGATTGTATCTCCAACCTCTCCAACAACACCTCCATTATCTCCATCATGAAGAGAGAGCAGTCCAACCCTAGACTACAGGTTTATGGAAGTAGCTTGATCTATATCTTGTGCTATGATTGTTTTTGAACCATATGACTTGCCCTACATGATTATGGTCATATATATGTAATTCCTTTATGGTAGCTCTTGGTTTTATGAGATGATTATATGAGATTGCAAGTTTGATTATGTGTATGTTGTACCAATAGATGCATAAGTTTATCCCTCCTTGTATACATCTTCTTATCAAACTAGTATGCTAGGAATAGATGGAGCAACGGGTAGTAGAAACTAGATAGTTACAGAAAATTTGGGATCTAATATGGTTTTTACCTTTCTTTATTACCTCACTAGGGAGAATGGAATGCCTTACGCTATGTTCACCTACTGATAGAAAAGATGCTCATTTGTTCGAGGTAGTATATTGTTTGTTCAACATCATGTGAAAGTATGTAAGGCTACTCTGTTATTATCTTAATTCTAGTATGAGGAGTTTTCCCTTGCTAGAGGAGTATGAGGAAGATGTGTTGCTTGGCTCAAGTTGATTGTATCAATCCAAATGGGACTAATGCCAATGATAAGGTGATGCTTACTTGTATTTTAATTTTTCTTGATGTTGCTTGATGCTTACTTGTATTTTATTTTTAATTTAAAAACTTCTCAAAAAAATCATGGTCAAACCAAAGAAAAATAAGATGGGAATCTGTGGATCCATGGAAGCCCTTAACTTTACGACATTGTTGGAAAATTCTTCAGAATGATTAGAAATGGAAAAAATCGCGCTCCAATGAAATCCCAAACAAGAGGAAGGATCCCTCTAGCTTGGTTAGAGAGGCTTTTTTGGTGGGCATCGACGATCATGGATCTAGTAGCCCCACTCCGTCTCTCATCGGTAAATAGAGATAGACCCGGTGGAAGGAAGAAAGCAAAGAGTAAGGGGTGAAGGTAGGAGGCTAGGGAAGTACAAAGAGTCATTATACACCAAGATGGAGGCGAGGAGGAAAGAAATTTCTTTACAAAGGAGGCACTTGAAGACCAAGGAATTGGAGCGGAGGAGGGAGGCTGGGGAGAAGAAGGTCGTGGTCGAAGGGAAGAGGTTGGCGGGCGAGGAGAGGAGGTGGTGATGCAGCCCGACCTACGGTCGTTACCACATCATGGTCTCCAACTTACGCCAAGTCGTCATGGACTCCAAAGGTGAATCTGTTCCTCTATGCGAGCCCACTTCCTACCCTATTGAATGGTATGCTACTTCATACTCCATCACATATGCATGATAGGTTCACACCGACAAGTACGGAGGCAAGGGAGGAAGCCCGGAACATCAAGCCCGACAAGACGGAGGCTTGGAAGAGGAGACGGAAGAAGCCACGGCTGAACCACTAGAGTCTCCGGCCTACACCGGAGTCTCTAGTCCTGCTACACCGGAGTCTCTGGTCCTCACACCGAGTCTCGGACCGACTGACCCCAAAGAATCACCCAGAGATCTATATGCCTCCCAGGAGACGACAGGAGATAAACCGAGTCTCGGCCCACTGCAGTCTCCGGCCCACCACACCAGAGTCTCCGGCCCACAATATGGGCTTGCCCGCCGCCAGCTGGGCCTTTGGCCCATGTACCCCTCTAGCTCGTCCAAACCCTAGTTTTATCCCTAAACTACCCATGTTTATGTGGCTGGCCTATAAATAGAGCCCCCACCCCTTCATGTATCCCTTAGGCATAGATGATAGACTAAAGACAACCCCCTTGTGTGGAATCTCTAGTTTTGCCTCATCCCCTTTACCAAGGGGACTGACTATCGTCACCAACCTCGATTGGACTTTGCATCACGCATCCATCGTTGAACAAGTCCTTGGAGTTCGATGTCTCGTCTCCAAGTTGTCAAGGCCCTCCACAAGGTGTTCTTCCCTCTCCGATGTGGATTTTAGGGAGCACGTTGACCGATCTTTCCTTGCGAGGATTCTATCGGACCGGTGGCCGCCGTTTGGGAGCAATCGGCCTTGTATCGTGTGAGTTTTGCGTGTGTTCATCGTGTTCTTCACGAGGTGTGTGTTTGCTTCCGCTACCTTCTCCCTTTCCCCTCGCTTTACCATCGATTTGACCACGAGATCCGTGAAGATCGGGCCACCCAAGAGGTTAACCCCTTCATCATCTGGTATCAGCAGCTTTTGGTTGCCACGGATTTCTCATCGATTTGGTCTTTTCCCCATAAATTCGAAAATTCCACCAAAAACAGCCCCAGTTCGTGTTTTGGATCGATCTGTGATTTGAGTGAGGTTTGGTAGGTTTTGATCCGTGGATTACTTGCTAAACTTGTTGATCTACCTTCCCCTGCGTTCCCATGGCCTAATTCCTTGATTTTCCACATCAATTTGAGGTTTTGGTTCGAGTTTTTCCGTCCAAAACGCGTCCCGTTCGAGTTCGACGCCCCGAATCTCGACGAGTCTCCGCCTAAGCCGAGTTTCCGGACTTTGAGCTCCGCATCGAGTCTCTGCACTCCGCATCGGAGTCTCCGCCTCCCCGCATGTAAAAGCGTAGTATGATTTTGAGCATAACTTTTGCACTTGAACTTGGATTTTGGTGTTCTTTAGCTCGTTTCGAAGAGAAGAAGGAGCTCTATATCATCATCTGCGTTGTTCATGCTATCTACTCCATCCAAATTCTGTGAGCAAGGCGGAATCCAACAATAAAGGGTGAAGATCGTCGACGAAAGGTATAACATTCCGCGACTTTTCCCCACTTGCATTCCTTTGTGAACCCCACTATCTTTGCGATCAACAAACACCTATTGAGACTAGTTCCTCTTATGATTGCTTGGGCTATGCACATTTGATACCTTGTAGAATTCCGAGCAAACGTGTGAGCGTTATCTCATATAGTTATCTTGTATAGTTGTTGGCACAAGGAAGAGGCAAGTGAAAAATAAAAAGAAAAAGAGAAAAAAAATAGAAAAATAAATAAATATACATGTGCCTCATAGAATAGGAAGCGCAAGCTCTATGAACATCATATAGGTGGTACTTATTGTGCATATCTTGTAGCCCACCAATCTTGTGCAATCAGCGTCTCTCCTTGTACTTGTGTGACACTAGCTTTTAGTCTTCGCTAGGTAATCATTTGGTTCTTAGCTCACTTTCTCCGTCACACAAGTCCCATTTATCCCATCGTGTGTGTTTCCTTATACATATTTCCTATCTTGTGGATTGACTTGTTTGCTTCGTGATCATTGTGGTTCTTTACTTGCCATTACAACATCTTGATTTCGGATTGGTTCTTGACATGCCACTATACATACCTATCCACCATAGGCCTTGTGTGTGTGTGTGTGTTTTGGTTAGTAGTTGGTTTTGGTGTTCCGCGTGAACTTCACTTTGCTTGGTTTATTGCTCTCAAGTGTGGCCACTTGCACGATACGATCTTCCAAGGTAAAGTAAGGTTCGACGTTGTATCCCTAACACCTTCTACCACTTCCATATATAACACATGGTCTTGTGAAGCATGTCTAGGGACTCCGGTACCGAGAATGATATCTATGAAGAATCCATGATGAGACACCATGACTACGACTCCACAAGTATATAGGACATGACGGAGCACAACATCGAAAATGGCTCCTCATGCATGGAGAATATGGAGCACTACACCGACAATCGCTCCACATGCTTGGGTGATATGGAGTACTACACCAACAATTACTCCCCAAGCATGGACGACTTCGAGTGTGACATTTACGACGCGTCGCCAAGCATGGAGGACACGGAGAACTTCATCGACTTTGATGGATCCTCCATGAGCCATGAAGAATTCCTCCACCGTGTGGAGATGGAAGCCTACTATGCCAAGCAAGCGGAGGCGCATCGTCAAGATTCCATGACCTTCAAGGCCAAGCGTGCCACACCAAAGGGGACCACCTACTTCGATGATCCACCTCCAAGGCGACAAGCGCCACCACATAGATGGCGTCAAGCGCCACCATCTCCAAGGCGCCAAGA
This sequence comes from Avena longiglumis, assembly GCA_030063025.1. Taxonomy (NCBI): domain Eukaryota; kingdom Viridiplantae; phylum Streptophyta; class Magnoliopsida; order Poales; family Poaceae; genus Avena; species Avena longiglumis. The sequence goes on along the minus strand of CP125973.1, from coordinate 96,870,270 downwards.
TCCATCACCTCCAAGGCGTCAAGCTCCACCAGCTCCAAGGCGCCAAGCTCCATCACCTCCAAGGCGACAAGCTCCACCTCCTATCCAAAGAAGATTGGCTTCCAAACATCATATACATCAAGAGGCGCCAAGAAACAAGAATCTTCATCAACAAACATCCTCTCATGAGCATCGATACCATAAAGAGGATACAAGACATCGTCAAAGGCATCTTCGCCATAAAGACGAAGAATCCGTGATGAGCACCAACCTTAATGCTCAAGCAAGCTCAATAAGGCACCACAAGCACAAGAAGAGTGCGAAGGAAAATGATCATCGTCGTGAGTGTCATGTGGACGACCAAATGCACCACCTACATCAACCATCGGAAAGGCATGCCAATGACCTCCGTCGACACCATCATATGGCACCTTCAACTACTCGTGCCACCACCACAATGGCACCAAGAGCAAGCCTTCCTCCACGCCATCAAGCTTTAACGCCTACGCTTGACTTCCGCGACCTCGCGAACGAGGAAAGTGTAAACCTCTACTTCACCAAGTTGGATAGCATGAGCCTACGAGATGGCCACAAGATGGTCGAGCATGGGATTTTCCCTTCGACCATGGAGGAGAGCGATGATGACCATCTTATGGCATCCAACCTTGAAGGCGACAAGGTCAAGAATGGTGAGCATGGGATTTTCCCTTCACCAAAGGAGGCGCATGGAGTTGAGGAAACCGAGCCTATCCCCATGTGCCTGAGTGATGATGTGGTACCAATCCCAAGTGAGTATGAGAGCCACTTAGCCCACTTGAGTGAGAACAAGAGTGCGATGAGTGGCTCCACCTTATGTGAGATTGAGTGCTTCCACTTGGAGGGCAAGAGCGATACTCCTAGTGAGTTGAGAGTGGTAGTTGATAGGTCAAGTGACACCGTTTCGATTTCTAACAACTTAACCTCTACCTCTAGTGTGTTCTCTTGTGTTGTGCTAGGTTCCATGGAGGAAGACGCGCCAAGCCATGAAGCAATGATGCCTCAATTGGAGAAGATGTACATGGTGCATGAAGATGATGTTATGCCATGGATACATCAAGAAGACGAAGTCGTCCACAAGGAGGCCACTACTTCCACAACACCCACTTCATATGAGAGGTATGACCAAGGTAACAATAAGGGTGTTGATGATTCCATGATCCCACTAGTGTACATGATGAATTGTGAGGATATGCATGTTATGGATGATACTTGTGACATTACATATGCTTCACTCATATTCCCATGTGATGATTTGCCTTTGCATCATATTGATCATGTGGAATTGTTTGATTGCGATATCATTGCCATAAACATGCCATGCTATGCATCTTGTGTGTATCCTCCAATTGCTTCGGACTTGCCTTGTCATTCTAGTCATTCAATTTCTCCCGTTGCTTGCGATAAGATGAATGCTTGCTATTTCACTTGTTTTGCTTGCACCAATATTGATTATATGCGTTATAATGAGATGGCCCCCCATAGCTTTCTCATTTTTTGGAGATTTTGATGATTGCCATGATAAGCATGTTCCCCACTTGCATACTCACCATGCATCTATTTTATACTTGATTGACATTAATGGTGATGTGCACAAGAAGAGATACGTCATGATGGATGATGTGTATCTCTACCATGCACACACATTCTTCCTTTTGTGTATGATGTGTGTAGGTACCCGCACTATCATGTCAAACTCGGTTGAGCACGAGTTGACAAAAAGAGCTCTTGAGAGCATTCCACAAGTGAGTTCAAGATCGAACCCAGCTCTGATACCTTTTGCATGCTTCGCATCTTTCATGTTGGCAAATTGCTCTTTCCTATGGTTTGATTGCAAGCATGTTGATGGTATTATCTCTCCTTGTGGCATTCATGTTTCTTCGCTTTTGGATAATGATGCTTTGTGTGTTGCAACAAAAATGTTGAACATTTTATCTTTCTGATGTTTTGTGTGCAACCATAATGCCATTAAGAGCATGTATGGTCATGAGAGCTTCCGAGAATCTTGTCTTGTTGTTGCAACAAACATAAGGACCACTTGCTATTTCATTTGGTTTGTTTGCAAACATGTCGTTTTTGTTTCCACTTGGGATACTCATATTCCCATGATACTTGATGTTGATGATATGTGTATGGCATCCAACATATTGAACAATTTCTCTTTCCAATGGTTGGTTTGCACACATAATGATGTTGCTTTGGATATTTGTCCTCTTGTGTTTTTGCCGAATTCTCCTATTCTTGCATCAAAGATGTTGATTGAAATTTTGATCCAATGCTTTGAGTGCCCCACTACTACGTTATATGGAGTTTTTGGGTTCCCACATTTGGAGGATGTTTGAATGATTTTCATGCAATTTGACCTTGCATATGCATTCCATTTGCTATCCTTGTATTGTACTAATAGTGTTGTGAACAAGAATGGACATGCCACATTTGACATGCTCCTCTATCACGCACAAAAATATTTTGCTTGGTCTTTGTTGTGTGTAGGTACAAATGCATACACGTCAACCTCTACCAACCACGTGTTGACAAGAAGAACCGAGGAGAGTTACCTATGTCTACCCTTCATCGAGCTATCTCTACAAGATAAGGTGACTTCCTTCTACTTGAGTACTCATGCAATAATCTTCATGAATTGGCTACGCTTTGAGTGTTGCTTAGCTTTTGTTGTGAGCTTTGTAGGCTTCAAGGAAGGTGAAGGAACATTGAAGTGTTGTCAAGTCAATCTTCCCGAGGACGACTATATGGTGAACCCCAGGATCAAGGATGTCCTTCGACCTCTTCTACTTCGTGATGAACATGGAGAGTCGAGGACGACTCTTTTTGAAGGGGGGGAGATGATGCAGCCCGACCTACGGTCGTTACCACATCATGGTCTCCAACTTACGCCAAGTCGTCATGGACACCAAAGGTGAATCCGTTCCTCTATGCGAGCCCACTTCCTACCCTATTGAATGGTATGCTACTTCATACTCTGTCACATATGCATGATAGGTTCATACCGACAAGTACGGAGACAAGGGAGGAAGCCAGAAACATCAAGCCCGACAAGACAGAGGCTTGGAAGAGGAGACGGAAGAAGCCACGGCTGAACCACCAGAGTCTCCGGCCTACACCGGAGTCTCCAGTCCTGCTACACCGGATTCTCTGTCCTCACACCGAGTCTCCTGACCGACCTCAAAGAACCACCCGGGACTCAGATGTATGCTTCCGAGACGACACCAAGATAGACCGAGTCTCGGCCTGCACGAGTCTCCGGCCCACCACATGTGAGTCTCCGGCCCACAAGATGGGCTTGCGCGCCGCCAGCTGGGCCTTCGGCCCATGTACCCCTCTAGCTCGTCCAAACCCTAGTTTTATCCCTAAACTATCCCTGTTTATGTGGCTGGCCTATAAATAGAGCCCCCACCCCTTCATGTATCCCTTAGACATAGATGATAGACTAAAGACAACCCCCTTGTGTGGAATCTCTAGTTTTGCCTCGTCCCCTTTACCAAGGGGACCGACTATCGTCACCAACCTCGATTGGACTTTGCATCACGCATCCATCGTTGAACAAGGCCTTGGAGTTCGATGTCTCGTCTCCAAGTTGTCAAGACCCTCCCCAAGGTGTTCTTCCCTCTCCGATGTGGATTTGAGGGAGCACGTTGACCGATCTTTCCTTGCGAGGATTCTATCGGACCGGTGGCCGCCGTTCGGGGAGCAATCGGCCTTGTATCGTGTGAGTTTTGCGTGTATTCATCGTGTTCTTCACGAGGTGTGTGTTCGCTTCCGCTACCTTCTCCCTTTTCCCTTGATTTCCCATCGATTTGACCACGAGATCCGTGAAGATCGGACCACCCAAGAGGTTAACCCCTTCATCAGGTGGACTGTCGAGGAGAGGTTTGCTGAGATTGAGGAGATGAAGGTGGTGGCCGAGGTGATGGCCAAGAGGATAGAGAATGATCAGAGGGTCATGTTCATGGATCCAAGCGGTTTAGATGAGAAGGGCTGGACATATACAGAGCTTTGCTATGACCAAATCTTGGCGTCAAGAGGGTTCTTCCCAAACAAGTGTGGCAATGATGGCATTTGTGTTTCTATTTATGTTAATTCGTGTTACGATGAAATATTCTGATTACCGTGTGTAGAAAATTTAGTTGATTCAGATCATATATGCAATGTGTAGGAGAGAAATAAGAGACAAGGAAAATGACCAAAACTTGGCAATCTAGTTTTAGGAATCCAATTATAGGAAGGCTTGCAAAGTTGATTTTTTTTGGATTGCTCATCCTTTTCTCACCTCTTCCTAGTTCCTATACCCGGTTTAGCAACCCAAAATATAGGACGTTTTTCAGACCTTCTTACCGAACATGGATTCTGTCAAATATCGGAGCTAGTTGATCCAGCCAACATTTCGTGGCTACTCCGCGTGGGTACTAGTACAATCAAAGTATCACCAATAACTGCATCTACGTCATAGCATCCATAAAACTGCACACCTACGATCATCAGGCAATCACGGCCGGCGGTGATCCAATCGTCATAGGAATGAATCATCCCCGCACGTCGGCCATGAACAGAGAATGATCCTCCGTGAATCTGCCCCTGAATCTTCCTCGCCGCCCAACGGCCCAATACCATACCAGCAGAGCGCGCACGCAACTACCTGGCAACCATCCCGAGCAGAATCTGACACGGCTCATCCGAGCTTTCTGTTACCGCCATTTAAACCTCCTCGTGCCGTTCCCGCCGCAAAGCAGATCTCCACACTCCTCGGTGGTCGATGATCGGTCTCACTCTCACCTCACCTACGTACGATCTCCACCTATAAATACACCCCCTCCTTTCTCTTCCACCATCATCGATCTCACACTCCAAGCAGTAGCTGGCTTGGTGATCAGATCAGTACTGCAGTACCACGACACTTACAATCCACTGTTACGTGGTGCTAGCAAGTACTGGTCGAACACCATGGGGCAACTCAGCAGGAACCTTCTTGTGGCGGCGGCCATGGTGGCGGCGGTGCTTGCGGTGGCGGAGCTGTGCAGCGCCATCCAGCTGGAGGACAAGGACCTGGAGTCGGAGCAAGCGCTGTGGGACCTGTACGAACGGTGGCAGACCGCGCACCGCGTGCCTCGCCACCATGCCGAGAAGCACCGCCGCTTCGGCACCTTCAAGTCCAACGTCCGCTTCATCCACTCCCACAACAAGCGCGGCGACCGCCCCTACCGCCTCCGTCTCAACCGCTTCGGCGACATGAACCGCGACGAGTTCCGCGCCACCTTCGCCGGATCCCGCGTCAATGACCTCCGACACGACGGCCCAGTCGCCCCCGCCATCCCGGGGTTCATGTACGGTAACGTCAACGCCGATGACCTGCCGCAGTCCGTCGACTGGCGGCAGAAGGGCGCGGTCACCGGCGTCAAGGACCAGGGCAAGTGCGGCAGCTGCTGGGCCTTCTCCACCGTCGTGTCCGTGGAGGGCATCAACGCCATCCGGACCGGCAAGCTGGTGTCCCTGTCGGAGCAGGAGCTCATCGACTGCGACACGGCGGACAACAACGGGTGCGAGGGCGGCCTGATGGATAACGCCTTTGAGTACATCAAGAACAGCGGAGGGCTCGCCACCGAGGACGCCTACCCGTACCACGCCGCCAACGGCACCTGCGATGCCGTGAAGGCGAAGAAGTCCCCCGTGCTGGTGCGCATCGACGGCCACCAGGACGTGCCGGCCAACAGCGAGGAGGGGCTTGCCAAGGCCGTGGCGAACCAGCCCGTGTCTGTCTCCATCGAGGCCAGCGGCCAGGCTTTCCAGTTCTACTCCGAGGGGGTGTTCACCGGCGACTGCGGGACCGAGCTGGACCATGGCGTGGCCGTGGTCGGGTACGGCGTGGACGACGACGGCACCGCGTACTGGACGGTGAAGAACTCGTGGGGGGCCGCGTGGGGAGAGAAGGGGTATATCAGGATGCAGAAGGATGGAGGCTCCGACGGTGGGCTCTGCGGCATCGCCATGGAGGCTTCCTACCCCGTCAAGACCCAGAGCAAACCCAGGCCCACGCCCAGGCGCGCGCTCGGGGAAAGGGAGTCCCAGTGATGAACTGAGATCGATGTATGTGTCCGTATAATCATTCCGAAGCTGTATTAGGGTGAAATAAGTTCAAAGTAGTTCTGCGCGCACGCAGCAAAAAATTAGGCTGGGTGCTCGTGTGACGAGGTCGATCGTTATCTATTTGGGTTTCTGAATGTAATGTACACCGCTGGTAATGTATGAGAGCTTGATAATGCCTTGCGTTCCTCCCAATTCAGGTCATAATGATTCGTGTTTGTGTCAAAGATGGAGGAACTCTTCATTTTCCACCTAAAAAAAGATGGAGGAACTCTTCCAGAAGCAGCCGAAAAAACAAATTCACGACAGCTTTGACGGGCTTATCCTGACCGCCCAACTGTGCACCAAGATTAGTGCAACCTCTTTAGCACTTTCCGGAAAACACCCCAAAGCTTTATTTATTTCATTATAGTAAGACCTTTCCCCTTCACATAACAAACCCTTGTGATTTCCATATTACAGAAATTAAGGATCACGTAATAATGTTACAATGAGAAATATTTAATGCATGGAAAAATGCATACAATTCTTTTTGTCAAATTCCTGCTTACTTTTACACAAACCATTCCTGATTAAACTATTTTTGACCATTCTGGATCATAGGCCATTCTTAATAGTAACTAGAAGTTGATGAACAAAAAAGATATGAGAATAAATTGTAATATTCGCCCATGAAGAAGCCATAAGTTTTGAAAGTTCGCATGTGAACATAAACTTCCAATCTAAGAGCAACATTTAGCTCCCCATCCGCCACAGGAGTAGCACCATAGTGCCAATAGAAACAAAGAAAGTGAACCAGGAAAAAGAAAACGGAGCACAAGGAGAGAGCAACGCCTAGGGATCTGATTTTCCAAGGAGGAGAACTTTCTAATATGGATGAAGGTCCAACAAATTGTCTCAAGAGGAGTACATAAGAAATCTTGAGATATAATACTGGCGGGACCTCAATCCTAACTTGTGGTTAGCCATCACAACCCCTTTTCGATAGTCGGTCGCTGCTTCCTTCCACAACCGACATGGGTAGTGCCTCCTCCCATGTGTGGTCACCGCCTTTTTCCTTTAATCACTTGAGATGGACGGGAGAACGATATCGCTGGCGTCAATGTCGTTCAACTCTTGCCTCCTTGTTTCCCTTTCGCCATCTCCGGCTTCGCAACCAGCCTTGACTCTGTCTCCTACTTCGCCCGATGGCGGTGGCATGGAGGAACCAGACTGGAAGAGGCCACATGGGTGGGCCCATTGCTCTACTTGCGGAAGGGTGGAGGGTGTCCGTGTGGATGGAGAATGTTAGAAAGAGGATAAGGAGGAAATAGAATAGGTGAAGATGAATTCTTGCACTTCGATGTCTATAGAGGTGCGAAGATAGACTTGGACAAGTTGTAATTGAAAAATGTACTCTGTGAGTCTTGAAACACTAACAATCATTGGTAATACCGAGACCTCCAAACATTGGTGGAAAAATTGTGGTCTAACTACCAGGTATCTCGCTCCTCCAGTAAAGTTCCGTATATGTAGATAATGTTTTGATTTTTTTAGGCCAGTGGAGCAGGAGATTTGGTCTATCAAAGAAATCATCAACATCTTTGGTGAAGTGTGAGAGTTGCATGTTAGTTAAAGAACAACAACAACAACAACAATTCAGGGGAGATGTCGAGGATGAGAATCCATCCTAGGATGTGAGATAGCCAAACGTCCAGTTATTTCAGAAAAATAGACATATTTTTAAAAAATGAAACAAGGGGAAAATAAAAAAGGAATCTACAAGACAACAAACAGAAAAAATAATAAAAAATACCTATTTTAAAGCAATGGAAAAATCAAAATAAAAAGGTTTCTCGCACACCTAATAGGAGTACACAACAAATAGAGAATCCACCTTAAGCCTTTCTTAATGACCCGCCATCGATGTGGCTCGTCAACATGTACATTTGTTTACATTTTTTATCACTATAAGATTTCATAATTGTAATTTATAAATTAGTAGAGTAATATGAAAAATGTATACGTCCAAAATATAAAGTTCACTTACATCTACTTGAATGTTCACATATATATGGACTAATATTCACTCATGTGTTATAAAAATATGTTCCATATATATAAACGATAGAAAATATTCATGTAAAAATAATATGATCATGGCATGAAATCATACATGTTAAAATTAATGTTTGGTATACATTTAGAACACTTTTATGTATTACGACAAAATAAAAGGGACATAAAAATAGTAGATAAAGAAAAAAAAAAGCAAATATAAACAAAATCATAAAACAAAAAAGGTAGAAGCAACGAACAAGAAAATATAAAATACATGAAGAAAATGTACCCTTATTTTTACCCTTATTAGGGGCACATTGTAGGAATGCTTGAGTCGACGCCTTCCGTATTTTCCATTATGAGCCTAAAATAGGAATTACCTCCTCCGTTCTAAGAAGACATGTTTTATTAAAAGAAACTCAAAGAAGCATGAGAGCTTGTTTGCCTAGAAACATGAGAAGAAAACTCACCACAACATGAGTGAACGTTTCTATTTGCAAAATAAGAAGGTTTATTGAATTCATTGTGGGATTATAGTCTATTTACAAGATCTCTTCTAGAAAGTGTGGAGTGAAATTAACCCATAGATATCTACCCTATCAATACCAGCTTTCTTAGCACAAAATTGGGCCACCTCATTGGCAAGTCTTACAACAATAGAAAATTACACTTTAGTCAAAAACCCACTAAGCTCCTTAATCTCCTAGAAAATGCAAGGAATTTCCGATCTGTCACCGGTAGGTTCATCCGTCAACTTGATGACATCCTTTGCATCAGTCTTGATCTCCACTGCACTTCACTTTTGATCCATAGCTAGTTGAACCCGATCTAGGACAGCCAATGCGTCCATAATAAGTAGAATCACCACTACGTTATACCAAAACGCATGTGACAAAATGAGATGATCATTATGATCTCTAACCACCAACCCGAGGGGCCCTGTCGAGTATCAGCAACAAAATCTGTATGAACATTAATCTTCAGAACCCCTAATTCAGGTTTGTGCATGTGGGGTACATGAAGTACAAGTTTCAAGTAAGAAGTTGTCTCTATTACCCACCTCACTTACTACTTGATCGATCTTCCATTATTTCCATGCCAAACTATATTGTGATTGGTCCATGTTTTCCAACATATGCACAAGATATTAGATGAATCCTTACTAGAAACCCTAGTTCCATCAATCAGTTGGTAGCCCATGATATAGGATGGAGTTATGAAATTTTTATACATGCAATCTTCTTTATCTCCGACCAAAATAGCTTCACCCACGTGCATTGAAAAAAGGCATGGTAAATATATTCCTGATGTGCTCCATATGTTTTATCATACATATGTTTCGATTCAGGACTTGTCCGCATGGGATATAACCATTGATCACTCTCCACAAAAACAAGCAAATTTTGGCTGGCACCTCCATCTTCCATAGTATTTTCCACCATTTTCAAAGTCGTTAGCTATGCTAGAAGCATGCTCCTAGATTTGTGAAGACAACTCCAATGCCTGATAGCATTCCCATTCTTATTTTAGGATCTCGTGGCCTACTAAGGAAACCATGGATGTATACATGAACAGGAGGATATAAAGTGGATGCAGAGAAGCAGAGCTAATTTGATGAAATACAGGGATTGTAACATCGACTTCATCCACAACTTTGCTTCTACTAGGTGAAAGAAAAAATCTCATTAAAAATTGAGAGATGATACATGTGACTGGATTGACGATTGGTATATTCTATTAGAGAATATAAGGAGTTATTTTGATGGGCTTTATTATTTTGAGGTGGAGGAACCAGATCCAAAAGCTATTAATAAGGTGAAACCATTTTTTTACTAATGCCATGGATGACATTTTCATCAGGTAAGAAATCAAAAAAGAATTATTCAACATAGGGATGAACCATGTTGGCGATTAACTCATAGACTATACCATAGGGATGGAACAACAACACCATTGTCTTGATTCCCAAGGTTGACAGTCTAGAGAAGGTTACACAATTTTGTCCTATTAGCTTATGTAACGTGATATATAAGTCATCACCAAACTTATTGAGCAGGATTAAAAACTCTTGCCGGATATTGTATCGCCCACTGCTTTTGTTCTAGGTCATTTAATTATTGATAACTTCTTGGTAGTCTATGTAAGGTCTGGACCTTTTTTTTATTAAATTGGACATTCATAAAGCATATGACCATGTGGAGTCACCCTTTTTGGAGAAAATATATTCTGACTTGGTATTGATAAGGGGTAGATACAACTAATTATGAGTTGCACGAGGTATTTCAAATGCCACTTTGTATCAATGAACACGATTTAGATACCATCGCACCATCTAGGGGGTTGCGGGAAGGAGACCCCTTATTTGTTTATGCTTTGAATCGAGGGGTTCTCGAGCCTACTAGAGCATGGGGAGGAAATCAACAATGTGATGGGAGTCAGAGTGTGCCATAGTGCACTAGAAGTATCTCATCTTTGTTCGTGGATTATTCTCTTATACTTATGAGGGTTGATTTACACAATGCGGTTCCTTTACTCAAGGTTTTAATAGACTATTATGCATCATCAGGGCAATTGGTTAGCGAGAAAAAGTCTAGTATCTCCTTTAGTATGTGTACTTCAGTGGAAACAAAAGAAACCATTTGTATAAAATTGAATATTCCGATTGAGGCTATCACATATAAGTACCTAGGTCTGCCACCCGTTGTTGATATTGACATGACTAATTGTTTCATGCATTTAATTGATACAATTTGTATCAGGTTGAGAGGGTATAAGGAAAAAATGCTCTTTTATTGAAGAAGGTAAGTTCTTATGAAAGTTATTGCACAGGCTATCCCAGCATATGCTATGTTGATATCCAACCTACCTAAACAAGTAATTAAAGGATTCACATATTATGTCCGGTTACTGGTGGCGAGATGATGATGATGACCTGAAACACATGCACTGGTTTGCTTGGTGGAAAATGTGTATTCCAAAAATGAAAGGAGGTATGGGTTTTAGAGATCTCCATCGTTTCAGGTTGGCAATGCTAGCAAAGCATGTGTGGAGACTTTTATGTGAACCATAATCAGTGTGTTCTCAAGTATTAAAGGCTAAGTATTATCCTAATGGAGATCTTCTAAATGCTAAACTTATGAAGGCATCCTCTTATACTTGGCAAAGTATATGAGACGTATTCATATCTTCAATAAAGGGTATATATGGTGCGTAGGAAGTGGAGAGGATATTAATATATGGAATAACCGATGGATCCCATCTAGCCTTTCAAGGAAACTCGTAACTCGTCGGCTTAACATTGTGTACACCAAAGTGTATGAAATAATTGATCCTACTTTCAGAACATGGGATGAAGAGCTTCTTATATCTCTCTTCAGATAGATGTTATTATAATTCGTAAGACCACCCTTATTGTTGAGATAATGGAGGATTTTGTCTCCTGGAACAAAACATAAACCTGAATGTTCATAGTTCATTATGCTTACTATACTGATAGGATCGTCAGCATGGTAGGAAACTAATTATAACAAATGGCCAAGGCACAACCTATATGAATCTTGTTTGGGCCACAGTTTTGTCTTTGAAGGTTACATCTAAAGTCAAAGTGTTCTCCTAGAGATTATTGCGTGGAACCATTCTCTGCAAATGTGTACTTGCCAATAGGAACAAAATTACAAACAACTTATGTCTAGTATGCGAGGTTTACTCTGAAGACATACTCCATGCCTTCTCTCGGTACCCTAGGGTGATGGAAATTTGGAAGGACCTTGTGATCATGGACTTGATTAATGAGACATGTACCATTGATACATAAAGGCCAATTATAATTGAAGCCCTTGGATGTGGGGATCTAGGAACTAATAGTAACGACATGCTGGTACATATGGTGGCAACATAGCCATATCACACATGATGAGAAGGTCATAACCCCGGCAATATTATCTCAACCTATTTTTGCTATCACTTCAAACTACTACATGGCATGCAAAATGAACTCGGTTGTTCAGCGATAGGGATGCGAGAAACCAAAAGAAGGATACCACAAATTAAATGTGGATGCCGCCTTTTAAGCATATTCTTGTACGGGTGCTATCAGAGCTATATCCGTGATGAGAGGGGCTTGTTTATTATAGGTGGCAACCCGGGTATTCCTTCAATTTCAGATGCTACAATGACTGAAGCTAGAGCTTTCCGTGATGGCCTTTTGTTGGCATGACAAATAGGCTGTATGAAATTGATCGTCAATAGAGGTTATAATCCACTATGGTAGATGGAGGTAATTCTTTTGGACCAACTGCGTCCATCTACGAAGAATATTTCTTTCTTTCTCAAGGTTTTTCTTATGTTATTTTCTCTTGGTCATAAGAAAAGCAATAGATAGAGTAGTTCATACTCTAGCTTGTAACGGGAGGGACCCCAAACACTTGTCTAGTTGGAGGATCTGTCAAATTTTTATTCTTAAGCTTCTCACAAATGTAAGGTTATTTGATAATTAATAAAATCATCATTATTGTTTTTCCTTCAAGAAAGACGAAACATGGATATATGTTTGGGTAGTTACTCTACTTTTTTTCTACAATGTTTTTTTTATTTTGGCATTGATGTCATATGAAATAACTTTTTTTGTGAATAGAACCCTAGCATTAAAAGAAACATCGAACAATACAAAGCACGTCAAGAAAAATGATAAATACAACGAGATCCTTAGAAGCCCTTCCTTTTCAACCTCCAGACCGTGTCGACGGTGCACCGCCACTGCCGCTCCTCCCTAAGCCATCATGATGTTGTTGGTTGCGGACATAAAGTCGTCGAACGTGTCAAGAAGACCACATTTGTCTCGGAGACAAAGAAGAAAGATAAAATACCGATGAAGCTCCTTGACGATCCAAAGATCCCAATAGCCAGAAGAACCCCTTAAAGACCACACCACTCACACAAGCTTCTCAACGTCATCGTCGAGATGAGACTGAAGACCTTTTTGAAAGAGATGTCGGTGCCACCACATAAGCGTCGCTCCACCAAACATGAACGCTTCAAATAGGAAAACAAAGTCTTTCCGCCGGTAGGAGCCTAGATCCATGTTGTCTCCATGGCCTAGAGGCCACAGAGGCGAGGCAGATCAACGGCTATGCCTACGAGAGGTGACATGCCTAGCTGCCCGTGCGTGCGTGAGAGTAGGAGGGAACGGTTCGGGTTCGTGAGACATGTTTAGGTGCAACAGAGGTATGACTCCTTTTCCATTCTGGTCTCGTAATGAACTCAAGGACTTCGAGTTATAATTTTTAGTTCGGCCATTGATCTATATTTTCTCTGTTCCAAATTATTTGTCATAAATTTGTCTAAATATATATGTATGTAGATGGATTTTAGTGAAATATAATTTATTTTCGTTCAAGGTATTCTATATTCCGTTTGCTAACAATAAAATTCGATTGTTCGCTCCAAAGAAAGGGAAACGAGGACACGTGGGTCCTTGCTCTACGGCATGAAGAGTCGTTGGATAATCTCGGACGTTCATGAGAACGATCTCAGCAAATCGACGGTCGTGGGAAGATTATACATGTTCCAGCAATGAGCCAAACAGTTCCGAACCCAAGGACGAGCGTGGCCCTGTCTTGTGGTACCCAAATCCATGGCGAGCTCGCCGCGATCCCCTCAGCCGCAGGCGCCGGCACAGGACGAGCTCGAGATCTCACGGCAGTCCCGTATCCTGGCGGCGGTCAGTTACCTTCTGCTTTATCACTCCTGAGTTTTTGCCTCTTGGTTGCCCGTCCTTTCGTTCTGATGCGCCGTTCATGAGCTTATTCAGCTGTCGAAGAAGGTGATAGATCTCGACGAGCTGAGGATGCTTGCGGCTCAGGGCGTCCCCGATGGCGCCGGCGTCCGGTCGACGGTGTGGAAGGTACCCAATTGGCAGGCTAGTCCTTTTGTTATTTCGAGATTTGTTCTGTAGCCTGAACTCTTAAGCTGAAGAAGATCTAGGATGCCCTTGAAATGGATGTCAGTGCAAAGGCGACTTGCTTTTGATGTAAGCGGGCTTTAATCTAGACATACAATTGATCTACGGTGCTGATGTTTCTGATCACTGTCACAATGTGCATGCATGTTCTTAGTCTCTTTTTTTCGCCTTTTGATGCCATTGTCAGGTCAAAATTTATCTGCATTTTGTGTCCCTTTGTGTTGATCCACTTGCCACTATCAGTCTTTTTTGATCAATTGTCCTGATATGGTCAGTAGGAGGGAAAAGATGCTGTCAAACGTGCTGATTTTTGCCCTTTTCGGTCACAGACTCACTGTACATGTTTTGGTTGCGCAGCTGCTACTTTGCTATTTGCCCAGTGATCGTGCACTGTGGGAGCAGGAGTTGGCAAAGAAGAGATCACAATATGAAGCATTCAAAGACGAGTTCCTTAGCAACACTGTATGCTAGTTCACATTCAGATTAGACTTTTTCTATCTCAATATTTCCAATTTGTACCTACACATATCACATATGACACCAGTGTAGGTCCTCACTAGGAAACAGAGATCCTGAATCCTAATTCTGCTAGGTAGGTGGAAATAGCGCGATTAGAGGACCAGAAGGCCATAGCGGCGGAAATGCAGAACATGTCCAAAATGGGTCTCTTGATAGGTCGGAGATAGCCCAAGATGAGCATCCTCTGAGCCTTGGGAAGACCAAAGAATGGAATCAATTCGTTGAGGTACTGGTACACTCTAGTGCCTCTGGATGTTATATTTTAGCTGCGTTGCACACATTTTTGCGTACTTACATATTCTGGTGACATATTGCAGCTAGTTTTATTTCTTGCTATTGCATTAAATGTATGCCGATGACACTGGCAGCAGTGAATTAGAGCAGTTATGTTTTGACAACAAAGGTCAAGTGCAATTAGAGCAATTTAAACCACACATCTCAGTATATCTGCATTAAATTTATGGTCATTTCATTTTAATTTTTTTGTAAGAAGCTTATCGATTGACATGTTTTGAGAAATCGAATTGCAAAAAAGCCCAGTGAACTTTTTGAAGCAATTGTTGTCGAACTTCAAACATGTGGATTTACCTTTTTGTTACGGAAGCACGAACATATTCTGTGTCGAGTTAGTGTACACGTGAGTCATTTCACCACCTCTAATACTGGTATATTTTGTCTTTAAATATACTTGTATACAGAATTCAGAGATGATCGAGCAGGTTGACCGTGATGTCAAACGCACTCACCCTGACATGCATTTCTTCTGTGGAGACTCATCTTTTGCAAAGTCCAATCAGGTAAATCTCCAGTATCAAAGTCTAAACAGTGTTCCGGTTGGATACATGGCTGATTGTTTGTGATTCTGACCAGGAATCTCTGAAAAATATTTTAATTATCTTTGCCAAGCTGAATGCTGGAATAAGATATGTCCAAGGAATGAACGAAATTTTGCGCCGCTCTTCTTTGTATTTGGAATGATCCAGATTATAAAATGCTGTATGGAGTAAGCAATTGTTGTACTGGTTAAATGCGGTTTGTTGTAGAGCAGACTGTTCAGGAAGTTCTTATTTTGTAGCCATGAGTCATGACTTTGTGACTGGATTCCTTTGCAGAACTTCGCGGAAGCCGATTCTTTCTTTTGCTTTGTGGAATTACTTAGTGGGCTTAGAGATAATTTCTGCCAGAAGCTAGACAACAGTGCTGTTGGAATTCAAGGGACGCTCTCCAAACTAATGCAACTCCTAAGGAAGTATGATGGAGAGCTTCAGCACCACTTGGAAATAAGGACAGAAGTAAGTCTGTATGTATTACTCCATCTGTTCCATATTACGTAGTTGTCACTGATTCAGTACAAACGGAGGGAGTAAACTGCTCAATCTTTAATGCTGTATTTTAGGTCTGTCCTATGACTTGCGATGTGAACTGAGCCTTCTGCCGTTTCACTATCTTACAGTAGCTCAGTTATGATGTTTGGAAGCATTATATCAGGATCTGCCCTGCTTATAGTAGTGAAGAAGTGCCTGCAGTATTATTAACAAAAGCCTGGTTTCTGCAGGTCAATCCCCAGTTCTACGCGTTCAGGTGGATAACACTGCTGCTAACCCAGGAATTCAACTTTGCCGATACCATTCATATATGGGACACGCTGTTAAGTAACCCAGATGGTCCTCAGGTAACAGACAACACACTCTGGTTTATTCCGCAAATGGATATAGGTAGACACCTGAAGATTTGGCCTGCCGAGAAACGCAGGAAACCTTGCTGAGAATATGCTGCGCGATGCTGATCCTCGTCCGGAAACGCCTCCTTGCTGGCGATTTCACATCCAACCTCAAGCTCCTGCAGAGCTACCCGCCGACGAACATCGGCCACCTCCTCTACGTCGCGAACAAGTTGCAGTGAACACAATCTGTTCACGTGGAAACTGGTTTCAGTGAACGTATATGTTCACCTACAAGCTGCAACTGTAATTCTTCAGCGCATTTTTACTCACGATTCAGAACTAAACTAGTGTTATGATTTTTTTCTTTATCATGTACTATCCAGATTCAGTAATGTGACTCTGCATCTGCTGCTGTGACTGTAAGCTGAAAATAACCACCACGCAGCTCCACTAGGTTATCCAGGATTTTCCATTTTTACCGGCAAGTTTGACCCTGCCTTCTCCGAGCTCTTCGGCTGCCCATTTTCGCTTGGCGTCGATTGTCATGTTGGCATTTGCTCACGCCATTCCCCATACCGTACCACCGCTACCATATTCTGCAAGTGTATGTGTATCATTCATGCACTGTCCGGCCCAGAGGAGGACAGTGTGGGAAGAAAGAAGCTTCACCGGTGCCGAAAGCCTACTACAGATCTGCTCTACCCCGCTTTGGTTTCCGAAAGGCCCACAACAGCGACGCTCCCTGATGTTTCTCGGTTGGCGCTGTGGACACCATTCCGGTGCAACGCGCCCGATTCCAGGCTTTTCACCCCCCCCCTTTTTTTTTTCTTCGGATGGAGTCGTTTCGTCTTTCGGCACACAGGGCAAAACTGACTGCCTGTGCTACGATCGTTTGAAGGGACCTGAACTGAAACGGAATGCACGGTGCACGCAGCACGTTTTGATAGTACAATCCAGCACGTGAGCTCGTGCGTGGCGGCATGCGTACGTGGCTCGTGGCCGTGTGAGTACAGTATTGTTTTGGTAGGGGCGTAGCATCGTAGTGGAAGGGAGGATACAGGATAGGTCTACGTACTACTCCCTCCGTTTAGAAATATAAGATGTTTTATAGGTTTATGAAGGAGATGTATCTAGATACCTTTTAGTGTATAGGTTTAAATGTGTTGAATATATTTGTACGTGTATAGGTTAGGGTCTTGTATATTGTACCTGTAGTGTCTCTCTCCCTATGTATTCTCTGGGAGACTAGACCCGGTCATACCCTGTACCTATATATGTGCCCCGTGCACGATCAATCAATCTATCGATGCACCAAACAGTCTCTAACATGGTATCAGACACCAACTCGATCCCTAAACCCTAGCTTCCGCCCCATCCCCGCCCATGCTTACCTCTCCCTGGCCTCCGCCGCCTCTTGGCCGCTGCTCTTCTACGCAGCCGCCGCGCCCTACCCTCCTTCCTCTCCACCATGTCGTCGACACCCGCCTCCTCCCGCACCAATCCCTTCGCCGGCCCCGATCCCGCCGTTATTCACGAGGTCAAGGTCCGGGAGCGAGTCCCTGTGACCCTCGACGCCTCCAACGCCTCCTACCACCCTTGGAAGACCTACTTCGCTCTCCTTTTCCGCGAGGAGAATCTCCTGGATCACGTCGACGGCTCCACCGACTCGCGCGTCATGGCGGCCGATCCTGAGTGGACCGCAATCGACGCCACGCTCATCCGGTGGTTCTTCACCACCATCTCGCGTGATCTGTTCCACACCGTTGTCACCGACGACGATGATGCCGCCGCCGTGTGGGCCAAGCTGAACGCCTTCTATACCGACAACAAACTTCAGCGGTCCGTCTAATTGCAGCAAGAGTTCTTCGCCTGCCATCAGGACGACAAGACCATTGACGAGTATACTCGTCGTCTCAAGCAGTTGGCGGACGACCTCCGCGACATTGGCCAACCCATCGGTGATGATTTCCTCCTCAGCACGCTCACCGCCAACCTCAACGAGGATTTCGGGCACGCCGCCAGCAACCTCTCCTTGATGTCGGATCCCTCCTTCCCCAAGTTCGTGGCATACTTGAAGCTGGAGGAACGTCGGATGCGTGGGGTCAAGCAGCGTGCGCAGCATCAAGCCCTCGCCGCCGGGACGTCGCGCGACGCACCACCATCCACTGCCCCGCCCGCCCCCCGGCCACCGTCGCAGCCCACCCCGCCAGGGTTCTACGCTGCACCTTCCGCCGCTCCTCCCCAGCAGCAGCAGCAGGGCGGACGCCGCGGCAACCGCCGTGGAGGCCGCAAGCAGCCCCAGCCGCATGCCACCGAGGAAGGCCAGGCACCAGGAGGGGGGTCCGCGACCTACCCAGCCCACCCCTCCCTGGACGTACGACACCAATCCATGGACCGGCGTTGTCCATGCTTACTCCATGCCGGTGCCTCGAGCACCCGCGCCGAGCCTCTTCGGAGCGCATCCGTCAAGCCACCAGGCCTACTTTGTCGCGCCTGCCGCGGCATCCCCGGGCGCATCCTACCCGGCCTTCGGCGCTGCGCCCCACGGTGCCTCCTGTTGGAGATATGCCCTAGAGGCAATAATAAATGTAGTTATTATTATATCTTTGTGTTTATGATAAATGTTTACATTCATGCTATAATAGTATTAACAAGGAAACATTGATACTTGTGTGATTTGTAAACTTAATTTGAAGTCCCTAGTATAGCCTCTATACTTCACTAGCTTGTTGGTTGATTAAATGATTGTGGTTTCCCTATCATGAACATTGAGATGT
Source organism: Avena longiglumis (assembly GCA_030063025.1). Lineage (NCBI taxonomy): Eukaryota > Viridiplantae > Streptophyta > Magnoliopsida > Poales > Poaceae > Avena > Avena longiglumis. Next base: position 96,851,201 of record CP125973.1, on the reverse strand, counting down.
TATCAACAACAAGATCATATCGTTAGGAGAATGATATGGTGGACATACTCCTATTGATAAGCGTAGCATAAAGATCAAGTCATTTCAATAGTTCAATTGCTATATGATTTCTGATACATAGTAACCTAATTCCTCGACCATGAGATCATGCATATCACCTTTACGGATGGATGCTTTGATGACATCAAACACCACACCGAATCGGGTGGCTATAAAGGTGGCATTGAGTGTTCGGAAAGTATTGGTTGAAACACATGGATCAAGAGTGGGATTTGTCCATCCATATGACGGATAGATATACTTTGGGCCCTCTCGGTGGAATGTCATCCAATTAGCTTGCAAGCATGTGAATGGGTCACAAGGGATCACATATCACGGGAACGAGAAAAGATTACTTATCGGTAACGAGGTTGAACTAGGTATGCAGAGATACCGACGATCATAACCTCGAATAAGTAAACTATCGTGAGACAAAGGGAAATTGGTATCATATGTAAGTGGTTCATTCGATCGCAAAGTAATCGTAGAAATATGTGGGATCCATATGAATTTGCAGATTCCTCTATTGGTTATTGTTCGGAGAAGTGTCTCGATCATGCCCGCATAATTCACGAACCGTAGGGAGACACACTTAAGGATTCGACGTTGTTTTGAGTAGTTATGGTATTATGAGAGAGAGACCGAATGTTGTTCGGAGTCTCGGATGGGATCCGGGATATCACGAGGTGATCCGGAATGGTCCGGAGAATAAGATTCATATAAGGAAAGTCCCGTTTGAGTTCGGGAATGATTAGGTGTTTTCATCGGAATGTTCTAGAAGGTTCCGGATTGTCCCAAGACCGGGAGGGTACATGAGTGTGTCATTGAATGATTGCATCATGTACTAAGTGTTCTTGCTGTTCGAAACATGAAAGTCAAATTGCCGTTTGAAAGTCAAGCGGCTAAACAGAAGCTGGAAAACAGAAACTGTGGGAACAGGAAGCTGTGGGAAACAAGCAAGAGGAGTTGGAACCAACTTGGAGGAGGAGTCCCACTCCTCCGGGCGCCTAGCCCTAGGCCGAGTTGGGTAGGGACTCCTCCCTCCTGGCGCCTAGCCCTCCACCCATAAAAGGAGGCGGGGCTCCTCCTTGAGACACAAGTTTCCACCTCTAATCTCGTGTTTAGAGCCGTTTGGTTTAGAGCTTATAATTGCTTTAGCCTGCGGTTTAGAGCCTTCTAATTGGTGTGTCTAATCTCTAGACCACTAATAGCCCTCTCATAATCCACCATACTCGCTCGGCTTAACGAAGCCTCAGGATCTCCTACTTAGGTACCACGCCATTGTCTGCCGAATCATGAGGAGAGTGCTACAACCTCCTTTTCTTGGAACAAGGGAGAGGAAGGTCTTCGTCAGTACGAGCGATGTGACCGATCATGAAGCGCTTTAACGCATGGCCTGGGAAGGATCGTCCACACGATCTTGAGATCGGAAGAGTGCGACTACATCACCCACGAATCCGCCTCGTTAAACACTTTGGAATCTTGAGGTAAGTTATTCCATCGACTTGTTGCTACAATCTAGTAGATAGATCTTGGCTTGTTTGTTTGTATGCGATAGAAAATTTTTGTTTTCCATGCTACGAACCCCTACGGGTATCAGTCGTGTCTATATGTAGATCATTGCACGAGTAGAACACAATGGTCATTGTGGGCGTTGATGCTTTTATTATCGATTGCTTTTGTGTACTTTGCATCTTGCGGTATGTTGGGATGAAGCGGCCGGCTAACCTTACATGACATCGTTCATGAGACTTGCTCCACGCTTGACATGCAACTTGTATTGCATAAGTGGCTTTATGGTGCTGTTTCTCCTAGCATAGTTAAGATCCAATTTACAACGGGTAATCAACAATGCTAGTATCAATGTTGTGGTTCTTGTTCGTAAGTTAGAGCGACACTTATTGAAAGCCCCAAACCACGTAAAATATGCAAAGAAAGTAGAAGCGTCTAACTTTGTTTTGCGGGGTGCGATGATGTGATATGTCCATGATTGTGATTATATTTGATGTATGCAATGTTCCTTATTGTAAGTTGGCAACGGCGGGAGCCATATGGTTGTCTTTAATTTATGTTAAGACCCGTGTCTATTCAAAGTAGTTGTAATAGTTGAAGCGGTGGGCGACAACCATGGTGAAGCGTCATTGACCTTGATGCAATGCCGGTGATGATGGAGATCATGTTCGTGTTTGAAGATGGAGATCGGAAGCACAAAGAAGAAAGGCCATATCATATCACATATTATGAATTGCATGTGATGTTAATCCTTTATGCATCTTGTATTGCTTAGTAGGCAGCGGTAGCATTATAAGATGATCCCTCATGCACATGAATTTCAAATCATAAAGTGTTCGCCCTTAGTTAGCACCGTTGCTAAAGCTTGTTGTTTGAAGCACCACGTGATGATCGGGTGTGTTAGATTACGCAAGTGTATACAACGTGAGCAAGCCATATTTGCTCATGCGAAACTAAGGTTTGATCTTGTGAGCCTAGCATGTACAGACATGGTCTCGAACACGGATTACCGAAAGGTAAAGCATGAATCGTATAGTAGATATGATGAACATGATGATTGTTCGCCATTGAAACTATATCAACTCTCGTGATGATCGGTGTTGATGTAGTGGATTTGGTTCGTGTGATCCTGAAACAATGTGAGGGATGTTGTTTTGAGTGGAGTTCACCTAGTTTAATTTCATTAATTAATTTGAACTCAATTTGTCATAAACTTAGTCTAAACTATTGCAAATATGTTGTAGATCAATGGCAGCCCCTACCATCAATTTTAATGCTTTCCTAGAGAAAGAAAAGTTGAAAAACAATGGAAGCAACATGGATTGGTTCCAATTTGAGGATTGTCCTCACGGTGGTAATTTGACCTATGTCTTTGGATGCACTTGGGTGACCCACTGCGGTGATGCTTCCGATGAAGTAAAGAATGTTTACCTCGCTCGGAAGAATCGACTCCATAGTTCATGCTATCTTGTATGGTTTAGAATCGGAGCTTGGAAAAGGTTTGAAGAGTCGACCCATATGATATTGTCGAGGATCTCAAATTGATTTTTGAGACTCATGCGGCAATTGAAAGCTATGAGGCTTATGAAAATTTCTTTAAGCGCAAGATGGAAGAGGGCTCCGTCGGTGAGCATGTGCTTAAGATGTGCGGGCACGCAAAACAAACTTCAAAGCTTGGGTATAGTGATTCCTAATGCTTTGGGGATTTACCGTCCTCGATCAACGCCACCAAGTTACAGGAACTTTGTGATGAACTACAACATGCGAACATGAACAAAGAGTTGCGGAACTGTTGCTATGTTAAAGTCGTGAAGTGGAGATCAAGAAAGAGTACCAAGTGTTGATGGTCAATAAGACCACCAAACTCAAGAAAGGCAAGTCTAAGCAAAAGGGACACTTCAAGAAGGGTGGTAAGAAAGTTACCACGCCGACGAAGAAAACCAAGGCTGGACCCAAGCCTGAAACTGAGTGCTTTTACTGCAAGGGAGAAGGTCACTGGAAGAGGAATTGCCCAAAGTACTTGGCGGATCTGAAGAACGGCAACATCAAGAAGAAAGGTATATCTGATATACATGTTATTGATGTGTATATCACTAGTACTGTAGTAGTGCACGGTATTTGATCTTGGTTGCTCATATTTGTAACTCAAAGCAGTCTTTGCAGAATAAGCGGAAGCTAGCGAAGAGCGAGGTGACGATGCGGCGTGGAAGCGGATCAAAGGTTGATGTGATCGCGGTCGGCACGCTACCCCTTCATCTACCATCGGGATTAGTTTTATACTTAAATAATTGTTATTTAGTGCCTGCGTTGAGCATGAACATTATCTCAGGATCTTGTTTATTGCAAAGACGGTTACTTGTTTAAGTCAGAGAATAATGGTTGTTCGATTTATATGAGTAATATGTTTTACGCACATGCACCTTTGATAGATGGTCTATTCTTATTGAATCTCGATAGTGGAAATACACATATCAACAATATTGAGGCTAAACGTTTGAAATCAAGCGATAATTCGACCTATATGTGGCACTGTCGTCTTGGTCACATTGGAGTGAAGCGTATGAAGAAACTCCATTCCGATGGACTTCTTGAATCACTTGATTTTGAATCACTTGAAAGATGCGAAGCATGTCTGATGGGAAAAATGACTAAGACTCCATTTTCTGGTATGATGGAGCGAGCTACGGACTTGTTGGAAATCATACATCTTGATGTGTGGTCCAATGAGTGTAGCATCATGTGGTTATCGTTATGTTCTTACCTTCACAGATGACTTGAGTAGATATGGGTATATCTATTTCATGAAATATAAGTCCGAAACTTTCGAGAAGTTTAAGGAGTTTCAAAGTGAGGTAGAGAATCAACGTAACAAGAAGATTAAATTTCTACGTTCTGATCGTGGAGGTGAATATCTAAGTTACGAGTTTGGCGAGCATTTAAAGAAGTGCGGAATACTTTCACAATTGACACCGGAACACCACGTAATGGTGTGTCCGAACGTCGTAATCGAACTCTCTTAGATATGGTTCGTTCTATGATGTCACTTCTGATTTACCGCTATCATTTTGGGGTTATGCATTAGAAACGACCGCATTCACTTTAAATAGGGCACCGTCTAAATCCGTTGAAACGACACCGTTTGAATTATGGTTTGGGAAGAAACCTAAATTGTCGTTCCTTAAAGTTTGGGGATCTGAAGCCTATGTAAAGAAGTTACTGCGGACAAGCTTGAACCCAAAGCGAAAAATCGTCTTCATAGGATACCCGAAGGAAACTATTGGGTATACCTTCTATCATAGATCCATGGGCAAAATCTTCGTTGCCAAGAATGAATCCTTTCTAGAGAAGGAATTTCTCTCGAAAGAAGTGCCTGGAAGGAAAGTAGAACTCGACGAGGTTGTCGAACCTTCTCTCGAATTGCAGTAGCGCAGACCGGAAGAAGTTCTGTGGTGCTGCACCAATTAGAGAGGAAGCTAATGATGATGATCATGAAACTTGTTGAAGTTGCTCTGAGCCTCGGAGGTCAGCGAGAACTCGTACCACCCGGTTGGTATGATTCCGTTATGAGTGTCATGTTGGACAACACCGATGACCCGAGACATATGAGGAAGCGATGATGAGCCCAGATTCAATAAATGGCAAGAAGCCATGAAATCCGAGATTGGATCCATGTACGAAAACCAAGTATGGACTTTGGTGGACTTACGGATGGCGGAAGGTCATCGAGAACAAATGGATTTTCAAGAAGAAAGCAGATCTTGATGGTAATGTTCTCATCTATAAAGCTCGACTTGTCATAAAGGGTTTCGACAAATTCAAGGAGTTGACTACGATGAGACTTTCTCACCGATGGCGAAGCTAAAGTCTGTGAGGATTATGTTAGCAATCGCTGCATATTATGATTATGAGATATGGCGGATGGATGTCAAAACAACATTCCTCAATGGAGATATTGATGAAGAGTTGTATATGATGCAACCCAAAGGTTTTGTCGATCCTAAAGATGCTAACAAGGTATGCAAACTTCAACGGTCCATCTATGGATTGAAGCAAGCATCCGAAGTTGGAATCAACGTTTTGATAAGGTAATCAAAGTTTTGGTTTTATACAAACTTATGGAGAAGCTTGTATTTACAAGAAAGTGAGGGAGCTCTGTAGCATTCTTAATACTATATGGATGACATATTGTTGATTGGGAATGATGTAGACCTTCTTAATAGTGTCAAGGAATATTTGAATAATAGTTTTCAATGAAGGATCTTGGCGAAGCAACTTACATATTAGGCATAAATATTTATAGAGATAGATCGAACGCCAAATATCATTGTCACAGTACATATTTGGACAAAGTTCTAAAGAAGTTTGGAATGGAAGAAAGCAAGAAAGGGTTCTTGCCCATGTTGCTAATCGACCTTGAGTAAAACTCAAAGTCCAACATCGTGAGAAGATAGAGAAAGGATGAGTAAGACTCCCTATGCCTCGGTAGTAGGATCTCTAATGTATGCCATGCTATGTACTAGACCCGACATTGCATATCGTTAGTTTAACTAGCAGATATCAAAGTGATCGAGTGGATCATTGGACAACGATAAAAACATCCTTAAGTACTTGAGAAGAACTAAGGATATGGTTCTTTCTTATGGAGGTGATGAACTCGTTGTTAATGGTTACACCGATGCTAGTTGGAACACCGATCCGGATGATTCTAAATCACAACTGGATCGTATTTATTTTGAATGGTGCAGAAGAATGGAGGAGTGCAAAGCAAAGCGTTGTGGCGAGATCTTCAAGCGAATCGGAATACATGGCTGCTTGGAGGCTTCACAAGAAGCGATATGGATGAAAGAGTTCATTACAGGTGGGTGTGGTTCCAAGTGCGCTGGACCCAATGTCTATCTCTTTGTGATAACATGGGCGCCATAGCCAATGCGCAAGAACCAAGGTCACACAAGAAGTGAAGCATATCAAGCTGCGTTTCACGCTATTCGAGAACATATCCGGGATGGGGATATAAAGATTTGCAAAGTACACATATCTGAATGTGGCGGATCCGTTGACTAAACCTCTCCCGAGGGCAAAACATGAGCAACACCAAACTGCCATGGGTGTTCGGTATATTACCATGTAATCTAGATTAGATGACTCTAGTGCAAGTGGGAGACTGTTGGAGATATGCCCTAGAGGCAATAATAAATGTAGTTATTATTATATCTTTGTGTTTATGATAAATGTTTACATTCATGCTATAATAGTATTAACAAGGAAACATTGATACTTGTGTGAGTTGTAAACTTAATTTGAAGTCCCTAGTATAGCCTCTATACTTCACTAGCTTGTTGGTTGATTAAATGATTGTGGTTTCCCTATCATGAACATTGAGATGTTATCAACAACAAGATCATATCGTTAGGAGAATGATATGGTGGACATACTCCTATTGATAAGCGTAGCATAAAGATCAAGTCATTTCAATAGTTCAATTGCTATATGATTTACGATACATAGTAACCTAATTCCTTCGACCATGAGATCATGCATATCACCTTTACGGATGGATGCTTTGATGACATCAAACATCACACCGTGAATCGGGTGGCTATAAAGGTGGCATTGAGTGTTCGGAAAGTATTGGTTGAAACACATGGATCAAGAGGGATTTGTCCATCCATATGACGGATAGATATACTCTGGGCCCTCTCTCCGAATGTCATCCAATTAGCTTGCAAGCATGTGACTGGGTCACAAGGGATCACATATCACGAACGAGAAAAGAGTACTTATCGAACGAGGTTGAACTAGGTATGCAGAGATACTGGCGATCATAACCTCGGATAAGTAAACTATCGTGAGACAAAGGGAAATTGGTATCGTATGTAAGTGGTTCATTCGATCGCAAAGTAATCATAGAAATATGTGGGAGCCATATGAATTTCCAGATTCCTCTATTGGTTATTGTGGAGAAGTGTCTCGATCATGTCCGCATAATTCACGAACCGTAGGAGACACACTTAAGGATTGACGTTGTTTTGAGTAGTTATGGTATTATGAGAGAGACCGAATGTTGTTGAGTCTCGGATGGGATCCGGATATCACGAGGTGATCCGGAATGGTCCGGAGAATAAGATTCATATAAGGAAAGTCCCGTTTGAGTTCGGGAATGATTAGGTGTTTTCATCGGAATGTTCTAGAAGGTTCGGATTGTCCGGCACTCCGGGGGAGGGTACATGAGTGTGTCATTGAATGATTGCATCATGTACTAAGTGTTCTTGCTGTTCCAAAACATGAAAGTCAAATTGCGTTTGAAAGTCAAGCGGCTAAAGCAGAAACTATGGGAAGCAGAAGCTGGGGAAACAAGCAAGAGGAGTTGGAACCAACTTGGAGGAGGAGTCCCACCTCCAGGCCGGCCAGCCCTAGGCCGAGTTGGGGAGGACTCCTCCTCCCTGGCGCCTAGCCCCTCCACCCATAAAAGGAGGGCAGGGCTCCTCCTTGAGACACACAAGTTTCCACCTCTAATCTGGTTTAGAGCCGTTTGGTTTAGAGCTTCTAATTGCTTTAGCCTGGTTTAGAGCCTTCTAATTGGTGTGTCTAATCTCTAGACCACTAATATCCCTCTCTCATAATCCACCATACTCGCTTAAGGCGAAGCCTGGGATCTCCCTCTACTTCGATTACCACGTCGTTGTCTTTGCAGGAATCGCGAGGAGAGTGCTACAACCTCCATTGCTTTCTTTGGAACAAGGAGAGGAAGGTCTTCGTCGAGTACGAGCGTGTGACCATTGAGCGCTTGAACGCAGCGCCGGAAGGATCGTCCACACGATCTTGAGATCGGAAGAATGCGACTACATCACCCACGAGAATCCGCTCTCGTTAAACACTTTGGAATCTTCGAGGGTAAGTTATTCCATCGACTCGTTGCTACAATCTAGTAGATAGATCTTGGCTTGTTTGTTTGTATGCGATAGAAAAAATTTGTTTTCCATGCTACGAACCCCTACACCTCCTACCCGGCCTACTTCATGCCGCCAACAGCTGCTGGCCCTACCGCCGCGCCACCATCTGGTGGGTACCCACCCTAGGTGCCTCCCCCGTGGGACCCAGCACTCCTCGCCGCGCTGCACTCGGTGCCATCCCCCAACACCTATGGAGGCGGCGGTGACTGGCACATGGACACGGGCGCCACCGCCCACATGACATATCATCCTGGTAACCTTGCGTCTTCCACTCATGTTCAAACTTCTACTCGCATCACCGTCGGTGACGGTTCTGTTGGAGATATGCCCTAGAGGCAATAATAAATATAGTTATTATTATATCTTTGTGTTTATGATAAATGTTTACATTCATGCTATAATAGTATTAACAAGGAAACATTGATACTTGTGTGTTTTGTAAACTTAATTTGAAGTCCCTAGTATAGCCTCTATACTTCACTAGCTTGTTGGTTGATTAATGATTGTGGTTTCCCTATCATGAACATTGAGATGTTATCAACAACAAGATCATATCGTTAGGAGAATGATATGGTGGACATACTCCTATAGATAAGCGTAGCATAAAGATCAAGTCATTTCATTAGTTCAATTGCTATATGCTTTACGATACATAGTAACCTAATTCCTTCGACCATGAGATCATGCATATCACCTTTCTTGGATGGATGCTTTGATGACATCAAACACCACACCGTAATGGCGGGTGGTTATAAAAGTGGCATTGAGTGTTCGGAAGGTATTGGTTGAGACACATGGATCAAGAGTGGGATTTGTCCATCCACATGACGGATAGATATACTGGGCCCTCTCGGTGGAATGTCATCCAATTAGCTTGCAAGCATGTGACTTGGTCACAAGGGATCACATATCACGGAGCGAGAAAAGAGTACTTATCGAACAAGGTTGAACTAGGTATGCGAGATACAAGCGATCATAACCTTGGGTAAGTAACATATCGTGAGACAAAGGGAAATTGGTATCGTATGTAAGTGGTTCATTCGATCGCAAAGTAATCGTAGAAATATGTAGAGCCATATGAATTTCCAGATTCCTCTATTGGTTATTGTTCGGAGAAGTGTCTCGATCATGTACGCATAATTCACGAACCGTAGGGAGACACACTTAAGGATTCGGCGTTGTTTGAGTAGTTATGGTATTATGAGAAAGAGACCGAATGTTGTTGGAGTCTCGGATGGGATCCGGATATCACGAGGTGATCCGGAATGGTCCGGAGAATAAGATTCATATAAGGAAAGTCCGTTTGAGTTCGGGAATGATTAGGTGTTTTCATCGGAATGTTCTAGAAGGTTCGGATTGTCCAAGCACTCCGGGGAAGGGTACATGAATGTGTCATTGCTCATTGAATGATTGCATCATGTACTAAGTGTTATTGCTGTCCCAAATAAAGGATTAAATTGAATCCTAAAACAGAAAAGTCAAATGTCAGGTTTGAAAGTCAAGCGCCAAAACAAGCTGTGGAAACAAGCAAGAGGAGTTGGAACCAACACGGAGGAGGAGTAGGACTCCTCCGGCCGGGCGCCAGCCAAGGCCGACTTGGGGAGGACTCCTCCTCCCACTGGCCAGGACCTCCCTCCCATAAAAGGAGGGCAGGCTCCTCCCATATGCGCTTGACTTTCTGCTCTAGATCTCCGGTTTAGAGCTGTTTTGGTTTAGAGCTTCTAATTGCTTTAGCCAACAGTTTAGAGCCTTCTAATTGGTTTAGAGCCCTCTAATTGGTGTGTCTAATTACTAGGCCACTAATCCTCTCTCATAAGCTCCACCATACTACTTTGGCTTAAGGCGAAGCCTGGGATCTCCCTCTACTTAGGTACCACGCCGTTGAGCTCCGGAATCGCGAGGAGAGTGCTACAACCTCACGCTGCTTTGGAACAAGGAGAGGAAGGTCTTCGTCGCACCGAACGTGTGACCGATCAGGCGAGCGCCTGGAACGTGGCTGGAAGGATCGTCTACGATCTTGAGATCGGGAAGAGTGCGACTACATCACCCACGAATCCGCTCGTTAACCACTTTGGAATCTTCGAGGGTGAGTTCCTCTATCGACTCGTTGCTACAATCTAGTAGATAGATCTTGGCTTGTTTGTTTGTATGCGATAGAAAATTTTTGTTTTCCTTACGAACCCTACAAAGGGTATCGAGCCGTGTCTATATGTAGATCTGTTGCCTGAGTAGAACACAATGGTCATTGTGGGCGTTGCTTTTATTGTAGATTGCTTTTGTGTACTTTGCATCTTGCGGTATGTTGGGATGAAGCGGCGGGCTAACCTTACATGACATCGTTCATGAGACTTGCTCCACGCTTGACATGTAACTTGTATTGCATAAGTGGCTTTATGGTGCATGTTTCTCCTAGCATAGTTAAGATCCAATTTACAACGGGTGATCAACAATGCTAGTATCAATGTTGTGGTTCTTGTTCGTAAGTTAGAACGACACTTATTGAAAGCCCCAAACCACGTAAAATATGCAAAGAAAGTAGAAGCGTCTAACGTTGTTTTGCGGGTGTCTTGATGATGTGATATGGCCATGATTGTGATTATATATGATGTATGCAATGTTCCTTATTGTAAGTCGACAACGGCGAGAGCCATATGGTTGTCTTTAATTTATGTTAAGACCTGCGTGTCTATTCAAAGTAGTTGTAATAGTTGAAGCTGGTGGACGACAACCATGGAGAAGCGTCATTGACCTTGATGCAATGCCGGTGATGATGGAGATCATGTTCGTGCTTGAAGATGGAGATCGGAGGCACGAAGAAGAAAGGCCATATCATATCACATATATATTGAATTGCATGTGATGTTAATCCTTTATGCATCTTGTATTGCTTAGTAGACGACGGTAGCATTATAAGATGATCCCTCATGCACATCAATTTCAAATCATAAAGTGTTCACCCTTAGTTAGCACCGTTGCTAAAGCTTGTTGTTTGAAGCACCTCGTGATGATCGGGTGTTCTAGATTACGCAAGTGTATACAACGTGAGCAAGCCATTTGCTCATCACGCAGAAACTAAGGTTTGATCTTGACGAGCCTAGCATGTATGGAGACATGGTCTCGAACACGGATCACCGAAGGTAAAGCATGAGGCATATAGTAGATATGATGAACATGACGATTGTTCGCCAGTGAAACTATGTCAACTCGCGTGATGAGCGGTGTTTATATAGTGGAGTGGTTTCATGTGATCACTAAAACAATGTGATGGATATTGTTTTGAGGGAGTTCACATAGTTTCCTTTCATTAATTAATTTGAAATCAATTTGTCATACACTTAGTCTAAACTATTGCAAATATGTTGTAGATCAATGGCAGCCCCTACCATCAATTTTAATGCGTTCCTAGAGAAAGAAAAGTTGAAAAACAATGGAAGCAACTTGGATTGGTTCCAATTTGAGGATTGTCCTCACGGTGGTAATTTGACCTATGTCTGGATGCATTGGGTGACCCACTGCGGTGATGCTCGATGAAGTAAAGAACGTTTACCTCGCTCGGAAGAATCGACTCCATAGTTCAGTGTGCTATCTTGTATGGTTTAGAATCGAGCTTGAAAAGGTTTGAAGAGTCGACCCATATGATATTGTCGAGGATCTCAAATTGATTTTTGAGACTCATGCGGCAATTGAAAGCTATGAGGCTTCGAAAAGTTCTTTAAGCGCAAGATGGAAGAGGGCAGCTCAAATCGTGAGCATGTGCTTAAGATGTGCGGCATGCAAACAAACTTCAAAGCTTGGGTATTGTGATTCCTAATGCTTTGGGGATTTACCGTGTCCTCCAATCACTACCACCAAGTTACAAGAACTTTGTGATGAACTACAACATGCAGAACATGAACAAGACGTTGCCAGAACTCTTTGCCATGTTGAAATCTGCAGAAGTGGAGATCAAGAAAGAGCACCAAGTGTTGTTGGTCAATAAGACCACCAAATTCAAGAAAGGCAAGTCTAAGCAAAAGGGACACTTCAAGAAGGGTGGTAAGAAAGCTACCACGCCGACGAAGAAGACCAAGGCTGGACCTAAGCCTGAAACTGAGTGCTTTTACTGCAAGGGAGAAGGTCACTGGAAGCGGAATTGCCCAAAGTACTTGGCGGATCTGAAGAGCGGCAACATCAAGAAGAAAGGTATATCTGATATACATGTTATTGATGTGTATCTCACTAGTACTCGTAGTAGTGCACGGTATTTGATCTTGGTTCGGTTGCTCATATTTGTAACTCAAAGCAGTCTTTGCGAGAATAAGCGGAAGCTAGCGAGGAGCGAGGTGACGATGCGCGTGGGAAGCGGATCAAAGGTTGATGTGATCGCGGTCGGCACACTACCTCTTCATCTACCATCGGGATTAGTTTTATACTTAAATAATTGTTATTTAGTGCTGCGTTGAGCATGAACATTATCTCGGATCTTGTTTATTGTAGGCGGTTACTTGTTTAAGTCGAGAATAATGGTTGTTCGATTTATATGAGTAATATGTTTTACGCACATGCACCTTTGATAGATGGTCTATTCTTATTGAATCTCGATGGTGGAAATACACATATCAACAACATTGAGGCTAAGCGTTTGAAATCAGCGATAATTCGACCTATATGTGGCCTTTGTCGTCTTGGTCACATCGAGTGAAGCGTATGAAGAAACTCCATTCGATGGACTTCTTGAATCACTTGATTTTGAATCACTTGAAAGATGCGAAGCATGTCGATGGGAAAATGACTAAGACTCCATTTTACGGTATGATGGAAGCGAGCTACGGACTTATTGGAAATCATACATACCGATGTGTGTGGTCCAATGAGTGTAGCGTCATGTGATGGTTATCGTTATGTTCTTACCTTCACGGATGACTTGAGTAGATATGGGTATATCTATTTCATGAAACACAAGTCCGAAACTTTCGAGAAGTTTAAGGAGTTTCAAAGTGAGGTAGAGAATCAACGTAACAAGAAGATTAAATTTCTGCGTTACGATCGTGGAGGTGAATATCTAAGTTACGAGTTTGGCGAGCATTTAAAGAAGTGCGAATACTTTCACAATTGACACCGGAACACCACAAATGAATGGTGTGTCGAGCGTCGAATCGAACTCTCTTAGATATGGTTCGTTCTATGATGTCACTTACAGATTTACCGCTATCATTTTGGGGTTATGCATTAGAAACGGCCGCATTCACTTTAAATAGGGCACCGTCTAAATCCGTTGAAACGACACCGTATGAATTATGGTTTGGGAAGAAACCTAAATTGTCGTTCCTTAAAGTTTGGGGATGCGAAGCCTATGTAAAGAAGTTACTGTAGGACAAGCTTGAACCCAAAGCGGAAAAATGCGTCTTCATAGGATACGAAGGAAACTATTGGGTATACCTTCTATCATAGATCGAAGGCAAAACATTCGTTGCTAAGAATGGATCCTTTCTAGAGAAGGAATTTCTCTCGAAAGAAGTGACTGGAAGGAAAGTAGAACTCGGCGAGGTTGTTGAACCTTCTCTCGAATTGAGTAGCGCGACCGGAAGAAGTTCTGTGGTGCTGCACCAATAAGGGAGGAAGCTAATGATGATGATCATGAAACTTGGTTGAAGTTGCTTTCTGAGCCTCGGAGATCAGCGAGAACTCGTACCACTCCAGTTGGTATGATTCCGTTATGAATGTCATGGTGGTGGACAACACCGATGACCCGAGACATATGAGGAAGCGATGATGAGCCGATTCCAATAAATGGCAAGAAGCCATGAAATCCGAGATTGGATCCATGTACGAAAACCAAGTATGGACTTTGGTGGACTTAGGATGGCGGAAGGCTGTCGAGAACAAATGGATTTTCAAGAAGAAAGCAGATCTTGATGGTAATATTATCTTTATAAAGCTCGACTTATGCAAAAGGGTTTCGACAAATTCAAGGAGTTGACTACGATGAGACTTTCTCACCGAGCGAAGCTAAAGTCTGTGAGGATTATGTTAGCAATCGCTGCATATTATGATTATGAGATATGGCGATGGATGTCAAAGCAGCGTTTCTCAATGGAGACATTGATGAAGAGTTGTATATGATGCAACCCAAAGGTTTTGTCGATCCTAAAGATGCTAACAAGGTATGCAAACTTCAACGGTCCATCTATGGATTGAAGCAAGCATCCGAAGTTGGAATCAACGTTTTGATAAGGTAATCAAAAGTTTTGGTTTTATACAAACTTATGGAGAAGCTTGTATTTACAAGAAAGTGAGTGGGAGCTCTGTAGCATTCTTAATCTGTATGTGGATGACATATTGTTGATTGGGAATGATGTAGACCTTCTTAATAGTGTCAAGGAATATTTGAATAATAGTTTTCAATGAAGGATCTTGGCGAAAGCTTACATATATTAGGCATAAAGATTTATAGAGATAGATCGAAGCATGAAATATCATTGTCACAAAGTACATATTTGGACAAAGTTCTAAAGAGATTTGGAATGGAAGAAAGCAAGAAAGGGTTCTTGCCCATGTTGCTTAATCGACCTTGAGTAAAACTCAAAGTCCGACATCGCGGAAGATAGAGAAAGGATGAGTAAGACTCCTATGCCTCAGCCATAGGATCTCTAATGTATGCCATGCTATGTACTAGACCCGACATTGCATATCTGTTAGTTTAACTAGCAGATATCAAAGTGATCCAGAGTGGATCATTGGACGTGATCAAAAACATCCTTAAGTACTTGAGAAGAACTAAGGATATGGTTCTTTCTTATGGAGGTGATGAGCGACTCGTTGTTAATGGTTACACCGATGCTAGTTGGAACACCGATCCGGATGATTCTAAATCACAACTGGATACGTATTTATTTTGAATGGTGCAGCGATTAGCTGGAGGAGTGCAAAGCAAAGCGTTGTGGCGAGATCTTCAACTGAATCGGAATACATGGCTGCTTGGAGGCTTCACAAGAAGCGATATGGATGAAGGAGTTCATTCTGAGTGGGTGTGGTTCCAAGTGGCTGGACCCAATGTCTATCTCTTGTGATAACATGGGCGCCATAGCCAATGCGCAAGAACCAAGGTCACACAAGAAGTGAAGCATATCAAGCTGCGTTTTCACGCTATTCGAGAACATATCCGGATGGGGATATAAAGATTTGCAAAGTACACGAGATCTGAATGTGGCGGATCCGTTGACTAAACCTCTCCCGAGGGCAAACATGACCAACACCAAACTGCCATGGGTGTTCGGTATATTACCATGTAATCTAGATTAGATGACTCTAGTGCAAGTGGGAGACTGTTGGAGATATGCCCTAGAGGCAATAATAAATATAGTTATTATTATATCTTTGTGTTTATGATAAATGTTTACATTCATGCTATAATAGTATTAACAAGGAAACATTGATACTTGTGTGTTTTGTAAACTTAATTTGAAGTCCCTAGTATAGCCTCTATACTTCACTAGCTTGTTGGTTGATTAATGATTGTGGTTTCCTATCATGAACATTGAGATGTTATCAACAACAAGATCATATCGTTAGGAGAATGATATGGTGGACATACTCCTATAGATAAGCGTAGCATAAAGATCAAGTCATTTCATTAGTTCAATTGCTATATGCTTTCGATACATAGTAACCTAATTCCTTCGACCATGAGATCATGCATATCACCTTTCTTTGGATGGATGCTTTGATGACATCAAACACCACACCGTAATCGGGTGGTTATAAAAGTGGCATTGAGTGTTCGGAAGGTATTGGTTGAGACACATGGATCAAGAGTGGATTTGTCCATCCACATGACGGATAGATATACTCTGGGCCCTCTCGGTGGAATGTCATCCAATTAGCTTGCAAGCATGTGACTTGGTCACAAGGGATCACATATCACGGAGCGAGAAAAGAGTACTTATCGGTAACAAGGTTGAACTAGGTATGCAGAGATACCGACGATCATAACCTTGGGTAAGTAACATATCGTGAGACAAAGGGAAATTGGTATCGTATGTAAGTGGTTCATTCGATCGCAAAGTAATCGTAGAAATATGTGGGAGCCATATGAATTTCGATTCCTCTATTGGTTATTGTTAGAGAAGTGTCTCGATCATGTACGCATAATTCACGAACCGTAGGGAGACACACTTAAGGATTCGACGTTGTTTGAGTAGTTATGGTATTATGAGAAAGAGACCGAATGTTGTTGAGTCTCGGATGGGATCCGGATATCACGAGGTGATCCGGAATGGTCAGGAGAATAAGATTCATATAAGGAAAGTCCCGTTTGAGTTCGGGAATGATTAGGTGTTTTCATCGGAATGTTCTAGAAGGTTCGGATTGTCCCAAGACCGGGGAAGGTACATGAATGTGTCATTGCTCATTGAATGATTGCATCATGTACTAAGTGTTATTGCTGTCCCAAATAAAGGATTAAATTGAATCCTAAACAGAAAAGTCAAATGTCCGGTTTGAAAGTCAAGCGCCAAAACAAGCTGTGGGAAACAAGCAAGAGGAGTTGGAACCAACTTTGGAGGAGGAGTAGGACTCCTCCGGGCGGCGCCAACCAAGGCCGACTTGGGAGGGACTCCTCCTCCCTGGCGCGCCAGGACCTCCCTCCCATAAAAGGAGGGCAGGCTCCTCCATAGGCGCTTTACTTTCTACTCTAGATCTCCGGTTTAGAGCTGTTTTGGTTTAGAGCTTCTAATTGCTTTAGCCAACAGTTTAGGGCCTTCTAATTGGTTTAGAGCCCTCTAATTGGTGTGTCTAATTACTAGGCCACTAATCCTCTCTCTCATAAGCTCCACCATACCGCACCGGCTTAAGGCGAAGCCTGCGATCTCCCTCTACTTCGGTACCACGCCGTTGAGGCCGGAATCGCGAGAGAGTGCTACAACCTCCGCTGCCTTTGGAACAAGGGAGAGGAAGGTCTTCGTCAGTACCGAACGTGTGACCACTGAGCGCTGCCGAACGTATACTGGAAGGATCGTCTACACGATCTTGAGATCGGGAAGAGTACGACTACATCACCCACGAGAATCCGCTCTCGTTAACCACTTTGGAATCTTCGAGGGTGAGTTCCTCTATCGACTCGTTGCTACAATCTAGTAGATAGATCTTGGCTTGTTTGTTTGTATGCGATAGAAAATTTTTGTTTTCCTTGCTACGAACCCCTACAGGTTCCTCCTTACCCATTACTCATGTCGGTCATACGTCTTTTCCTTCTACATCCACCCCCATTACCATGTCTAATGTTCTTGTCTGTCCTAACTTAGTCAAAAACCTTGTTTCTGTTCGCCGTCTTACTCGTGAAAATCCCGTTACTATTGAATTTGACGCCGTTGGTTTTTCTGTGAAGGACGCCCGTACACGAACGGTTCTCCACCGATGTGATAGCCCCGACGAGCTCTACCCGGTGCACCCTCCTGCCACCACCACCACCACTCGTCCAGCCGCCTTCGCCGCTAGCGTCGACCTTTGGCATGCTCGTCTCGGCCATCCCAACTCCACCGTTTTGCATCAGATTCTCCAGTGTTTTTCCTTCACTTGTAATAAAGCTGAACACCATACTTGTGAGGCCTGCCGTCTCGGCAAGCACGTACGTCTTCCTTTTAGCGAGTCTACCACTATTTCTACTTTTCCTTTTCAGTTGTTGCATAGCGATGTTTGGACGTCCCCGGTTGCTAGCAACACGGGTTACATATATTGTTTGGTGATTTTGGATGATTTCACTCACTATGTGTGGACATTTCCCCTTCGTCGCAAGTCCGACGCTCTCGCCACTCTCACCGATTTTTATTCCTATGTCCAAACTCAATTTGGTCGTCCCATTCTCGCCCTTCAAACTGACAATGGAAAAGAGTTTGATAACGCTGCTGTCCGCCACCTCCTCGCGTCGCACGACACCGTCTTTCGCCTCACTTGCCCTTACACGTCCCAACAAAATGGCCGTGCTGAGCGCGTCATTCGCACTATTAACGATTGTGTCCGCACGTTGCTTTTCCACTCCCACGTTCCTCCTCGGTTCTGGCCGGACACACTCGCCACCGCCACCCTTCTCCTTAACATTCGCCCTTGTCGTCCTCGCTGGAATTATACTCCTCATCAGCTCCTCTTCGGTGTCCCTCCCTCCTACGACGGTCTCCGGACTTTCGGGTGTCTTTGTTATCCTAGCACCACGTCCACCACCCCTCATAAACTCGCTCCACGTTCTGTTCCTTGTGTCTTCCTCGGTTACCCCCCTAACACCAAAGGTTACCGGTGCTATGATCCCGTGTCCCACCGTGTGTATACTTCACGACATGTTTACTTTGATGAGCTGGTTTTTCCATTTCAACAGGCACCTACTACATCCGCGCCTTCGGGCAGCGATGACGCCCCAGCTGCAACCCCACCACCTGCGGCCCCGGCTGCGCCCGCGCCCACCGTGGTTCCGGCTGCCCTCCCCGCGCCTTCGGCGCCCTTGGCACCTCCTGCCTCGTCGGCATGCCCGGCTACGCCGGTCGTGGCCGCACCCCTCACCGGTGCAGTCACTCCGCGTCCCAACCCGCGCTACATCGACCCCGCGTACACCTACGCTGTGGCTACCTCGACTCCGTCTCCGCTACCCTCCTCCGCTCGCGCAGCCCTTCGGGATCCGAACTGGCTTGCCGCCATGCGCGAGGAGTTCGACGCCCTTCAGCGCAACCGTACATGGCAGCTCGTACCGCGACCACCCAACGCCAATGTTATCACTGGCAAGTGGGTCTTTCGGCACAAGACTCGCCCGGACGGTTCTCTCGAACGCCATAAGGCGCGTTGGGTGGTACGCGGCTTTCGTCAGCGAGCAGGCGTGGACTTCACCGACACCTTCGCCCCGGTTGTCAAACCGGGCACGATTCGCACCGTTCTCCAGCTCGCCGCCTCTAGCGCCTGGCCGGTTCACCAGCTCGATGTCTCCAATGCTTTCTTGCATGGACATCTCGCTGAGCAGGTGTTCTGCCAGAAGCCCACCGACTTCGTCGACAGCGCCTTTCCTGACCATGTGTGCCTGCTCTCCCGTTCGCTCTATGGGTTAAAGCAGGCGCCTCGCGCTTGGTACCAGCGGATGGCAGGCTTCCTTCAGCAGCAGGGGTTCCGGTCCACTCGGTCCGATGCCTCCCTGTTCGTGTACCACCAGGGTGCTGCCACAGCGTACCTCCTTCTGTACGTTGACGACATCATCGTGACCGCTTCCTCCACGGCTCTCCTGCAGCAGATTACGGCTCAACTCAGCGCTGAGTTCGCCCTCAAGGACTTGGGGGCCCTTCACTACTTCCTCGGCATCGAGGTCGTCCGCCGCGACACTGGCTTCTTCCTGCATCAGCAGAAGTATGCGCACGAGGTTCTGGAGCGCCCATGCATGCTTAATTGCTCCCCTGCTACTACGCCTATCGACACGAAGGCCAAGGTATCCGCCGTTGAGGGCTCTCCGGCGTCCGATGCTGCTTTCTATCGCTCCATCGTCGGGGCCCTACAGTACCTTACGCTGACGCGGCCGGACCTACAGTATGTTGTCCAGCAGGTGTGTCTTCATATGCATGCTCCGCGTGACACCCACTGGACTCTGGTGAAACGGATTCTCCGGTACATCCGTGGCACCATGTCCATGGGGCTCACCCTGACGGCCTCTCCTGACACCAGCCTTGTCGCCTACTCCGACACCGACTGGGCTGGGTGTCCCGACACCAGACGCTCCACCTCTGGATACTGCGTCTACCTCGGCCCCTCCTTGATCTCGTGGTCTTCTAAGCGACAGCCCACGGTTTCACGTTCCAGCGCCGAGGCGGAGTACAGGGCTGTGGCCAACGCCGTGGCTGAGTGCTCCTGGCTCCGACAGCTCCTACAGGAGTTACTATGCGAGGTTCCCAAGGCTACGATTGTCTACTGTGACAATGTCTCCGCGGTATACCTTTCGGCTAATCCTGTTCATCATCGCCGGACGAAGCATATCGAGCTCGACATCCACTTCGTACGGGAGCACGTTGCCCTTGGTCGTGTCCGAGTTCTACACGTACCTACCGATCAGCAGTTCGCCGATGTGATGACGAAGGGCCTTCCTACTTCGACATTCGAAGCTTTTAGGTCCAGTCTGTGCGTCACTGGCGACGCCCGACTTACGGGGGGTTGAATATATTTGTACGTGTATAGGTTAGGGTCTTATATATTGTACCTGTAGTGTCTCTCTCCCTATGTATTCTCTGGAAGACTAGACCCGGTCATACCCTGTACCTATATATGTGCCCCGTGCACGATCAATCAATATATCGATGCACCAAACAGTCTCTAACAAAATGAATCTAGACACTAAAAGTTGTCTAGATACATTCTATTTACAAAACTAAAACATCTTATATTTCTAAACTGAGGGAGTATCTACGAGCACTCGAGAAGAGCAGGGAGGCTATGCGTAGCTGCGTCAGGTTCAGGGATTCGCGATCTCTCCCTCCCTCTCTCTCTCAGCGGCAAAATATACAGAGAGATACTACCACGAAGGGACGTACCGTGGACGTAGCCTGTAGCTATTAGCTGAGCTATACTACTGTACTACTAGGAGTTAGCCAGCTACAGCTGCTACTGAGCTTCGTGATCGGTGGACGTCAATCCGCGCGCGCGTAGTCCCAAGTTATGTCCAACGAGGCTCCACGCGCCCGGATCAGCCTTTTTTTTCCCGCTGCTAATGGAAAACAACTTTTATCTACCACTAGAGTTTTCTATGCCACTAACGCTCTGCTGCTTGATCAGATACATTTGCTCCCCGGATTAAATTGAATATATATGCCAGAGTTAGAGACGGTAGTTTATGTAACCTCTATTTCAGTCTAGTTCAAACAAATAAACTAGTTTTGTCAAAATGTGATGATTTGTTAAAATGTAAGTTTATTTTTTGTACTAAAGAGGATATAGGGTACCCTCAATGTTACTACTTCCATCCTTAGCCAGAGTGAACGACTATGCTGTTTCTTGTTATACATAAGCTTCGAGTTTAGGAGCGTGAGTTCTCAACATCAATGCATCCCTCACGATGATGATGTACTTTCCATTCCATGAAACGTTTCACTAGTAATAGAAAAGTTCTAATAGCATGACTAACAACACTCTTAAACGGCCGACCCATAAAACACGAGTACATGTCTCTGTACTGGTGATTTTCACGTTTGAGAGCGCCGGCGCAGATTAGAATCTTCAAATCGAAAGTGTAAAATCAAAATTCAAAAATCCCCGGGAAAATATGAACGCACGCGGTGATCATCATACGGCAAGATTACGATTCATCGTTAATTATATAGCAAAATTACACCTAAAAGAAAAATAAAAAGGGGCAGAACTCGCTGGAGGACACCGTCGTGTCCTCAAATGGCCAAAATCGAGCTCTTGGTCGCAGCAGCGCCGCACCGTCCATCTAGTCGAGAACGATCACCTCCATCCTCCACATTGTCGATGCAGCCAGAGCCGGACGGCTTGTCCGCGATGCGCACCGTGGGGAGGGCCTCCTCCACCTCCGCGCGTTCGGCGGCATCCACCGCGGTGACGGTGACCTCCACTTCCTCACACCCGCGCCAGGCGGAGCTGCTCCATCTCCTCGTCGTCGCCTAAGAGGATGGCCAGACGGATATACAACTATATATAGGGCTAAGAGGATGGCATGTACCATTTTACATGTATTGTGTGATAGCCTAAGAGGATGGCATGTACCATAGGGCTCATTTGTTTGCTTACTTTGGAAATAAGAAAAAACTTGTGCATTTCCTAGAGACTTCATAAAATAGAATTTTTGCATGAATGATAATGGACATTGATAATTGGGAGTATAAAGAATATATGGATTTTATATTGCATGAATGATAATGGACATTGATAACTGCGGTAAACCACTGCTGGAACGATTAGAAACACCAACCATACAACATGTTTCCTGCTACTCACGGAAACGACGGAAAAGACCCGGGTATGGGGTACGACAGCGTAAGCCAAAGCCGGCTAGGTTAGAGCGCCCTAGCTAGGCCAAGGTAAGGTACGTGGTGACACTGCATACATCCTTTCCGGCTTTCGGGACGTGAAGCCCCGCCGCGGGGGACACGCATGGGAGATCGATCGTCCGGTCCCCGGCCTGTAGCAGCTGGGACTGGGATCTCGACACTCGGCCGGAAGCTATAGCTAGGCAGGAATACGCCCAGCGTATACTTGTCTCCCGGGGACCGATACGAGGTTCTCTCGCCGACCCGACCAAACCCTCGGTCCCCGACGCCCATGCCGCCATGCGTGCGCCCATCTCTGCATTGTTCTACCGCTACAAACCTCTCTCGTCTCGCCTCGCTAGGACGTGCGTCCCATCTTGATCTTGCCCGCCAAGTACCGGAGCCAGCCAGCCACAGTGCTAAGAAGGGCATCTTCACCGGGGCAATCCATTTATTCGTTTCAAACGGTTCATTTGTGTCTGTTTAGTCGGACCGCGGTTGAGTTGGTGAGGGGTCCGGCCTATTCGGCCATCGGCGCGATCCATTTGTCCGGCCTGGGTATGGCATTTTTTTTGCAAATTCAAACGCAAACAGTTCGCGATAAAACTGGCAAAATTCGTACTTAATTTATATTCAAAATATAAAAAAAAGAATTTAAACTACTCCTAGCCTTAGCTACCGATCTTCGTGCGCCGGCGCCGCCTCGTCCATCTACAGGTCAAGGTCGATGTACTCCGGCGGCGTCCAGAGGTTGGACAGTGGCAGAGCTGGAGCGGGAGTGAGCACAAGTGGATTGATCGCCCGCACAGGCCACGGCGCCCAACCGTGCGGGAGGTGCGCCAGCTCCATCCCTACCTCCGACGCGATCGAGGAGCCCATCCCGACAGCGGCGGCGATGGAGGCAGCTGTGCGTTCGTCTGCGCCACCATGCCGGTGAGCTGGACGGCTTTCTCGAAGCCGACCCACTGGGCTTCCTCCTCCCACGCGCCGGCCGCGATGGACTGCTCAGTGAAGACGTCCTCATCGTAGCCCCGCTCCAGCACCTCGCAGGACTCCGGGGGCAGGTTAGCGGCGATGTCGTTCACCGCCTCCTGCTTGACGATGATGTCATTGTCGTACTCCTCCTCCTCCTCATCGTTGTCGTCCTCGTTGTCGAGCTCCGTGTCGGAGTGGTTGACGGCGCCCTCATCGCCCGAGTCGATGTCGGGGACGGGGTAGACCTCCCCGGCATTAGGTCGCGGCGGATGGTGGTGGCACGCCACACCTTGCCCTCCCACTCGAGGAACTATTTTCAGTACACCTCGGATTGGTAGCCAGACTCCCACCGTTGGGCCGGTGGGAGGCTCCTGATCCGGCGACGGATCTCCTCCTCCAGCCATTTGCCCGCCTTGGGCACAGGCGGCACCGGGACATGGTCCCGATTGAGGTGCCAGCCGGTGGGGAGGGACACGTCATTGTGCCTAATGCCCCAGCCCTCCCTCCAGTGGCGCTCGCCCTCCACGATGCGGAAGTACTACCGAGCGCGGCGCTCACACTCCCGCGGTGGTGGGTGAACCTCCACGGGGTGGCCCCGGAAATCCTCCGGCCGCGGCGAAGGCGGCAGGTGCGGTGACCCAGCATACCACTGCATGTTGTAGTACACTATAGTCGTTGACATAACACCAATGAAACACCGTTCACTAGTATTATATCCCTCAGAGTGGTACAACAAAAACACATCAGGTCCAAGACATGACTATAGGTTACAACTCAACTCTTTACACAAGATCCAGAGAACACTCTAGGTTAAAGCGAGAGAAAGAAACTTCTTACAAAGAAGAATCAGAAATAAACAATTCAAAAACTATCATACTAATAAGACTAGTATCTGAACCATTGGTTTGGCATTGCTGCTATTGCAATACACTACATAAATAGGTTCTATGGCTAGAGATTATGTTCCTATCTAATCAGTAACTTCGTCTTCACGTAAGTTGATGTATATGTTAACTTTCTTGACTTCATTGAAGAGCTTTAGCTTTTGATGATGATTCCTGAAGCATAACTTGATGTAGACGTCGGCTTGATGGCTTCAGAATCTAGCAAGGGTTAGGAAGATACGTTGAGTACGAGCGTACTCAGCAAGTTCACTAGAAAAGGAGTGTTTGATGCACTACATCTACAGCCACAGACCATAGGTCATAGGCAATGCAGTTTTTTTTGTAACATTTCTTCAAAGGTTGCTTTTATTCTGAAAAACTATGTCCGTCAGCCTTCACGGGTTTACCAGAACTTTCATGGAGTTCCTTTCCCGCCGCGTTCGCAGCTCCTTCCCGGAACAGGGAGTAATAAGTTACAGTTCTTACACTCTGCAGATGTGCGTTACTTTACCCATGAGAGATCTTAGCTTTATTACACATCCGGGCCGCGAACCCGTTCATACTTCCTTGGTATGAGGCCCAGACTAAGATCCAAGCCAATCACTGCCCTCTCCGCGACCTCATATGTCTGCGTGATCCTTCGGGGCCGGCTCACCTCCATTAAGCCCCCTTTCGGGAAGGCTAAAACCATGATGAGTTCCCGAAGACTCTATGACCTGGTGTTTCCCTGGCAAGTGCCATATTAAATGGTCCATCCACTAAACACCATCCATAGATAATCTAGACACCAAAAGTGTGGGGCGTGAGGGTGCCCACCCATATGTTGGATCCGCACAAGGAAGCACAACGTCACATTAAGGTCGTCTTGCCTCCATACGAGAGGAAAAGGATACAACTGACTTTTCCGTTCCTATTCCAAATCTCATGGTTAACGCGTGATATACGACGCAAGAATCACTGGCGACATTGGTTGTTAGGTCCTAGATAATATGTTCCTTTACCACAAGAACTTTCATAGTAGGTTATTACCTCATGGTAAATAATCTATAATCATTTATTATGAAAATGGTGTTTTCCAACCTTTTTCAAATGCAGGTGATGACAACACTGGATTTGCAAAATACTTTACAGCATGAGCAAGTGTGAACTTGCCTTTTGTGATTGCAAGATTATGAACTCACGGTCTTCAAGACAATATAAGATCCAATATCTGAAATCAGCATCATTTGTCCGGTAAGGACTAATGTTTAAAGAAGCAAGATGCTATTATGCATAAGTAATGTGATGCAATTTTGTAAACCCGAATCCCAGGGATAGCGTTGATCTAGGGTTTGGAAACTGGAAAGGGTTTCCTTGGAATGTGTTGCCCGTTTAGATTAAGTTTCACACATGTGATTCTTATTAAGGCTTGTGAGTGTGTGTGAAACAACATGTAAGTATAATAAAGTACACACAATAATGGAATACTCTAGTCGGATGCTTTCATAAAAATGCTTATGTCTTGCTTTATAATGTTCCTTAAAAGAATAACTTTTGAATAAAATCTTACTTAGCTAAGGAAAAGTATTTAAATTTTAAGTTAACCTTATTGGGGTTCTTTCAAGTTATAGTTTTTAAGTAAGAAAGGATTGCTTTATTTGAATAATGATATTAGTAGTATTTGCGACTTATCTATCTTGGTTTGAACTTGGTTAGTTTGGTATTAAGATGATTTATAACTTAATTATAATATACCAAAGTTAACTATAAACACATAATAGGGTTTTTAGCATTCTACTTAAAGTCTTGTAGACTAAAGTTAACTTAAAAACATAAATGGATTTTAGGTGTAATGCTTATTATACTTATACCTTGTTCACTTCATAAGGTTTCTTTAAAGTTACTTAAGAATGGTATTACTTTTATTTGGTAGTGGTTTCTTTATATTATAAAGGTATAAAGGGATTTACCTCCCTATAAGGTGTGGTTAAAGTTTGTGGATAAGTAAACAATATTATTTACTACCTATGAACTCACTTATAGTCTTTTGATTTGTTTATAAACTTATGGTTAAAGTAAAGGAATAGGTTTTATCTCATTATAATTATTCTTGGAGATTTTAGATTGGATAAGGATCCTTTTATAAAATAATTTACATTAATGGTTGAGAGATAATTTAATAAAATTGTATTTAAAGTGTTTGAATTCATTTTGAATGCACACTACCAATATTTAAGACTAATACTATTTATTAGACTCAATTGACTAATTTCTAGAATTATTGACAAATTTTATTTACCTTAAATGAATTATTAATTAAGGAAATAGGTTTAAATTCAAGTTATTAAAGTGTTTAACTTTTTATTTAAATCAAAAGTGGAATATTACATTTTGAACATATAGGTGTTATTTTGTGACCATTTTGGTATATTACATTTATTTTTGTGATTTATAAATAATAAGATATGATTTTTATGATACTTATTACTTTATAAAGACTTAATAAATAATAAATATTTAATTGAGTGGAATAATAATGCATGATTATAGTGTTAAATTATAATTCTTATTTTTCTAAGATTGTTGGTATTTTATTCATATTTTTAACATTTATCATTATTAAAATATGAATTATCAAAATTTTATTACTTATAAAATCTTTATTAAATACTAATTTTTTAAATGGTTAACATAATAATATTTAATAATAGTTTTAAGTTATAGATTTTATTTTTCTACAAATTTTCATATATTATACACATTTTTCTGATTTATAAAACAAAAGTTATTAATGAAACAAGATTTAATCATTTTATTGTATTAGAATTAATATTGTTTTATCTAATTCCTAAACAAAAAATACTTTTGGTACCGAAGCTAAACCTACCCCAGTCACTGACTAGTGGGCTACCTGCCACATCATCTTTTAGGTTAGTGAAAGCATTTGTTACTGGCCCTATTACTACTCATAGTCCATGACAGATGGGCCATAGGCCACGTCACATGCCACCTGGGCAAGGACCGAGTCAAACAAGCTGAATGGGTCAAAGGTGACATGGGCTTGACATCACAGTGACATCATCTGAAGATAATCTTCAGATCATGGATTTGCTGGGCGATTGGAGGCATTTGAGACGTTGTGATTAGGCGTGTTAGAACGAGGGGACGAAGGCGAGTCGAGGAGTGGCTGAGCAGCTCGTTTTTGGTCATCAGAAATCAAGGCACGACGGCGACCGGCGGCGGTTCACGGCGACGCGCGATGGTGGCTCGGTACAGGAAGAGATCAAAGCAAAGGAGGGCATCGGCGTGTTCAATATCTCACCCGGAATGCAGAGGAGCGATCGTAGAGGCGAGGTGTAGCTGGAGACGACGGTGATTTATGTCGGCGACGTCGTCGGTGTCGGGGAAGACGGCTTAAATCCTGCAGCTCGGACTCTCCCCGACCAGCACTCTTTGGGGTAAATGACTGCGTCGAGCTTCGTGGTTTCTGTGGTGGCTTCAAAATGGCAAGGGAAGGCCGGAAGCGAGATCTAGCTCGAGCTATGGAGGGTTAGGGTTTCGGTCATCGAGAGAAATCAAAGAGGAAGGAAGGGATAGGGGAAAGGATTGCGTGCAGGGTTTCTCCACGCGACGCGGTGATCCTCTTACAGAGCTTCTAGAGTGGTGGCGTGCATCGTGGCGTCGATCGGGCGGTCGCCGGAGTTCCACCGAGCTGCTTCCCCGGCGAACTCTTCTGTCACGAGGAGGAAGAAAGGAAAAAGAGGTCGAAGGGGTACGCGGGCCGATCATGGGCTAGATGGGCCGTAGTGTAACACGCGTGAGCGACAAAGAGTGAAGAGGAAAGATGGGCCGTGGGCCAGATTTGATGCTTCTACTGTTTTTTCCTGGTTCTATCTCTTTTCTATTATTCTGTTTTGTTTTTAGCTTTGAATTTGCACAATTGATTTGAGTTTTCTTTGTAGAATTAATTTGTTAAACAATTGCGGCAACAATGAATGTATTTAAAGTCATTTTGGAAACTTTTATTATATATTGTTTAGAGTTTCTTTATTTTCTGTATATGGATACTTTTCCTATTACTATTTGTGAGGGCCTTTGATATGAATTTAATTGGGATAAATTTCATAAACTTATTATAGAATGCATTTGAGATTTTATTCTCATTAATACATAATATTAGAGCAACTTTTATATTTAGTGATCCTTCATAAGTATTTGATACATAAAGTTCTAAGTACTAATAGGGTTCAAAATTATAAATGCTTACCCTAGGGTTTTAGGGTTCTTAATACATTTATATTCTTTTGTTGATGTGAATAAAAATTAATGGCTAAACATATTGTCTTTATGTTTGTGATCATTATTCATATCACTCTTTTAAATAATAAGGTTATTTTCTAGAATGTCATATGAGGAAGAATTAATTAAGATAGTTCCTAAGCACATGTGATCATGATAGTTGGAAATTACAAAGATGTGCTTAAGTGATTTGCTATAGGAAAATATTCCTATGAAGCTTTGTGTAATTAAAATGATAGATTAATCAGATGAAATGGATATTATGTTTGGTTAAAGATTTAGGGTTTAGTGTTTACCAAGAATTCCTATCTTCCATAATTCACAATCCTGGACTTCTAATTAAGGAACTCCTCTCCTAGATATATTACTTCCCTATATCCATCATCATGTGCTAACATGATGAGCTTTGCTTTACAAGATATTCTTATCCACCTTTTATTCTTCTAAACCCATTGATAAATCCAATGAGCTTTCCACTAAAGCTTTCATA
This sequence comes from Avena longiglumis, assembly GCA_030063025.1. Taxonomy (NCBI): domain Eukaryota; kingdom Viridiplantae; phylum Streptophyta; class Magnoliopsida; order Poales; family Poaceae; genus Avena; species Avena longiglumis. The sequence continues at coordinate 96,822,091 of CP125973.1, read as the reverse complement.
ATTTTCTCATATCCATACTTGGTTAAACCAACTACTCTACTGCTGGTAACCTCCAATCCAACAAGTAGTTACTTCTAACTCCCTTCATATTCTTCCATAATCATCCCCCACTAATATTACTCTAGTAGATGGATATATCAAACTACTCTCCTCAAAAGCTTACTATTCCTTAAGAAGAATAACACTTCTTCAATAACTCCATGATACTCTAGCATCATCTTGATCATACTATCTCGTCTCTACTCATCTCTAGTATCTCATACTCCAACCTCACATTATATTAATGTGACTTATCATGGCTACTTAGGATAACATATCTATACTAGGGTTCCAATCATGTTTTATCCACCAATGCCACTTATACATGATATAAGTATTCAATCTTGGTGAATAAGGCATGATCATTATAATCTTTTGATCCTGTATGGTTTAGGTTTCCAGTTGGTTATTCAAGGCTTCATCAATACAACATTGCAGTTGTATTATAGTTATCTTCTGTTTTTCTCTATTGGATTAAGAGATATAATTCATTGACTATACCTACTTGATCCAATAGGACTACTCCTGGTAACTATCTTCAGTATTCATCCTGGAAATCCTCTTTGTTACCACATATATCTTTATTTCAAATAACCCTGCTATCCATTCAGGAGTGAGTTAACTCCATTAATTATCCTATAGATGATATCTAAGGCTAGCATTACTATTTACCTCTTCTTACTTCCTTCTCTAAAGGATTTAAAGTGAATGTTATGATAAGAACATGAGTTGATAGACCAATAGTTAATAATCTAAGAATTGGTGAATCAATAGTTGATTACTCAATATTGATGAACAACAGATGTTGAGATAGGATTCCATAAGGATTGATATGGAAAGAAGGATATGTGGTGAATGGTCTTGAATTGCTTTCCTTCCTACTTAATACAACTAAAGAGTTAGGGTTAAGTATTACCATGATGTTCATGGTATAAATAGTTGAGATTTAAGATTTAGTTGTTACATTCCTATTACTTAAGTTATATATAACTTGGTATTCATGAGTTGTTGTAATGAATATTATAATATGATCACCTAAGGATCAAATATAATCCATTAAGAAATGAATTAGGGTTTAACTTTTATTACATTTGATCTACCCTTAGATCAAATCTCCCTTACCCAAAATAAGGTTTTAGCAAAGGTCATATTGAAACTTATCGTAGTCAACTTGATGATCTACTTCAATTCCTTCAAGTTGAGAGAAGCTTCAAACACTTTGACAGGTTCTTATTTAAAAGCGCGAAAATTATTCGGATTTTCTATGCATGAATGCAATGCACACATCGGTGTTTAGATTATTTCTAAGATCTAATGCTGGGATGTTACAGCAGGGATGTGTCGTGGAGGAAGACCGGTAGCCAGGAGTGTTGGCTGCTAGAGCCAGACGCCTCATGGCCGTGCTTGCTCCTCCCCTTCTTTAGCCACGATGGCGTCTATATCTTTTGTGGTGGTGGTGGCTAGGGTTTGCGATGGCGAGAGGTGAGGAAGGGTGGCACCGACGGCGCAGGGTTAAATAGCCCAGCCGCCTGTGAACACGCGCAGCTTCCCGCTCCTTCACCAACATTGCCGGCACGGGAACACATGCGGCGCCCAGTGGGTCAGCGCACCGTCTTGTCGCCATTGATGGTGCAGGCTGCCGCTGATCAGCCTTCCATGCAGCGCCTCTGAATCGCTGCCACAATTGCGTATGAATTGGTGCCACTGACCGTGTCTAAATAAATGCCACCGGTAAGCGCTGGCTGACGAGTGGGCCAGTGGACGAGTGCGCGCGCGTCCGGGCCGACGCAACCATTGCCCAGATTAGATGCACGGATGGGTCGAGCCAGACGCGTTTGTCCGGATGGGTCGGCCCGCTGGGGCGCCGAGCACGCCCCGCATGTCCGTGCGGACATGTTTGGACACGCTCGGACGTGATGCGTCGGCCCGATGGAGATGCCCTAAGCGCTCAGAGACAATGGATGTGTTTGATTGCTCGTAGGGTTTTTTCTCACCGGTGCAACTCGCACGAGCGGGACGACTGTACGCCAAGATCATGATTTGGATCAAAATCTTCCAGTTATTTGCTTGTGCATATGGACACTTTCAAGAGTTGGACAGAAATAAGGCCCATCGTTAGGCCAGGGAGAAACAAAGCCACGTGTGTTTGGTTTAATCGTGATGGTGTGGTCTGCTAACCACACATAGTGAGCTTACCACACATCAAGCCTAAACCTGAACAAGCATTGACAACCACATCATAGTTAGACATTGCTCTATATATAGCTGCACGACAGAATATTGTAGCAAGTTAAGCACGACTAGAAGACATAATTCACAGCAAGCACAACACAAAATTATTACACTAGTAGCATGAACATTCTACTCATCTATCATCGCAAGGGCTGGATCATGACGATGACACTTTTTGATCACTTCACACATGCTATAGTCAAAGATGGTTACCTTAAACAGGCCACCCTTCGGCATCTTGAAGCTCAGGAAGTACCCGATCTTGAACTGGTGGGAAATGGAGAAGCCAGCACATCCCTGGTCAAGGGAAACCCTGCCGCTAACATCCCTGAGCTTCTTCACCATGCAGACGCATCCAATGTTGGTCTTGAGCACGATATTTCTCGGCATAGTGCTGAGGAAATGCCTGAAGCCATTAGGAATTTGCAGCAGGTCCAACCCAGGTGCCAACATGACCTTGGCGAAAAGGACCTACCTAATCGTGAAAGTGTCAATCTTCAGAGGCCTGCCCTTTGGCCTCTTGGCGCCACTACTCTCACCAGCATCGCTCGCCCTCTTGGGGGCTCTGCCCTCACTAGCATCCCTCGAGCATACTCCTCCATTGGTGGAGAGAGCACCTCCCATCAGCAACTTCGAGCATTGAAAAAAGAATCAACACATGTCAGCACATACATTGTGGTGATCATATAAATAAACGAGCAAGGTGGTTAGCACAAATGAACTATCAACTTGACCTCATATGCAATGGTATAGATGCAAAGGGATTCTCCTCATGACCAACACAAATGAACAAGCAATTTGGTCCACACACAAGTTTGGACATGAAAAGGATCACTCTGCATTTCATTATGCGAATTTGTAATCATCGGCTAGAGCAAGCAAAACACAATGACCTAACCTGATCTAAGAACTTCCGAGCTTCAAAATAACTAGCACACAAATGGTAGAGCTGGTGCTACGGGAACCCGGAGGAGGTGCACAACCAATTTTGTTGTGCATACCATGGGGTTCCAATAGCATCAGTTCTATGATCACGTTGTACTCCCTCCGATCCATATTACTTGTCACAGAAATGGATGTATCTAGCACTAAAACATGTCTAGATACATCCATTTTTAAGACAAGTAATATGGATCGGAGGGAGTAATAAGTATCTTCATAAGCTGGGTGACATATGTGAGCCTCATATATGGTGTCCACACAAAGGCCGGAGAAAGAACTTTGCACTACCTAGGACAATGCACAACATGATTTGTTATGAACAATTCAAAAAAAGTACAAATTCACTCCCCGGTCACATTAGGTGAGAGTTTGAATCATTGGCCCAAACAAAACACGAAACACAAAGTACCGCCTCATATTTCATAGCACTTACAACACAAAGCGATGATCCTACCGAACCAAGTTCCATAAACTTGAATAGATGGCAGAACAAGGTTTAAAAGGATCATCCCTTCCATTTTGGTGTGGTGCATATTTAATCATTAGTGCTCACAAAGGTGTAAAACAAATTTTTGTACCTTATACTAGGCATTGTGTGTCCAAGATCAATCATAACAGGCATGCTATGATGCAGTCCATTGGGATCTTGGCCACAAAACGCGAACTAATCATTGGCCTAGAAGAACATGAGCAATGCAAAAATCTCCAATTTTTCACCACAGGGAAACACTGAACAGAGCATATGACTAAATGTAGCCACTTACAAGCAAAGATGAAACCAAGATTGCAGCATATATAGTGCTTACAATGGCACCACATGCAGTACAAGAAAAGCAAAGACCCTAATCTATCAAATCGACAAAAACAATCACAAATCAATACAGAACGGATGTGCATGTCAATGATACGCGCAGAACTAGAAGCAAAAAAACATATAGACCTGAGCTGCTAAGGCATAGAGGGGGTTCGAGGCCTTACCGCCATTGTTGTAGGTTGGGAGCTTCACATAGATCGATGAAGAAGCAGTACGTGTCGCGGTCCTTGATCTCCTATAGCTAGGTAAAGCGCTATGCTCGCCCTCGATCTACTGTCGTGTCTGCCCTTGCAGTGGTCGTCGATCTACCGGCGGTAGAGGAACCGCCGACAGTGAGACAAAAGAAAAGGGGCAGTTATAAATGGAGAGAGTATGACCGATGAGCGCCCGGTGAAGGGATTTCTAGAGTGCCTTCGAGATGCATCGCGAGCCCCGCTCGATGCGTGTGCGACCACGTGCTGACCTTTAGCTCGCCAGGTCTTGTTGCCGCAAAACCGCCAAAATCGACGTCTTAATGGATCAACTTTTGGTCTGCTTTAAATCTCGTGTCGGTGCAAAGAAATCATGCAAACCAGCAACACAGACAAACAAGCTTATTTGTTGACATGCAGCCCGGCAGACACGCCCTTTGGTTACAGACGAAACACGCGCGCGCGCGTTAGATTGACAAAAACCGGCAACAGTGGCGATGGCTGCGCACAGTGCGTTGCGCACGCACGCACGTACGGTGCGGCGACCGCTAGATTGTCCTACGCGCCCCCCGTCGCCAGAGATGGTCCCCCATTAGATTAGCCTGACGGGATCGGCGTCTCGGGTCAAGATCGATCAGCGCGGGTGGATCGATTCGGTGAATGAACGACAGCCATTCGCAATCATGCGTCCATCCATCCATCGGCAACAGTGGCACAGCACGATGCCGGGCTGCCGGAGACCATATATTGATGATGCATGTAAGCATCGGTTCCTACTGCTACTTGACACTCCAAGGTTTATTGCCAGGTTAACCTGCACTGCACGTACGGCCGGCATCCCCAAGTGGAGAATCCCCTCCGCTGGTTGGTTAATCGCGTCGTCGTCGCTTTGCAGCTTTCGCAGATGCTCTCGAGTAGCTTTCAGCTCGATCTCAGCCCAGCCCAGGGATTGTCTTCCGATCAGCTCCGGTCTCTCAGTTTCACACACGCGAACATGCCGGGATATATGGAGTACTAGTAGCAATCATAATTGAACAGCAAAGGGCAGACTATAATTTGTTAGCCCAACTTTCTTTTTCATTTGTACAAAAAGTGCCAAAAAATCCTTGTCTCTAGCTCCTGTGTCCTGCATGCACATATGTCCTGTCAGAGCCACTTGCATGCCCCGATCGACGGAATGACTGAAATATTTCCACCCGGCCAGCCGCTTCGCTAGTCGCTAGTTTTGTGGGGGATCCGGTCGAGCTGCACCAGAAATGGCCCGCCGATTTTTTGCCCGATTTAGCTACTGTTGGCCGGCCGGCCGGGGCAGCCGCTGGCTGATGCATGAGTGCTAGCCTGGTACAGTGCGAACGCTGCGGGTCGCAGGCGCATCGTTCATTTCGCTCACATGGGAGTACTACACTGGAGCGACACACACACTTGCCGCTGCCACGGACGCAACGGACGCACGTACACCACGCACCATCGCTCGCTGCATGCGTCTGCGTGCATGGGGTGGCAGCAGATGACGCAGACGCAGGCGCAGAGGAGGCAGCAGGCGCAGGCGCAGGCGCATGCACTGCTCGCAATTGTGACGCCTAGGGCCCGCCGCGCTACCCACTTCAGTTGTGTCATCGATCTCGCCTAGTCTTCTCAACCTGCATGCCCCCGCCATCTTCTGCACAACTACTACACTTGTTCAGGACAAAAGATTTATGCCCGTAATCATTCACTACGTACGTTGCTACTATTAATTCTCCTTCTTTTTCCAATATATATGCTCCAGGCCGGATCGATCGTATGATCTGTGCCCTCATCGATCCTTCTCACGGTATCTTGAACAGATTTTAGAGTTATTCCTCGATCGGAGGGAGTATTATCTAACTCACCTAGCCAGTCTCTAGTGGCCTATAGCAACTGAGGTTTTGATTCAGGGTGTGTATGGGACTGGAACTTTTGAAGGTGTCACTCATACCCCTGGCACAAAGGATAATGATGGGATGATATACTTGACATTTTATGTGATGATATGTTGCTATATGTATATGAAATGTCTGTGCCATGTGTGAGTACTGGAAAAAATAAAATCTAGCTTCATTTAACCGAATAATTGAGTAGCATTCGGAACATAAAAGTTGAACTATTCTTGTCTTTTTTTTCATAGCAGATGAGATTTTTTTTAAAAGAAAATGAATTTTCTGACTTAATGTGTGTTAGGAGATCCTGATCTTCTCTTTATTTTTTGTACGAAATATCCTTTTATATTTTTTTCACTGCTTCCTTTTATAAACATGCATGAAGTGCAATAGTGCACCGTAAACTTGCACAATTGCTCACACAATGCCTACTGAAAATTGGAGTCACGGGGTTTTTATTTTCTACTGATTGCCGTGGGAATGGCCACGGTAGATGCTACAATCGGCAGCGAGTAGTAGAACAAGGGGCAAGGGCGGTTAGCCATCTGCGGTGCGAGATGAGGGCGGAGACACAGGGGTTTACCTAGGTTCGCCCCCCCGAAGGGTAAAGACCTACTTCTGCTAGATTGTATTGATGAGAGAGTACAAGGGCGAGCTCGACGACTAGGCGGCGAGTCGCGAAGTGTCTGATGGGCGTGTCCTCTATCGTACCCTAGGGAGGTTTATATAGACTCACCTCGCTAGGGTTTCTGATCTACAAAGCGAATTAGTTAAGGATTGGGAGGGTGTTTGACCTAATCCGTGGGCCTAGCTACGCACGGGCCTTCATCTTCGATCGTCGGCTCCTTGTTGGGTCTTGATCCGATCGCGTCCTGCAGACCACTCGGCGGCAACATGGGCGATGGGAAAGCGTCTGCTGGGTATACCCCTCGGCATATCCCCATCGGTAGTCCCGATGCCGTCGTTGATTAAATCGCGGTGTTCTTTGGCAATCGGATGTCGGGTACAATTTGGGCCTTGATCGAATCGGCGATGGACTCCACGAATGAAGAGAAACATGCCATCCTAGTCGCATAATAACGGCGACCAATCGAATCACGCCTGACGAATGGGTCGTGGTAGTCGGATCGCGCTATGGCGATCGGTCAGTAGTTGAATCGCAGCTATGGCGAGTCGAGTAGACGAAGTTGGACCGTCAGCATTGGTCAAACTAGCCATTGGGTAATCCAACGGTAATATTGGCGTAATCACCATGCGGTAACGGCTCCCCGAAAATGGTGGGTAGCAACCGCTATATAAGGAAGCGGAGGCGAAGGCGATCATTCTCCACACTTCCTCCGATATCGCGTGCCTCCCAGTCTTCCATTCCTCCATAGCGACCCAGAGCAATCCCGCAACCCTAGATCATTCGAATGATGGCACCTCCGATAGATCCATGGGGGAGATCCAAATGCACGAAGGTGCTGCTGAAATCTTTCGAGGATGCGGGGATCCTTTGCGCCGGTAGATGGCTAATCCCCGTGGCCGGAGAGGTGGTGCCGGATCCGCGCGAGGGAGAATTCATCTGCTTCACCAGCCACCTGGAGAGGGGCCTCGGTTTCCCCACCTCCATCTTCTTCCATCATTTCTGCGCATATTACGACATCTAGCCTTCGGACCTAGGGCCGCACAACATCGAGCAACTCGCCATCTTTGTGGTGTTTTGCGAGTGTTACCTAGGCTGCCGGCCGTACTTCCCCCTATGGCAAGATCTCCTTTGGAGGATCGAGCCGAAGGACGGCGGCCCGATGCTGGCTGGCGGCCTCACCTTCTAGCTGAAGTCCAAGGCCTCCTTCCTTGACTGATCTTGCGAAGAAGGCGTGACGAGTGGAAGAAGCATTGGTTCTCGTGACCAGTCGCCGCGAGACGAGGTGGCTCTTCGATGTACTCCGGCCGCCCGGCCGAGCGTCGGCTTCAAGTCGCCAAGCTTTCGACCAGCGGATGGTGGTCGAAGAAATCTTGACGAAGATTCGTCTGAAGAAAAACGACCTCGGACCATCAACCTCTACAAGCTTTGGCTCAGCGGTTGGTGCCCTTAAACCGCTCCTTTGGATGTATGAGTACACGGGCAAGGACGACCTGACGAAGTCTTGCACCACCGAGTGGAGGCTTAACGATTACACCTTGGCCCTGTAGAAAATCACAGACGCGGAGTATCTCAATGCAAAGGCCAGGATTCCCCCATACACCACGAAGCGCAAGGCTCCGCCAATAAGTTCTCACTTCCTTGTCCATTTCGCAGTCGTAGATATGCAGTCGTGATTTTTGCTAATCGCGTTTGTCTTTGTAGTTGTTCCATGTGGTGGAAGGTTGGCTTCCGCCTGCCGATGATGAAAACTCGAACGAGTCCGTCGAGGACGAGAGCGAGTCCTCATCCGAAAAGGGCAATGTCGGGGGCGACGATGATGATGACGACAACGACAATGAAGATGACGACGATGCCGTGGAGGTCGCCGCACCCACGGTCCGTAAGACCCTCGGGCAGTGACAACGAGCTCGAGGCCGGCAAAACCTTGAAGCTCACGACAGGGGTGACGAGGTCCCCGAGCACACTTCATGGCGCGTGGCCATGCCATCGAAGAATAAGTCACCTCAGAAGAAGAAGAAGCGGCCAAGGCAGTGTCACCGCTTCGGTCCACGAGTAGCTCCGAAGCTACCAGTAGCCGACGGTGAGGCGATGTCTTGCGGCCGGCGGCAGCGACAGCAAGCCGTGGTGGAGGATGAAGTGTCGTTGGCGTTGCTGCCTCCGCCCTTCACCATAGTCACCGAGATCGGGGCCGCTCCATCCGCGGGTGCCTCGCCACCAAGAGAAGCGCATGCAGCGGTTGCCGCGGATCCTCCTACTGCGGTCTCATACTCGAAGAATCCCTCAGTGTCTTGGGCCTAGAGCGTGTTAGAGACGGGTCTCAGTCGGAAGCTCGGGACGGAATTGGAGAAGCCGGCGAGCATTCGCACCGGCCTTCGCTTTATCCCAGTCGCCAAGTGAGTATCTTTTAGAGTATTTCTTTGGGCAGCTGATTTATGTTTGTCAGGAGAACTCGCTGATGTCGCTGTATTGCAGGACTGGTGTGAAGAAAATAGGTCACCCCTCGATGGCTAAGGTCCCATTGGGTGCCACGGGGGCGCAAGTCGATCCCTCGAAGAAGAGGAAGAGCGACGAGGTCGAGGCGCCCGTTGAGGGAGCAAAGAAGGCGAAGGGCGACGAGGTTATCACAATTTCTGACAAGCCGGCGGTCGCCCCAAGTAAAGCTCCGATTGGAGCAGATGCGGCCACGAAGGCCATAGTGGACATGGAGTCACAACGGGTGGAACCCGCAACATCGGTTGGGGCAAAAGGCCCATCATCGAGTGTCGTGGGAGCAGCGGTGGCGATGTTCCCTCGCTTTGTGGCGAGGGCCTCTACGGCGAGTGCTTCAGCACCTTCGGGTCAGGTGCCCGACATTGTGGGCTTGGAGGTTGAGAAACGTCGCGGGCGCACGCCTCTTGTGCTCCCGTCGGTGGACGCATTCGAGCTCCACAATATGCTAGGAGCAGCCATCCAGGTATGTCCAGTCCCCGAGGATCTGGTCGCTGAATTTCGGTGGTCATATACTTACTGTTTTTGTTGTCCAGTCCCCGAGTAGCTAGTCACTGAATTTCAGCAGCTAGGCACTTAAGAATTTCTTTGCTGTCCAGTCCCCGAGTGGCTAGTCGCTGAATTTTAGCGGCTAGGAACTTAAGAGTTTCTTCGCTGTCCAGTCCCCAAGTGGCTAGTCGCTGAATTTCAGCGGCTAGACATAAAATTCTTGTCCAGTCCTCGAGTGGCTAGTCGCTGAATTTCAGTGGCTAGGCATTTAGGAGTTTCTTCGTTGATTTTATCATGGTTGTGCAGGGCACATGGCCTTGAGTCGGTGAGCGATTGGCCGCCAGGAGCGTCGAAAGAAACTCCACTCCGTGCAAGGGACAAACGAGCAACTTGACGGCCGTGATAATTGTTTGATGTGCTTGTTGTGAGGGCGTCTTTTCCTAATGTTGTTCTCATAGTTGTGTTGGCAGAGGGTCACGCGACAGCGTGGAAAAGGCTCGCGGTATGGTCCACCAGCGGTGACATTTGCCCAATCATCGTTGACCGCCACGGAGAAACGGGTGGCCGAACTGGAGCGAGAGCTCAAGGCCGCGAAGGCGGAGGCAACCTCGGCAGAGGAGAGGTCTAAGGCGGCCTCGCTGCTGCTGCTGATGAGCGGAAGATGTCAGATGCACTCGTCGCTGGGCTGCAGACTGATCTATCAAAGCTGCGGGACTTCATTATGGGGCGTTGCCGCCCGTTGATTGGTGAGCTCCTTCGATTTTCGAGTGGTTGATCTTGCGAGTCCCCGAGCGTGCGGGTCACCTTTACTCTTGTGCACGCCGATTTGAAGCTCATACGCTGTAGGGAAGATTCTTGATGACAAGGCCGAAGCGTAGTCGTATGATGTGCGACAGTGTGTCACCACGCTGGTGGATTCTGCCGCTCTGTCAGCGACTTGCATTCGCGCGTGCCTTCAAGAAATTCGCCGACGGAGGTGATCCCCAGCGACCTCGTCGAGGTCTGGCGCTACCTGGAGAAGGCCTCGGCGGTTGTTAATTTCATGTCGCGGTCGGCCTTCCGTCGTGTGCTGCGACTGCGCTAGGCCTTGGGCTCGCGCACTTCCCCAACGAATTCGACCTTGACGACATCACCAGCGGGTATCCTTCATCGACGGGCACGGTCGAGATCTCCGACGTGCTGAAGCTGATCGAGCGGGCTGCGGTTTACTCCAACCGGGTGTTGGCGATGGGTGATCTTATTCCGTACCAGGAGACAATCGTTGCCCCGAACGACCCCGAGCTGGCGAACCGCGACTTCAAGGTGGAGCAGCCGTTCCGAGCGGTCATGGCGGGCGCTCTGACGATGTACCCATCGAACTCGTGGGTTCCCTTCATCCGTGTTCACGGGAGTGGTGGCGTATCATCTTCGAAGCCTGCGGAGTGAATCAGTTTGACGAGTGGTGTTAATTGTAAAAGATATGTAATTTCCCTTGTAAGCGAACAAGTTTTTGCTGCCATAAGGAATGCATGAATGCTTTTGTCAGTGTTTGATTTGATTGTGAGTTGTGCGAGTCCCCGAGCGCTTCCGCCCTTTTGTGGGGTTTACCTCGTTTTTACGTGTATGTGCGTTGTTATATTGTTAGTCAGTTGAGGTCAACTCGCCATGGCTTGAAAAGCCAGTCGCATGGCGACCCCAAGGGGTGCTCTATACTTAGCCGTTTTCCCGGGCGAGAACGGGGTCGGTTGGCCGAGTCCCCGAGCGTGGTACTTAGACGTTCTAGTCCCATGACCAAGTTAGGTGAGGAAGAGGCGCGTTATAGTAGGCGCGTCGCTCCACCTGACCCAGAGGGTCAGTCCGAGTCCAGGACGCGCTCTTGTACTTGGCGTTTTCCCTAGTCGCTCGGGATTGGGCTGGTGTCAGTCCCCGAGCGTGGTACTTAGTCGTTCGAGTCGCTGCGCCAAGGACATGGAGGACTGGGTTGCTGTTGGAAATGAATGTAGTCGTCTTGGCTCGGAAAGCCAGTCGAGCGAGGCGACTCCGATAGGGCTCCGGGTTGGCGTTTTTCGTGGACGATACAAGGCCAGAAATTTATCGGTGCCCTCATATCGCCCTACTTGGCAGTGCCGATCGCGTGACCAAGGGTTGACTTCCGCGAATAGCGTAGCGCTGTTATTACGAGTGCGAATGTCACAAGGTATGTAGTGGACACAATTTGTGCGAATCGATCTTCTTTATTTAGTGGGTAGGGGATACATGTTTGGAGTTCTAGGAGTAGAACTTCCGTAGGAGATTTACATTCCATGGCCATTTGACGTCGAGTTGTCTGTCGCCTCGGATGTCAATGAGGTAGTAGGCGTCGTTGCCCAGGACTTGCCCGATGGCGAATGATCCCTCCTACGGGGGAGAGAGCTTGTGCATGCACTTCTTGTCCTGGACCAGTCGCAGGACCAGATCGCCTTCCTGGAAGGTGCGAGTCCGGACTCACCGGCTGTGGTAGCGGCGAAGTCCTTGCTGGTAGATGGCGGTGCGGGAGCGAGCTAGGTCACATGCTTCGTCGAGCTGGTCGACCCTGTCCTGGAACGCGAGCTCGTTGTCGGCCTCCACGTAGTTGACCACCCGAGGCGAGTCGTGCTCGAGGTTGGTCGGCATGACGACTTCGGCGCCATAAACCATGAAGAAGGGGGTGAATCCAGTCGACCTGTTGATGGAGGTCCAGATGCCCCAGATGATGGAGGGGAGCTCTTCGACCCAGCACCCCGGAGTTCGCTCGAGGGGAACTTGCAGTCGCGGCTTCAGGCCGTGGAGGATGCTCTGGTTTGCGCATTCTGCCTGGCCGTTGGACTCCGGGTGGGCGACTGAGGCGAGGTCGAGTCTTATGTTGTGCTCCTCGCAGAATTCAGCCATGGCTCCTTTGGCGAAGTTGGTGCCGTTGTCCGTGATGATGCTATGCGGGAACCCGTAGCAATAGATGAGCTCGCGTAGAAACTTGGTGGCGGTCTTCCCGTCGCACTTGCGGACTGGCTTGACCTCCACCCACTTTGTAAATTTGTCGACTACGACTAGGAGGTGGGTGAAGCCAGAGGGGGCCTTCATGAAGGGGCCCACCATGTCCATGCCAACATGGCGAATGGCCAGGTGATGGGGATGGTCTTGAGCGCCGAGCTTGGGACGTGAGTCTAGTTAGCGTTGTTGCCTGTCAAAGAGGACTTCGTTGGGAACCCCAAGAGCAAGGTGTGATGAGCAAAGCAGCAAGTCTTCCATCAGTAGAGACCGAGGTTATCAAACCATAAGGTGGAAGGAAACGTCACACAGGTGTTGCTAGCAACGCGGATACCTGCACAACACAAAATCAAGACTTAGCCCCAACTAATCAGTGAGGTTGTCAAGCTCACCGTTTTGCTGTAACAAAGGATGAAACGTATGGTATGGAAGGTAATGGTTTGCATCAAGTAAACAAGTAACAGTGAAAGATGTATCAATGGTAAAGATTGCACTGGGGTCCATAGTTCACTAGAGGTGCTCTCCATAGATAAACAACATGGCATGAAGGGTAAACAAATTACAGCATGGCAATTGACAGGAACTGAGCAAGACATAACAATGCAATTACTAGTCAGAAAGATCCTATGAGATTAGATTGGGCAATACAACAAGATAAATAGACCGCCATCCAACTGCATCTATGACTAGAAGTCCACCTTCAGGTTATTATCCGACCCCCCTCCAGTATTAAGTTGCAAGCAACAGACAGCTGCTTTAAGCAAAGTGTGTAAGGTAAACAGTCCACCTGTTCCATGAATAAGAGACCGTTGTTTTCTCCCTAGTAGCAATAGCACATCTACAACCGAAGAGATTATTGTCACTTCCCTTGGAAACTAGAGGCATGAACCCACTATCGAGCATAAATACCCCCTCTTGGAGTCACTAGCAACTACTTGGCTAAGATAGCTACTAACAACGGAGAGCTTGCAAGATCACAAACAACACAGACATGATAGAATCATAAAGACAAAACCATTAATCAAACCAACATAATAATCTTAATTTCCATTGGATCCCCGCAAACACAACATGCATGATTACAAATAGATTAGATCTTGATCATGAACGGAGCTTACAAGATCTATACATGAAAGCACAAGGAGGAGATACAACCATCTAGCTACTACATGTACCCATAGTCCAAGGTGGAACTAGTCACGCATCATACCGGAGAGAAGGCCTCCGGGATGATCTCCCCACCGGCAGTGCGGGAAGAACAGACCCCGATCTAGGGACGATGGTGGCGGTGGCTCTGGGCGATTTCGTGGAGATCGATCGGGTGCTTAGGGTTTTATCGGGGATTCTTATAGGCGAAGGGGAGGCAGGAGGCGACGGGGCGTCAAACCCTACCAGTGGGCCCACCCTTGGCGTGCCTAGGGGGGTGGCATACTGGCGCACTTCTCCGTCTCCCTCGGACTTCTTGTTTCCCACGGAAAGTAATTGACTTTGGCGTTTGTCCGTCAATTCGAGAATATTTCTTTACTAGCTTTTACGGAACCAAAAGCAATGAGCAGAGCGGCACTATGGCAACTTGTTAATAGGTTAGTACCAGAAAACATGTAAAAATCACCTCAAAGTGTAGACAAGCAAAGCAAAGTAGATACTAAACAAGCATGGAGCATCAAAAATTATAGATACGTTTTCGACGTATCGGGCGTACTTCTGGCATCCGACGCAGCGTTGGACGATGTCAACTGCGTCAGCGTGTGCGGTGAGCCAGTAGAAGCCATGTCTCATGGCCTTGGTGACTAGGGATCGAGCGCTAGCGTGGTGTCCGCAGTCGCCGGCATGAATGTCTTGGAGGATTTTGCGACCTTCCACGGGTTGTACATAGCGTTGGCACACGCCGGTTACGCTGCGCTTGTGGAGCTCGCCGTTGATGACGACGAAGGACTTGCAGCGGCGTACTATCATCCGGGCCTCCGTCTTGTCGGCGGGTAGGGTCCCTCCCTCCAGGTAGGCGACGTATGGCACGGTCCAGTCGCTTGGCTCTGCTACCATGGCGACCAGGGCTGGTTCTGGTTGTAGCGGAATCCCGATGTCGATCTTCCTCGGGGGAGAGACGAACGTCTTGGTGATGGTGTCGAGGAAGACACCATCGGGTGGCGCGAGACGAGCCGACCCGATGCGGGAGAGGGCGTCGGCCTCTTCGTTCTTCTTGGTCGATCCACTCGGCGGTGGCCCGCAAAGTGCCCCCCTGGTCCACTTCTTGGCGGTATGCCCCATGGTGGGGAGACCGCATCGCGATCTTGACAACTTCCTGGTGATGAGGTCGGAGTCGCCGTAGCAGCGCAGACGGTTGATGTTCATCTCCTTGGCTGCTCGCATGTCGTGGAGGAGGGCCTTGTACTCGCCCGTGTTGTTGGTGCAGGAGGTGAAGTCGAGGTACAGGACGTAGCGCAGCTTGTCGCCCTTCGGAGATGTGAGGACGATCCCTGCTCCTGCGCCGTCTGCGTTCTTGGACCCATCGAAGTGTAGCGACCAGTAATGGAGAGTCTGACGGCTTCTCCGGCTGCGCCTCCCGATCCGAGGAAGTCCTCCGGGGCTGCGACATGATTTCCTTGCGGGCTCGTGCACGATGTTGTGGAATCGATCTCCACGGCCCACTTGGCGACTCGCTTAGTCTCCTCGCGATTGAGGTGATGTCTTGCAACAGCGTTGAGGAGGCGACCGTGATTGGGTGCTCTGAAAGTAGTCTGGCGATCGTCGCTGGCTCGGAGACCGCATATACCAATTTCTACGCATGGGTAGCTGGCGCGACTTCGGTGAGACTTGATGTAGTAAACAAGTCGCTGCGGGCATTCCTTGCCTTCTTATGGTCGCTCGGCGACCATGGCCAATGACGACTCGCCGGAAGCGCGGCGTGACGAGCATGAGCTCCTTGTCGACGGGGGCAGCGAGTAGCAGGGCCGCGAGTAGCACTTCCTTGAGTGCGTGAAGCGCGTCGTCTGCCTCCTTGTCCCACTGGAATGTGGGATTTTTGCGCATTAGGCGGTAGAGAGGAATTGCCTTCTCGTCTAGCCAGGGGATGAAGCGACTGAGAGCCGACTCGTCCGCCAACCGGGCGTCGCGCAAGCTCTCGGGTTTGCCGAGCCGGGTGATCGTGTTGATTTTGGTGGGGTTTGCCTCGATGCCTCGTTTGGAGACTACGTACCCCAACAACTGTCCAGTGGGTACGCCAAAGGTGCACTTTCCTGGGTTTAATTTGATCTTGTACCTCCGCAGATTTGCGAAGGTTTCGGCCAGGTCGGCGAGTATATCGCCCTGGCGAGTGGACTTCACCACCACGTCATCGATGTAGACGTGGATATTGCGGCCACTTTGGCTTGCAAGGCACTCCTGCATGCACCTCTGGTAGGTCGCTCCGGTGTTCTTGAGGCCAAAGGTCATGGAGGTGTAGCAGAATGCTCCGAATGGCGTGATGAACACCGTCTTCTCCTCGTCCTCGACTACCATTTTGATCTGGTTGTAAGCAGAGTAGGCGTCAAGGAAACACAGCAACTCCGAGCATGCGGTCGAGTCAATGATTTGATCGATCCGTGGGAGGATGAACTGCTACTTTGGGCAGGTGCTGTTGAGGTTTGTGTAATCGATACACATTCTCCAGGTCCCATTTTTCTTCTCGATCAGGACTGGGTTTTCCAGCCACTTGGAGTATTCGATTGGCCGTATGAATCCTGCAGCGAGTAGACACTGCACCCGCTCAGCGATTGCTCGGCGACACTCTTCATTGAAGGGCCACAACGATTGTTTGATGGGTCGCGCTTTGGGGTCGGTGTTGAGTTTGTGCTCAGCGAGTTCCCTTGGGCCACCAGGCATGTCGGATGGCTTTCATGCGAAGATATCGCGATTCTCACGGAGGAACTCGATGATCACGCCTTCCTATGCTGGGCTCATGCTCGTTCCGATCGTAATCGTCTGGGTGGAGTCGCCTGGGACCAGCTCGACGAAGCGCGTGTGCGTGGTTGCCTCGAAGACGGTTGAGCCGCCACCCTCCGATTTGGGCTTCGTATTGTGGGGTCGTCATTGTTTACCCCGCTCGTGTACTTGGTGAGCTCCTCCACGTGGTTGGCCTCTGCGGCGATGACGGTGTCAGCGAGCTCGGCGCCCTTGGCCTCACACTCCACGGTCATGTCGCGGTCGCCGTGGACGGTAATGATGCCGCCGGCCACAGCTTCCTGCGTTATGCAGCGTGGTGGGCGCCACCATGAATTTGGCGAATACTGCCGCCCCAAGGCCTTGATGGTAGGGGCTGTTGAAGGGTACCAGCTCGAAGACGATCCGCTCGGTGCAGAAGTTTGCTGGTGTGCCGAAGGTGACTGACAACGTCACCTTGCCGATCGGGTACGCCTTACGACCGGGAAGGTGGTGTTGGTCGTCTCGATCATCGACTACGGGAGCCGCAGTCGCCTGAACATGTCCAGGTAGAGGATGTTGATGGAGCTTCTGCCGTCCATCAGCGTCTTGGTGAGCCAGTAGTCGCCTACTTTGGGCTTGACCACCAACGCGACTCGCCCCAGATATTCGATCCGTGGCGAGTGGTCCTCGTGGCTCCAGGTGATCCTCTGCTCGGACCAGTTGAGGAAGCGTGGGATGTCGACCTGGT
The DNA here is from genome assembly GCA_030063025.1 of Avena longiglumis. Classification (NCBI taxonomy): domain Eukaryota; kingdom Viridiplantae; phylum Streptophyta; class Magnoliopsida; order Poales; family Poaceae; genus Avena; species Avena longiglumis. Next base: position 96,804,741 of record CP125973.1, on the reverse strand, counting down.
ACACCGCATTGATGGCGACGTTGTGGGATATGACCTTCTTCTCGCGCTTGGTGCTGAACCCGGTGAAGGAGTGGAGCGATCCCACGTCGTTGCCGAATGCCCTGTCGTTTGGCGGGCGGTTGTTTGGGTCCTCCCGTGCGTGCCGTGCCTTCTCGATCTCCTTCAGGGAGTGGCAGTCGGCAGTCGTGTGTGTGGTGGGCTTCCCCTCCCTCCTGTGGAACACATAGGGCTGGTTGTGGAGAGCCGCAGGGTCGAACCTCGGCTTCGCCTTGTAGTTGCCGCTGTCGCGGCGCTGGCCTCCGTCGCGGCGGAAGCTCTTGGGCTCGCGTGGCGCCTAGCCGACGTTGGTGACAAAGTCGACTCGCCCGTCACCACGGCATTTGTCGGTGAGGCGAGTGTTCTTTAAAGGTAGCTCGGGTCTTCTCCGTTGTCATAGCCACTCGGTGCGATTTCCTCCGACTCATCATCGATTTCTTGGTTAGGGTCCTCCTCCGTGTGCCGCTTGGCGATCTCGAGGACGTCCGGTATGTTATCGAGTGTCTTGTACACCCGCTTGAGCTTGGCGACCAAGGGCTCATAAGCGGCACGAGGTCTTGAGCGGTGTATCACTATGCAGGTGGATGCGGCGCGTTGAACCAGGTCCTACCACCGCTGGACCCATTGGGTCGACTTCATGGGGACCGGCGCATCGCTCGGGTCCTCGATAGTGGTGGCGGTGTAGGAACCCTCGAAGTGCTGACGGCGGCGTCGCGCATGTCCTCGGTCGATGCTATCTGCGAGGGAGGTGTTGATCCATTCGGCTCGCTCCTCCATCATCGAGGTAGCGGCGGCAAATCGTCGTGTGGCGGCGATTCCCATCGTTATGAGGTATGTGTCCAGCCACACGGATGGGTCGTAAGAGGGATCGTACTTCTCGATCTCCTTTGGCGTTTGAAGTTCGCCCGGTATTTTTCGCCTCGGATCATTGGTCCGAAGCACTCGGGGCCGAATCGGCTGAGCGATCCCCTTGGTTCACCGTCGCGGCGGTTAGTGAGGGTGTACCTCAAGTCGTTAGGCTGACGTGCGCGCCAGCTCTGGTTGTTGATGATGTGGGTTCGCGTGTCGACTGGCTGCCCATTGGCAGCGACCATGTTATTCGTCGGTCGCGGGTCATTGGTGGAGAGTGTCGCATTCATGGGTCGCGGCTGGAGCTGCAGGGGCTCGGGAGGTGGGCAATTGATAGTATTTGCCATGTTTGGGCGGCCACTCGAGGCCGCCCCTCTTCCTGACGAGCGGGAGTACATGCGCCCCAGCGAATCGGCGCCTGCGGTTTGCTACTCGATGGCCTTGACGAGTAGAGCCTTGGCATACTGGATCTGCAACGCGCCTTCACCTGTCACGTTGATGCTGTTGACCGTGGCTCGACTCGCGATGACGTTTTCCATTGGAGTAGAGAACAGAGGGATGCCGTTCGCATCCCGCTTTTGCGGGGAGATCATGATCCTTGGTTGATATGGGGGTGGTGTGCGACCAGGCGGTGGTGGGGGAGCACCGTTCGCCGTGGCGCCCGGTGGCGGCCGGGCGCTTCCTCTGATGGCAGCGTTCTCGAGCCACGCGATCGACCAGCGGGCTGGAGTCGTTTTAAATCGTTGAAGTTCAGGCGGCCTGAGCGGTGGGAATCAGCGCGACTGATGCGGCGCTGGTGGTATAGCGAGAGCTCCTGCGCCGTTACTTGCTCGAGGCGAAATTTTTCGCGCTCGGCCTGTTCCTTGCGGACCGCCTCCTCCAGTCGCAGGCGGAGTTCCTCGACCTACGTCGCCGTGGCGGTTGGTGGGATCGGCGTGGAGAAGCGGTCATGCGGGGCGCTCGTGTCGCTCGCCATGTAGGTCGCGACGAAGCGACCTGATCCGGCGTGGAAGTCGCCAGAGTTTTCCGACTCAGAGTCGGAGTCGAAGATCCCGAGGATGGAAGGATCCTCGAAGTCCCCCATGTTGGAGACTTGGGTGATGGAGCCCACGGGTGGCGCGGCGACGATGGATCTGGCGATTGACGCCGGGGTCGCCGAGTCGGCGTCATCGTTGAGGGTCGTGTCGTCCGCGGCCATGCTGGTCTTGGCCACGTTGCTGTTGGCCGAGTCGTACTCGGAGGCGAGGCGGTGGATGGTGCGGACCTGACTCTCAGAGAGCTGATCGTGCGGTGGCGACTCGTGGATGCGAGCCGAGTCCTCCGAGACGATGACGTCGGTGAAGCCGACGAAGAGGCTGATCATGCTGACCGACATGATCACGCTATGCGTGACGGTGCGTGCCGACGGGACGTAGCTGCTCGGCAAGATCTGGAGGATCTCGTCGATCACGATCATGCGGCCGGTGGCGATCGTCTCGTTGATTGATAGATTGGATCTCGCCGCAGAATACCGGCCTGACTGGCCAGGCCTCATGGTGGGCGCCACTGTCGTGGGAATGGCCACGACAGATGCTGCAATCGGCAGTGAGTAGTAGAACGAGGGACAGGGCGGCCAGCCATCTGCAGTGCGAGATGAGGGCAGAGACACATGGGTTTACCCAAGTTCGCCCCCCGGAGGGTAAATACCTACTCCTGCTAGATTGTATTGATGAGAGAGTACAAGGGCGAGCTCGACGACTAGGCGACAAGTCGCAAGGGGTGTATGATGGAACATGTCCTCTATGCGTACGCGTACCCTAGAGAGGTTTATATAGAATCACAACGCTAGGGTTTATAGATCTACAACCAAATTAGGTAAGGATTCGGAGGGTGGCCTAGCTACGCTTCTGGGCCTTCAGCTTCCAGTCGCCTGGTTTCTTGTTGGGTCTTGATCGAGTCGTCGTCATGCAGGCCCACTCGCTGGCAGCATGGGCCAGTAGAAAACGTCCTGCTGGGTATACCCCACTCGGCATATCCCATCAGTGATATGATATTTTTGTATGTCCACTCTGACAAGACTATGATTTCAAACATTAGCAAGTGATAATTAGCAGAATTGAATGTACCGACGTAGAGGTAACCATCTGCCCATCTGAATTGCAAACACATCTACCATTGCACTAGATCGACAGTGTGTGTTACTTTGTGACCATTGCACGTAGATGTAACCAACGTGTACTTCAAAAAAAAATGTAACCAACGTGGAGTCGCCCACGGACGCACCGGTCACCTCTCGACCAAACGCGCACACACAGGCACACAACGGCACTGCAGGCGGCAGCCCTAGCGAGCCAGCGACCGGCGAGCAGTGGAGCAGCAGATCGACGGCGTCAGCAGTCTGTGCGCCGGCCATGTATTCTTCTAGTTTGAACAGCCACAGTGCATAGCAGACTAGGCCATTCGCCAATTAGCCATTAGAGGTTAGCAGAGTAGCAGATGCAGATCTGCAGATACAATTATAAAAATTGGGGGAGATAATTGCAGATACAATTGTAGAAATTGTGGAAGAGTAGCATATTAGGAGATTAGCTTCTAATTTTAAGCATAGATGCAAACAGATTACTTTATAATTACTGAAATTCTCCCTTGTTTTATGTGATGTAGATAAATAAGAAGAGTGATAATACTCTCTACGGTACATATTAATAGACTCAACTTTATCTAGATACGAATGGATCTAGTCTAAATACTTAAATACATATTACCTTCATTTTAAAATATAAGATGTTTTAGGTTTGTAAAAAATATGTATCTAGACTTCTTTTAGTATGTAGATTCACTTTAAATCTGAGCAAACCTGCGTACTAAAAGAAGTCTACACATATTTGTTTTATAAAGATAAAACATCTTATATTTTAAACGGAGGGAGTACATATGAATTTAGATAAAACTGAGGTCATTAATATGGATTGGAGGGTAGCATTTTTGCATCGTGGGAAAAAAATTTATTATGGAATTATGGTCTTATCCCTTCAGGATTGTCACTTGATTTTGAAAACTTCTTATTATTGTGCTTTTTTGCAACTCTTATGAATTGCTATACCCCAGTTAATATATTTAGAAAAAAATACCTAGCAACTAAAACCTGGCGCCGCCACTGAACTTAGCTAGCCTCTTTTTTTTGAAACGGGAGAAAAAGCTTTGCCCCAATCTATTAATTAAGAAGAGAGTTTCCCTCTTAATAGAAGGAAAAACGGGCAAAAACCGTTACAAAAAAACACAAACGAACACCTCCCACACATCCAACCATCAAATCTTTCAACCTATTACAACCTTCGAACTCATGGATCACCATACCGCAAATACCACATAGAACGGACATAACAACATGAATTTGGACCATCCATCAAGCAGCTACATGAGCTTTCCTTGCGATGCCTCTCTTCTTTCTTACCCCCCCCCCCCCACGAGAGACTTCTCCACCTTCCTGATCATGCCTGCCGAAGCTTCTCCTGCCAAGACGCAAGCAATATCTTTGCCATATCCAGAGTAAGTTGCCTCGAAATTGACGAGTAATTCTCCTCCTTGCTGATCGTTGAGATGGGCTCCGAAGAACTCGGGGTGCGGGCGCTCCAGAAGTTCCGAGAGTTGGTCCAAATCACGCTCAAAGATGAGCTCTCCTCCAGTTTCCAACTAATATAACTTGCTATACTTCACGTCCATCTATAAGAATATAGGATGAGTAAGTTAGTAGAGTGATCAAGTGTGTCAAATTCTATATATGTTTTTGCAAGAAATTTTGGATGACATGAATTTTCATGAAAGAATCTAAGTGGTAAGAATGAGAATAGGTTTTCATAAATACTCACTTCTTTTATTTTGAAACTAAGTTTTTGATTCAAGCGTCCATTCTAACTAGGGTCCCCTATGGTCAGGATGACTCTGATACTAACTTGTCAACACCCGGATTTTTAGTCCCAAATGCCTGTTATGCCATACATTGCAATCCCAGGATTGCCATTTTTGCGAGACATAACAGATTGGTACCATAGTTCACCATCCATTACAAACCATAATAAAGGTCTTACAAATAAAGGATCTCATGATCCAGTCTTAATACAATCAGCAGGGAATAATATAATAGCGGTGGTGGGTGAAGCTCCATCTTCAGGGTCACAGGCAATGTTGGCGATGGGAGATGATCCTAGTTGTCGTAGACTTCTTGCTGTCCATCATCCTGGTAGTCCTCCTCATAGTCTGGCCATGGGAATAGCCAGGGACAAAGCCATGAGTACTCTTTAGGTACTCGCAAACTATCACTAACAAGTAAAGATCTTTCAAGTAGGAATACTAAGTTCTAGGTTGTTTTGCAAAAAGCCAGATTTATCTCTAACTGAGTTTAGAAGCAAAGAAAACTAGTTTAAGGTTTTATAACACCTAAGTAGGAACTTAGCTTTCACTTTCACAACCCTGTTGTGGTTAAGTCAAAGTCATAAATCATTTCACAAGTCATTTTGAAAACATCTCACGACAAAACAGTATGGCCACTCCAACTGTCGATAACCGCGGACGCGGCTATTCGAATAGTTTGATACTCTGCAGAGGTGGTACACTTTCACCACAATATTCGATACATCCGTCAGGAACAATCCTGAATCACCATACTCAATATGCGGATAATCAATCCTAACCTTTCAATTACACACCCTAGTATAGGCACCTCTCCTATGAGTTTGGCCTCCCAACCATGACCATCTGTCATCTTGGGAACTGCACAGGTGGACAATCATCACGAGGTAGCCTCAGCTCAAACCTCGGCCGCAAGGGAACCCATACTAAGATATATAAATTTCCAGTCAAGACCTACCCAAATTCAGGTATTATGGTTGTACGGTAAACATTGGAATGGTATCGCATCCGAACACAACCATCAGTTTTATAAAGGGCTAAGGCTCATGCCTCAACATTTTCATCATCAAAATCCTCGGGTGTTCATAACACATGTCAAAACATTTCATTAGAATGACTCATCATTCTAAGGTTTTCATAATCATTTTCACCAAGTATTCCCATCTAAAGTGATCAAATTTTATGCTTAGCACTAGCCACTAAGGTTGGGGGTAATCACTAATGAGGGGTGAATTATATAAAGCTAATCTCATGCCTCAGTATGACATCTAATTCTATCTAACTTAGGCCAAGTTTTATGCTCTTTATGCTACCTATAATAACCTTCAAAAACTTCACAAGTCACTAAGTAAACATAAATAAAGAGCTTTGATAAAGAAATAAAAGAATAAAGCTTACAAGTAAAACTGGGATTTGGTATACTCAAGGTGGTCTAATCAAAGCATGTCTAATGCATTGCATAAGTTATCTAGCTTGCAAAGTTGCAAGTATTAGCTTCCTAAGATGGCTTGCATTAGATAGCTTGCCTTGAGTAGTGTAGTGGTTGAAGTTTTCCTCTGCTTCTTCCTCATAGTAGTCTCCTTTCTCTTCGTATCCTTGGTCAGTACTAGCGTCTATAAATAAATATAAAGTACACAATCACCAAATAATACATAACTACTTCTATTTGGCACACAAATGGTTTACACTAGATGATCTAGCATCATCACACTCATCACAAGGATTAAAGCAATAGTCTTATTTATTTTATTTTAGAAAAGTAATTTCTACTCATTGAAAAACTACTTAAGATTTAATATTCTCCAATTAAAATATGGGATCATGTTGACACATGTCATCACCACATATTTCAATACTTGGGAATGTGATTTAAAGTGATGTCACAATTTAATATGGTTTAACCTTTTTATTTTAATTAATTAGAGTGACTAGAAATGCCTACGGGGCATTCTTTTATTACTTGTCCATTATTACTACAAGTAAAGCTAGATATTTTTATATATTCAGAAAGGTGTGGTCAAATGTGATTTTTTAGAGTTGGAATCAACTCAAAAGCATTTATGGTTGAATTTTGAAAAATGTTTGAATGCAGAAAAGTCTCTGCCTTGTTATTTTTACTATAGGTGATCTATAATTTAAAATGGTTTGAATCCAATGGGCTTGGATTGAGAATTTCCATATTTCTAACAAAATTGGTTTCATGCAATTTTGTTTAGTGAATCTCTCTGAATTGATTTTTGAATCAACAGACAAAACTAGGGTTTGAACTAATTGGAAAAATCTAAATTCAAACTAACTAGGTGTGAGCAATTCTAAGCTGGGCGGCCACTGCGCTGGCAGCATAGGGGCTGGTTAAGTGGTAATCCCCACTCGTTAGTGAGGCAGTGTGGCGAAAGTGCAGGTGATTACAACCGTAGGATTAGACTAAGGATCAACGGCTCACGGCCGTCGTCCTCGTCGGAACAGAACACAACGGGGGCTAACCCTAGCGCGGCCAGTGGGGGTCTAGGGCGGCTCATCGAGGCTCAGGCGATGGTCGGCGATGGGGACGACGAAGTAGACGACGGCGGTTCTCCTGGTACTGGCAGCTCCTCCTAGGGTGCCCGCAATCAACGATGCCCTTCTCCTCCAACAGCGGCAGGCTCCGGCGAAATTCCAGCGAGAGAGAGCTCGCCTTGCTCCGAGAAGAGGTGGGAAGGATCAGTGAGAGGTGGGAAGTGATCTGGTGTGAAGAAAACGAGCGGGGAAGGCCTCCTTTTAGAGGCGAGCGAGGTAGGCCGAGCGGCATGGGCAGTGCTCGTCGGGGTCGGCATTACAGCGAGCTACGGGCATGGCTGAGGCTAGGGGATGGTGCACGGTCTCCTGGTGGTGATCAACGGCTTGATGGCGCGGCAAGGGGCGGTGCGGTTTGGTCGGGAACATGCGATGCTCTGAGCGGTACCGATGGCAAACTCCGCGGCGTGCGGAGACTACGGGGCACGGGCGATGAAATGAACATGTATGGTGGTCTCCTAGGACGGTGGTGATTGTGTAGACGGGCGGCGAAGGCTCAAGGTGGTTGGGTTGAGTGGGAACGGCGTGCCTGCGGATGCGTCGGCATGGTCGGCATGACTTGCAGGCACGCAGTGTTTCGTGGTTCTGTCTACGTAAATCGATCAAGGGCTGGTCTAGGGGACGATGAACGCGTCTTGGGATGATAGACAAGGTTGGCGAGGCTGGCTATGCTTGTAGCTTCTTTGTTGATGGTGGGGTCAAGTGTGCTTTCGGCCATGGTGGCCATTGATGGCATGGTCGAGTACACGATGAACTAAACTGCTTAGGCAAGTTTAATGACCTACTGGGAGTATGGTGAGAGCTAGACAGGGAACAAGTTTGGCAAGAACACTTCTCACAATAGTGTTTGTTGTTTTATTTGGTTTGTGCTCAGAAGGTGTTTGATGAAATGGCCGAAAGAAATTCATATTTTAATTTTTGGATGAAACTTGGTGGGTGCAATGGTCACATACTAGATAGTCTCTGGTTTTTTGGATAGGTCAAGGTGCACTGGTTTGGTTGGGTTTTGAGAAATGGTGATCTTACCATAAGAACTAGATTCAATTTTGAATTGTCCTTTCAATAGGGTTGCCAAATGTTTCTGTGGGTTTGCAAGGTGGGCTTGGGTTCACTTTTACTTGGTATAGCAAGGGGAGAAAAGAATTGGATTTGTTTCTGTTAGAAATCTTAGACTAGAAACACTCAAATTGGTTTAGTGAAGAAGATTGGCAAAAATGACCATTTGCTTATTTAGTCTATTTTTGAATTTCTATTGATTTGATTCTGCTTGGAAATGATTTAGATGATGTTGTTCTCATCTTTAAAGCAATCCTTGCTATTCATAACAATCACACAAGTCCATACAAGCATTCATGGATTCATCACATACACATATGCATTCATATGGATTTAATTAACACAAGTTTTTGTTAACCCTAAATTAGGGTGATTAGAACTTGATAACCTTGATTAATATTTTTGGGATGTTACAAGGCCCGTCCTTGTAGCACGGGCGGAGACTCCAAGTGTGCAGTGACCGATGACTGTGCCGGCGGATGAGAAGAGGAGCCGAGAACCGGGACCAAAGTTGCTACCGGCGGCTTGTCGCGAGAGGTCGCAGTCCCTCCGCAAGGGCGAGCGCGAGGCCGAGCTATTCAACCTTGGATGGCCGAGGCAGACCTGCGGCGAGCGAGGGCCTCCGCAGCAAGCGCATCGGCGTGAACATGGGCGGCGCTAGGCGGTGCTGGCGAGGCTGCTGCCACGAGCTCAGAAGGACGCGAGCAACGATCTGCAATAGGCGGCGGCAGGCCTACATCCATCACGACCGCAAGCAACAGGGGTCGGAAGGGGAGCTGGCGGCCTTGGCGAAGCTCTAGGATGTAGAGGAACAAGGCCATTGGCGGAGCTCGGGGAAGCACGATCCGGATGATGAAACTTCGGGTCGATGAAGGAAACACGATGGATAGCGAGATCAGGGAAGTAGATCCCGGTCGGATCTCGAGGTGGATGGAGAGAGGACACCAAGGGGAGATCGGATCTTGTCGCGGCTCTGGCAGAGATGGTTGGAAGGTGGAGATCAGGGCGGCGGTGTAACGCCGTCCTCCGTCGCCCCAAGGTCACGAACTTAGCTAGCCTATGATATTATGGTGAACAAAAACCATTATTAAAGCATGAACATGGATAAAATAAGATTAGTGGTTTGCTACGTTAGACCACATATGGTCAATCATTCTGAAGTTGATGGGTAGCCTGATTATGAATTTTGTGATGTACATAAAGAAACTATTGTAAAGTTGGTGGTCCGGCCTGAGACCGAAAACATGCCCTCGAATTCTTACCCGTGGTCAAAGATTTTGTCATCACACTCATCCTCAACAGTCATATTGTGCATGATCACGCATATATTCATCAACTCCCACATCCTCTCGGTGCTTCTATAAGGAATGGTGCTCTAGAGGCGCCATTTCTGAGGTGTATATATAAAAATCCACCACCGGCTGCGCCGCCCTTGGCCTATAAAAAGCTGCCATGGCCTCCCATTTCTCCACCACACCACCTCCCCCCTTTTGTCTTCCTCCCGAGCTGCGGATCTTGGTTTCGAGCTCGTAGCCATTGATCTCCAGCGAGGAATTGCTGCCAAGGGAGAGACTGCTATACTACTTCAACCCTCCTTGAGCATCAGGGCATTGGCGTGGAGCTCCTCGGCATCTTGCTCGGCCTCGGCGACGCCAAGATACCCCTCCCCTACCATGCACCCGAGCCGCCACCATAATTTGACCTCGTCATCGACGACCCCTGGGTGAGGCTCTCCCCTCCCTTTTGTTCCCATCCCTCAGATCGTCCAGGAACGCCCGAGATCCTCCGCTGGCCATGCCCATGTGCAGTCAACCGTCCCATGTCATCACCCAGTCACTGCCCACGTCAGTGTTAATCAGTCGGCCGTGTCAGTATCGCGTGACCACCCACGTAAGTGCCACGTTGTCTCCCACATCAGCGTCGCGTGGCCCAATCAAAGACAGACCGGTCAACCCCCCTGTCACACCTCTGCCGCGGCGGGATTTTGGAACTTTTCTCTTGCGGCACGAACTTGACAAAATTTTATTTTTCTGTCTTTAAATTTTCATATCTTGTATAATTTTGATCCAAATTCAAAAATTCTTTTTTTGCATTGGATTAATATGATGAAATGCAACAATTTAGGCACTATAGAATCCACTTCACACCACTTTAAAATGGATAACAAATTTAAACTTCATTTCAATCTCGTTTTAGCCATATCTTTTGATCCCTCACTCCGATTTGTCCCATTCCTTCGCCAAATTGCTCGGAGTCGCGCCATCTATCATAATATCGATGAATAAATCCAATTATAATCTTTTAATTCATTTTTGGTTCTTATCTTTCAACTTGGAGTTTATTCGATTGTTTTTTTTCATCCGCTTAGATTTTGGGGAATTGAGCAAGGGTACTACTACTAATACTAATACTAATACTACTACCTACTACTACCACTACTACCACTACTATTACCACTAGTAGTAGTAGTAGTAGTACTACTACTACTACTACTACTTCAACGACGAACTATTATCTCGTCGACCAAAAGGCAAGTTGCACTATCATGTCTTTGTCCTACTTATTTTTGTTATGCCTTTTTGTTTATAAAGGATAGGGATGAATGCGATAGATATATTTCGATATACCATAGTATAATAAGGCATAGGATTTGTCACCCCTCTTTGGCACCCTAGGTAAAATAGTGGTAGAGTAAATTCTAGCAAATCTTTGATATTGTAGTTATGCTTAGCCATGTGATATGAAAATCTGTTGGGGGTCGAATCAAGAATATTTTTATGAAATGATGAGGTTTATGAAAGTGTTTACTAAATAAATATAAAAACATTTTCTCCTAGGAAGAATGGTATTGTTGGGTCAACGCCTGTGGAGTTTCTACTCAAATTGGTGGATGGACTACAGTCTAAGGACCCCTAAAAGAACATGGTTTAGCTCACTCAATTATTTAATTCTGGCACATTTCATATGGGCTCTGGCTTGGTTGACTAGCTTGTGGAAACCTACTTTGGGACCGTCACTTGTTTGGAACTTTGTTTCTATTTTGGAGCGAATGCACAGAAATAAATAGTTAGCCACTTGGGAGATATACCCTAGAGGAAAATAATAAATGAATTTTATTATCATATCTCCATTAGTACATAATAGTTTCATACTATGCTATAAATGTATCAAGTGAAAACATTGATAGAGGTGTGGTTTGTAAACAAACCAAGTCCCTAGTTGACTCTCTGTGTACTAGTTTTTTGGACAACTGATGATCGAGGTTTCCCGATTATGGACTTATTTTAACGTCAACTGACAACAAGGTTGCTTCATTATGAATGATGTAAAGGACATTACCCACTATAATTAACATGATCAAGTCACATGGTTCATCATTGCAATACTTAGAAGCATACTTTCGTTATCCTTTAACCGTGAGATCATATTAATCACTATCACCCGAGACTGCTTTTGACTGCGTCAAACGTCATAAACATAACTGGGTGACAATAACAGTGTATGTTGGGTATTCCAGAGGGGATAGGTTGGGCCTATTTATAAAGACAGGGATTTGTTCATCCACGTGACGGGAAGATACACACGAACGACTCGGTGAGATTACATTCATAATGTTGCAACATATGACTAGGTCACGGGGATGGAATATCACGGGAACAAGTAAAACAATGATTGGCAGTAACAAGATTATTGAACAAGGTATATGATACTGATGACCAGATCGTGAATAGGTCAGTATCGAATTAACAAAGAGAATTAGACTCGAGGTTTCACGATTCAAATGACATAAAACATCATGGAATGCGCAAGGGTCATTATGGGCATCTCGATCCCGCTATTGGTCATTGATCCGAGAGAGGTATCGATCATGTCTGTGATTTTCCCGAACCGTTGGGGTAACACTCTTAAGGGTATGATGATGCTTGGAGATCATTATGGAAATATTGGAATCAATATGATGAAAGAGAAGAGAAAATCGTAAATGTTCACTGAGAGAACCGAAATCGTTCCAGGAGGATACGAAGTCGTTTGGAGTGAACCAAAAGGTGTTTCGGGTCAAAGAGGATATTATAATATGTATTTATATATTAATCAATGGAATTAATATTAAATATATAATTAAAATCTAATTTGAAAGGGTAAGTTCCGTATTGGGCCGAATCGCCGAAGGCAAAAGGGCCCATGTGGGAAAATAGCCAAGGGAGGCCATGCCTAGCCGCCGCCATGGGCCGCGGGTGGGGCCCATCCCACACCCGACCGACAATGGGTTGGCCTGTGGGTGGGAGCCCACCCGGCCTTCGGCTGTCCCTCCTCCCCTATGGCGCCGCCCACCTCCTCTTCCTTTAGTCCCACCCTTGGACTTGGATGGGCGGGGGTGCCATCCCTTCTCCTATATAAAGAGGGGCATATAGGGAGGGAGAGATACAACAACTGAGATATTCTCTAGGCATTTCCTTAGAGAAAATTCCCCCTCTATCCCCCTCATGTGTGGTTCCCAATGTTTGGAACTGCACACGGGGGTAAAGATCGATCTCTCGTCATTGTGGCACTAGCACGGTTCCTAGAAGGAGTTTTATATGCAAGAGTCGATGCCACTGCGGCACGCCATTGGGCTACAGGGATTCCAACCAGAAGATCTAATTTCGCACTCTCGGCAGGGATCAGAGAACCAGAGGTTGTCATCGTACATTGTATGTGTGAAACCACAGGGGTGCTTCCACTAGTGGCACCCGGACTGTCGTTGCAAGGACCGGACTGTCGTCCAAGGACCAAGAGGTGATGTGCAAGGAGCTTCGTGACCTTGAGGTCGTCTACGAGTATGACTACATCATACATGTCCCCCCTCAGAATGTTAACCGCTTTGATCTACAAGGATGTGTTATCAAAAATCCTTTATTACAACATTACTCCTAGATAGATCTTTGGCATCGGTGTGTTCTGTGGTAGGAATATTTTTGTTTTCTTCTGCGAACCCCTTCAGATATGGGCGGAACTGAGTAACTTAACTTGAATATGTCTCTTATTAACTTTGTTAACAAACCCAAACTATTTTTGATAAAACCTATGTCTATGTATGATTTGTAGGAACCATATGTCTATGTGTGTTTCATAGGGTGATTTTTGGAGAATGGCTCTATGTGCGTGTGTCGTTCATAGTTGTCTTCAACTAGGCTAGTCTGGTCTGTCTGACCTGCTAGTCCTATACTACTTATAAAAATGTTTATAAAACGTAGGATGAGTTAGACTTTTGAACATTCAAATGTGATTTAAAACTACTAAACCTTGCTTTGTGCAAACTGTAAAACCTTTAAAGCCGCTTGACAATCCCATGCATGTACCAATAGGCTTACACTTTCCATAAATATTTGATTGAATACCTTCCCGATTATGCAATGCACTAAATAAGGAAGGATGAGGTGGCGCCACATGGCACCATGCACCAGCCCTAGGAGGGCTAGGCGCTGGCCATGGGTGGGCCCAGGCGCCACCCCCATGGTGTGCTTGCCTCCTCTTATCCACTTCAACCACCAGAACCCCTTCCGACGCTCTATTTCACTTCCAGTTTCTCTCAGAAAAACTTGGTACCTCGATCCTATATATTTTTCATAACTATCCCGAAAGCTCTCAGACATATCCACCATCTCATGATGATTACAATTAACCTTGGAATCATCACCGACAACTTCGGAATAACTTTCCCGAATTAGGTTTTGTCACGAGAACTATCCGGATTCCTCTCCGAAGTATCTCAATGAATCCCGAAACTATTCTGGTGTGTCTGGATGCCATTCCTGACATCTCTCTCAACTACCTACCATGTAGGTGACAATCACAACTTCATCATTTGACCTTACGCATGTGATCCATTTGGATTCGGTAGTAAGTAGACATGATACCGAAGACCATCACATCAATAACCCACAGTGAAGCCATGCCCATGATGGTACCCACTTCACTATGTGAAGATCACGTCGAGTGAACCCTTTAATTATACATATACTAATCCCCATGATTCTCCATATTCTTGTGACAATCTGAGGCGAGATATTGGTATCTTCGTGAATCACTATATCGATTATACTCTTTATCCTTTATGGTCTCATCATAGGTATGTCTTCTCAGATGACTATATGACATTGTAATATGGAGTGGCCTTAGAGAATATCTCTCCATCGTAAGGAGAAAAGAGATACCACTTGTTCAACTATCCAAGTCCATAGACATACTTTCATGCTCATCTCAGATTCACGATATGACCACTAAAAGGGCATGTATGCCCCCATGTGTCATTTTGGTAACTAATGACAATATATATGGACTAATATTTGAATTGAGTTTCACTTGTAGGAATTTTCCATTAGCATCGCTTGGGCCATGTGTTGGCTTCAAGGTCGAAAGAAGAAGAATAAAGAAAAGAAGATCAAGAGTGTCTTGAATAAGAAGATGGAGTTCCTCATGTGTATCTTCAAGACATCATTCTAATGAAGTTAGAAGAAATGAAGGGCAATCTCAAGATGTGCCATCTCTAGTAGATCTCATGCTTGAAGCTTGACATCCTCGGTGATCATGGATTGATGAATACAAGTTCAAGGAAGAGGTATCCCTATGGTGTATGGGGGAGCAATTTGCAATTCTTCATCAAGCAAGAGCAATCAAGAAAGGTGTTCCATATTGAGGAGGACAAGATGGTCTACATAAAGCTCAACTGGATTCCTCAAGACAAATATATGATCTTGATAGGGTTTCTCTTTTTCCGGTCTCATGTTATTAGTTGGGAGACTAGGTTTAGGATACTTAGTCGTACTATCAAGAGGGGATATCGAGTGGGTGACTCGATCACATCTTTTAGAGAGAGCTCAAATCTTTGCATTCTTACATCATATTTATTGGTTGTTTTTGGATCTTGTCCTTTTGAGAATAGAGAGCTTGTGGTTATCTTCATAACAAGCTCTAGTTTATTAGAAACGGATTTTCCTTGCATATCTTATTGCATTTTTTATCTTGTGGGTTTTCTGGATCCACACCGGGGGAGGTATCTCACATATATATACTTGATATTTTCTCCCTTGATTCTACTCGTCGCTATATTTCCAACAAAATTGGTTTCATCTCTTTTGAAGTTCAGATGCGAAAGTTATGGGATTTTTGGTTCTGAAATTTCCATGGTCTGAAGTTCCGGCGTGCCACATGTACTACTGCGAGGGTATTGTTGTAGCCGGTAGTTCCGAGGGATGTACCAGGATACTTCCTCTTAGCTTGGTTTCGGTTGAGTAAACTCTAAGTATGGAGAGTGCTATCTGACGGAACCTTGACGAATGTTTGCCAAAAGTACTGGCCCCACTCAGTGGTAGTACCGATGCTGCATTTGTAATCTTGGCGTGTTCGTTTTCTCTCTTTCACATCTAAAAGGTCATGTATGCCCCTATGTGTGGTTTTTGTAGTTAATGACAATCTCTATGGACTAATGTGTAAATTGAGTTTCACTTGTACGTTTTTCCATTGACATCGCTTGGGCCATGTGTTGGTCTTGAAGTTGAAAGATGTAGATGTTTGAAGGTTGATCAAGACAAGTGTAAAGAGTTGCATCAAGAAGGAATGAAGAAGGGCAAGATCAAGATGCACCATTTCTAGAAGATCTCATGCTTGAAGCTTCCCATCCTTGGTGTTCATGGAGTGATGAATAAAATCTCAAAGAAGAGGTTTCCCGATGGAGTATGGGGAAGCATTTTGCAAGTATTAATCAAGCAAGGGCGAGTAAGAGAAATCAAGAAAGTTGTTCCATCTTAATAAGGACAAGACGGTCTACATCAAGCTCAAGTGGGATGCTCAAGGCAAAGATATGGTCTTGATAGGGTTTCTCTTTTGCCGGTATCATGTTGTTAGTTGGGAGACCGGGTTTAGGGTAGATAGTCGTACTATCGAGAGGGGTTCTCAAGCGGGTGACTCGATCGCATCTTTTGAAGAGAGGTCAAACCTTTGCATACATAGCATCATATTTCTTGGTTGTTATTTGGATCTTTTCCATGAGAGGATCTAAAGCTTGTGTTTATCATCATAACAAGCTCTAGTTCATCAAATAAGGATTTCCCTTGCATATCTTATTTCGGTTTATTATCTTGCGAATTTTCCAGCTCTACTCTTTGGGGGATATGTCACATACATATTCATGGATTCTACTCGTCGTTATCTTTCCAACAAAATTGGTTTCATCTCATTTGGAATTCGGATGTGAAAGTTATTGCAGTATTGGTTTTTGTAATTTCCCTCGGCAAAAGTTTCGGGTCGCCACCGGTAGTACCTCTAGGGCATTTTGCCGCCGGTAGTACTGGTGGAAGTTTCAGGGGTTCTTTCGCTCATCCAGATTTTAGGTCAGTACCCTCTTTATTTTGTGAGTGCTATTTTGTCGGAACTTTGGTCAGAATTTGGGGTGGTAGTACCGTCCTAGGCAGTAAATCCTAAGCGATGCAGTGAGCCGTGAACGGTAGTACGCCAGAGTTCATTTTCATCTGTCTTTGTCTTCTTTTTACGACTTTTGAAAGGGTGTCGACTGTAGTACCACCCACCCAGCGGTACTACCGGCCGTGCATGAATCTAAAATTAACGGTTAGATCTAGGAGCCCTTTAAAAGGGGCTCCTCTTCCCCTTCATGGTTCACTAGCTCTTTTATTGGTTCTTGGCTTTCTCTCTCTCATCCATTGTTGACCTTGAAGAGCTTAACCTCTCCCTTTTCCCCCTATGATTCTTGCATCTCTTTGAGAGATTTAAGAGAGGAAATCTAGATCTATAATTCCCCCAAACAAAATCCCTTCTTAGTGAAGCAATCCTTGGGATCTAGATCTTTGAGAGTTTTGTGTTTTCTCTTGTGTTCTTCCTCCCTTATTCCCCCAAAAGCTTTGTAGCTTTGTTGGAATTTGGGAGTGAAGGACTTGCCCTTGCATTTGTTGAGTAGGTTTGAGTTCTCCATGGAGATTCGACGAGTACAAGCTTGTGGGCTTGTTACTCTTGGGTTCTTGGAACCCTAGACGGTTGTGTGGTTGGTGTGTTGATATCTTGAGGTCTCCATTGTGGAGTGGCCTCAAGCTTGTGTCCTTTTGGAATTTTGTGGCTTTGTAGCCTTTTGTGGTTTTATTGTCCTTTTGTGGTTTTGTTGTTGGGAGCCTCCAATTGAGTTGTGGAGATAGCCCCCATCCCAGTACGAGTTTGGCGACTGCCCTCAAGTGTCCCTTAGTGGATTGTAAATAGGCCTTTGTGTCAGGCTCATGGGAGAATAGGGTGAGCCTGTTTTGGCATCGGTGAGTTGCGTGCCTTCACATCCGTGGTGAGGCATTGTGTGGTGTTGGGTGAGCATCGAGCCACCACATCTCGATGTGAGCCACTTGTGGTGTTCGGGGAGCATTGCGCCATCGCACCTCTCCAACGGAGACGTAGCTTCTTGAGAAGTGAACTTCAGGATAAAAATATTTGTCTCCGTGTCCATCGGTTATCTATCAACCGAGCCCTTTACTTTTGCATTTTACACTGTGATAGCCATTGTGTTTGAAGTATTTCATCTTGCTATCACCTTGTTGCTTGTATTGCTTAGCGTAGGTTGTTAGTGTACTTAGGTGAACCTAGTGAAAAGGGCATATAGTCCCGGTTTGTAAGGGCCTTTAGTCCCGGTTTTGCAACCGGGACTGCGAAATCAGGACTAAATGTAACGCCCCCGGAATCGGGTCTATGCAGATCTCAGCATTTCCTGCCAAAACCCGCATAGAAGCGATTCAAAGACGCCCACCAGACACTTTTGTGTGGGTGGGATTTGAATACAAGTAGTTACATCACAGTAGTTTACAACAGAGTCCACAAGATCTTATATATACAAAAATGAATCAACATGTCAAGAATACAAAAGTTACATTTCAAAGGGAAAGCGAAATAGTATCCGAGTATGGATAGGAACCAAATGGGACTAAGAGTCCTGAAGAATAACCAAGCGGTGTCCAACCCTGCCCAGGCCAAGCCGGAAGGGTAACCTTGCTAACGTCATCAATCACATACCTGTCAAGCCAAAAGGGTGCCGACAAAGGGCAAAGGAAAACAGAAAGCGGTCGATCTTGAGGCGATACGTGAGACTAGAATTCGACGGTCCTCGCCTACATAGGTATGGTGGGCTCAGCGGCAGCAAAGCTTGCACTATCTAACTTATAGAGACACGCTACAACTTCGGCTATTAGAGCGAGATAATAGAGCACTACACGATGGCATAATATAACACCAAACATAACCCATCCGAAGATTTTCCCCTCGAAGACCAGTCGAGGAAGTCCCCTTGAGGAACACACACGGTGGCAATTTTAGTTAAGCAGGTGTTTAGTTGATAAGGCTAATTACTAATCATATTATTAAAAAGCGAAACATTAGTGGCGTTGTCTATGATCATGACACTGTACTCCTGAGGCGTCCATAACCGTGGACACACGGCTTCTCAAAAAGATTTACCCTGCAGGGGTGCACTACTGTACCCAAACGCATGGTCAACCCATCAGGCAACATATTACGCGTGCCATCCGAATCTCACAACAAGAACTGTCTCTTAACTACGCGCATATCCAGAGGCATCACCTACTGTGGGGAACCAACCAAGAGGTACGACGATTCTCAAGGAAGGCACATCGTTTGCGCCTACTGGTGGATCGGGCCCTGCGGGGTAACTTGTACACACCGTGGGTGCCGCCACCGTGTACCGATATTTATGTATGCAAGCCATGGCAATCCACCAAACATCAAGTCCGAAGACATATCAACTCACCCATGTCCGAGGACATATTATGCATATGCACCAAATGGAAAACCAATTTTGTAACCCTCTGGATATACGAATAGCGCCGGTAGTTGAGGGGGGGATCCCAGAGACCCCACGTTTGGTTAGCGCGATCAACTCAGAACTGGTATCGTAAAATGAACGGGTCCTAGGTTGGCTCAAGCAGTTCCCAAAGGTGGTCCCTGCCGGGGCCTTATCATTAGGTGAAGCCATAACCAACAACATCAGATTAATTATCTTATCACCAACCATGTACGGGTATCATGTTCCACCTGTATGAGAGCGATACTAAGCATGCCTATGCCTCGCAAGGACAAAGCTAGCTAATCAAACAAGGCAATGGGATAACCAAGGCCATATAGTGGAGCAGGTAAATAAAGGAACGGTACTATAGCATCGACAATAAGGATAGCAATAGATCAAAGGAAGGAAGTAAAGAATATGAATGCAAAATAGGTAGAAGAGGTAGAATGCTCGCCTGATAAACAATGTCGGGTAGCCGGAGGCTTGTCGTATCTCACATCAACTCATCGTCCTATCCGAGGAAGAAGCAAACACTAGAAAGAGTAACCGATGCAATAATTAATACTAGGCGGAATATCCGGCATGTTTATGATATGATGCATGGCATGGTAATATACGGTCCCTCTTAGCAGTATTAAGCGGGAACGGGATCCCGGCAAATAAATATTATGGTTCGAGTTGTTTATCTACCCCATAATTTAAACGTTGGTTAACAAGATAAATCATGGCATCGGTTCGCTACACAATATTAAATGGAACCGGGACAAGACAAATAACACTTTCATATATTCTATATTTATTTAGTAGATGAATCTTCGTATAAACCCGAACAATAATATAT
The DNA here is from genome assembly GCA_030063025.1 of Avena longiglumis. Classification (NCBI taxonomy): domain Eukaryota; kingdom Viridiplantae; phylum Streptophyta; class Magnoliopsida; order Poales; family Poaceae; genus Avena; species Avena longiglumis. The sequence goes on along the minus strand of CP125973.1, from coordinate 96,784,693 downwards.
GTATGCAAGCATGGATAATTTAATATGCACAAGTTATATTATATTTATCAAAATAGGATATCGGAAAGGGGTCGCACATTGGGGTTCGGCACCGAGGGTCTCAAGGTTCGGTCTTCGGACGCCGTGATCGGTCTTTGAACCGGGCTTCGGGTCTTCAGGGATTGGATCTGGGGTCGTTCATCGAATCCCTGAAGGAGGACTCGTGTTCTCCCCGCTGGAGGCCTTGGGGGGTGCCATACGGTCCATGAGGAAGAACTTGTCGTCGGTGAAGAACTTGGATGGATCCAGCTCAGGTGGTTCTTCCGGTAGCACCAACCAATGTCATTCCCACAACTAACACCAGTACCTCTTCAATTGCAAACACCATTTGGGATCGCATGCAGAGAGGGAGTAACGATGCAGAGCATGTACTTGAGCTCGGGGACGTGCACACGAAGGATTTGGAGCCCGCCGCGTGGTGTGGTCGTGTTGGATCAGCAGGGCATTTGATGACAAGGAGATCCGAGGTGACGCGGACGCACGCATCGGCGAAGGTGGAGAAAATCGACGAGGTTGGGGTTTCTGGCAAGGACGTCCGGCACGGCGCGGGCAGCCGGAGGTCGCAGGAGGGAGGCGACGGAGATGGGCGCTAGAGGCGGCGGATCCTGTGGCGATGTGGATTGCGGCTCAGATGTTAGACCCCTCCTTTATAAAGGAAAGGATCCCTGTGATTGCAATGCTAGTCCCTGGATCAATGCTAGCATCCACAGTTTAAGATGAAGTACACAGATACAAAGGTCGTTTATTACATTCATTCCAGAGATAAAACATAGTCTTTTACAACTCAGGGCCATAGGCCTAATACAAGAGTTTAAGGAATAAGTAAATAAACATAAGTCTTCATCTTCATGTGCCACAGGCAAGCATGTTGAGTGTAGACTCATGACTCCTATTCATCATCGGAGTATCCTGCAACATCACAAGTTACAGCCACAGAGGGTCAATACTTTGGAATAGTATTGGCAAGTGATACCTTAGTATATTTAAAGTGGACTATATTACTATATGCATTTTGGCTAAGTGTAGCTTGGTTTGCTTTGCTTGAAAATAGGTTTTACCTATTAGTTGAAATCACTAAGTTTTTCTTTGTCAAAAACTTCCCAAGAAACCACCAATAGACATTGGGGTCCTTCACCCTTGTTCACCCACAAGTTTTATTTAGAAGTTGGAGTGATGAGATTCTTGTAGCTTCCATGTCTTGATGCTCAAGTTGTCCATTTCCATGGACCTGGCTAAGTACTTAGATTTTCCATCTGCAGAGGTTGTGCACTTTCCCCACCAGACTTGGTTTCCCAAGACAGGACCTTTCAGAAGCCTTTCCTTAGTCAAGTGGACGCGTTCCAACCTATCAATCCCTTCTACCACCAACTGTCCAAAAGACTAAGTTCTAGCAACCTATATGATCAAGGCAGACCCCATTTTGCCAAGTGGTTGCACTGTAAGCTTTCTCAACACTTGGCCTCCAAATCCCTTTGTGCCTGGGTGGCATACCACAAGTGAGATACACAACCCAAGTCCATGGCCTTGTGTAACCACTCAACATAAACCAATCCTTCCATTCCACCCAGGGGATTCATTGACTTAGTGGTTTTATTAAGAAAAACTTAAGTCTCATGACTTAGAAATATAGCCAATATAGCATGAATAGATTATACCCACCCTTGTTTACTAATAGCTAGGCTAAGCATGGCATGGCAACTTAACATAGGAAAATTCCTTAGCAATTCTACCATTCTAAACTACATAGGATTTCCCAACATATCATTTGACAAAAGTAGCATGCATGTCTTAGCAAAATATCTAATGCTAGTATAAAATATAGGAAAGGTATATTCATGAAAATATCACTTGCCTTGGTAATGTGGAGAGTAGCACTCCTCACAATCACAATCACTAGCAAAATCTACAAAAAAAATTGTAGCACACAATTACACACAATTATATACAATCAAAAATAATATGAATGCATGCATGCAAGAATTTGCTAAGTGGTGATTTTGAAAACTCTAGCAAGCATGTGCATGATACTGAAACATAACAAGACACAAAGTTTGCCAAATCAAACTTATTTGGCACTAAAACCAATTACTAAACAAATCTATGCTCAAAATAGCCTTAAACATGTTTCTACAAACAAAGTCATTTCAACAGTTACTATTTGTTAAGCACATTGGATATTCAGAAGGGTCTTGTTTCACTGAATCCAATGGTATAAAGTTTGCAAAATTACAACGTGGCAATCAAAAGTTATAAGCATTTGAAATTTGGATCAAATTCTGGTTTTAAATCTGTTTTTAGTTCTAACACTTGCCACGCGTCGCGTCCCTATTGGCGCGTACCGCTTCGGTTGGATCGGGTCCTGCGGACCGCACGATCTAAGTGAGATCTGGCGGCTCAGACGCGCGCGTACCTCTTCGTCCTCATTCTAATCTACGCCACATGATCTAGATCCAACGTTCCTAATCAACCTAACCATACTCGGGCGGCGCTATCGGCGTTGACTGGCGGCGGCGCGTCTGACTATGGCGGTGTCGGCGTTCTAGATCGCCCCAGGAAGCAAGAAGGTGCTTACCAGATCCGCAGCGTCTGAAGCTCGGCGTGGTACTGGTTTATGGAGGGGCGACACGGCGATGATTGCTCGTCGGAGTTACGGCGGCGGTAGCTTGCGACGTGGTCCTTGCCGAGGTTTGAGTCGCCCTAACGAGCGTGTGGCGTCGATGCTGCGCAAGACGGTAACAGGCTGTGAGGAAGAAGGCAAGGCGGTCGGATTTACCTTAATTGGTGCGAAGTTTGCGGCCGGCGCGGGTGGTTCGGCTATGGATGGAGATGACAACACGGGTCACGAGCGCCAAAATAAAAGTATCGGAGGGTGCGTGAACGTTCTCATCATCCTCGTTTGAACCAGAGAGGAGGGGTGGTCGAGGCTCACCGTATTTGGTCGCGGAGTTCTCGGTTCTGCGAGTCAATGCAATTGCGCGACTGGTGGCGGAGTGAGCGAGGTGTTTGTGGGGAAATGTTCGCGAGGCGAGAGGTTAAATAGGCTCGTGCGGCAGGAAGCTCATGATTAATGCCCAATTACGCAGCGCCATTACCGGCCATGACTGCAGTTAGGTGACATGGTCGCGTGATTTGGGGAAGACGAGGACGACGTGGACATGGCCCGCTCGTCGGCCGGTGAGGTGAAGGTGGGGTCAGGCATCGGCTAGTGCGTCTTTCAAGGCGTGAGAGAGGGAAGAGAACCCGGGTGGGCTAGTTGGGCTCGATTCGATCTTGGGCCAGAAATCTAGCCTTGCCCTTTCCTTTGTTTATTTCTTTTCTTTTCTATTTTGATTTTCTGGGTAGATTTTCGAATGAAACCAAGTTCAATTTGAATTCAAATTTTCCTGGGATTTTTGCAGTGAGCAGTAGTCCCAAAAATGGTCATATAACCATGGGGTTGCTTTGTAAAGGTTTGGTCAAGCTTGGAGATCAAAAATATCAGAGGCTAGGCACTTGGTTTAAAATTTGAAAGATGGTTTTTGGAACCCATTTCCCATTTGAAAACTTGGTTTTAAATCTACACTTAAATCCTATACTCATAGAAGGCAACCTTCCTGGTTCACAACAATCAAACTTACAAGTGGTGTTGGCCATTTAAAATAAGTCTGTCCACATAAAATCATGATACCATATGTTTCTGTTTTCTGAAATGTTTTGTAAAAACCCTAAATGATGATGGATGCAAGGATGTCATGAATGAGTTTTTGAATATGAATTTAGGGATGTTACATCGGAGAAGTCCACAGGAGAGAGCGCAGGCGGTGGGCGATGGGCTCCTTGTGCAGAGGGTGGTGGCCGCGTGTTCATGGAATACAGTGGCGGAGGTCTCACGATGGCGGCTGCGATCTAGAGAGGAAGAGGCAGGCGCTTCTCATGAACAGGCGGGCCGGCAAGCGATGGTGCCTTGTGGCGAGGAGAGAGGCGAGCAGCGGCAGGGAGTAGAGGCGGCGGCGCACTTGCGGGAATCGCAGGAGGGAGAGACGAGGCGAGAGGCATGCGGGAGAGGTCGAGGACGCGAGCGGTGAAACAGGGATCGCGAGGCAGGGTCGGTCCACGAGGTGAGTGGGATCGCAGGGTGGGGCCGGTTCTGTCGGGAGTGGAGCGGGGTCGGGGATGTGTGGCGGTTGGGATGGGGAGAGAGGGTTTCGGGGTTAGGGTTAGTCTGGGAATTGGGGTGGTAGGTGGCTGGCTGGGCCTGGCCGGCTGCCTCCCCTACTAATAATAATATGTTTATTTTATTTATTTTAGTTTTAAATAGGCTTTTATAAGTAGTTTTTAGACAAATAAAAGATTCGGAAAAGACCAGGGTTTTGATTTGAAATTAAAGGAGGGACTAATTAGAAAATAAAATAGGCTTTTGGTTAAAATATTTTAGGGCAAAAGTATGCATGATGTTATGATGATGCAGAAATAGAAAAAACACGCAATTTTATTTCGGAATATTTTTCGGGGCATTACAACTCGACACCACTAACAAGGATCGCGTCCCGAGATCCAAGCAAAGACATTGGGGGAAGAGAGGCTTGATGATCCGATCTGTTTGCATCCGATTGATAGTCGTGACACCATTAACAAGAATTTCGTGCTCCGTCTTGAATTCGTCGACACCACCAACAAGGGTTGTTGCTCACGTTCTTTGAGAGAACACTCCGGAGATGCAAAGGCAAAAGTAGTAGTCTCAAATATAAGGCCACCTTTAACTTACGTGGAAAGAGTGAAAGTCACATGGATCTACCACTTCTATGTAACGAGAGCGTATGATAAGAGTAGTGGTATGGTCATGACTCCATCCCGCACTCAAAGCATTACTCTGTACATGAATAGGAGGATCGTGCTACTAAAATCCGAAAATCCAGATGGAAGATCTTGGCAAACAGTGTTTGGAAAGCTTCAGAAAGAGGATCCAGAGATAAAGAGGTCGTCATCTTAGGAGTCGCAAAAGACCGAAAGCATAGGAAGAGAGGTTACATAGAGCAAAATCCAGGTAGAGCACCTCCGTTACAAAAGGAGGGAAGAGGAACCCTAAAGGTACGACGGAACCCTAACCGCGATAAATCCTGGACTTGAAGAAGGTAAGAGATCAGATCAAAACATGCAAAGATAAGAGGGGGAAGAATGGAGGTAAGGAGTATAATCAGAGCTAATCAGATCTATCCAACGCATTTGTAGCAAAATAATTTTGACACTAGACATCGGCCGTTAGCTAGGTTATCCTACAATTTGGACGAATCAGAATTCGTAAACCTTTGCTCTGATACCACTTGTAACGCCCCCGGAATCGGGTCTATGCAGATCTCAGCATTTCCCGCCAAAACCCGCATAGAAGCGATTCAAAGACGCCCACCAGACACTTTCGTGTGGGTCGGATTTGAATACAAGTAGTTACATCACAGTAGTTTACAACAGAGTCCACAAGATCTTATATATACAACAATGACTCAACATGTCAAGAATACAAAAGTTACATTTCAAAGGGAAAGCGAAATAGTATCCGAGTACGGATAAGAACCAAATGGGACTAAGAGTCCTGAGGAATAACCAAGCAGTGTCCAACCCTTCCCAGGCCAAGCCGGAAGGGTAACCTTATAACGTCAATCACATACTGTCAAGCCAAAGGGTGCCGACAAAGGGCAAAGGAAAACAGAAGAGATTGATCTTGAGGCGATTACGGCGAGACTAGAATTCGGCGGTCCTCGCCTACATAGGTATGGTGGGCTCAGCGGTAGCAAAGCTTGCACTATCTAACTTATAGAGACACGCTACAACTACGGCTATTAGAGCGAGATAAGAGAGCACTACACGATAACATAATATAACACCAAACATAACCCATCCGAAGATTTTCCCCTCGAAGACCAGTCGAGGAAGTCCCCTTGCGGAACACACACGGTGGCAATTTTAGTTAAGCAGGTGTTTAGTTGATAAGGCTAATTACTAATCATATTATTAAAGAGCGAAACATAGTGGCGTTGTCTATGATCATGACACTGTACTCCTGAGGCGTCCATAACTGTGGACACACGGCTTCTCGAAAAGATTTACCCTGCAGGGGTGCACTACTGTACCCAAACGCATGCTCAACCCATCAGGCAACATATTACGCGTGCCATCCTAATCTCACAACAAGAACTGTCCCTTAACTACGCGCATATCCAGAGGCATCACCTACTGTGGGGAACCAACCAAGAGGTATAACGATTCTCAAGGAAGGCACAACGTTTGGGCCTACTAGTGGATCGGGCCCTGCGGCGTAACTTGTACACACCATGGGTGCCGCCACCGTGTACCGCGATTTATGTATGCAAGCCATGGCAATCCACCAAACATCACGTCCGAAGACATATCAACTCACCCATGTCCGAGGACATATTATGCGTATGCACCAAATGGAAAACCAATTTTGTAACCCTCTGGATATACGAATAGCGCCGGTAGTTGAGGGGGGATCCCAGAGACCCCACGTTTGGTTAGCACGATCAACTCAGAACTGGTATCGTAGAATGAACGGGTCCTAGGTCGGCTCAAGCAGTTCCCAAAGGTGGCCCCTGCCGGGGCCTTATCATTAGGTGAAGCCATAACCAACAACATCAGATTAATTATCTTATCACCAACCATGTACGGGTATCATGTTCCACCTGTGTGAGAGCGATACTAAGCATGCCTATGCCTCGCAAGGACAAAACTAGCTAATCAAACAAGGCAATGGGATAACCAAGGCCATATAGTGGAGCAGGTAAATAAAGGAACGGTACTATAGCATCGACAATAAGGATAGCAATAGATCAAAGGAAGGAAGTAAAGACTATGAATGCAAAATAGGTAGAAGAGGTGGAATGCTCGCCTGATAAACAATGTCAGGTAGCCGGAGGCTTGTCGTATCTCACATCGACTCATCGTCCTATCCGAGGAAGAAGCAAACACTAGAAAGAGTAACTGATGCAATAATTAATACTAGGCGGAATATCCGGCATATTTATGATATGATGCATGGCATGGTAATATACGGTCCCTCTTAGTAGTATTAAGCGGGATCGGGATCCCGGCAAATAAATATTATGGTTCGAGTTGTTTATCTACCCCGTAATTTAAATGTTGGTTAACAATATAAATCATCGCATCGGTTCGCTACACAATATTAAATGGAACCGGGACAAGACAAATAACACTTTCATATATTCTATATTTATTTAGTAGATGAATCGTCGTATAAACCCGAACAATAATATATGTATGCAAGCATGGATAATTTAATATGCACAAGTTATATTATATTTATCAAAATAGGATATCGGAAAGGGGTCGCACATTGGGGTTCGGCACCGAGGGTCTCAAGGTTCGGTCTTCGGACGCCGTGATCGGTCTTCGAACCGGGCTTCGGGTCTTCAGGGATTGGATCTGGGGTCATTCATCGAATCCCTGAAGGAGGACTCGTGTTCTCCCCGCTGGAGGCCTTGGGGGGGTGCCATACGGTCCATGAGGAAGAACTTGTCGTCGGTGAAGAACTTGGATGGATCCAGCTCAGGTGGTTCTTCCGGTAGCACCAACCAATGTCATTCCCACAACTAACACCAGTACCTCTTCAATTGCAAACACCATTTGGTCTCGCATGTAGAGAGGGAGTAACGATGCAGAGCATGTATTTGAGATCGGGGACACAAAACGGGGACGTGCACACGCAGGATTTGGAGCCCGCCGTGTGGTGTGGTCGTGTTGGATCAGCAGGGCATTTGACGACAAGGAGATCCGAGGTGACGAGGACGCCTGAGCTCACGGACACACGCGGGCGGAGGTGGAGAAAACCGAGGTTGGGGTTTCGCAGGGCGTCCGACGCAGCGGCGGGCAGAGGTCGCAGGAGGGAGGCGACGGAGATGGGCGCCAGAGGCGACGGATCCTGTGGAGGTGTGGATTGCGGCTCGGAGGCCACGGAGAGCACAGAGCGGTGGCGGCAGGCTCGATGCGGCGAGGTGGTGGCCGGTTGCTGGTCAGTGGCGGAGGTCTCTGGCGGCGGCTGCAGTACCGAGAGGAAGAGGTGCGGCGGCGCTTCTCGCGGAGCAGAGGCGGGCCAGCGAGCGAAGGCGCCTTGTGGCGAGGAGAGAGGTGAGCAGCGGCAGGGAGTAGAGGCGGCGGCGCACTTGCGGGTATCGTAGGAGGGAGAGACGAGGCGAGAGGCATGCGGGAGAGGTCGGGGACGCGAGCGGCAAAACAGGGATCGCGAGGCAGGGTCGGTCCACGAGGTGAGTGGGATCGCAGGGTAGGTCCGGTTCTGTCGGGAGTGGAGCGGTATCGGTGATGTGTGGCGGCTGGGATGGGGAGAGAGGGTTTCGGGGTTAGGGTTAGTCTGGGAATTGGGGTGGTAGGTGGCTGGCTGGGCCTTTGGGCCTGGCCAGCTGCCTCCCCTACTAATAATAATATGTTTATTTTAGTTTTAAATAGGCTTTTATAAGTAGTTTTGAGACAAATAAAAGATTCGGAAAAGACCAGGGTTTTGATTTGAAATTAAAGGAAGGACTAATTAGAAAATAAAATAGGCTTTTGGTTAAAATATTTTAGGGCAAAAGTATGCATGATGTTATGATGATGCAGAAATAGAAAAAACACGCAATTTTATTTCGAAATATTTTTTGGGGCATTACACTAAAGGCCCCTATTTCTAGTCCCGGTTTGTTACAACCCGGGACTAGAGTGTAGGGTTCGCAGCATAGAAAACAAAAAATTTCCTACGATGGGAACATCTAAGTACCAAGATCTATCTACTGGATACAAGCAATGGGTGGATATACATCCATAGAATACATACCCTCAAAGACCGAATAGCGTTAACGAGGTTGTTCTCGTGGATGATGTAGACGAACGCTTGTCGATCTCAAGATCGTGATGAAGTCCATCTCGTCCGGTCCAAAGACGATCAAGTCCAGCACCTCAAAGCAGTGGTGCATCCGTGATCGCACACATGTACGGGTACCCCGACAACCTCCGTGCCCTCGCTCCAGCGAAGCAACAAATCCTTCTAGAAAAATCCACCAGGAACATGTATCTCGCTGATCCGAGACCATGGGGAAATTCTAAAGGGGTGAGAGAGATCCTTCGTGAGGAGGTGTGTTTTGAGAGGAGGAGAGGGGGGCCTTTTATAGGGAGAGGGGGGCACCCAAGGGGCATGGCGCCTACCCATGGGGCTGTCCCCACCTCTTCCACATTCATGTGGGTGGAGCTCCCACTCAAAATGAAAAGCCTCCACTCCCATTAAAAAGCCTCCACTCAAAAATCCACTCACATGCATTAAATTTCCACCAAATTTAATGCAAGCTCTCATTTAAATAAAACTCTTCTATTTATTTATTCAGAATTTTGTTAATTACTTTAATTAACAAACATTCACATAAAACCCCTTACAACATTTCAATTTCACATGCAGAACCAGTTTCAGCAATTTCAAACGAAACAGTTCCGGTTTCTAGTGAAATACATTCTTGCGCTTTCCTTTTCTTTTTATGGCATATCATTTTCTCCGAATGGTGTCGGTATCCCTTAAGTGTGTCACCCTACGGTTCGCGAATAATGCGGACATGATCGAGACCCTTCTCCGATCAATAATCAGTAGCGGGACCTGGAGATCCATACTGACTCCCACACATTCAACGATGACTTCTGTGATCGTGTGAACCTTTTACGCTAGTATATTAATCCCTTTGTTTCACGATATATTACATGTTCGAGATTCGATCATCGGTATATCCGTACCTAGTTTGATCTCGTTACCGACATGCACTCTTTTCTCGTTCCCGTGATATAACATTCTAGTGATCAAATCACTTGATTGCAAGCTAATCAATGTGATATAACCGAGAGGGCCCAGAGCATATCTATCCATCATCGGGATGAACAAATTCCACTCTCGGTCCATGGGTCTCAACATAACACTTTAGTAGTTCTGAAGCCATCTTTAGAATCACCCAGTTACGGTGTGACGTTTGATGTCATCGAGAAACTCTTCCGGTGTTAGTGATTGACATGATCTCATGGTCTAAGGATTAGGATCACTTCGTAAGTTGTTATAGCAATATAAACTCAATGACTTTGATCGTAATGCTATACTTCGGATGAATGTTCATCACATTATTACACTAATGTTGTGACCTCGTTATAAACAACATCCAATGTCCATGATCAGGAAACTTTGATCATCATGTTAATCAACGAGCTAGTTTATAAGAGAGGCATAACTAGGAACTTCCTTTTTGTTTATTAAACACACATGTATTAACGTTTCCGTATTAATACAATTATAGCATGCAAAATAAACATTTATCATAAATAAGGAATACGATAATAACCACTTTATTATTGCCTCTCGGGCATATTCCCTTCATAGAGGGCCACCACATGGCCGTTTTTTGCTGCGGGGGGGGGGGGTGAAGGACCTTTAGTCCCGGGTCGTAATACGGCCCTGGACTAAAGATTTTTTTTCAATTTTTTAAATTTTTTTTCGAATTTTTTTTTCAATTTTTTCTTGAACTTTTGAATTGTTTGACTCGTAATCCTCTCACTTGGAACATTTTTAGCACTAAGTATATTTAATCTTAGGACAAATTACACTTGTGGTCAAACTTCCCATTCGGTCATCCATCCTAGCACTACTCCACCCTCAGCATGCTTAACCTCTCTATTCCATCCGGATGTCCTTGCGTGAAGCCCATTTATATCTTGTTGTCAACATTGTCATATTAATCCTATCAGCCCATATCAATATGCCATACATCTTTATTTATTGAAATTACAAACAACTATTTTAGTAAACAACAATAAATAAGTAATAATAATATTTTAATATAATGAAAGTAAAAACTAAATAAAATAATATTTTATTCATTTTTGCCATTATTCATTTTGTATGGCATAAATAATATCTTTTAATCTGTAAATCGAAATTCGATAAATAGTATATTTAATATTATCAGAAAAATGTGAGGAATCAAAATATGGAATAAAAAATTGCTAAATAATTAATTTTTTTAAATAACTTTTTCCCTTTTCAAATTTTAAAAATGAAAAAAGAATTAGAAAAATGTGAGGAATCCATTATTTATAATTTTAAAAATCTAAAAATGTGAGGAATCCAAATAAGGCTATTAAAATCAAACTCAAATTTTTTTCCACACATTTTGATAGGTTGTGCATTTTTTTTCGATATCGTACGCAAAAGTTATAGCAATTTTAAGTTATCCGCGTTCGCACCCCTTTAGTCCAGGACCGTATCACGACCCGGGACTAAAGGGTCACCCCTTTAGTCCCGGACTGTATCATGGCCCGGGAATAAAGGGTGTTGCCCGCGCCTGCACACCTTTAGTCCCGGGCCGTATCATGACCCGAGACTAAAGGTCCGAAATGACCCGGGACTAGAGTTTTCTCGGGCTCCTGGTCACTGAAAAAGGTACGAACCGGGACTAGTGCTCATACTAGTCCTGACCCGTAATAAATCGGGACTAGTGTCAGACTTTAGATCGAACCGAAGCCTCTTTTTATACTAGTGGTGATTAGGTTTTATGCTCAATAAATTAAGCGTTAGTTTTTATTCCAAATTGATTAGAGCCTTAACCATAATATTTTTAAAAGCCTATTCACCCCCTCTAGGCTATGTCCATTTATTAGAAGCCTCAAGCTTGTAGCCTTTTGTGGCTTTGTTGTTGGGAGCCTCCAATTAAGTTGTGGGGATTTCTCCAACCTTGTACGAGTTCGGTGACCGTCCTTTTTCAATAAAACAATCTTTTGCATGCTTGCATGCATTTCTTTATTTTTATTATTTTATATGGTGAATTGTTTGAATGCTAGATTGAATTTGTGCCTTGATTGAATTGTAGTGAACTTTGAAGAGTGTGACATTTGCAAGATCAAGGAGTGAACCTAGTTTCTCTACCAAAAAGTCAAGTGGCGCTTCATACATTTTGTACTATTATTTTGACTATGCATTAGTGATATTTTGAGTAGGACTTGCATGGAATTTTCTAAGTATAAGCTATGCCATGGGAAATCCTATATGTTGTCTTGGTAGAATTATCCTAAGTTAGGAAACTTGCCATGTTATCATGCTTATCTTAGCTAATAGAAAACATGGGTGGATTATTCATGCTATGAAATATTTTTAATTCAATGACTTGTGTTTTGGTTAATAAAACAACTGGGTGGAATGGAAAGAATGGGTTATGTTTAGTGGTTACACAAGGTCCATTTCAATGGCCTCCCTGGTGTATCTCACTTGTGGAAAGCCACCCAGGAACAAAGAGATTTGAGATGTTAAGTGTTGAGAAGCTTCTAGTGTAGCCACATGGCAATATGGGCTCTGTCTGTATCATATATGTTGCAATAAATAGCCAGATGGACATAAGGTGGTAGGGGTGATAGCTTGGGACACGTCCATTTGGTCTAAGGGAAGGCTTCTGAAAGATCTTGTCTCGATGCATGTCGAGTCTTGTGGGGAAAGTGCACCACCTCTCGAGAGAGTAAAATCTAAGTACTTAGTTGTGTCCCCGGCAATGAACAATTTAAGCATCAAGACATTGAAGCTATCAAGGATCTCCTCATCCCAATTTATAAGTTAAAAGCTTGTGGTTGAACAAGGGTAAAGAATCACCAATTTCTATTGGTAGTTCCTTGGGTGATTTTGACAAACAAAATCTTAGTATTTTCAACTAATAAGGAAGACCTTATTTTGAGAAAAGCAAGCCTCAGCTACACTTAGACAAATCCATATAAATGTTAGATACCACTATTGTACCATAGTATCACTTGCCAATACAATTCAAATGTATTGACCCTTGTGGCTGTAACTTATTATGTTGTAGGTTTGTTTGATGTTAGTGAAGTGTGTTGATTAGGATTACAAGTCTACAACCAACATGATTGCCTGTGGCATATGAAGATGAAGGACTCCATGCTATATAGTTATATCTGCTACATTGTAATGAGATAGCCAAATGAGCTATGTAAGATGTAATGTATTATTTTATTCTTGGTTATAAGTTGTAATATGACCTTTGTTCCTTGATATTACATCTTAAACTGTGGATGCTAGCTATTGATCCAGGGACTAGCATTGTAAACACAGGGATATCTACCTTATTAGATTGGGACCTCTACATATACTATATACCATGATCAGTAAACTTGATCATCACACAACACATGATCTAGTCTTAGAGGCTAGACTGGGAACATCTTGGTGCGTTCATCTTTACTACGCATGTATATGATGTTTCCTTAGATTCTCATAATCAAGGTTCATGTCAATTCTAGCATAGTTCGGTGAAATTATATATTGAACATGAGATTATATAATCATTATTATTGACCCTAAAGCATTAGTCCCAGTAGGAAGGTGGGAAGGTGGTGAACATAGTGACATTCATCCTAACATTCCACAAGGTTGAGAATTGGGCTAGAGCGAGCAGAGGCGTCACATCTAAGGAGTAATGCTGCAATAGAGTTAATCGGAGCCGATGGAGAAGGTCCAAGGATCAACAAACTCGCTAGAGCCAGAGCAATTGATAAGGAACAATTACTGCACTGTCCCAACACGCTTCCTCGACTTTCGCATGTGCGCTTCTAAGGTAAAGTTCTATGACCATATTCCTCGGATAGTTCTTGTGTGTCTCGCTGAAGTCTAGCGGTAGGAAATTTTATTTTCCGGCATGGATCTGCATCACCCAACAACTCCATGTTCTTGAATGGTGCCAAGAAATCGTCGAATGAGTTTGGAACTCTTCTCCTGTATGCTGTTAGATTGACCTCTCCTCCTATACGAACCCAACGGTTCGACGAACCCTTGCTAGCGCCCTGATCGGGGGCGCCCAACCACTTCATGGTTGGTGGGCCCCTATGGCAGCGCAATATAAAGAAAGGGTAGGGGCGGGGCACTGACTACGAGATTGGTCGCACCGCCGCTCCCATCACCCGCATCCCTACCGATCTAGGGTTACCTACGCTAGCCACGGGAAGCACTGCCGCCGCTATTGCTTAGGCCCTCTAGCCTCTCTCTCGTTGTCGATCAAGATGGCTAACAGCTCATCGAGATCTAGCACTGAAGAAGGTAACCTTCTCCCTCTCTAGGTCTCTAGCAAGACCCAAAACCCTAACCATGCCTCTATCGAACCGATCTAGATCAAGTCGATCCTATCAATCGTATCAGAGAAAGGTGCTCTATAGATTGTTTTCGTGCAGAAAGGCAAAAGTAAAGAAAAGAAAGTAAACCCTAACCCTACACAGTGCACCATCGCGAGGCCACGTTGTTCCTCTCGATCTACATGGGTATCCATTTGGAAACATTTATAAGAAGAACCAACCCTTTCGGGGGCAAATAAAAGCAAAGAAATCCGCCCCAAATCCCCACAGAAAAGCCTCCCTGATTCGCCAAATCAAATGGAAAAATTGCACCGGCCATCGCTGGCAAAGGGTCTGCCTCCACCTCGACCACTTGACGGCAGCGCACCCACCCTCGGGTGGATGCGCGTGTCGCAAGGAGCCAAGGGGGGCGTCGTCGTTTGCCTTCGTCTCAGCTCTGCCGTTTTCACGAGTGTGGAGGAGTGATGACCCACAAGTATAGAAGACCACAACAGTCTTCGAGGGTAGTATAACCCAATTTATTGATTCGACACTAGGGGAGCCAAAGAATATTTATAAGCCTTAACAACTGAGTTGTCAATTCAGTTGCACCCGGAAATAGTCTTGCTCTAAATAGTTTATCAGTAGCAACAGTTTTGTAGTAGCAATAGCAAAGTAATAGCAGCAGTAAAACAAAGGAAGTAGTAACAATAGTAGCAAATAGTAGGATATGAGTGCGGTAGGCATAGGGATGGATGGATGGGTGTTGCATGGACGAGACTATTCATGTAACTTCAAGATCTAGGGAATTTGCAGATAAATAAGATAAAGCATCCAAGTACTAAACATTCATAGGCATGTGCTCCATGTATAGTCATATGTGCTCGCAATGAGAACTTGCACAACATCTTTCGTCCTGCCAGCCCGTTGCAGCGGGGCCTCAAGGGAATCTACTGGCAATTAAGGTACTCCTTTTAATAGAGTGCCGGAGAAAAGTATTAACACTCTGTGAACACATGTGATTCTCATATCACAGTCATCCCCTCCGGCTGTCCCAATTTTTGTCACTTCGGGGCCTTTGGTTCCGGAAAATGGTATGCGTACACAACTTGCAGATAAGTGATACGTCGAAAACATATCTATAATTTTTTATGTTCCATGCCTATTAAGTATCTACTTTGCTTTGCTTTGTCTACACTTTGAGGTATTTTTATATGTTTTCTGGGACTAACCTATTAACAATATGCCACAGTGCTAGTTGCCTGTTTTCTTCTATTTTTGGTTCCAGAAAAGGCAGAAAATCAATATTCTCGGAATTGGGCAGGACAAAAGCCAAAGTCAATATTTTACCATGGGGAACACAGAGCCAGAAGACGAGATGGAGAAGGGCCTCGAGGAGGGCGAAACCCCTGGCCGTGCGACTAGGCCTGGCCCACGCCTGGGGGCGTGCAGCCGCCTCGGGCACCCCCTCGGCCTCCCTCTTCGCCTATAAGAAGCCCCTGATACCAGAACCCTAAGTACCTGATCAAACTTCCACGAAACAGTCAGTAGCCGTCGACACCATCTTCCCTAGATCAGGGGGATATGAAGCTCTTCCCGGCATCCTGGCGGAGGGGAGATCATCCCGGAGGCCTTCTTCATCACCATGCCAGCCTCCGGTATGATGCGTGAGTAGTTCCACCTTGGACTACGGGTCCATGTAGTATCTAGATGGTTGTTTCCGCTCCTTTGTGCTATCATGTTTAGATATTGTGAGCTCCATTCATGATCAAGATCATCTATTTGTAATCATGCATGTTGTGTTTGCAGGGATCCGATGGATATTGAGATTACTATGTCAGATTGGTTAATGGTTCTATATTATTGATTATATCATGTTTGTGCTGTTTGTGATCTTGCATGCTCTCCATTTCTAGTAGCTATCTTGGCCAAGTAGATGCTAGTGACTCCAAGAGGGAGTATTAATGCTCGATAGTGGGTTCATGCCTCTATTTAATCTGGTGAAGTGACAGAAATCTCTAAGGTTGTAGATGTGTTGTTGCTACTAGGGAGAAAACAACGTTCTCTTGTTCATGGAACAAGTGGATTGTTTACCTTACACACTTTGCTTCAAGCAGTTATCTGATGCTTGCAACGTAATACTGGAGAGGGTTCGGATGATAACCTAAAGGTGAATTACAAGTCATAGATGCAATTGGATGGCGGTCTATGTATATTGTTGTATTGCCCAATCAAATCTCATAGGATCATAAATGTCTAGTATTGCATTGTTATGCCTTGCTATGTCCAGACAATTGCCCTGCTGTAATTTGTTTACCCAGCATGCCATGTTGTTTATCTGAAGGAGAACACCTCTAGTGAACTATGGACCCCGGTCCAATCTTTACCATTGATACATCTTCCACTGTTACTGTTTACTTTCTTCAAACCACCATTACCTTCCACACCATACAGTTAATCCTTTGTTTACAGCAAACCGGTGAGATTGACAACCTCACTGTTCGTTGGGGCAAAATCTTGAGTTTGTGTTGTGCAGGTTTCCAAGTTGCTAGCAACACCTTTGGGGCATTTCCTTCCTTCTACTGGTTAGATAACCTTGGTTTCTTTCTGAGGGAAGACTTGCTGCTGTGCTCATTGAAGGGAATATGCCCTGAGAGGCAATAATAAATTGTTTATTATGTGTATTCCAAGTATATGATAGATGTTTATTTTGCATGCTATAATTGTATTAATACGGAAACGTTAATACATGTGTGTTTAATAAACAAACAGAAAGTTCCTAGTTAAGCCTCTCTCATAAACTAGCTCGTTGATTAACAAGATGATCAAGGTTTCATGATCATGGACATTGGATGTTGTTAATAACGGGATCACAACATTAGTGTAATGATGTGATGAACATTCATCCGAAGTATAGCATTACGATCAAAGTCATTGAGTTTATATTGCTATAACAACTTACGAAGTGATCCTAATCCTTAGACCATGAGATCATGTCAATCACTAACACGGAAGAGTTTCTTGATGACATCAAACGTCACACCGTCAGGTGATTATAAAGATGGGTTCGAACTAATAAAGTGTTATGTTGAGGCTCATGGATCAAGAGTGGAATTTGTTCATCCCGATGACGGATAGATATACTGGGCCCTCTCGGTGATATCACATTGATTAGCTTGCAAGCAAGTGATTTGATCACTAGAATGTTATATCACGGAACGAGAAAAGAGTGCATGTCGAAACGAGATCAAACTAGGTATGGAGATACCGATGATCGAATCTCGGACATGTAATATATCGTGAGACAAAGGGTTAAGATACTAGCGTAAAGGTTCCACGATCACAAGAAAGTCATCGTTGAATGTGTGGGAGTCAATGGGTCTCCGATCCCGCTCGATTATTGATCCGAGAGAGGTCTCGATCATGTCCGCATTATTCACGAACCGTAGGGTGACACACTTAAGAGACACCGACATCCAATTGGAGCAAAAAGTTTCATGCCGAAAGAATGAACAAGCGCAGGAATTTATTTCACTAGATACCAAACAGTTTTCGGTGAAATTGCATAAAGTGGTTATGCATGTGAAATAGAATTCTAGCAAGGTTATTTGTGAATGTTTGTCATTAAAGTAATTGACAAAATTCTGAATAAAATAAAAGAGTTTTATTTAATGAGAGTTTGCATTAAATTTGGTGGAAATTTAATGGGATTTTGAGTGGGATTTTGAGTGGACTTTTGAAGGGTCATTTTGTGAGTGGAGTGTCCACCACATGATGAGGGAGGGCAAGGGGCAGCCCCATGCGAAGCCACCCCTTGGGGTTCCCTCCTCCTATAAAAGGAGCCCCTCCTCTCACTTCTCACTCACACCTCCTCGTGAAGGATCTCTCCCTCTAGAATTTATCCCCATGGTCTCGACTAGCGAGATACATGTTCCAGTGGCTTTTCGGCAAGAAAGAGTTGTGCTTCCGCTGCATCGCTGGAGCGAGGAGGCGGAGGTTGCTCGGTGCCTCGAACGTGTGCGAGCACGGATGCGCTGATTTGCGCGCTTAGGACTTCCTCTCGATCTTGAGATCGGCAAGAGATCGTACATCAACCACGAGTTTGGACTCGTTAAACTTTGTCGATCTTCAAGGGTATGTTCTCTACGGATGTACATCCGCCTGCTGTTTGTATCTAGTATAATTAGATCTTGGTATTTAGTTCACACCGTAGGAAAATTTTTGTTTTCTCTTGCGAACCCTTCAAAGGGTATCGAGCCGGATCTATGCGTAGATACTTTACACGGTAGTACACATATGAGTATGTGGGCGATGATGATCATGTTGTTGCTCCTTTCTTGTGATTTTGGATATTGGTGGCATAGTGGGATGAAGCGGCCGGACAAACTTTACATGTCCTCGCACATGAGACTGTTTCCACGCTTGACATGCAACTAGTTTGCATAAGTGGCTAGCGGTGTCTGCTCTCCTACTATAGTCAATATCTATTTTGCAAGCGAGTTGTCAACAATTTGATTATCCTCGTTAGGTTCATGTTCGTAGGTAAGAACGGTTCTATCTCGAAAGCCCTCACCACGTAAAAACTTGCAATGGATAAATTAGAGGCGCCTAGTTTAGATTGTTCTCGGGCTAGTGTTATGATATGGTAGTGTTGTAAGTAGAAGTATGAGATGATACTCTTACAACACACATAGCGTGTAAAACCCATAGATTGTGGATTTACATATAGGTATGATAGTGATCATACCACGATGCACATGATAGAGATCATCCAAGGGAACCATATAATTTCACTATTAAACATATGATGTTTGATTGCATCTTATATTGCTTGTTTAGCGCTTTGTTAAGCATAATAAGATGATCCCTCATTTTAAATATCAAGATAAGAATGTGTTCTCCCTTTAGTATGCACCGATTATGTTTTCGCCGCCCAAGACATCACGTGATGATCGGGTGTACTTGGATCCTCGACCATACTTGGTGTAAAACAGTTACACGCAAAAATACTAAGGTTCTAACTTGGCGAGCCTAGCATGTGCATATGGCCTCGGAACACGCATCGAAAGGTTAAGCATGAGTCATATAGTTGATATGATGCCCATTTGATGCTCGCTTTGAAGCTATACCGACTCACGTGATGATCGGACTTGGTGTAGTGGATTTGGTTCATGTAATCACCAAAAGGACACGAGGGATGTCGCTTTTGAGTGGGAGTTCATTCGTAATATAGATTAGTTGAACTCAATCTATCATACACTTAGTCTAAACTTTACAAATTCTGTTGTAGATGGCACCACCGCTTTTAATTTCAATGCGTTCATGGAGAAAGAGAAACTAGCAACGGTAGCAACTTTACCGAATGGGCCATGAATTTGAGGATTCTCCTCTCACGCACAAAAGCAATATGTGCTAGAAGCGCCCGTTAGGCCCCCACCCTTTGATGATGCCCCGACGAGGAGAAGAATGTCTATCTTACTCGTCAGAGGACCACAACTTAGTTCATTGCATATTGTATGGGCTAGAGCCGAACTTCAAAGCGTCAAAACGGCAATGCTTTTGATACAATGGGTGAGTTGAAAATGATTTTCGACACACATGTCTGTAGAGAGCTACAATGCTTGTAAAAGTTCTTTAGTTGCATGATGGAAGAGAACAGCTCGTTAGTGAGCATGTACTCAAGATGTCGGTTACGCGATAAGCTTGTGTCCTTGGGAATAACGATTCCCATTGACTTAGGCATCCATCGTGTTCTAGCCGCCACCTAGCTATAAGAGCTTCGTGATGAACTATAATATGCAAGGCATGAAGAAGTCTCCCCGAGCTTCACAATGCTTAAAACCGCAAGTGGAGATCAAAAGGAACATCAAGTGTTGATGATCAATAGGAACACTGGTTTCAAGAAAGACAAGAAGGAAAACGGAAGGAAGGCGGCAAGCCTGTCTACCTGAAAAGAAACCCCGAGTTGGACCTAAGTCCGATAAAGTGCTACTATTGTAAAGGGATCGCCATCGAAGCTTAATCGCCCCAAGTATCCGCGACAAGAAGGCCGCAAGGCAAACAAAGGTATATATGATATACATGTTATTGATGTGTACTTGACTAGTGCTCGCAGTAGCACCGGTATTTGATACCGTTCGGTTGCTAATATTTGTAACTCGAATCGTGGGTCATGAATAAAGCATCGCTAGCAAGGGTGAGGTCAAGATGCGTGTCGGCAATGGATCAAACGTTGATGTGATCGCCGAACGCTACCTCTCCACTTACCGTCGGGATTAGTTATAAACTTAAATAACTGTTATTTGGTGCCGACCGAGCATGAACATTGTATCCGGATCATGTTTGATGCAAAGTGGTTTTTCATTCAAATCGAGAACAATGGTTGTTCCATTTATATGAATGAAATCTTTTATGGTCATGCACCAATGTTGAATGGTTTATTTCTTGGATCTCGATGATAATGTTACACATATTCATAATATTGATGCTAAAAGGATTAAACTTAGTGATGATATATCCGATATATGTGGCAATCGCCGCTCAGGTCATATTGGCATTAAACGCATGAAGAAGCTCCATTCGGATGGACTTTAGAATCACTTGATTATGAATCATTTGATACATGTGAGCCATGCCTTATGGGCAAGATGACTAGAACGCCGTTTTCCTTCAATGGAACGGCGATGATTTATTGGAAATCATACATTCGATGTATGTGGTCCAATGAGTGTGTCGGTAGGTGGATATCGTTATTTTGTTACTTTCACGGATGATTTGAGTAGATACGGTTATATCTACTTGATGAAACACAAGTCCGAAACCTTTGAAAAGTTCAAGGAATTTCGAATGAAGTGGAAAATCATCGTAATAGAAAGATCAAATTTCTACGATGCGACCGTGGAGGTGAGTATCTAAGTTACGAGTTTAGCACTCACATGAAAGAGTGTGGAATTGTTTCACAACTCACACCGCCGAACACCACAAAATAAATGGTGTGTCGGAACGTCAGAATCGTATTTTATTAGATATGGTTCGATCTATGATGTCTCCGACGGACTTGCCGTTGTCATTTTGGGGTTATGCACTAGAAACCGCTGCATTCACTTTAAATCGGGCACCATCTAAATCCGCTGAAACGACATCAGATGAATTGTGGTTTGGAAACAAACCTAAGTCATTATTTCTAAAGTTTGGGGTTGCGATGTTTATGTGAAGAAACTTCAACCGGATAAACTCGAACCCAAAGCGGAAAATGCGTCTTCATAGGATACCCTAAAGAAACTATTGGGTATTCCTTCTATCACGCATCCGAGGGCAAGGTTTTTGTTGTTAAGAATGGATCCTTTCTAGAGAAAGAGTTTCTCGCGAAAGGTGTGAGTAGTCGGAAGGTAGAACTCGAAGAGGTTATGGAACCTTCTCTTCAAAGTATGGCAGTAGTAGCGCCGAAGTCGTTCCGGAGTTGGCTCCACCTTGAAGAAGGAACTAATGATAATGATCATGAAACTCCGAAGAGAGTACTACCAACCTCGCAGTCAACAGACGCTGCAGCCCGAGTCAGACGGAAATCCTCATAAATTTCATGGTTGATGAAAATAATGACCTGCGACGTATGAAGAAGCGATGATGAGCCCGGATTCCAACAAATGGTTAGAAGCCATGAAATCCGAGATGGAATCCATGTATGAAAATCAAGTTTGGAACTTGGTGGAATTACCTCACACCGAAAGGCCGGAGAACAAATGGATTTTCAAAAGGAAAACTGATGCCGATGGTAATGTGACCATCTATAAAGCTCGACTTGTCGCAAAGGGGTTTCGACAAATTCAAGGAGTTGACTACGATGAGACTTTCTCTTCCGTAGCGATGCTAAAGTCAGTTAGGATTATTTTAGCAATTGCTGCATATTTCGATTATGAGATATGGAAGTTGGATGTCAAAACCGCGTTTCTCAATGGTAATATTGAAGAAGAGTTGTATATGATACAACCAAAGGGTTTTGTCGATCCTAAGGATGCTAACAAGGTGTGCAAGCTTCACGATCCATCTATGGATTGAAGCAAGCATCACGGTTGGAATCTCCGCTTTGATGAGGTGATCAAAGAGTTTGGATTTGTCCAAACTTATGGAGAAGCTTGTATTTACAAGAAAGTGAGTGGGAGCAATGTGGCATTTCGATACTATATGTGGATGACATATTATTGATCGAATGATATAGAACTTTAAACAAGGTTAAAAGTTATCTAAACAAAGAAATTTTCAATGAAGGACCTAGGTGAAGTGCCTTACATATTAGGCATAAAGATCTATAGAGATAGATCTAGGCGCCTAATAGGGCTATCGCAGTACATACCTTGATAAGATTTTAAAGAAGTTTAAAATGGACGGAAGTAAGAAGGGTTCTTACCTATGTTGCAAGGCAAGACATTGAGTAAGACTCAAAGTCCGCTTCATGGAAGAAAGAGAGATAATGGACAAAGTCCCTATGCTTCACCCATAGGCTCTATAATGTACGCCATGCTATGTACAAGACCGATGTGGCACACGCTATTAGTTTGACTAGTAGGTACCAATCGGATCCGTGTTCGAACATCGATAGCGGTCAAGAATATCCTTAAGTACTTGAGAAGAACTAAGGATATGTTTCTTGTATACGGAGGTGAAGAAGAGCTCGTCGCTAAGTGTTATGTCGACGCTAGTTTGACACCGATCCGGATGACTCTAAGTCTCAATCCGGATACGTATTTCTCATGAATGGCGGAGCGGTTAGTTGGAGGAGCTCCAAACAACCTGTGGTAGCGGATCAACAACGAGGCCGAATATGTTCTCGCTCGAAGCGGCTCAGAAGCGCTTTGATGAAGGAGTTCATATCCGAACTAGGAGTTGTGGCAAGCGTTGGACCCAATGGTGATCTATTGTGACAACAATGGTGCCATTGCCAATGCCAAAGAGCCAAGGTCTCACAAGCATTCCAAGCATATTAAGCGCCGTTTCACTCCATCCGCGAGCATGTCAAGGATGGAGATATAAAGATTTGTAGAAGTACATACGGATCTCAATGTAGCAGATCCGCTGACTAAAACTCTCCCTAGAGCAAAACATGATCAACACGAGAACTCAATGGGTGTTAGTTATATCACTATGTAACTAGATTATTGTCTCTAGTGCAAGTGGGAGATGAAGGAATATGCCCGAGAGGCAATAATAAATTGTTTATTATGTGTATTCCAAGTATATGATAGATGTTTATTTTGCATGCTATAATTGTATTAATACGGAAACGTTAATACATGTGTGTTTAATAAACAAACAGAAAGTTCCTAGTTAAGCCTCTCTCATAAACTAGCTCGTTGATTAACAAGATGATCAAGGTTTCGATCATGGACATTGGATGTTGTTAATAACGGATCACAACATTAGTGTAATGATGTGATGAACATTCATCCAAGTATAGCATTACGATCAAAGTCATTGAGTTTATATTGCTATAACAACTTACAAGTGATCCTAATCCTTAGACCATGAGATCATGTCAATCACTAACACCGAAGAGTTTCTTGATAACATCAAACGTCACACCGTAACAGGTGATTATAAAGATGGGTTGAACTAATAAAGTGTTATGTGGAGTCGCATTGATCAAGAGTGGAATTTGTTCATCCCGATGACGGATAGATATACTCTGGGCCCTCTCGGTGATATCACATTGATTAGCTTGCAAGCAAGTGATTTGATCACTAGAATGTTATATCACGGAACGAGAAAAGAGTGCATGTCGAACGAGATCAAACTATGTATGTAGATACCGATGATCGAATCTCGGACATGTAATATATCGTGAGACAAAGGGGTTAAGATACTAGCGTAAAAGGTTCCGACGATCACAAGAAAGTCATCGTTGAATGTGTGGGAGTCGATGGGTCTCCGATCCCGCTTCGATTATTGATCCGAGAGGGTCTCGATCATGTCCGCATTATTCACGAACCGTAGGGTGACACACTTAAGAGACACCGACATCCAATTGGAGCAAAAGTTTCATGCCGAAAGAATAAACAAGCGCAGGAATTTATTTCACTAGATACCAAACAGGTTTGGGTGAAATTGCATAAAGTGGTTATGCATGTGAAATAGAATTCTAGCAAGGGTTATTTGTGAATGTTTGTCATTAAAGTAATTGACAAAATTCTGAATAAAATAAAAGAGTTTTATTTAATGAGAGTTTGCATTAAATTTGGTGGAAATTTAATGGGATTTTTGAGTGGATTTTGAGTGGACTTTTGAAGGGTCATTTTGTGAGGAGTGTCCACCCACATGATGAGGGAGGGCAGCCCCATGCGCCTGCCACCCCTTGGGGTTCCCCTCCTCCTATAAAAGGAGCCCTCCTCTCACTTCTCACTCACACCTCCTCGTGAAGGATCTCTCTCCTCTAGAATTTATCCCCATGGTCTCGGACTAGCGAGATACATGTTCCCGGTGGATTTTCGGCAAGAAAGAGTTGTGCTTCCGCTGCATCGCTGGAGCGAGGAGGCGGAGGTTGCTCGGTGCCTCGAACGTGTGTGCGAGCACGGATGCGCCGCTGATTTGCGGCGCTAGGACTTCCTCTCGATCTTGAGATCGGCAAGAGATCGTCTACATCAACCACGAGTTTGGACTCGTTAAACTTTGTCAGTCTTCAAGGGTATGTTCTCTACGGATGTACATCCGCCCGTTGTTTGTATCTAGTATAATTAGATCTTGGTATTTAGTTCACACCGTAGGAAAATTTTTGTTTTCTATGCTGCGAACCCTTCACTCATCATACCTTGCTCCTGGGGTCTCCCAACGAATCTCTACAGTGATCTGAGCGCATCAACCTGTTTTCTGCGTTGTTGCCGGGGAGGCTAAGGACGTCTTCACAAGGGGAGTCCTTCACAACCTTTCTATTTACTTTGTTTTTGTATTCTTAGTTTCTTTTGCTTGGTTTTTTTTGCCTCTTTTTATCAAAAAATTCAAAAATAATAGTTTAGATTGGTGTGCTTTCTCTTATCAAAAACACAAAAAAATAGTTCCTACTCTAGTTGTTGGTCTGTTATTGCCTTGCTTTGTCATGCTTTATATCAATGGATGGTTTATTTGAAACTAGTTCTTATTGGCAAGGTCGGTTCACGGAAGAATAAAAGTATTATTATAAGGAACACCGTTTGTCACAAAAAGGAAAACACTTATGGGAACAAATTGATAAATTGAATACTATTGCTAGAGAGGTGTGCTCTACTTATAATGTTACTTATTGCTTTGATAAATATTGTTGTTGTAGGAGGTATAAACACCTACCTTTTCAATGTGAGTATAATGATAATGTTACCATATCTTCTTATGTTAAAGAAAAT
Organism: Avena longiglumis; assembly: GCA_030063025.1. Classification (NCBI taxonomy): domain Eukaryota; kingdom Viridiplantae; phylum Streptophyta; class Magnoliopsida; order Poales; family Poaceae; genus Avena; species Avena longiglumis. The sequence continues at coordinate 96,759,158 of CP125973.1, read as the reverse complement.
TACGACTTTTATGATGTGGAGCAAATTACAGAATTTATTGCTTTCAAGGGTGCTTTTGAACTTGCTAGTTTGATTAAAAATATTGATGATTCACCTTATGAATATGAGGTTTATGATATACTTAAATTTTTCTTTGATAATTACAAGGAAGAAAATGACTATATTCTTGAATATTTTAATAGATGCTTTCCACAAACGGAAGAGACTAATGCCTTGCAAGAGCCTATGGAAGAAGAAATTGCTGAAACTGGAATCTCATTAGATGAAAAAGAGGATGAGAGTGATGAACAAAAGGAGGAAGAATGGATCTAACCATGCCTACCTTCTAATGAGAGTAACTCTTTATCCCTTACATTATTTGATTATCCCCCTTGCTTACCAAAGGAGGATGAATGTTATGTTCCTATGGATTCTATTGAAATATCTACTATGGGTAAAACTTGTGATAATAATTATGCTCATGTTATCTATGATAATCCTTTATTTGTGCCTAACTTTGAAATGCATGATACTAAAGATTTTTGCTTAGAAATTGTTTATGATAAAGCTCTAGACGATGGTCCTATATGGAATGATTAGTCACCTTGTTATAGAACTATTAAAAGTGGGTTTGAAGGTTTTAATCCCACTATTTTTGAGCCTGGTAAAAATTATGTGTTTATAGATCATGAAAAGCATAGTTTATGTAATAGTTATATTGTTGATTTTATTCATGAGGCTGCTGAAAATTATTATGAGAGTGGAAAATATGGTTGTAGAAGTTTTCATGGTACTAAAACACCTCTCTATGTGCTGAAAGTTTTGAAGTTGCTCTTGTTTTATCTACCCATTCTTGTTACTATGTGCTTCTTTGATTTATTCTCTTACAGATTCCTATGCATAGGAAGTGGGTTAGACTTAAATGTGTTTTGAATTTGCTTCTTGATGCTCTCTTTTACTTCAATTCATATTTCTTATGTGAACATCTTTTCAAACTATCAGTGCCTAACTTAAAGGCATTAAAGAAAAGTACTTATTGGGAGATAACCCAAAAGTTTTATTGAGTCTTGGAAGTTATTACCTCAGTAATGACCTCTCCTTATTCTTTTTATTTGATTTTTGTGCCAACAATAACCTCTAATGAGAGGGAAGTGAGATTTAGGGAATTGCTGTCCCGAAACAGATTTTTGTGCTCCACCGTAAATATTCGTGTAAAATATATGTAAGTCGGATTGAGATTATATTTTATGAATAAATCCCCCAGTATGTTATATAACTTGTTAATTTGATCAACGGAAGGTCTTTGAAAAAATTGGTTTCTACCTGGTGGTCTGTTTTGACAATTTCTGCCATTATTTGCATTTACTTCTTATTGATTCCTTTTTGGGTTCTTTTTGGGAAATTGAGCTTTTTAAGGGAATTGCTACAGTAGATTGTGTTTTTAGTGAAAGTTTTGCTGTTCTAAATCTAAACCCAAAGGTCTATTATCTTTTAAATACACTAATGTTGCTAATAAAGATTGTGTGAAGTTTTGTATGAAGGAAAAATTTCAGGCATAAGGAAAGAATGATGTAATGATATGAAGAATGGACAAAAGCTCAAGCTTGGGGATGCCACCCCGTGTCAACCCAAGAAATATTTAAGAGGTACAAGCGTCAAAGATTGGGGATGCCTTGGGCAGCCCCTTCTTCATCAATAAAAATCTCGGCGAAGTGATTAAGGTTAAAGTGAACAAATGGAGTATATGCTTGACAAAGTATAGGTTGGCAATCTCATGTCCCTTGAATACGAGGGCCGCTCCTCATTGTAACACCCTCAGAATCGGCCCTATGCAAGTTTTAGCGAAACCCGCCAAACCCGCATAGAAACGATTCGAAGGTGCCCACCAGGCACTTTCGTGCGGGTGGAAAACAAAGTAATAACATTACACCACAGTCCTCGATGGGACCCACGAGAGATATATCAATGACTCAAGGAGTCAAGGATACGAATATAATATACAAAGATCCAAATCACCTTGAAAACGATAGGCGTCAGCTACGGACAAGATGCAAATGGGGCTAAGAGCCACAAGAATAACCAATGGCGTCCATAACCCTGCCTAGGCCAAGCCGAAGGGTAACCCGCTAACGGGCCGATCTCAAAACCCTTAAACAAAAGGGTGCCGACAAAGGGCAAAGGAAAAGAGGAGCGTCAAGATCGAGGCCAAGACAGCGAGGCTAGAATTGGCGGTCCTCGCCATAGGTATGGTGGATCAAGCGGCAAAGATGCACTAAACAACCTATAGAGACTCGATACAACGGCGGATATCGAGAGGGATAAGAGTGACCTAACCGGATCCAACTCAAGCTATCACCAAACAAACCCATCTGGTGTTTCCTCGAGACCAAACGAGGAAGTCAACCGAGGAACTCACACTTGGCGTTTTACTTATTCGTTATAGTTGCACTTTACTAGTCGGTTTAGATGATCATCTGATAAAAATAAGCAAGGGCACTTTTAGTTAACCATTCCGTTATAGTGGCAGCACTTACTAGTCGGTTTAATGATCATGAGATAACCAAAACCCAAAGTTGGTACTTTTACTTAGCCATTCCGTTGTAGTGAAACCGATTAGGCAAATCGGATACAAGTCAATTCATAAGAAACTTTAGTTATAGTTGTCTATGATCAAGCATTGTGCTCCAAGTCGTCCATTACCGCGGACACGGCTTCGAAAAGATTTAACCTGGGGTGCACCAAAGTATCCAGTGCACTTGACCCATTTTGCGGATCGGTTAACATACACCCATCGGTATGTCGGGCCTAAGTCACGACGCCCTGCACAAAAGCAAGCAATGGGGCCACCAAGTCGACACCGCAACGAAGTCGGCCGGTCTCCGAGACGGACTTAGGTTTGCGTCGATGGTCAGAACGAAAGAGTCCCCAATCGGGATCGTCACAACAAAACACTCCACTTCCTAAATGACAGCGTGCTTCGCACAAACGTAAATAAAGCGGTAAACATGGCATAAGTACGGATAGTAAATAAATCCTCAAACTAGTTGTGGCCCCAAGACAATACATGTGGAAATCAGGTAATAATCGATGGGGCCCATATCTCCCCACCGTGGTTAGCGCTCGATCTCGAACAGTGTCAAGAACTCGGGACACAAGTGGGCGGTCGGAAACCAAATCTTACCTATCACCCATCGATGCCTCTGCTTAATTCAATTTTAGTTGTTAAACAGGAATTAAAGTGAACAATAAGTAAAGCCATGATCGTCTCCAACATCAACATGCGGCCATCCTCCAACAATTGTGGTACTTGACGACAAGCAAAACACTTGAGCAAGCGACTACGACACGCGGGTCCAACTATCTACCAAACAACAGGTAATAGGATGTGTCCAAGGCTATATATGGCTGCAAGGAATATCACGAGTACGAAACTAGAGCAACGCAACACAGATAGCAATAGATCAACAGGAGGGAAGTAAATACTATAAAAATAAGATAGGTAGAAAGAGGGAGATGCTCGCCTGAAAACATTGTCGAAGGTTCAACCGAAGATCGGGGCGAAGCTCACATCAACTCAACGGCCTTATCCGCGAAGAACCAAAACACTAGAGGGAACACCGGATGCAATATTTAATACAACGGCAGAAGATCGGCATGATGCATGTATGATGCATGGCATGGCAAAGGTGCGATGCAATTAGGTCATATTAAGCGGAACCGGGGTCCCGACATTAATTAGGTGGTTCAAGTTATTTGTCTACCCCGCAAATTAAATGTTGCATGAACATGGCAAAAGATAGTACTGGTTCGCTACACAAGTTTAAATGAGGCCAATATGAGACTAGCTTTGCCCGCATATGGGCCCCATATTTAATTATAAGGTGAATCGGCTTAAGGCCCCCCTAACCACATGACAACATGCATGCATGAGCAATTAAGATGCGACAAGTTGATATCATTTATAAAATAGGGTATCGAGGAAAAAGGGTCACACATTAGGGGTCTCGACGATCTTGGGGTTCCGGGGTTCGGGGTTCGACAGGTCTGTGGTCCGGTCCCGGGTCGTGGTTTAGGGTCGTTCTCGGACTCGGGGGTAGGTCTTGGCGCATCCGGGGTCTTCGGGTCATGTTGTCGGTCATGGCGTTCGGGACGAAGCACCTGACGCGCCGGGGTATCGGTGTCCGGGATGAAGTACTCGGCGTCTCCGCGTCGGTGGCCTTGACGATATCGGGTTCGGACTCCGGGTCCGGGCACGGTCTTAGCGCTCCGTCTTCAGTGTCGTTGGCGAACTTGGGCTCGTTACCTGGGGTTCTTCGGAACCTTGAGGCGATCTTAGCGGTCGTCGGGTACGGGCTCGGCGTCCGAGGGAAGGAGTACTTGTCGCACGGTGTCCGAGAGTTCCTCCAAAAACCGTGGCGCGTCCGTGAGGCGATCTTGGCGTCGGTCATCCTCGGGGTCGAACTTGCGGGTCATGTATACGGAAGATCTTGTGGGCTCGTGCAGCCACTACTCCGCCATCCGGTCGGTATCCACCGTCACACCACCACATCGTCCTTCTGATAGGGAGGAGGGCATGGCGACGGGGTTCGCGAGGCAGCGGTCGGCCTTGGGGGCGGGCGAGGGCTGGTCAGGGCCGCTGGTGACGCGTTAGGTTGGCGGGCGAACGCCGGCGAGGAGGGGAGTCACCGGAGCGGTGCGAGCAGGGGATGGCGGCGACGCGCATGGGCGGAGCTTCGTGGAGGGCAGCGGGCGAGGCTGGCGAGGCCGAGGGCGGCTGCCCGGGCCTGGGCGGACGGCGGCGGGCAGGCGAGAGCGAGGGAGAACGCGGAGGAGGTGGGAGGCTTCATGGGGGTGGAGGAGGAGGCGCAGGCTGAAGGGCCAGGCTGCCGTAGGTGAGGACGGCCTGGCGGCTGGGTCCGGCGAGGTAGGCGGAGAAGCGGTGGAGGCGACGCAGGAGGAGCCAGCGGGCGGGCGCGGAGGCGTGAGCGGCGAGCGGGCGCGGCAGCCTTGGCCGGGGCTGGCGCCAGAGAGGAAGGAGGGAGGGAGGTGGCCGGGGCCGAGCGCTTGAGGGGAGCGGGAGGAGGCTACGCAGCGGTGAGGGAGAGGATCGGGGAAGGAGAGAGGAAGAGGACAGGAAGCGGGGTAGGGAGGTAGGACCCGGGGACAGGGCAGGTGGGGCCAGATCGCGGCCAGGGAGGCAGGGGAGGTGGGGCCACGGGCAGGGAGGGGTAGACTGGGTCCAGGCGCGTGCGTGTGTGGAGGTTGTGTGGGGGGTGTGGGGCTGGTTGGGAGTGGGGAGAGAGAGGAGAGAGAGCTGGGTGAGGTGTCAGCACATGGTTGGTTGGGGGAAGGGAAAAGGGGAGGTGGCAAGAGCTGATTGGCCCGGGTGATGTGGCTGGGGGTGTGTGGGTAGGTAGGTTGGTAACTTTAGGATTTTAGGCGGGCCGATCTGTTTTATACGGGGGTGGTCGTTCGGGTCGACTTGGCCCGTTCGACTGCCCCACTAAAAATACTTTGTTATTTTATTTGTTTTAAACACGGCTCCTGCAACCCAGTAGCAGGCAAACAAAATAATCCGGAGACCCGGGGTTTGGCGTTTTGAATGTAAGACGGGGCGTTTGGAAAACAAATCGGGCTTTGCGAAAATAGTTTTATGCAAACAATGCATGATGATGACGATGCAATGCACAAATTCAACGCGATTTTCTAGTAGTGGTTTTGCGGGATGCCACACTCATGCTACTCAACTTTAGTCACATATAAGTCCTTATCATAGTAAGTACATGTGTATCATAGAGAACCGCCAATGGGGTACCCCTTGCACATGATACAGGAGTTGTCCCATAATCAAAATGACAAGGCAAACAGACAATGAGCATCTCAGCAATCTTCTTATTTACCATGGGAAAATGGTGCTTTTTTCTCTCTTTCCTCTTTTCAATATGTCTCTCTTTTTTTATAAGAAGAAAGCTTCATAGATTGCTCACTATGGTGATGCTGCAAGTTTCCACCATGATTAGGCATGGCTTAGGCTAGCGCCAGGCGTTTCTCTAACACACATACATAACTCCATGGACTTACAAGCTCCCTTTATTTCACAATCGACAACATCCATAAACAAAAGAACATGATATCAACTGTGTACAAAGTACACGTGCAATGTTGAAAGCGTTCCCCGTGACAGCATGGTTCTGCTAATTCCAACGTATAAGTGCAAACATATACAACATAGATGACACAATGGTTCAAGTTTATTAGGGGCAAGAAAAATAAAGTGTGCCATCAAGTTTGTGAGAGCTTTAATCACTAATTTTCACATAACAAGTTTTATTTGGAAGATAGATAAAAACATGAATATACTTGCAATGGTGTAACACACCATGCATAGGAATTTATAGTGTCTCTTTGGAATAACTCGGTTTTTTGGGAGTTGGATGCACGAGTAGAGATCATACTCAGTACAATTGGAGGCTAGCAAAAGACTGGGAGCGACCAACTAAGAGAGCAATAATGGCCATAATCATGCAAAGCGACAAAACATTCTTGGCCATAATCATGCAAAGCGAGCAATAACTTGGTTTATTGATGAAGAAGGGGATGTCTTGGGCATCCCCAAGCTTTGACGCTTGTACCTCTTGAATATTTCTTCGGGTGACACGGGTGGCATCCCCAAGCTTGAAATTTTGTCCATTGTTCATCTCATCACATCATTCTTCCCCTACACTTGAAAATTTCCTTCATACAAAACTTCACACAATTCTTCCTTAGAAACATTAGTGTATTCAAGATAATAATCCTTTGGGTTTAGTTTCAACTCAAGTAAAACTTCCATTAAAACACAAGCTGCTGTAGTAATTACTTTTAAAAGCTCAAGTGATCAAAGAGAACTCAAAATAAACTGATTAAGAGGCAAATGCAAATAATGGCAGAAATCTGTCAAAACAGACCTGCAGGTAAAGACCAATTTTTATAAGACCTTCTGTTGCTCAAATCGAAAAGTGCAAACCTAACTAAATTTATATAATAACCTGGGTCATAAGCACAAAACATCACAGCTCAATCTGATGTACTGGGATTTTTCACGCTTTTTTAGAGTGAAGCACAAAGATCTGTTTCAGGATAGCAACTTCCCCAAATCTTACTTCTCTCTCATTAGAGGTTATTCTTGGCGTAAAAACCACACAAAAAGGATAAGGAGAGGTTATTATAGAGACAATAACTTCCAAGACTCAACAAAATAAAAACTTACTGAAAGCAAAAATATAATGGGTTGTTTCCCAAAATCTCTTTCTTTATACCATTAAGATAGGCATGATAATTTCGATGATGCTCACATAAGAAATATGAATTAAAGTAAAAGAGAGCATCAAGAAGAAAATTCAGAACACATTTAAGTCTAACCCACTTCCTATGAGGAATCTTGTACGCAAATAAATTCACAAAGAACAAAGTGACAAGCATAGGAAGATAAAACAAGAGTAACTTCAAAATTTTCAACATAAAAAGGGGAAACTTAATATTATTGAGATGCATAACTTTCAACATAAAGAGGGGAAACTTAATATTGTTGAAATACTTACAACCATGTTTCTCTCTCATAATAACTTTCACTAACATCATGAATAAAATTAACAATATAACTATCACTTAAAACATTCTTATCATGACCTACATGCATAAAATAATTATTACTCTTCACATAAGCATAGTCATTCTTATTAATTGTAGTGGGAGAAAATTCAACAAAATATCTACCACTATTATTATCATCACCATAATCACCAAATATAGGAGGCATATTGTAATCATGATTAATTTTCTCCTCAATAGTAGGTGGACTAAAAATATCATTGTAATTATCATAAGCAATAGAATAGCTATCTTTCAAAGTGTGTTCATTTGTAAACATATATTTATTGGAAATAACATGGACAGTACTAATAGTACAACAATTATTAATATCATCATTTTTAGAATTGGTACCAAAGAGATTTTTAATATCAAAAGTAGTGTGATTTTCGGTAAAAGGCATAAGAACATCATCTAGTTCAGACTCGTCAACAAAAACTATAATAGGAGCAACATGCTTAGGGGGAAATACAGTTTCCTCTCTCCTTTTACTCCTTTTCTTCTTCTTCCCCTCTTTAGGAGGGAGAGGCTTGAAAGAAAGCTTCTCCACATACCCAGGTTTATTGTTAGAGACAATTGAAGAAACTTTGGAGGATTCCTCCTTTTTATTAATAAGAATACAACACATATTAGTCATGTCATATTTTGGTAAAACATCATCTTTTATAATATTTTGTATGTAAGTATTTGCGTGGCAATTATCAACACAGTAAAGATGACAACCATGCAGAACGCTAATCATATCAAAAGCACTCATATCTACCAAAGAAGTTTTTCTTGATAACTCCTCACACCCCAAAAAAAATGTAAGTTCATCATGTTGATTAAAAGTGATCATGTTATCACAGTACAAACTTGCAGTATTCATTGGATTAGAAAGGTCATTATTATGGCCTGAGCATTGAAAATTGAAATGACCCACTTTAAAGCAAAGTTCACAAATAAATGGATAGAGGGCACGGACATTTTTACCAAGATCATTTAGAGCCTTATACCATGTTCTAGTTTTTTCATTCCTGTGGGTGATACAATATTCTTCTTCAATTTGATTCTTGTCACAAGGTCTATGTACTCCACAAAAATTAACATGCTTATAAGAAATAGTACTTTCAGAGGTTTGAGCATGTTTATTGCTATCATTAATAACAATTCATTTTTTCATGCATGTGTGTTTAAAAGGTTCATGATACATGTCCCATTTTTATTTAGGAGCATTAATATGAGAAGCAAAGGCTCTACAGCAATCAACACAAATTTGAGGATCAAGACCATATTTAGCACTAAGCTCTTTAAAATCAGTAGTTTCAGCGAAAGACTTAATGCAATCATACTCATAGTTTATACCTGGTTCTTTACCTTTGTCGTTATCCCAATCTTTGGTATTGCTTTGAATTGTTTCAAGAATATCCCACTTAGCTTTGACCTCCTTACTTGTGAAGGATCCCTCTAACGGGTATCTAGATAGTCCTTGTAATGTCCTAATAGCCTTGCATAAAAATTATTAATAATAATATTACCGGGGAGCTCATGAATGGGACATTTGAGCATTAGTGACTTCAATCTCCCCCATGCTTGGGCAATACTTTTTCCATCATGAGGATGAAAATTATAAATATAATTCCTATCTTCATGAATTTCATGAGGAGGATAAAATTTAGAGTAAAAGAGAGATTCAAGTTCCTTCCATTCCAAATGATGAGGATCATCTAGTAGATTATACCACTCCCTTGCTTTGTCCTTAAGTGATAAAGAGAATAGCTTCCTCTTAACTTGGTCCATTGAAATAGATCCACACTTGAAAAAATCGCATAATTCATGTATAAAGAGTAAATGATCACCAGGATAGACAGTTCCATCTCCAAAATAGCAGTTATTTATAACATGTTCAACAATTTCCATATGTATTTTAAAAGGGACACTTTCAGTTTGTGGATTTAAATTATCACAAGCATCATTAGAATTACCACATATGGGACATAAAGTATCATCAGAGCAAATTTTCTTCTCTAAAGCTGGGGAACTAAGAAAATCATTTTTATTAAAACTAGCTTCCCCAAGCTTAGATGTTTCCATAGCATTAGTAACAAAGGTGTTCACAAGATTCATACTAATAACATTGCTATTAGCATGCAAAGAAAGCTTAGACGTTTCCATAGCTATTTTATTTTCAAAACATTCAAGTTCTATAGCTCGGGAAAAATACTAAATAGCTCTCTAATTTTTGTTGTTGTTTTCCATTAGGCCTTACTAGTGAAAATAAAACAAGAAACAAAAAGATATAATTGTAGAATCTAAAGGAATAACTTCGAGCACTCACACACCAGCAACAGTACTAGAATATAGCTTAGTAGCCAGAGGATGTGAGTACCTTTTACCTTACCTCCCCGACAACGGCGCTAGAAAAGAGCTTGATGTCTACGCACGCTTATATTCTTGTAGACAGTGTTGGGCCTCCAAGTGCATAGGTTTGTAGAACAGCAACAAGTTTCCCTTAAGTAGCATTTCCACTACCCTGGTCTCCTAGATCCACTCCCTACTTTATCTATCTTTGAGGGTCTTCCCAAATCATGGGGCGGCGTACAAAAATCTCACGTCCTTCTTTATCTCTAAAAATGGGATGTCCTAACCAGCCAACAGCTATTCCATCCCCATTGTCCATTGAGCCCGCTCTGAATAATCCCTCTTTTGCCGGATTATTACCAATATAATCATAAAAGGATATTTTTACGGGAATTTTAGACCAAGCTTCTGGAACCCAAGGTTGATCGAACTCAGGGAGGAAGAGGTCAAAGGTATCCCTCTCAAGCAACCATGCAATCAATATACAAGAAGTCTCTTGTGTCCTCAACACACCCAATACACTTTTCAGGTGTATAGGTGCACTAGTTCGGAGAAGAGATAGTGAAATACAAGTAATATGGATGATTATAAGTGGTAACTGAAATCTGAAATAAAGATGGCAGAAAGCAAACATGTAACAGGACTGATTGTAAATGGTGTTTCAATGCTTAGAAAAAAGGCCTAGGGATTATACTTTCACTAGTGGAAACTCTCATATAAATATATTCTCTTCAGTATGCTACTCTGAACTACTCTCTGGTTGGACGATGTAGGGCTATAATAGCACACCTCAAAAGTTTGCATTCCCCATCTAGATAACCCCATTGTCACCTCGAGCGCTAGATGGTTCCAACAAACACCACAAACTCATAGAGACATCTAACTCAAATTATAACTCATGATAAGTATTTCTGTAATCTTTAGCCTAAGTGCCACACGGTTTCCACACTGTCAACTTCACACACGTGGCGATAAGAAGAGATTAATCGAAGCACTTGAGTAGCAGAGTAGATCTACTTGATTACAAAGCTCATGAACACAATAAGATCACGCATAGAGAGAGATGAACACATAGCTACCGGTAGAGCCCTTAGCCTCAAGGGAGAACTACTCCCTCCTCATCATGGGAGTTAACAATGGCGATGGTGATGGTGGTGGAGTCGATGGAGATGACTCCGGGGGGAATTCCCCATCCGTAGGTGCCTAACAGACTTGTCCCCGAATCTCCTCTTTGGTTGCGGCGGCGCTGCAGAACTTTTCGTGGATTGAGGCTAGATGATCTAGGGTTTTTGCGTCGAGGGCTTTATAGAGGCGAAAGGGCAAGGTCGATGGGCTCCCAAGTGGCCCACACCACCTGGTGGCGCCACCCCCTGGCCGTGCCACCACATGGTGTGTCTGCCTCGTGGCCCCACTTCGTCTCCCCTTCGGACTCCGTGTTCCTTCTGGTAATATATTGACTTTGGCTTTTGTCCGTCCAATTCCGAGAATATTTCTTTACTAGCTTTTCTGAAACCAAAAACAACAGAAAATAGGCAACTGGCACTGCGACATCTTGTCAATAGGTTAGTTCCGGAAAATGTATAAAAATACCTCAAAGTGTTGACAAAACATAAGAAAGTTGATACACAACAAGCATGGAGCATCATAAATTATAGATACGTTTACGAGTATCAACCAACACAGTAAATCAATAAAGGTAGTAAGGTCTGACCATGGAGGGGAGTACTACGGTCGACACACCCCATATGGCCAAGTCCCTGGACCTTTTTCAAGGTTCCTACAAGATACTGGCATAGTGGCCCAGTATTTGAGTCGGGCGAGCCTCAACAAAATTGAGTAGTTGAAAGGCGCATGCAACCGTGATACGTCCAAAACGTATCTAATTTCCCGAACACTTTTGCTATTGTTTCTCCTCTAAACTTGTGTGATTTGGATACAACTAACACGGACTGACGATGTTTTTAGCAGAATTGCTTTGGTGTCTAGTTTTTGTGCAAAATATCAACTTTCAGGAAAAATCCCGGAAAATATGCCAAAACTCCTATTTTACCAGAAGATTCACGAAGCTAGAAGATGAGACGGAGGAGGGCCACGAGGGCCCCACACACCCTGGTCGCACGGGCCAGCCCAGGCTGCGCCTGGGAGGGGTGTGGCCACCTCGGGCACCCCCTCGGCCTCCCTCTTTGCCCACATAAAGCCTTCTGGCCTAAAAACGATGGGGAGGTTCTACGTTTTTCCAAATAGAGCTCCGCTGCGCTGCCACCACCAGAAACCATGATTCGGAACCAGAAACTCCATTCTGGCACCCTGCTGGGACGGGTAATTGGAGGAGATCATCTCCATCATCAGCACCAACGCCTCTCCATCAACCATCCATGTTTCCCCCATCCATGAGTGAGTAATCCCCCGCTGTAGGCTATGGGGATGATAGGGATTGGATGAGATCTATCATGTAACCACATAAAATTGTTAGAGCATGGTGCCTAGTATCTTTATTCGTGCTATTTGACTTTGTTGCAACTTGTTATGCTTAATTCTTGTCACTAGGGCTCGAGTTCCATGATCTCAGAACTAAACTTTTTATTGATTCATGATGATAGTATTGTTTGTGATCTTATCTGCAAGTTGTGTACACATTTCATTGTCCGGAATCAAAGGCCCTGAAGTGACAGAAATTGGGACAGCCGGAGGGGGTGGCTATGATATGAGGATCACATGTGTTCATGGAGTGTTAATGCTTTGCTCCAATACTCTATTAAAAGGAGTACCTTAATTGTCAGTAGATTCCCTTGAGGTCCCGCTGCAACGGGCTGGCAGGACAAAATATGTTGTGCAAGTTCTCATTGCGAGCACGTATGACTATATATGGAACACATGCCTATGATTGTTTAGTACTTGGATGCTATATCTTATTTATTTGCAAATGCCCTAGATCTTGAAGTTACATGAATAGTCTCATCCATGCAACGCCCGTCCATCCATCCCTATGCCTACCGCACTCATATCCTACTGTTTGCTATTATTTCTACTACTGCCTTTGTTTTACTGCTGCTATTACTTTGTTATTGCTACTCATAAACTACTGTGGGCAAGACTATTTCCAGGTGCAGCTGAATTGACAACTCAGTTGTTAAGGCTTATAATTATTCTTTGGCTCCCCTTGTGTCGAATCAATAAATTGAGTTATACTACCCTCGATGACTATTGTGACCCCCTATACATGTGGGTCATCAAGACTATTTTCTGGCGCCGTTGCCGGGGAGCATAGCTTTATTTCTAAGCTCACTTGGATCTATTATTGTTCACTGCTATCCTTTTCATCAAGGGGAAGTATCGTGATGGAAAGTTTCCTATTTTACCATCCACTACAAGAAGAGGTATAGTTATAAACACCTCTGTTGCTCTTGATTCACCGTCTGTTATAAGTAAGCTTGTTACGCCACCACCACATACACATGCTACACAAACTGCTAATACTGCTGAATCTAAAATTGCTTCTGATACTCATGATGTTACTTCTACTGTGCTTGATGAGAATGGTTCATTAAGTCCTTTCCTGGATGCTACAATTGCTAGAACTATATTGGGAAACACTGAAACTCCTAGTGAAGACACTATTACTCCCGTTAGCTCACTTGAGTCTAGAGAAAGCTATGATATTAATGATGGTTACATTGAAATGACTGATGAATTTATTGAAGAATATCGAAACACATGTGGTGCTAGTGCTATTAGGAGTCTCCTTGAGAAACGTACTATTATACATAACCTATCTCTTGATGCTAAGTTTTCCACTTCTCCCATAAACATTAAAGATAAAGATTATGATTTCTCCCTTGATTTATCCTATATAAACATTGTTGAGAAAGAACCTTTTTGTGGGACTAAGAATGAAAGGGCCGTGGCACATATGACTGAGCTTTCTACTATGAGTGCCTTATTTTCTGATGATGTTAAGATGCGTACCTACTTTGTTGCTAAGATTTTCCCTTTTTCACTAAAAGGAGAAGCTAAAGCTTGGTTTAATAGTTTACCTCCTGGATCCATTGATAGCCCTGATTGCTTGAATGCTACTTTCTTTCAGAAATATTTCCCTCCTAGTGCTAGACATGTTGTTTTGCAAAAACTTTTTGATTTTAAACAGGGAGAAGAGGATAAATTGCCTGAGTCATGTACAAGGTTTTGTGCCTTGATTCATGAACATCCTGGATGTCCATTACCTAAAAATGATCTTCTTGATATATATTATAATGGACTAACTGATGAATCTAGTACATACTTGTATAGTTTTGCTGATTGTGTTTTCAGGAAAATAACTCCTGCAGAAGCTGAAGAATTAATGGCTAAAATAAGCAAGAATTATGATGATTGGACTACAAATGAGCCAATTACACCTGAACCAACTATACCTGAACCAAATCTGTCTGAACCAAATCCAACACCAACACCCAAGAAGAGGGGATTGATTGAATTAAATGATGAAGTGATTAAAGAAGCTAAGAAATGTCTTAAGGAGAAAGGTATTAGATCTGAAGATGTGAAGAATTTACCTCCTATAGAAGAATTATGTAAGCCAATCTCCCACTCATCCACTATTGAGGTACACTATCTCCAACACTTTGATGAAGGTGATATTCTTTATGGTAAACCTCCTGATCAATACTTAGAAGAACTTGATACTTTTATTGTTAAGCAAGGTAATTTTAATAAACAAGTTCAGACTCATTTATTGGAAAAATCTAGAGCTATTAATGAGTTGAAAGATATTGTGGAAAGAACTGCTAATGATGTTAAAATGCTTGTTAAACATTTCCAAATGGTTCAAACCCAAATTGATCAACTTGCTAAGGTACAAAAATATATGCTAGTTAATGCTTCTGGAGATAAACATGCTTACGAAATTAGAACTAGGAGTGGTGCTGCCACTCAGGATCCCTTATATCCTGAGGGGCATCCTAAAAGAACTGAGCAAGATTCTCAACAAGCTTAAAATAGTGGTAGCCCTTCTAAGAGAAAGAAAAAGAAACATAAAACAGTTGAGGAACCTTCTGAACCTGCTGTAGGTCCTAATAGTATATTTGTCTCTGATGCTAAAACTAAAAGTGGTAATGATAACAATGATGCTCCTGATAAGGAAGAAATTGAAGAAGAACCTGAGAAGCACACTAAGAACACTAAGTACACTAAAGAAGATTTTATTGCTAATAAACATGGTAGTGAAAGAGAACCTTGGGTGCAGAAACCAATTCCTTTTCCTAATAATAAAAACAAGTCAAAGGAGGAAGAACACTATAACAAGTTTTGTGAGTGGATGAAACCTTTATTTTTGCAAATTCCTTTGACTGATGCAATTAAGTTGCCTCCTTATTCAAAGTATATGAAGGATATTGTCTCTAATAAAAGGAAGATTCCTAATGAGGAAATTTCTACTTTGCTTGCTAATTATTCCTTCAACGGTAAGGTTTCAAAGAAACTTGGTGATCCAGGTATTCCAAATATTCCTTGCTTTATTAAAAATAATTATGTTAGAACTGCTTTGTGTGATTTGGGAGCTGGAGTTAGTGTTATGCCTTTTTCTCTCTACAAGAGACTCCAGCTAGAAAAGTTGATACCAACTGATATATCTTTACAAATGGCTGATAAGTCTACTACTATCCCTATTGGTATATGTGAGGATGTTCTTGTTCAAGTGGCTCATAATTTCTTGGGTTTAACTGATTTTGTTGTGCTTGAGATGCCTCAAGATGATAATATGTCTATTATTCTTGGGAGACCTTTTATTAATACTGCAGGTGCTGTCATCAATTGTAATCAAGGAAAAGTAACTTTTAATATTAATGACAAAGAGCATATTGTCTATTTCCCAAAGAAGATTGATAAGAGCTATGGCCTAAATTTAATTGAAAATATTGAGAGCATCAAAGTTGGAGAAATATATTGTCCCATTCCACAAGAAAGTTTTGAAACTATTATGATTGGGACTATTGCTATCAAGATTGAGAAAAGAAGATGTGTGCATACCAATTCAATCAACATGAATTGATGGTACCCGAGCCAATGAAAGTCCATCGTGAGGAGGAAGTTTTCTCTTCCATATATCCATGCCCTGAATTTATGAGAGCTGCGGGGATCTTTCAGGATTTCCAAACTATTATTTTTAATGCTGGGTTGGAACATTTTGTTAGAGAAGAACCTTACCAATATGTGAAACTAACTATGTTTGTGGTGCAGGAATTTCGATTTAGTTGGTCCTTGCCTAACCCCATGGTCCACTACAAAATTTACAATATAGTTGTGAACCTTCCTTTTGATGATTTTTGTGCAGCTATCAGAGTGCCACAGTGGGGTTCATGTGAGAAGATTAGAGAGAGGCCTACGCCACTCATGGACTTATATGCGGAAATTTGTCAGGGTTGCAACTTCTCAAAGGAGAGTGGTAAAATTCGGAATATTCATCTCCCTTCTATTCGTTATTTTTCCTATTTCATTGCCAAGTGTGTTCTTGCTAGGAAGACTGCTATAAAATTATCTTCATTTGATCTATATTTTATCTCAGCTACTTTGAATAGGGATAGAACTTATAATTTGGGTGCTTTGATAGCTTTCCGTCTTGCTACTAACCATGAGAAAGGTGGAATTTATGGGGGCCTCATTGCCTCTCGTTTGCTAGCTTTGCATGGTTTAGAGCCTCATCATTCATATTTTCAGTTCCCCATAGAGAGACTTGATCTCAATTCCATGGTACAACATAAATTTGTTTCTTCTTGGGCTTGTTCGAGCGAGTTACCTTATGAAATAACCTTTGTCAAGAGTGGTTGGAGAGGGGGTAAGTCTGAGAAAGTAGTCCCTTTGCCCGCACCTGCTTTGTTTAACTTTGATAACAGGCAAGGATGGTCACTCACGGAGGAAGAACTTGACACATACATGGCGGAGCTCTCCCGGCAAGAGGAGAATGTTGGAGCGGATGCCGAAGATAATTCGGTTCAGCCCTCCAACATGGGGGAGTATCGTACCAGCAGCCCTCTTATGATTGGGGCACTTCTTCTTCATCACGAGGGCCTGATTATGATCATTCCTACGATGATCCACCGGCTTGGGGCTACTATCCGCGTTTTGATTGATCTCCACTTAGGCCAAAAGCCTAAGCTTGGGGGAGGTATACCGACATCACGCTCATATACATATCATGTTTCGTCGGTACTTTGTATATCCTTGTTTCGCTTTCTTTTTAGTTTTTGTTTCTGCTTTCCAAAACACAAAGGGACCAAAAATATTTTCGTTGTTTCTCTTGGCTTGTTTCTTTGCTCTTTAGCTTTGGTTTTCTTTAAGAAAAATCCAAAAATATTTTTCTTTGTTTGTTTTTGCTTTGGGTGCTTGCTTTAAAATTCGAAAACCCAAAAATATTTTTTGTTCTTCTTGGGTTTTGTGAAGTTCGTTGCAGGGTTCAGTGGTCCTCAATGGAGTTTGGTTTCATGTTATAATTCAAACCACACAAGTGAAAGGCAATAATGATGATTTATGACAACTCGAGGTGTGGTAAGAGCCTGGTAATGAACTCTATTTGTCTTCATTTTTGTACATATACTCATCATTGTGGGCATGCTTAGTCCGTTCATGTAAGGTGTATGTATTTATTGGATACTTTGTAGTTCTTGCTCTCTTATGATTAGCTCCAGCTTGCTAATAGTTTGTAGCATGTCATGTGAATGTTTGCTTGCATTGTTCTATTCATAACTTGGTATGACATTGTGGTATCCTCCTCTAAATGTTTCATTTAAATCGACTTGGCATATGCTCACGCATGCATATGACTGAACAAAAGTCAGTTAAGCCTCGATGATTTATTTTGCCTCAGAGTTCTTATATCGCTTTTATGCCATAATTAATTCTATTTTGTTGCAAGCATGATTATGACAGTTATTGGTGTCTCATTTGTCGCTCCCTTTCTATTGCTAGCCTTCACTAGCACTGAGTATGAGATCTACTCGTGTTTCCAACTCCCCAAAGCCAATATTTTCAAAAGTGTCCACCATACCTACCTATTAACATCTTTTGCTATTCTGTGCATATTTATTATGCCTCGTTTTTTTTCAAATAAAATTCTTGCTTGTTATGGGAAAGTTAGTTAGTAAAGCTTTCACGAACTTGATGGCACACTTTATTTTCTTGCACTTAATAAACCTGAACCATTGTGACTGTCCATGAAAGTTATATGCTTGCAAATTATAGGCTGGGAGTTAGCAGAACCGTGCTGTCATGGGGAACGCTTTCAACACCTATAAATATTATCCTGTTGATATCATGCTCTTTTGTTTATGGATGTCGTCGGTGTGAAATAAAAGGGGAGCTTGTAAGTCCATGGAGTTATGTATATGTGTTAGATAAACGCCTGGGCCGCTAGCCTAAGCCATGCCTATTCATGGTGGAAACTTGTAGCATCACCATAGTGAGCAATCTATGAAGCATTCTTCTTATAGAAAAAAAGATATTGAGAAAAAAGAAAAAAAAAGAGATGATAAAAGAGGAAAGAGAGAAAAAGCACCATTTCCCATGGTAAGTAAGAAGATTGCTGAGATGCTTATTGTGTGCTTGTCTTGTCATTTTGATATGGGATAACTCCTGTAGCATGGGGCAAGGGGGTACCCCGTTGGCGTTTCACTATGATACACATGTACTTACTATGACAAGAACTTACCGGTAACTAAAGTTGAGTAGCATGAGGAGCGGCCCTCGTACTCAAGGGACATGAGATTTCCAGTTTATGGTTTGTCAAGCATATAACTCATATTGGACCTCACGCTAAACTTAACCACTTAAAGAAGCCTATGATAGGGGCAATCAGAGCTCAAAGCTAATGAGTACCATACTTCCAGCATTTGGAAGCCTTTCAAACTTTTCAAAACCTTTTCACTTCCTTGTTAAGTCACCACTTACTCTATGAGCACCTTCTTGAGAGCATAGTTGTCATTCTTAATGCAATGTGCTTGTCTCAAAACTTGGTTAATTATGTCATGACTTTGATGCTTGTATATTTGATATCTTTACTTCTAGTCTTCACTTGAGATTCAGAGGTGCCTTGGAATTTATGTTTTGCTCCACAATCAATGGCAAGCGAGATACCACTCTATCATACCTTCTTATGAGCATTACAATGTTGCTTATGCTTATGTTATATGCTGCTTATTATTATTGTGTTGGAATATCTTCATATCTTGCAATGACTATTGAGTAGACTTAGTTGCATACTCATTATTATGAGTTGTCTAAGTATCTACTCATGTGCTGAGAATATTTACATCATATGAAGCAATTGTGTTTGTGAAAGTTTCTTTTATCGCACTTAGTTTTCAACTGAATTGCTTGAGGACAAGCAATAAGCTAAGCTTGGGGGGAGTTGATACGTCCAAAACGTATCTACTTTCCCGAACACTTTTGCTATTGTTTCTCCTATAAACTTGTGTGATTTGGATACAACTAACACGGACTCACGCTGTTTTCAGCAGAATTGCTTTGGTGTCTAGTTTTTGTGCAGAAAATCAACTTTCAGGAAAAAAACCGGAAAATATGCCAAAACTCCTCTTTTACCAGAAGATTCACGGAGCTAGAAGATGATACGGAGGAGGTCCACGAGAGGCCCACACCCCCTGGACGCGCGGGCCATCCCAGGCTACGCCTGAGAGGGGTGTGGCCACCTCGGGCTCCCTCTTCGCCTACATAAAGCCTTCTGACCTAAAAACGACAGGGGTTTAGACGTTTTTCCAGAGAGAGTTCCGATGCGCCGTTGTAACATCCCAGCATTATAGCTTAGAAATAAGCTAGATGTGTGCATTGCATTCATGCATAGAAAATCCAAATAATTTTTGCGCTTTTAAATAATAACTTGTCAAAGTGATTGAAGGTCCCTCTCAACTTGATGGAATTGAAGTAGATCATCAAGTTGACAGTGATAACTTTCAATATGACCTTTGCTAAAACCTTATTTGGGGAAACATGATATGATCTAAGGGTAGATCAAATATAATAAAATGTTACTTATAATGCATTGTTTAAATAATTAAAAATCTGATCCTTAAGGGATCATATCATAATATTTAGCACAACAACTCATAAATGCCAAGTTAAGATTACAACTCAAGTAATAAGAATGTAATGACTAATCCTGACCTATCTTATTCTTATCTATTCTTACTATGAGTATCATGGTAATACCTAACTTTAACTCTTTAGTGAGATTGGGAAGGGAAGAAATAAAGTCTAGATCATTCACCATATATATTTCTTTCCATATCAATCTTTATGGAATCCTATCTCAATATCTGTTGTTCATCAATGTTGAGAAATCAACTATTGATGAACCAGTTCTCAATCTATCAACTCTTGACCATAACATAGCTTACACTTAAGTGCCTATAAAGAAACAACTAAGAAGAGGTAAATAGTAATGCTTGTTTTAGATATCATTTATAGGATGGGAGTGATTGAAGAAGAATAAAATCAATGTGATAATTGATGGAGTTAAACTCACTCCTGAAATAATAGAAGAGTATCTGAGGTAGAGATTATAAGGATGAATCTTGAAGATAGTTAACAGTAGTAATTCTATTGGATCAATTGGGCATGGCTCATGAATAACAGCCTTAATCCAATTAAAGGTACTAAGAAGATAATTCCAATACAATTGTAAGGTTGTATTGATAAAGCCTTGATTAGCCAATTGGGAATCTAAGTTATAAATGATTAAAGGATTATAATGATCATGCCTTGCTCACCAAGATTGAATACTTATATCAAGTATAAGTGATATTGGTGGGAAGAAAATGATTGAAACCCTAGTATAGATAAGTTAAACAAGAGTAGTCATTGCAAGTCACAGAGGTTAGAGTATGAATTATTAGATTAAAGTAAATATAAGATAGTATAATTAAATTAAAGCTAATATAACATGGAGTTATGAAAGTAGTGTTATTCCTCTTAAAGAATAGTAAGCTTTAGAGAAAGGTAGTTTGATGTATACCTCTACTTGAGAAATATTAGGTGGATGATTATGGAAGATTAGGAATGAAGTTAGAAATAGCTACTTGTTGGATTGAAGGTTATCAGCAGAATAGTAGTTGATATAACCAAGTTTGGATAAGTGAAGATCATGAAATGCTTTAGTATCGAACTCATTGGATTCATCAATGAGTTTAGAAGAATAAAAGGTGGATAAGAATATTCTTGTGAAGTAAAACTCATCATGTTAACCATTATGATAGATAGGAAGAATTAGTATATCTAGGAAAGGAATTCCTTAATTAGAAGTCCAGGATTGTGAATTATGGAAGATAGGAATTCTTGGTAAACACCCAAATTTAAATCTTAAACCAAGTGTAATATCTATTTCATGTTATGAATTCCTCATCTTATATCTATATCACTTTATAGGAATATTTTCCTATAGCAAATCACATAAGCACATCTTTATCATTTCCAATTGTCTTAATCATATGTGTTTAAGAGATATTTTCATCAATTTCTTTTCCATAAGACATTTTAGTTAATAACTTGCTATTTTAAAAGGTGATATCATTAAAGATCACAAAGAAAAGACAATATGTTTAGCTATTAAATCTTTACTCACATCAACAAAAGAATATAAGTAAATCAAGAACCCTAACTTTAGGGTAAACAATTGTAATTCAAAACCTTAACTCATAAATTAATTATAATAGAATATATGCATTGCTATTTCCTAAATTTATGAAGAGTAATATTAACCATATTAATTATTTTGTATCTTATACAATAAATAATCATATAGGACCATAATATAAGAATTTTCCTCCAAACCAATAGTTAACTAGAATTAAATTTTATAAACAAATAAGGAAACATCATGAAACCATGGTTTATTATTAGAAAGTTGATTAATAACAAAGTATTCTACAAAATATTGAAAGGGGTTTATGTAAAATAAATAAAGAAATATATAAACAGAAAATATTTATCATTAAGCTTTACCAAATAAATCTCAATCAATATTAATTGTTGCTGCAAATGTTCAACAAATAAACTTTGATAGAAAATTTCAAATTATAGATTAAATACAAATCTGAAAAGCAAAACAGAAAATAGAAAAATTAAAGCAAATAAAAAACATTTCTTGGCAGTGGCCCAACTTCCATCTCCTTATCTCATGTCATGTGCATTAAAAGCCAGCCAAAATTTGACTCGTCCTTTTACGTGGATCGACGGTAGGACCAAAGAAGGATCGCGGGTTGAGAGGAAAGAAGTGCCAGGGGATTTTCTGCAAAACTGGCGTCATCGTCATCCTCACGCACACATGCAGCTCGCTGGAGGAATCCGCCGCCGCCCGATGTCGTCGTCGTCAGCCAGGCGTTGAGATGCTCACCGTCGTCTCAGAAGGGGATAAGAAGGCCACCGTGACACCCTGACTCAATCCCTATCCACATTCCCTCCTTATCCTCTCTGATTCGAATGGGGCTGAAACCCTAGCTCACCGGAGCCACACCTCACCATCGAGCCGCACCTTCCCACTCTCTTCCAAGTATCCATGGAGAAGCCCCGTGCTCCGTAGATCCTCTGGGTGGAATCTTGCATCAAAGGAAACACTGGAGAGGACAAATTTTGTCGTTCCTATTTGCGACAGTTTGTCGGAATCCTCGCCGGAGAGCTCGTCTCCGACCGCACCAGTCCTCGTCGACACCACCACTGCAATCAGGGTGAGTTCTTGAACCTTCCAAAAACCCTAAATCGCCTCCTCTTGTTGTAAAACGCCATCACACCGTATGCCACCCTCGGAAATCGTCGGAGCCGAGGCCCCGATGACCATTTCCGACGGCGCCGCCACTTTAGGATTCAGCGCATTGCGTTGATTCGAACTAGGTTAGTTTAGTTTGATGGGACGCCGTGGATCGTCGCCGGCGACCACCCACTGACGGTGGTGGTTGTGCTGACGCCATAGCGACGGCATGCCAACGTCACCCTCTGCCTAGCCAGCATGTTTGACCTCGTATTTGTCTCGCATGGCAGGTGACATGGCTTAAGGCCCATCTGTCATTGTCTGGGAGTAGCAATCAGGCCGGTAACAAATGCATTTATTAACTTGAGAGCTCATGTGGCCGCTGGCCCACTAGTCAGTGACTTTGGGTAGAGTTAGCCTCGGTACAAAAAGTTATTTTCTGTTTAAGAAATAAATAAAATGTTATAAACTCAAATATCAATATTCCAGAAATGAAATAAATGATTAAATCTTGTTTAATTAATAAATTTTGTTTTATAATTCAGAAAAAATTGTATAATATATGAAAATTTGTAGAAAAATAAAATCTATAACTTAAAACTATCATCAAACATTATTATGTTAACAATTTAAATAATTATTGTTTAATAAATATTATTAAAAGGACTAAAACTTTGATAATTCGTATTCTAATAATGATAAATGATAAAAATATAAATAAAATACCAAAAATCTTAGAAAAATAAAAAAATACTTTAAACCTATAATCATGCATTATTACTTTGCTTAAATAAGTATTTATTACTTATTAAGTATTTATAAAATAATAAATCTTATAAAAATCATATCTTATTATTTATGAATCACAAAAATAAAAGTAATATATCAAATTGATCACAAAAATAATGTCTACTTGTTAAAAATATAATATTCCACTTTTAAAGTAAATAAAAACTTAATACTCTAGTAATTTCAATTTAAACCTATTTCCTGAATTGTTAATTCAAATAAGGATAAGTAAAATTTTGTTAATATTTCTAAAATTATTCAGTTGAGTCTAAAAAATGGTATTAGTATTAAATATTGATAATATTAAGTCAAAATGGTTCAACACATTTTAAATACAATTCCATTTGATTTATCATTCAACATTAAGTGTATATTATTATTCAAATGGAGTTATCAAGTATTAAATTCTCTAGATTATTATTTTTACTTGATAAAATCTATTACCAATGTTTCAACCACAAGTTATAAACATACCAAAACACTATACTGGGTCTATAAGTAGTTAAATAATATTATTCCTTTGTTTATAAACTACAACCACTCATCTATAAAAAAGGTAAATGATACTATTCCATTATAAAATCAAGAAACCACTACACCAAGTAAAATCAAAACCATTCTTAAGTAGTCTTAAGGAAACATTACCATGTATACAAGGTACAAATATCATAAGCACTACACTTTCAAATCATCTATGTTTTTAAAGTTAACTTTAGTCTCAAAGCTTATAAACATTATGTCTAATAAACTACATATGTTTTTATAGTTAAATTTGGTCTATTCCAATTAAGACATAAGGCATCTCAAGTCCAAACTAATCAATCACACACCAAAATATATTGATCACATCCTGTTAACAATAAATATTGTTTAAACCTTAGAAAAGAAATCTTTTCTTCAAATGTTATTCTTTTTGCCACTTTAAACAACAACTCTTATATAAGCAATCTTGAGTAACATTCCACATTTATGTGTGCCTCATTGTTTTATAGTATTGGAATTACATGTTGTTTCACACACACACTCACAAGCCTTATTAAGAAGCAGAAGTATGAAACTTATCTAAAAGGGATAACACATTCTAAAATAACCATTTTCGATATCCAAACTCTAGAACAACGTTATTTCCGGGATTCGCGTTTATAAAGTGCATCACATTACTTATGCATAAGAGCATATTGCTTCTTTAAACATTAGTCCTTACCAGACCAATGATGTTGATTTCAGATTTTGGATCTTATACTGACTCGAAGACCGTGAGTGCATAATCTTGCAATCACAAAAGGCAAGTTCACACTTGCTCGTGTCCTTTGATTATTTTCTGTAAAGTATTTTTCAAATCCAGTGTCGTCATCACCTGCATTTGAAAAAGGTCAGAAAACACTATTTTCATAATAATATGATTATAGGTTATTTACCATGAGGTAATAACCTACTATGAAAGTTCCGGTGGTAAAGGAACATAGCATCTAGGACTTAACAACCAATGTTACCAGTGATTCTAGCGTCGTATATTACGCGTTAACCATGAGATTTGGAATGGGACAGAGAAGTCAGCTGTATCCTTTTCCCCTTGTATGGAGGCAAGACGACCTTAACGTGACGTTGCGATTCCTTGTGAGGATCCAACATATGGGTGGGCACCCTTACGCCCCACACTTTTGGTGTCTAGATTATCCATGAATGGTTTTTAGGGATATAGTCCATGTAAATGGTACTATTAGGGCATCACCAGTCATAGAGTCTTGAGGAACTCATCGGTGTTTTAGCTTTGCCCAAAGGGGCTTAACGAAGGTGAGCCCCAAGGATCGTCTGGAACATATGAGGTCGCGGAGAGGCGGTGATTGGTTTGGACCAACTCTGGGCCCCACAACATGGAATTGTGGGCAGGTAAGCTGCCGGTTGTGCAACAAGGAGTTGATCTCTCATGGGAAAAGTAGCACCTCTGCGAGTGTAAGCGTAACTTGTTACTCCCTGTTCCGGGAAGGAGCTACGAACGCGGTGGGAAAGGAACTCCATGAAAGTTCTGGTAAACCCGTGAAGGCTGACGGACATAGCTTTTTAGAAAAAAAAAGCAACCTTTGAAGAAATGTTTATAAAAACTTGCATTGCCTACGACCTACGGTCTGTGTCTGTAGTTATAGTGCATCAAACACTCCTTTTCTAGTGAACTTGCTGAGTACGCTCGTACTCAAAGTATCTTCTTAACCCTTGCTAGATTCCGAAGTCATTAAGACGACGTCTACACCAAGTTATGCTCCAGGAATCATCATCCAAAGCTAAAGCTCTTCAGTTAAGATACTATTTCTGTAGTGCATTGCAATAGCAGTAATGTCCACCCTTTAGTTAAGATACTATTCTTAGTAGCATATTAGTTTTTGAGTTGTTTATTTTGTGATCCTTTTGTGTAATAAGTTTCTTTCTCTCTCTTTAACCTAGAGAGTTCTCTGGATCTTGTGTATAGAGTGAGTTGTAACCTTTAGCCATGTATTGGACCCGCTGTATTTCTGTTGTACCACTCTAAGGGATGTAATACTAGTGAACGGTGTTTCATTGGTGTTATGTAAACGACTATAGTATACTACATCATGTAGTGGTATGTTGGGTCACCGCAGCAGCCACCACAAGAAACCGTGATTCGAAACCAGAAACTCCATTTTGGCACCCTGCCGGGACAACGAATTGGAGAAGACCATCGTCGCCATTATCACCGACGCCTCTCCATCAACCATCCATGTTTCTCCCATCCATGAGTGAGTAATCCCCCGCTGTAGGCTATGGGGATGATAGGGATTGGATGAGACGGATGAGGGCCACGAGGATTCACGAAGCTAGAAGATGAGACGGAGGAGGGCCACGAGGGTCGCACGGGCCAGCCCAGGCCGCGCCTGGGAGGGGTGTGGCCACCTCGGGCACCCCCTCGGCCTCCCTCTTTGCCTACATAAAGCCTTCTGACCTAAAAACGATGGGGAGGTTCTACGTTTTTCCAAATAGAGTTCCGATGCGCTGCCACCACCAGAAAGTGATTGAACCGACTCCATTCTGGCATCCTGCTGGGACAGGGAATTGGAGGAGATCATATCCATCATCAGCACCAACGCCACTCCATCAACCATCCATGTTTCCCCCATACATGAGTGAGTGATCCCCCGATGCAGGCTATGGGGATGATAGGGATTGGATGAGATCTATCATGTAATCGAATAAGATTGTTAGAGCATGGTGCCTAGTATCTTTATTGGTGCTATTTGACTTTGTTGCAACTTGTTATGCTTAATGCTTGTCACTAGGGCCCGAGTTCCATGATCTCAGAACTGAACTTGTTATTGATTCATGATGATAGTATTGTTTGTGATCTTATCTGCAAGTTGTGTACACATATCATTGTCCGAAACCAAAGGCCCCGAAGTGATAGAAATTGGGACAGCCGGAGGGGATGGCTATGATATGAGGATCACATGTGTTCACGGAGTGTTAATGCTTTGCTCCAATACTCTATTAAAAGGAGTACCTTAATTGCCAGTAGATTCCCTTGACGTCCCGCTGCAACGGGCTGGCAGGACAAAAGATGTTGTGCAAGTTCTCATTGCGAGCACGCATGACTATATATGGAACACATGCCTATGATTGTTTAGTACTTGGATGATTTATCTTTTTTATCTGCAAATGACCTAGATCTTGAAGTTACATGAATAGTCTCGTCCATGCAACGCCCGTCCATCCATCCCTATGCCTACTGCACTCATATCCTACTGTTTGCAACTATAGTTACTACTGCCTTTGTTTTACTGCTGCTATTACTTTGCTATTGCTACTACAAAACTTTTGCTACTGATAAACTACTATGAGCAAGACTATTTCCAGGTGCAGCTCAATTGACAACTCAGTTGTTAAGGCTTATAAGTATTCTTTGGTTCCCCTTGTGTCGAATCAATAAATTGGGTTATACTATCCTCGAACACTGTTGCGATCCCCTATACTTGTGGGTCATCAAACCATATTGTTATGGATATGGTGTGTAGCATGATGAGTTACTCCACATTGCCATTGGGATTGTGGATGGGGCGTTAAAAACATCCATTCATATTCTCTACAGAGTACCAAGCAAGTCGATGCCCAAAACACCGTATGAGATATGGATAGGAAGAGTTCCCTCGCTACAACACCTAAGGGTGTGGGGAAGCCCGGTTGAGGCTAAAGTGTTCAATCCAAATATTGCAAAGCTTGATCCTAAAAAAGTCAGTTGCCATTTCATTGGCTATCCTGAAAAGTCAAAAGGTTTTCATTTATACTATCTAGACAGATACACAAAGTTTGTAGAAACGAGACATGCAGTCTTCTTGGAGGACGAAATGATGAGGGGGAGCGTGGTAGCTCGGAAATATGATCTTGAGGAGAAGAGGGTGTGTGCACCTGATCCAATGATTCAGGAGCCATTCTTCTCGCTACCTATTGTTCCTACATCGACAACCCCAGAGGTTGTGGTGCAAGCACCTGTTGCGACTCCACCCATGACACAATGAGTGAGGATCCGGAACCTGTCCGTCAGGAGCCGACCGAACCAACTATTGAGCATGAAAGGGAGCAGCAACAACCACCTCCAGAGGATACGCCACATGTTGAGACACATGACGAGCCAGTTCATGAGGCCCTAGAAGGTCTCAAAGAGCTAGAAAGTTAGCAATTTCTAAAGATTATAAAGTTTATAACATAGAAAGACTTAAAATGGATAATGATCGCACTTCATTTGAATAAGCCATGAGTATCCCACACTAATCGAAGTGGCTAGAGGCCATGGAAGATGAGATGAGGTCAATGAGTTCCAACGAAGTTTGGGACTTAGAGGAAATTCCCAAATGAGCCAAAACAGTAGGATGTAAATGGGTCTACAAAACAAAGTATAACTCTAGAGGGAATGTGGAGAAATACAAAGCACGACTAGTGGAAAAAGGTTTCACACAAAGAGGAGTAGGTTACAATGATAAGTATCATGTAAGGATTCCTTCCGAATCATAATGGCACTAGTTGCACATTTTGATTTAGAGCTTCATCAAATGGATGTTAAGACGACATTTCTAAATGGAGATTTAGAAGAAAGAGTCTACATGAAACAACCTAAGGGTTTTGTCATGGAAGGCAAGCAACATGGGATGTCACCTAAGGAAATCTATTTATGGATTAAAGAAAGCTTCGTGATAGTGGTATATAAAGTTCAATGAGACCATTAAGAAATTTAGATTCAAAGAGAATGTTGAGGATAACTGCATCTACACAAAGTTTAAAAGTGGGAGATACATTTTCCTAATTATGTATGTGGATGATATCTTGCTTGCTAGCAGCGATGTCAGTCTACTACTAGATGTTGGAGATATGCCCAAGAGGCAATAATAAAGTGGTTATTATCATATCTTCACACTTATGATAAATGTTTACATACCATGCTATAATTGTATTAACCGGAAACATTAATACTTGTGTGATTTGTAAACTAAAATAAGAGTCCCTAGTAAAGCCTCTTGTTAAACTAGCTTGTTGGTTAATATATGATCATGGTTTCCTGATCATGAACATAGAGATGTTATTAACAACAGGATCATATCATTAGGAGAATGATGTGATGGACATACTCCTATAGATAAGCGTAGCATAAAGATCAAGTCATTTAAATAGTTCAATTGATATATGCTTCGATACATAGTAACCTAATTCCTTCGACCATGAGATCATGCATATCACCTTTACGGATGGATGCTTTGATGACATCGAACACCACACCGTAATTGGGTGGCTATAAAGGTGGCATTGAGTGTTGGAAAGTATTGGTTGAAACACATGGATCAAGAGTGGGATTTGTCCATCCATATGACGGATAGATATTCTGGGCCCTCTCGGTGAAATGTCATCCAATTAGCTTGCAAGCATGTGACTGGCTCTGAGGGATCACATATCAGGAGCGAGAAAAGAGTACTTATCGGTAACAAGGTTGAACTAGGTATGCGAGATACAAGCGATCATAACCTCGGATAAGTAACATATCGTGAGACAAAGGGAAATTGGTATCGTATGTAAGTGGTTCATTCGATCATAAGTAATCGTAGAAATATGTGGGAGCCATATGAATTTCCAGTTCCTCTATTGGTTATTGTTCGGAGAAGTGTCTCGATCATGTCGCATAATTCACGAACGTAGGGAGACACACTTAAGGATTGACGTTGTTTGAGTAGTTATGGTATTATGAGAAAGAGACCGAATGTTGTTGAGTCTCGGATGGGATCCGGGATATCACGAGGTGATCCGGAATGGTCAGAGAATAAGATTCATATAAGGAAAGTCCGTTCGGAGTTCGGGAATGATTAGGTGTTTTCATGGGAATGTTCTAGAAGGTTCGGATTGTCAAGACTCGGGGGGGGTACATGAATGTGTCATTACTTATTGGAATGATTGCATCATGTACTAAGTGTTCTCTGTCCCAAATAAAAGTTAAATTGAATCCTAAAGCAGAAAAGTCAAATGTCAGTTTGAAAGTCAAGCCAAAAAACAAGCGTGGGAAACAAGCAAGAGGAGTTGGAACCAACCAACACGGAGGAGGAGTTGGACTCCTCCGGGCGGCGCCCAGCTCTAGGCCGAGTTGGGGAGGACTCCTCCTCCCTGGCGCCAAGACCCCTCCCATAAAAGGAGGGCAGGGCTCCTCATAGACACACACAGTTCCTATCTTCTACCTCCGGTTTAGAGCCGTTTTGGTTTAGAGCTTCTAATTGCTTTAGCTGCGGTTTAGAGCCTTCTAATTGGTTTAGAGCCTTCTAATTGGTGTGTCTAATTACTAGACCACTAATAGCCTCTCTCATAAGCTCCACCATACTACTTGGCAAGCGAAGCTCGAGGATTTCCCTCTACTTCGGTACCACGCCGTTGTGTCTTGAGGAAGTACAACCTCCTGCTGCTCTTTGGGAACAAGGAGAGGAAGGTCTTCGTCGAGTGCGAGCGTGTGACCATTGGCTGAGGCGCTAACGGAGCGTGGCGGAAGGATCGTCTCTGCGATCTTGAGATCGGAAGTGTCGACTACATCACCCACGAGAATCTGCTCTCGTTAACGCTTTGGAATCTTGAGGTAAGTTATTCCAAGCGACTCGTTGCTACAATCTAGTAGATAGATCTTGGCTTGTTTGTTTGTATGCGATAGAAAATTTTTGTTTTCCATGCTACGAACCCCTACAGTGGTCGAGCCGTGTCTATATGTAGATCTGTTGCAGAGTAGAACACAATGGTCATTGTGGGCGTTGATGCTTTTATGCTGATTGATTCTTGTGTACTTTGCATCTTGCGGTATGTTGGGATGAAGCGGCCGGGCTAACCTTACATGACATCGTTCATGAGAC
Organism: Avena longiglumis; assembly: GCA_030063025.1. NCBI lineage: Eukaryota > Viridiplantae > Streptophyta > Magnoliopsida > Poales > Poaceae > Avena > Avena longiglumis. The sequence continues at coordinate 96,728,303 of CP125973.1, read as the reverse complement.
TTGCTCCACGCTTGACATGCAACTTGTATTGCATAAGTGGCTTTCTTGGTGCTGTTTCTCCTAGCATAGTTAAGATCCAATTTACAACGGGTGATTAACAATGCTAGTATCAATGTTGTGGTTCTTGTTCGTAAGTTAGAACGACACTTATTGAAAGCCCCAAACCACGTAAAATATGCAAAGAAAGTAGAGGCGTCTAACTTTGTTTTGCGAGGGTGTCTGATGATGATATGGCCATGATTGTGATTATATATGATGTATGCAATGTTCCTTATTGTAAGTTGGCAACGGCGAGAAATATGGTTGTCTTTAATTTATGTTAAGACCCGCATGTCTATTCAAAGTAGTTGTAATAGTTGAATCGGTGGGCGACAACCATGGAGAGGCGTCATTGACCTTGATGCAATGCGGTGATGATGGAGATCATGTTCGTCTTTGGAAGATGGAGATCGGAAGCACAAAGAACAAAACCATATCATATCACATATTATGAATTGCATGTGATGTTAATCCTTTATGCATCTTGTATTGCTTAGTGACGACGGTAGCATTATAAGATGATCCCTCATGCACATGAATTTCAAGTCTTAATGTGTTCACCCTTAGTTAGCACCGTTGCTAAAGCTTGTTGTTTGAAGCACCACGTGATGATGGGTGTATTAGATTACGCAAGTGTATACAACGTGAGCAAGCGGTTGCTCATGCGAAACTAAGGTTTGATCTTGTGAGCCTAGCATGTATGAGACATGGCCTCGGGAACACGGATTACGAAAGGTAGAACATGAGTCATATAGTAGATATGATGAACATGTTGATTGAGCCATTGAAGCTATATCAACTCTCGTGATGATCGGTTTTGATGTGGTGGATTTGGTTCGTGTAATCACTAAAACAATGTGAGGATATTGTTTTGAGTGGGAGTTCACCTAGATTAATTTAATTATTAATTAGAACTCAATTTATCATAAACTAAATCAAAGTGAAATTGCATAGTTGTTGTAGTCATTGGCATCTGTTTTACCACCTTGCGCTTAGTTATAATTGAGATGATAGAACTATAGAATTCTGGTTAGATACTTTCTGAACTGGTATCGTATTGTTTGAAGTGTTAATCTAAAGTTTAAAAGTCCTATTGCAAACTTTCGGTAGTTAGGTTACTCCATGAAGTTTAATAATTAGTATTAAATCAAGAGTAACAATTCCAAGTGTTAGTATCATGTTTGTTTCCATGATTCTTGATATTCAAAGGATTGTCTTAATATCAAGGTTATCTAGGATCTGAAAGTTGTTTCAGAAACCATGGTGTGTGGAAGATATTGTGATATCTGAAACGAAGTTTTGGTTGCAACATTATAGAGTATAATATGGCTAAAGTCATGTTCTCATATTTGATGAGAATTTGCAAAAGGTTGGAGACACTTGTTGTCCTAATCCTCCAAAAGGTTTTGGATAGCAACATTATACTCATAAATTCATCGTTACAAGCTAACAGTAGCTTGATCATGGACAATTCCATGATAAGGGTGAATATTTGATGTAGGTAAAATGTTTACTACACCAAGAGATTACTAAAGAAAGGAATTTGAAAGAACACCAAATATTTGATGATGGTGATCTACTTCAAAGTGCAAGTCCAAAGACATTGGTATTTAAATATACACGCTTTGGACTATATGTCATATGTATGACTCCACTATTGATATTGATAGATTATTTCAAACAGAAGGAAATCTTGAAAGAATCTCATAAATATATGGCGAAAAGAAAAAGACTAGAATTGTTCGGTTTAAGTATATAGATGATATACATGTTATGGCTATATCCTTTGCTTATTAAACAATGTGGTTCTCAAGTATTTGATCTGAATTTGTTGGTGTGAATCGTCATACGAAACAACGTAATTCATGAACTACAATGGCCTAAATAACTAGCAAAGAATATGTGATGATGTTCATCGAGAACAAATAAAGGGTTATTGTGTTGCTCGTTAAAACATCAAAGCTTGCCTTCAAGATTTGTTTTATCGGTATTATGAGAACAAAAGGGTTGTTCAAATAATTGCGTAATCCATAAAAGATGGATGATTCACAAATCTCGTTGGAGAAATCACATCCATAAAACTAGTGCTAAAAATGTCGAAAGACAAATTGATTAGAAGATCACTTAGGAAGTGACATCGCCGTTTAAATTATATTGGAAAGAAAACATGAAGAAACTCCATGTGGATGGAATTTTGGAGTCTTCTGATTTTTGATCAAATGACGCTTGTGAAACTTTCCTAGAGATAATTAAAACTTCGTTCATAGGCCAAAAGGGAACGAAAGACTAGCTTATTGGAATTTGTACATATTGTTGTACGAAGTCCATTATGTAGTCAAGAGCGATGGATTTCAACTTCATATGTTTTCTCCGAAAATTTGAGTGAATATATGAATATTTACTTAATAAGGATGAAGTATGAAACATTTGAAAAGTTCAAAGACTTTAGAGATGAAGTGCAAAATCATTGTAACAAGAATATAAATAGTTTATGATAAGATCATAAAGGAAGATATTTGAGTTACAGAGTTTAGCATAATACCTAAGATTTAAGGAATCGTTCCGTGGATTTGCATTTCCCGAAACACCATAAGAGTATGGAGGATTCGAGATATGTAATTAAACCTTGTTTGACATGGTAAGATCAAAGGTATAATTCATAAAACTGCCATTATATTTTAAAGATTAAAAGCTTTAGAGATTACCGTTTTTCCACTGAAAAGAGCTCCATCATAATCCGTTGAAATGACACCATATGTTATGGTTTGGGATAAAACCCAAGTTGTCCTTTCTTAAACATTGGTATGCTATGCATAAGAAAGATGTTTGCAACCAAAGTCGGATGAACCTGTCTTTGTTAAATATTCCTCCATAACACTGGAGACAAAAGTGTTTGTCACTTAGAACGTCAAGTTTCTTTTAGAAGGAATTTTCGTGAAAAGTAAAGTGGGAGGACAATAGAACATTGATAAGGTTAAAAGAACCTTAGCTGTATGTGCAAAGTTGCGCAGCACCGAAAAGTGTTCCGGAGGCAGCAACAATGCTCATGGCTCACGTGCCTCAAAGGTTGTGGTCACGGAGATCTAAGTTCCTATTGAAACAAGTAGATCGGGTAAACAATCAAATACCAAGATTTGAGGGTTGAATCATTATTTGAGAATAATGAACCGACTACATGCAAAGAAGCGATGATGGGCCCTGACTCCATAAAATGTCTTGAAGCCATAAAATCCGTGATAGTTCCATACACGAGAAATCAAGTTTTGAACTTGAAGGACCCTCGAGAAAGGTGTAAGACCTTACAGTTGTGTTTGGATCTATAAAGAAATAGACATAGATGTTTTACATCTATGAAATAGTCGACATGTTGGGAAAGAGTTCACAAAATGTTCAAAGGTTGACTATGACAAGATTTGATCTTTCATAGTGATATTTAGTCTAGACGGATTAATGTAGCAACCACTACATATAATTTGTTATATGGTAGTTGAATAAACAAAACAAGTTCTTCTAATAGAATCGTTACCTAGGACATGTGCATAACACGGTCCATAGGGTTTTGTTAATTCAAAGGATGCTAAAAGCATATGTAAACTTCAATGGTTGAAGTGAGCATCGCGGAGTTGGAATCTTCACTATGATGAAGCTTAAAAGAGTTTAATTTCATCAGAGACAATGAAGATGCTTGCGTTTGCAAGAAATTAAGTGGGAGTGCTAAGACATATTTCTAATACATTATGTGGAGGACATATTGTTGATTAGAAAAGATGTATCTTTTATTAACACATATTAAGAATTTCATCCCGATGAAAGACTTAGGCAAAACCTAAATATTTGGCATCAATAGGCGCTAATATGGTTGTGCGGAAGTACATAGACAAGATATTGAATGAGTTCAATATAGAAACTACAAGAGAGGTTCTTGTCATACGAGAAAGGATTGAATAAATTCAATGTTGATGATATATTCAAGTGTATTGACATTTGGTAAAGTGAAACAAATAATCAAGTATAGATTGATACTTGATGTATAAAATCAAAGTATTTATATCATCTTGTGATATGTACAAATCCAGATATGTCCTATGCTCTAAATGTTGTGAGCATATACCAGAATGATTCGTAAGATGACCATTGGACAATAGTAAGGATATTCTTATGATCTTTTGGAAGAACTAAGAGTATAATATTTGTAGAAGTGACAAATAGATGGTTAGTTCATTGTAAAAGTACTACATTGATACTAGTTTTGTCACAAAGTACAAATTAAGTTTATCTCAATCTAAACTAAGGGTGGCACAATATAATGGAAGGTGAGTTCCATAATGGATTTGGATGAGTTCCAAAGTTAAGACATTGTGACAGATACTACAACAAAAGGCCAAGTATATAACTGCTATTTTAGCGACAAAAGAGGCATTTGTGTCAAGTAGTTTGTTATCAAACTAGGTGTAGTTCACGTGGGATAATACTATGAAGATATATTGTGCGACAATATTATCAACATGTTTTAACCCCAAAGAGCTAAAGGTCACACGAAAGACCAAATTTATACAAAGCCATCTCATTAGAGAATGAGTGATGCGTAGAGGCATAAAGACATGCAATTACACACGGACACGGAAGTGTCGGATCAGGAGATCGATTGACCACTAGCAATCGTGTACATACAACACCGAAAAGCCATAGGTGTTATATACAAAGGTTTGAAACTAGATTATTGACTCTAGTGCAAGTGGGAGGCTGTTGGAGATATGCCCAAGAGGCAATAATAAAGTGGTTATTATCATATCTTCACACTTATGATAAATGTTTACATACCATGCTATAATTGTATTAAGGAAACATTAATACTTGTGTGATTTGTAAACTAAAATAAGAGTCCCTAGTAAAGCCTCTTGTTAAACTAGCTTGTTGGTTAATATATGATCATGGTTTCACGATCATGAACATAGAGATGTTATTAACAACAGGATCATATCATTAGGAGAATGATGTGATGGACATACTCCTATAGATAAGCGTAGCATAAAGATCAAGTCATTTAAATAGTTCAATTGCTATATGCTTTACGATACATAGTAACCTAATTCCTTCGACCATGAGATCATGCATATCACCTTTAGGATGGATGCTTTGATGACATCGAACACCACACCGTGGCGGGTGGCTATAAAGGTGGCATTGAGTGTTCGGAAAGTATTGGTTGAAACACATGGATCAAGAGTGGGATTTGTCCATCCATATGACGGATAGATATTCTCGGCCCTCTCGGTGAAATGTCATCCAATTAGCTTGCAAGCATGTGGCTCACAAGGGATCACATATCACGGAGCGAGAAAAGAGTACTTATCGGTAACAAGGTTGAACTAGGTATGCGAGATACCGACGATCATAACCTCGGATAAGTAACATATCGTGAGACAAAGGGAAATTGGTATCGTATGTAAGTGGTTCATTCGATCGCAAAGTAAATAGAAATATGTAGCCATATGAATTTCCAGATTCCTCTATTGGTTATTGTTAGAAGTGTCTCGATCATGTCCGCATAATTCACGAACCGTGAGGAGACTTAAGGATTGACGTTGTTTGAGTAGTTATGGTATTATGAGAAAGAGACCGAATGTTGTTGAGTCTCGGATGGGATCCGGGATATCACGAGGTGATCCGGAATGGTCGGAGAATAAGATTCATATAAGGAAAGTCCGTTTGAGTTCGGAATGATTAGGTGTTTTCATCGGGAATGTTCTAGAAGGTTCGGATTGTCAAGCACTCGGGGGGAGGGTACATGAATGTGTCATTACTTATTGGAATGATTGCATCATGTACTAAGTGTTCTGCTGTCCCAAATAAAGGATTAAATTGAATCCTAAAACAGAAAAGTCAAATGTCGGTTTGAAAGTCAAGCGCCAAAACAAGCTGTGGGAAACAAGCAAGAGGAGTTGGAACCAACTTTGGAGGAGGAGTTGGACTCCTCGGGCGGCGCCCAGCTCTAGGCCGAGTTGGGGAGGGACTCCCTCCCTCCCCTGGCGCGCCAAGACCCCTCCCATAAAAGGAGGGGCAGGGCTCCTCATAGACACACACAAGTTCCTATCTTCTACCTCCGGTTTAGAGCCGTTTTGGTTTAGAGCTTCTAATTGCTTTAGCCTGCGGTTTAGAGCCTTCTAATTGGTTTAGAGCCTTCTAATTGGTGTGTCTAATTACTAGACCACTAATAGCCTCTCTCATAAGCTCCACCATACTCGCACCGGCTTAAGGCGAAGCCACAGGGATTCCCTCTACTTAGGTACTGTGGTTGTCTTCTTAGGAATCGAGGAGAGTGCTACAACCTCCGCTGCTTTGGAACAAGGAGAGGAAGGTCTTCGTCGAGTGCGAACGTGTGACCCGGCTGGGAGCGCTGCGGAGCGTGGCGCCGGAAGGATCGTCTACGCGATCTTGAGATCGGAAGTGTACGACTACATCACCCACGAGAATCTGCTCTCGTTAACCGCTTTGGAATCTTCGAGGGTAAGTTATTCCAAACGACTCGTTGCTACAATCTAGTAGATAGATCTTGGCTTGTTTGTTTGTATGCGATAGAAAATTTTTGTTTTCCATGCTACGAACCCCTACACTAGAAACAAAGAAGTTCTTGTCCTCAAACTTCGACTTGAAAGATCTTGGTGAATCTTCATATGTTTTGGGCATAGAAATTCACCGAGATAGAGCAAATGGGGTTCTAGGACTGTCACAAAAGGCATAACTAGAGAAGATCCTAAAGAAATATAGTATGCATGCGTGCAATACCACACCTGCTCCTATAGTCAAGGACGATAGTTTTGAGAAATTTCAATGTCCCAAAAGTCAATATGAGATCGATCAATTAAAATTAGTACCATAAGCTTTGGCCGTTGGAAGTTTACAGTATGCACAAGTGTAAACTCGCCCTGACTTAGCTTTTATCACCGGGGTACTCGGTAGATATCAAGAGAATCCAGGCATAGAGCACTGGAAAATGGTAAAGAAAGCTTTGCGTTATGCGCAAGGCTCAAAAGACCTCATGCTAACATATAGAAAGTATGATTTCCTACATATAATAGGGTATTCAGATGTTGATTTTGCGGGAGACAAAGACGATCAGGATACGTCTTCACTCTTGCAGGAGGGGATATTTTGTGGAGAAACTCCGAACAGTCAATAGTTGCATTATCCAAGATGTATGCGGAATTTATAGCATGTTATGAGGCCACGGGGCAGGCGATATGGTTAAAGAAATTTATACCTGACTTGAAAGTGGTAGATTGCATTAGCAAACCACTAAAGATATACTATGACAACGAGCCCGCAGTATTTTATGCTCACAACAACAACTAGAGTAATGCTTCTAAACCAATAGAGATAAAGTATTATGTTAGGAAAGATAAGACCCAGGATCACACTATAAGAGTCGAGCATTTAAAGACAAAGAAAATGCTTGCGGATCCGCTAACGAAAGGCTTACCACCCAATGTGTTCAAGGAGCACTTAGCCGGCATGGGTTTAAGGGAAACTCTATGATTCCTGGATCATAAGAGACCCAAAATAAAAGAATTCTTGTTTCAAAACAAGAGGTATATTGTAGCTGTCTGATTCTATCGGCAATTGTGTTGTGACGATGAAACATGCTCTATGTACTGAATAGTGATGAAACGAGTAAAATATAAAGTAAAAAAGTAAAGTAGAGATTAAGGGGAGAATGTTAGATTGACCTCTCCTCCCGTACGAACCCAACGGTTCGACGAACTCTTGCTCGCGCCCTGATCGGGGGCGCCCAACCAATTCATGGTTGGTGGGCCCCTGTGGCAACGCAATATAAAGAGAGGGTAGGGGATGAGGCACGGACTACGAGATTGGTCGCACCGCCGCTCCCCTCACCCACATCCCTATCGATCTAGGGTTACCTGCGCTAGCCACGGGAAGCACTGCCGCCGCTACCGCTTAGTCCCTCTAGCCTCAGTCTCGCCATCGACCAAGATAGCCAACACCTCACCGAGCTCCAACACTGGAGAAGGTAAGCTTCTCCCTCTCTCTGTCTCTAGCAAGACCCAAAATCCTAGCCATGCCTCTACCGAACCGATCTAGATCTAGTCGATCCTATCATATGTCTCTTATTTTTTAGTAAAGCTTTGCTTTTTTCTCCCTTGAGAATTGGAGATTCTCTTCACGAATGTAAGACCACTGAGGATATATACCATCACCTAGATAGCGGGCATACCCAGGTTATAGGAACATGGTCATTGTACACCAGATAAAAATGAATTTCTTTAATGATTTTCATTCATTTGTAATGTGTGACACCGCCAATTTTAGGTAAATTTTTGTATGATTTACACGTGCGACCCCGGGTTAGTTTTTCTCTGGATCCGCCCGTGGCCCTCGGTGTATTGCTGTTTTACCTCCGGAGATTGGCCTTTCACGAAAATATACACTGAAATCAAGCTGCCCCTGGCCGGATCCTGCAGCACAACCGCAGGCTCGGGACCTCCTCCGACAGCGGCGGTGTTGCGGTGGCAAGCGGGAACAGGAGATGGGACCTCCTCCTACAACGGCGGCGTCGGGCCATGCCAACTCTAACGTCCAAACAACGACTGAAGTAGGGCTGGGCTCCTACGGGCTAGTGATGACCGAACTGGTTGGCTGAATTTTGCCCAACGAAGCAGGCTACAACGTCGAGGGAGGGGTGGATCTCTCTGACGGGTGGGGCCTATCTGGAACAACAAGAGATGGACGTGGGCGGACGCGGATAGACCGCAATCTCAGCCCAAAACTGAACCAGGAAGTACTACGTGGGTTCTGGGCCTGTTATCCGTTTTGGTCGGCACCGTCGGCCGTGTGTTTCGTCTCCACCTGCCAAACTGCCATGCAACCAACGGATCATGCTTCTCCGTTCTTTTCCCGGCCGGCAACCTTTGTGGTCAGAATCATGGCACCTTTTGTTCCGTGAATTCGAGACCCGTCACATTTTCCTTCCACAATTTCTTCACAGGCCGAGTCAATAAGGGCATCTCTATGCCGATCCATTCGGTCCGAGCGTGTTCGAAACAGACCGCACGGATACACGGGTGTGCGCGGCGTCTTAGCGGGCCGACCCATTCGGAGAAATGCGTTCGGCTTGATCCATCCATTCATCTAATCTGGAGCTTGGTTGCGTCGAACCGAACGCACGCGAACGTCGTGCCCGTGGCCACCCGGACCAATATGTAAGTGAGACATTAATACTTAACGATAGCTTTTTATTAGATTAAACCCTGCTAGTTACAAAAAGACCATTCAAACTAATTAGGGGATGCTACTGCTATTTCTGCTATGGCTACAGCTACTGCTGGAGGACGGCGTGGCGGCTTGCCACAACCACCGTTGCCGCAGCCGTCGGTCCTGTCGATCGCCTCCCTAGAGATGGCCCGCTGCTAGACGCGTTCGCGGAGACGGTCGCGAGCCGTCGCCTTGCCCTCCACCTTCTGCCGGTCCTCTGCCGCCCGGTTCGCCAGGGCCTTGTCCATCTCGGCGGCCAAGTGGTCTCTCGCCTCTGTTTCGAGCAACTCACGGAGAAGGAGGCGAATCCGAGATCGGGCACCATTGGCGGCTCGCGCTTCTCGCAGGGGACGACCGCCGGCGCCTCGGTGGTCTACCTCCTCCCCCTTCTCGACGTCGTCCACCGCCTCCTCCGTGTCATCGGCGTCGACGAGACCCCACGCGAGCGCCGCCTTAGCGGCTAGAGTCATGCGCTCCTTCTCCGCCACCGAGTCGGCAACGTGCTCTTCCGCCTCGCTGCGCGCTTTGGCGGCGTAGCAGAGCTCACGAATGGCGGACTCCTTGGCCACCTCCTCCAGCGCGGTCATGGCCGCCACGTGGCGGATCTCGCGAAGAGCCGTTGATGCGGCCTCCATGACCACAGCCTCCTTGGCGGCGACGTGGTGTATGTCGGTCACCGTCCATTGGGTGGCCACCGTTGCCGCCGGCTCCACCACCCGCTGCAGCGCACACTCGGCGATCTCGCCTTCTTCTCGAAGGCCAGCACCTGCGCCTTGCCCATGCGCTGGGCCAGCACTGTGGCCTCGAGGTGGACCTCATCGACCTCCACGTCCGGGTAGCGGGTGCGGCACATCTCCTGGATCTTGGACCATGTGGCAATCTTGCAGCGAGGCATGGCTGCTGGCGGATGGAGCGTGTTTCGGCTGCTGGTTTTCTCTTGCTTTGGGGCCTATTGTCTCCACCGCGTCGGCGGCCGTCTTTTATAGACCGTGGCGGAGGTGGAAAATGGCCTGAAATGCGCGGGAAGTTTTCTCGCCACGAAAAGCGAGACGTGTGGGAAACGATAACGGAAAACGCCGGACGCGCGGGAAGCCATCGGTGCTGCCGACGTCGCGTCGCCGTAAACATCCCATCACGAGGGTGTCAACGATGAGAGCGATGGAGAGACGGACATATGGGTCAGCTCGCTAGGCGCGGTCAGATAAACAGGACTACGGCTTCATCGTAACTGGGCCGACCTAAACGGATAGAAATAGAAGGTAGAAGGTTTGAAATGACCGGATGAATTTGCCCTGTGGAGATGGACTAAACCAGGAGCCACACCCCACACCTACGCAGTTGCACGGTCAAGGATCCACTACGCCGAAGTAGTGACCACGAGGGCCCACGCCCCAGTCACTGACAGGGTTAGCATCCAGTTAACCTCGCTCTCTCTCTCGGTCTCTGTGGAGCAGGTCATCACGGAGAAGGCGGCAGGCGGTGGACGTACGGAGACAGTCAACGGCTTGGACCGCCGCGTCATTGGCTCCCTCCGTCCTACGTGGCGACTACCTTCGCGGCCACCTCCCAATCTCTTTCTCTCTCTTCACCGTCGCCTCGTTTCTCGTAACCCGTGCCAGCCGAAACGATTCGCGCGCCCTGGAGCTTGTCTCTCTCTCTCTCTCCTCTTTTATTGGGGCTTGCATGCCTCGTCCCGCTCGCGCACCACCCTTTTGCATGGGCGGAGCACCCTTCTATCCGGGTAATAGCATGCACCCTCCCTCTCCTCTCTCTCTACATGCAGCCGTGGCCTCGGCCTCTCGTCGGGGTAGAAGACGACAGACAGCCCTCTGCCACTGCGTCGTGGGCCCCGGTTCACGTGGCTCCCACGTGTAAGCGTTACGTGATGTGTTGTGCGTGTGCATGGACGATGGATCTCTCAGGCTGGATCCGAGCAAGAGCAAACGGTGGAAGCAAGGATGGGACGGTAGAGTGTGAGACGAGATGACAGTTGACTTGTGCTTTGACTGCCGTGCCTCGATTTGGGTCAATCTTTTGTGCCTGCCTTGCCTCGCCCTAGCCTAGCTCTACATGATGTTGCAGGCTACCCCGCTCGTAGGAGAGCTTCCTTCTCTCAATATAGACATTGTTTGTTCTCCTTTCTCGCCTTGGAAAACGGAGACTTGCCTTGCGTAGGGTTCGGCTACGACGGTGTAGCATGCAGCTATAGCGATAGCTCTGCTAGATAGGCATCGGGAGGCTCAAATGCATCACGCATGGAAGCTTGTGTGCAAATGTGGCGACAAGACGCTTACTTGCTGAATGACAGCTACGCAGTCACTCGCCCCTGCATGCTGTGCTCAACTACTTCCAAGTCCCAACTGTAGGGAACTATACAGTACTAGTATCGAGATGCTAATGTTTTCGAGTGCCTAAAAAATGTAAAAATCGTATCGGGATAACTATGTGAATTGTGACGGTCCGAAACCAATCGAAATAGTACATGCGCGTTACAAAACTGTAAATAACTCCTCCCCGTACACGCTGATCTAGCACCAAACTTGCTAGTGACGATGCTTTTCAGGTCCACTCCGTCGCACAGAAAAAGGTGGTATCAGTACAACAAATCTTAGACGACTTGGGTAAAAACACCAAGCCGCAACTAAACAAAGGCTTTCTCCGGTCGGTCGGTTTGATCGTACGTACGAGTTCCCAGTGCGCACCGAACTCCCTTCTCGATCTACAAGCCGCTGCTGTACCTAAAGCCAAATCCCGGGCCCTTGTTTTATGCTACCCACGAAGGAAGGAGACGAGACGACCGAGCCGAGCCGGACGGCCATGGTAGTAAAGTTAATCTGCGCGCGCGAGCGGCCACGAGCCTTTGTTGTTGCATGCGATAGATTGTCCACACTGTTTCGAGTCAAAACACACCGACGAGACGCCTCGGAATTCCCAAACAAATCGCAGGTTCTAGCCACTCTCGCTTAATAATCTGCTCCCTGCTGGGACCTGCACGAACGGGGACCTTTTGTTGTATAATCGTCTGTTCCTGGCTGGCAGCACAAAATCCTACCTGAAAACGCCCTGCATCGATCGCTACACTGCACTGCCGCACGCACGAACTAAACTAAACTAAACTAGTGTTACTACAGTACAGTACAGTCTTGCATGACGATGTGCCCACAAAGTAGTATCCATGCATCTTCTCTGTCCAGTGCCCACAAGCTCACACGAGTGCGTCGTTCCATCGTGTTGCTGCTGTCATTACTGCCAGGTCTCTCTTTCTCTGTCTAATCTCCGGCCGATCTGTGTGCTAGCTTGCATTTGCATCGATCACGGGCACACACGGCCGAGTAATAAACAAATCAACGTGCCTTTTTGCCCAGCTTCTCGGGCGCTGATCTACCGTACGAACAAACACGCAGTTCCTTGTTACATCTATCTACTCCTACTACAGATATGTAAACTTTGCGGTCAAAGCGAAGCACGAGGGCCGACACGCACCCGCACGCGCGCACGGCTCGGCTCGGTATCCGTTCATTTTAGTTCAACATCTCTTGGCTAGCGTACCACCCCGCCCAACGGCTCCAGTATTACTAGATCAGGATTGCGACGAGGAGCTAGCGATAGTGGTGTTCCACTTGGCAGTGTGGTGAAAGGAAGGACGGCGGACCCACGTAGCAGCAGGCTTGCCGTGCGCCTCAAAGAGTACGACACATGAAATATAGCACAAGGACACACATAACCACAGCAGGTACGACATCGTCGCCTCTTTTTTTTTTTTTTTTTTGCGCGACCCTCTGTAAAGGAGGATTCGAATCATATTCCAAAAATAAGCGTTCGTATTCACCGGATGGTTTCGCTCCGGGGCTTCTACGAGTCTACTGGCCGGTTAAATAATGGAATAATTCCTATTTTTCATAGACCATGCGGCAGATAAATGTGCTCGGATATGTGTGGGAGTATACACTGCATCGGTTTTGCTTCTTTTGCACTATTCAAGCCTATTATCTATATTAGGGGCCGTCAACACGTAATATAACTCAATTGTGAATTTTTGTTTAATTCATCAGCTATATCCCTAATTGTAGGAAAATGACATTTTCATTCTCCAATATGCATGCAGAAGATACAATGCTTTTGTTGGATGAGGGGTTTGAAAATGCAAGGAATCTTAAATTTCTTCCTTTGCCTTTTTGAAGAAATATCAGGGTTGAAAATTAACTTTCTCAAAAGTGAAGTGTTCTTCTTAGGCAAGTGCAAAAAGCAAGAAAACACATATATGATGAAATCTTTACTTGTCAATCTCGTAAATTACCTCTAAAATATTTGACTGTGCCTATTGACAATAAAATTTTACTGAACATTAAATGGAAACCTGGGGATGATAAAATGGGAAAAAGTTTGGGATGTCGGCAAGGAAAACTTTGGACATAGGATCTAGAATTATTCTTTTGAACTCGTATCTCTCTATTGTTCCTATGTATAGGCTTTCCTTCTATAGGGTGTATGTAGGTGTCAAGAAAAAATGGGACATTTTCAGAAACAAATTCTTGTGGCAGGAAGAACAAGGGGTTAGAAAATATCATGTGAATTGGGAAATTTTTCGTTCTCCTAAAGATTTAGAAGGACATGGTGTTTTGATTTAATTTTTTAATGAATCTAAGCTTTTTGTGTAAATGAATTTGGAAATTAGAGAGTGAGGATAGAGCTTCGCAAGAGATTTTGGAGGAAATAAATCTTCAAAAAGAAACCTTGTCTCAAGTTGGTGAAAAACCTGGGGCATCACAATTCTAGGCAGGATTGATGAAAGTTAAACCTATCTTTTACAAATTTTGTGATAGGATCTTGATATCTGGGAACAAAACCATATTTTGGGATGATGTGTGGAAACAAAAACTAAACAATGGATAAATTGTTTCCAAGGTTGTATGACCTATCATTTAATAAAATTATTATAGTTGACATGGTTGTACAATCTTTTGGAGTTTGCCTTGTGTTCAGGATATGTTTGGGGTGATCTGGCTGTAGAATGGGTTAAACTACTTGACATTATGCATGGAGTAAATTTGGCAGATGGTGATGATAGATTAGTCAGGAAGTTAGGAAATAAAGGATCTACTGTGAAAAGTCTATATAATGCTCTACAAACTAGAACATGAGTTGGATTTTTCAAAAACATTGGAAACTTAAACTACTTGCCAAAATGAAGGTATTACTTTGGTACTTGATGTGAGACGAAACTTTAACTAAAGACAATTTGAAGAAAAGGAGTGGACTAGAGATGAAGAATGAAGGAGATATGCCCTAGAGGCAAATAATAAATAGGTATCTTAGTTAGTTCATCATTATTCCATATTGTGCTATAACTGTATCAAGCAGATACATGTAGGTGTCATATGTGAACAAACCAAGTTCCTAGTAGCCTCTATTTATACTAGTTCATTAGGCAACCGATGATCAAGGTTTCCTGATCATGATGCATTTATGCTAGTTAACAATGAGTTCATGACATTAGAGAATGGATGATGGACATTACCCATATAAGTATTGCAATGTAATCAAGTCACAATATTACCATTGCAATAGTTAGAAACTAAGAGACCTTCTCCTTAGACCGTGAGGTCATGCTTAATCACTATCACCCGAGGATGCTTAGACTGCATCAACCGTCACACTGTAACAGGGCGACTATAAAGGTGTATGTTGGATATTCCAAAGGGACACGTTGAGGCGTATGAATCAATACCGGGATTTGTTCTCCCAAGTGACAAGATGATACACTAGGCCCACTCGGTAACATTGCATCCAATAAGCCGTAACTAATGACTAGGTCATGAGGATGTGATATCATGGTAACGAGTTAAGTAAACTTGTTGGTAACGAGATTGGTATCTTGGTGCCAATGATCAAATATCATACAAGTATATATCATAGAAACAAAAGGAATTGGACTCAGAGTTTGCGGTTCAAACAAAAGAACATCATGGAATGCATGGGGGTCATTATGTGCATCCCTGTCCAGCAAATGATCATTGATATGATCATGTATGTGACATTCCCGAGTCATAGGTTAACACACTTATGAATCTTACGGCGCCTCGAGATCATTATAGAATCGTTGGGATCATAGTCAGAAAGAAGAGAGAACACCAGAAGTGTTCTAGGTAAAGTCCAAAGATGTTTAAAATGATCAAAAAGGAGTTTTTGATCATGAGGAAATGTTTCAATATGTTTTTAATATTAATTACTGGAATTAATAATAAAAATAACATTTAAAATTATTTTTAATGGGGAGCTTCCCTAATAGGCCAAATCCCTAGAGGGAAAAGGCCCAAGAGGGAAGGCCACCCAAATGGGTAGCCACCGCCGCCTAGGGCTCCCGCCATCCTGGCCATGGGTCGTCGCGTGGGGCGGGCGGGCGGGTCAGGTGGGGCCCATACCGACCAGCTATCACCGCCTCCTTGGGTCGAGCGTGCACACGGTGTTGGGGCCCTCTTGACCGGTCGGCGTCGTTGCCTCCCTTGGTTGTCGCGTGCCCTCCTCCTCCTTTAGTCCCACTCCTTTTCTACAATTTAAAGAGGGGAATAGGAGAGGAAAAATACAAGAAATAAATTGGGAAATTCGCAAGGAATTTTCCTTAGAGATTTTTCCTCTCTCTCTCCATTGAATCTCGTGTGCGTGGTTCCAAGAAGAACTGCTCGCGTGAGAGACGACATCACCCCGGCAGGCCGTCGCACTGCAGGATCCTAGTTCCAGAACGTCTACTTCCGCATCCCGGTTGGATCAGAGAGAACATGAGTCGTCGTCGGACACCGGACGTGTCGAAACTACAGAGCAGCTGCCACTTGTGGCACCGGAGATATTGTGCAAGATCCAGGAGGTGACATGCGAGGAGCAACGCGACCTTGAGGTCGACTATGAGTATGACTACATAATCAATGTTCCCACGGACGTGAAATGCTTTCGGTCTACATGGGTATGTAACCGAAACCTCCTTCCCGTTACTTTATTAACTCATAGATAAATCTTGGCGGTGGTGTTATGCTAGCTAGGGAATTTTTTGTAGTCTGCTGTGAACCTCTTCAAAGAATGCATGTTTTGTGCTTCTAATGAAAGTTTTAATCATTTATTTTTGTTTTTTATATTGAAAGATTTGTATATAACATGCTTTCCTATCCCTAGTCATCCTATGAAGATGTCTGATGGGGGTAGGTGGATTGATATATTCCAAGGGAAATACAGAGTACAAGTAAAAGTTTGCATGGATGCTGCCTTCTAGTCCATTTGTAAAACAGAAATGAAGCTTTCTTTGATAGTGATCCTTGTGATATAATCTTATGATTTGTCACTCTATGACTTGTTGGAGAGAATTGTTGATGGCAACAACTCCAGGTGTATCAACTCGTTGGGACTCCAAGTGCAAAGTGTTGTAGAAAGCTTTCCTCACAAGGGTGACTCGGTGGTTTATATCAAACTCTCGGGAAATTGGCAAGAGACTTATCCCCTTCTCTTCTTCAAGCAACCTAAAGTATTTTTCTTGTGTCCCAACTCCACCATGATCTTGTTTAGCGCAAGGTTTCATATTATAAAAACTAAAATAGAACTATAAATAAATAAAAGTAACCAATCTATGAGTAGGGAAGGAAGTAAACAATAAATTGAAGTTCTTTTTGTGTTTTGTTTGTGTTTGCAAAGAGTAGAAGTGTTTTCATTTTTTGGATTTAATTAGTGCACAAAATATACAGGCAATAAAAGTGTTGGAAAGTGGTTTCTTATGATAAAAATTGGACCAGAGTTCATGGGTTCACTTGACTACTCATAAAATGCAGTGGACATAAAACTTATCAGAAAAGATATAATATTGATAAAACTTTTATTATGTGTTTGATTAGCATTCATATGGTCATCACGTCTTAATATAAATATGATGCAACACATCTCACTTATACTCCTCTAGAAAGGGAAAACTCCATGCAATCTAGAATTAAGAACAAACATAGTATAGCCTTATGTACTTTGACATGATGTTTGAATATCAAATATGCTATCTTCAACAAAAAAGATCACCTTAGATATCACTGGATGACTGTAACACATACATTCACTTTACCCCTAGTGAGGTAATAAAATAAAGGTAACAACCATAGTGGATCTCTAGTTTTTTGCCACTACCCAATCAGCACCACCATGTTACTTCATTTAATACACATGTTCACCCACACATGTTTCTCCATACAAGTTTGATCATAACAAGTACTTAAAAACGAGGTACATAATATCCATCTACCAATACATCTTACATATAATAAAATTTCAACCTCAAATATCAAATCATAAAACAAAGATCCACCACATAGGAATTACAGGGATGACCATAATCATGTAGGGAAACTCATATGCTACTAGGAAGATGATAAATCATGAGAGAGAGAAATCAAACTACTGCCATAAACCCATAACCTAGAGGTAGACTACTTCCTCATCATCATGGATATGATGGAGATGACGTTGGAGAAGGTAGAGATCCAACCAGCGGTAGCTCCTCCTCCAATCTTTGTTGGTTCTGGCTCTGTTTTGATGTTTTCTTATTTCTGCTCTGCCACCTTAGAGATCACCCCGGAGGGTCTATTTATAGGCATTTTTAGATAAATGCTTCAAGTGTGAGATGAAGATGGACGGCTGTGAAGGCTCAAGGAGGGAACAAGCCCTAGTGGCACAACCAACAAGGTGAGATGTTTGGGCCTCGTGGTCCCCTCCTAAGGTTCTGGTGCTCCAGCTGCTTATCTTCACGAAAAATAATCCTCGAAAAATCCCCGATCGACTTCGTTTATGTACCCGAAAGATAAAAATACACAAAACAAGGTTTTCCTATCATTTAGAGTTATAACCCAAATAAAGGGGATTATTGGTAAATCCTCATAAATCAATGTAAAACATGGATATAACATTCTATAACATATACAAATACATGGGAACATGTTTCAATAAATACAAAGTCCATGTATTCATTTTAGATGCATGAACATCCCCAAGCTTAACATATGCCCGTCCTCGAGCATGAAGGTGATAAAACTAAACATGTACTTTGGAGTTTGTTTATATGTTGGATATCATAAGACATGATCATTGCTACAAAAGGTTAAATGGTTCATTTTTTAAGAAATAGCAACAAGAAAATGAGTTATGAGGTGATATATCTATGCTTAACAATATGTTAACTTGCATAATAACAAGTTGATGTAATCCGTCTGAGTTCTTTATAGAGAATCGGTTGGTGAAAGTGAGAAGCTTATAACTCTTTCGTTCGTGGAACCCGGAGCTTGTTACTCTTGGGTCCTTGGACCTATGTATGACCTTGTGGCCATGGTGGTGATTACATGAGAGCTTCCAATTGAGTTGTCGAGATTTCTACAAGCTTGTATGGTTTGGGGACCACACACAGGTGTTTCATAGTGGATCGGTTGCCTACCTTGGTGGTGCGCATTCAGGAGAATAAGGTGAGCCTTTGTAGAGGCGGTGAGTGGTGTGGCTTCGCGTTATGGGGTGGAGCCTTGTGTGGCATTTGGTGTGCATTGTGAAATCATACCTCAAGGTGGTCCTTTTGTGGCATTCGAGGAGCATTACACTGCCCCACCTCTCCAATAGAAAACTTCGGGATAAATCTTCATCTTCATGTGCCTATGTTATTTCTATACCCGATACTTTACTTACTGTCTTTACTTTTTGATAGCATTCGTGATTGAAGTTATATATCTTACTACCTCATAGTTGATTTCCTTGTTTAACATGCGTTGTTGGTGCACATAGTTCAACCTTAGCGTATTTAGGTATTATGCTTGAAAAATTAATCGCTAGTTTATTTTGCATTTATTAGAGCCAAAACTTTAATAGTTTTAAATTTACCATTCACCCCCTCGTGGTGGCATGCCCTTTCAACCTTACTTGTGGGAACCTTTTATGCATGTTCCATTCGGATCCATGGAATAGGCAGTGACCAAGAAGACACCCTTAAGAGGGTGATACACCTATAGTCATCATATTCGCTGGCGCCAAAGTGCGGCCTTTCTCTCAAAATCTCCCGATATCACACTCAATACCTCAAATCACCCGCTGATAACTTCGATCCGGATTCATGAATGCAGTATATTAGCTTTTTCCCTAGTACACCTAGGTTTAATCGAACCTTGGGAAACGATGCTAAAAGTAATTAAAAAGGACACGTCTACAAAACTTTGTTTGTTCGTTTTACCTTCATTTACCGGAAATTTCTAGTTTACTTCATACCATGAGTTGTTTCAATATATAGAGATAGGCCAGGGTTGAAGATTCACCTGCACCTACACATCATATGGTATAAAGATAATAATAAGCACAGCCATGTGTAATGTTTTAAAAGAGATAAATTTTGTGGGCATCACATCCCGATATACTAAAGCCCCTGCGAGTCACAGGCATAGCAATAGTCTTTTGATCCAACCGTTTGTACCCCGAAGTATCGGGCTACAAACAATTATGAACTGAAAACACAGATAAAATAAAGCCTTAAGAAGTGATGTTGCCATTGTTCCCGAATGGATCGCTAATAAAAGTCCGTACAACCCTTTGCGTCATTGGGTTTCCTATATGATATCATCGCTAACCAAGTATCTCACCTCAAGCCTTTATCATTCTCGGGTGTCTTGGGTACCTACAAGTCCAAAGATCAAGGCAAGAGACAAAGAAACAAAGATACAAATCCCTTATTCAAATAGTACACAATGTTCCCATAGATGTCACCCCAACCCGTGGCCCATGAGGACTACTCACTCATAATAATCAGATCAAGAATAAAAAAACATTGTGCGAAATACTTAGATTGAAAAAAATTTCTTACAATGGTTGTTATATCACAAAGATATCTCAAGTACAAGATAATGGCTATGGCTATGGAGAGGATGGAGGATGGAGAGGATGAACTATGACGGTGGATCTCTTTGGTGGTGGTTTGATGCAATCTGAGAATGGCGACCCTCTACACGATGGCTAGGACCTCAAAATATATAGGCGCCTTCACGAAAGTAGTAGGGTTTGACGAGACAAAGCCGCTGCCATCGGTACAGGAGGGCCCTGCCCGTACTAGTGGTCGTTATGTCCTATGGCAGCTGGAGCTAGTTCTAGGATTGCTTGGCCATGTAGACTTTCTCAAAATCTTCATTATGGCTCCCGATTTTGCCTTAAAAACATGATTTCCTGCACAACACAATTCAAAGCAATGAATTGCACATGTTTGCAATAATTAGTCATTAGTGGAAAATATAGAAAGATTCTTGTCAATTGTCTGACTAAAAACGATGTTTAAACATGGAGAAAGGTGACTATTTTTACAGCCATCACCCGCTATCATCGAACAAACCTCTAGCGAGTGATCTAGGAGCTGCGTTAAGCCAAAGCATTACCAACAATAGGATCACCCGTCACTCACTCCTCATCATCCTCATGGCCAAAGAGAAAGGTTATCACTACAACCACTTTGATCACCATAGAGACAACCATATTAACATCGGAGAACTCACACCGCAGCGCTACAGGCTTCACCAAAGCTAGTCCACCGGATTAGACGAGGGAGGTCGAGGCTAGCTAGCCGTCCTTTGGACAATGGAGGAGAAAACAGAATCATGACAATCACCCACAAGTCAAAAACATGTATGCTAGGTAGCCACCTAGCATAGATATAGTGCTCTAGTCACTCTATGGCCGAGCGATGGGCTCCCAGTGTGATCCATATTCAAATATTCAAGATCAAGTGTTGACCAAGGTGACATTCAAGGTGTGATCCAAATAATGGTCATGTGAGCGTTGGGTCTATTGGGACCATGTCTTGAAAAAGAAGATTGAGTGACAATTCATGGTTACCCTAGAGACATCATCATATTGAAGAGAAACAACAATATGGAAGGTTGATCAAGATAAGTGCAAAAGTTTGAAGTCATGTTTCTCAACACTAAAAGAATCATTCAATGAGCTTGAATCAAAGAAAAGATTTCATATAGCCCATGAGAGGATAACATCAAGTGGTGATCGTCATCAAGATTGAGAAGTCAAGTTTAAGGTGATCCACCTCGTAGAGATCATTTGCTACGATTCTTCACCACAAATAATCAAGAAAGGTGGTCATATTTGAGGAGGTCAAAATCATCATCATCTAGCTCAATACAAAAGTATAATCTTGATGGATTTTCTAGTTTACAGTCTCATTATGTTACTGTGAAGAGCGAGTTATAAGATCGTTAGGCGTACTATTAAGATGAGCTCTCGACTGAGTATCTTGATAGTATCATTCATAAAGATCTCAAAACTTTTAATTCTTAACATCATATCTCTTAGTTGTTATTTCTATTTCACCTATCCTAGGTTGTTATGTTTGTAACAAGATCAAGTTCGTCAAAAACTAGTCGCGCATGAAAAATTCCTTTTGTTGTTTATGTTGAGAGTTTGCTAGTTCTTATCTTACGGAGGTTTCACACCTCTATCATCTTAATTAGTCCTTTTGTTATCTTTTCTAGGAGCTTGGGTTCACCTTAATTAGAGTTTGCATGCTCAAATCATTGCAGTTTTCATTTCAGACGTTTATGTCTTTTTGATATTCTGGTTGGTAAACACCGTAAGTTCTAGTCTATGAACTATGATACTTACAGAGTCGATAATGTAAATTCTTTATCTAAAGTTCTAATGTTTTTACTTTGAGACGCGCCCAAGTGGTACATTTCTCTATAACTGGTCATGTTTTTCTAGACGATTTTTTTTGGTGTTAAGTTTTATGCAACTGTTAATTTTTGAGGGTAACTATAAATGACTTCCTTCTTCCCCGGGAGGGGTCTACCACTTCAATTCGTATCTTCTCCATTGCTGACCTTAAAGAGTTTGTCCTTTTGTCTATATTCCTCCTACAATTTCTTCTTTTTTGAAAAAATTAGCAGACATCAAGATATACATTAATACCAATTAATGTATCTTATTTTAAAGGTAGTTGGGATCGGATCTTGGAGAAATCTGTTGTTCTTCTCGTTTATTCATCTTCTCTTATTTCTCTGTAGCATTACTTGCTTTGGTGGAATTAAGGAGTGAAGAACTCAATTTCATGTGTTCTTGCCATTGCTTTTGGTTAGTTAAATTCCCTACAATGAATAATGGAAGTGAAAGTTAAGAAACTTGTTTGTGTGATTGTACCAGGAGCTTGTTTCTCTTGGGGTTTGAATGGTTGGTGTTACCGTGGAGCTCAATCCTTGTGGTGTAGAATTTCGTGTAATTTTTGGAATCCTGGTTTGAATGGTTGGTGTTACCGTGGAGCTCAATCCTTGTGGTGTAGAATTTCGTGTAATTTTTGGAATCCTCCAACTAAAACTTGGAGATCGACTCGAACTTGTTGTTTGCTTTTGGTGATTACTCTCAAGAGCCCTAGTGGATCGAGGCACTTTCCAATGGTGGTAGGCATGAGGAGAATACAGCAAGTCATTGTGGTGTTTGATGAAAATAGTGAGCGATTGTTATGTTTGGTGAAAATTGTACCTCCACACCACTCCAACGGTGTGAACTTCATGATATATTCTTCGCGTGCCTGGTCACCCAAACTATTATTTCTATTCATTTACATTGTGATAACCTTTGGGTTTGAAATAATACATCTTGTTATATATATTAATATCACATTTGTTTATCTTGTGTAACATAAGTTATTGGTGCACATGGTTGATCATGCTTGCTAAATTAAAGGTTAGTGTTATTTCAAATAATTGATTTAATCCAAAAACATAAAAGTTCCAAACAGTCTATTCACCCCTTTAGGCTACGTCAACGTTAGTTTTATTTTAAATTGTTTTGAACCAAAACCATAAAAGTTCCAAATCACCTATTCACCCCTATTGGCTACATTAACGCTTCTTTCAACTGAAAAATCATAATTACAATCCATTAGTAATAAAAAAAAAAACTAGTTCCAAACCCCACATGTAACTGGGAAATCTCAGGTGCCCATTTTTAACAAAAAAAAAAACTCAGCTACAACCTCACTTGCCACTAGTAACTGAAAATCTCAGTTATGAATCACGATGTTCCTAAAGTTGAGTGAGCTCTAACTTAAAACTCCTTTCGTATAATTGAAATGATCTGTTTTCCTTTCATGTACCATAAAAATTTCAAACATATCTGTGTACTAAGAAATGGGCAAATGAAAAATGCCAAATGGAGTAAACAGAATGGAACACACAAACTAGAAAATTCAGCAAATAAATAAAGTAGATGGAAGAGAAAACAACCGCAAAATGGATAAAAGATCCGATCAAATCTATCTTATCATGACAGGCTCTCGGAATTCGGAGAGCAGTAACGAACGAACGCATGACGAAGAATAGTCTCTTCGGTAGCCCCTACTAGCTATAGCTCCAAGTTTCAAAGATGGAAACTTCAAATCGAAAACCACAAGAACACGGCTCCGCCTGCATGCAGCTGCGAGTGAATGACGACGACGACGATGATGATGCTGGCTCCTGTCGTCGTTCCACCTCCATTCACATGCCATAAATGAGCGAGTGACCCTTCATTTCACTCGCAGATCCCACACCAGAGATACGCTTTGGCAGCAACCATCATTGTTTGGTGCCTGGTCTCGGCCACTTCTCGAAGCAAATGCTACGCGGATTGATCACGAGCTCGCAGGGCTAGGCTGGCTGCATGCCTACCTAGTCGGTGTAGCCTAGGCGCTGTAGCTCCCTGCCGAGACCGTCGTCGTCGTCATCGTCATCCTCGTTGCTGCCGTCGTCGTGGACGTCCTCGTCGGCGTGGGTGGACATCGTGGAGGAGGCGCCGTCGCCGGACGACGAGGGTGGCGCCATGAGCTCCAGGGCCAGCGGGTCCACGTTGGTGGCCGGGGTCGCTGGTCGTGACGAGGACGCCGACAGGGCAGGCGTGCGGGGCACGAGGACCTCCGGCTCCGTGAGCTGCCGGCCGTCGCGGGGCGGCGAGAAGACCACCGGCAGGTACTCGTCGCTGTCGCACGGGAACTTGGAGTTCTTGAAGTGCTCCTTGAGCGCCTCCAGGCCCTGTGCATTATATTGTACGCATATAGCGGTAAGTTAACCCAGCGAACTCCCGTGGCATAGGATAAACTCCCGTGTCAAGAAAGATTCATGGCATCATGGCATGGGAATTTGTACGTACCTGCAAGCGTGCGTAGGTGACTTGGCAGATTTTACGCGAGTTGTACACCTCCCACGGCTGCTTGTGGAACGCCTTGTACAGACGCACGGTGGCCTCCGGCGAGGTCAGGTTCACGAACCCGTACCCAACATTGCACTTGTTGCTGCATGTCATCACGGTATAACAATTATGGAGCACCAATGTTGTTCACATGTTCATTTGCAGATGCTGCTGGCTAAGTAAAAGAGCTGTTCTCTCCATTTATTATGTTAACACGAAGTTCAAGAAAAAATAAATCATAAAATTTGATCAATTATACCATAAAATTATGTCATAAAATTGTATCATTGGAAGCATATTTTAAATATAGACCGAATGATGTATATTTTGTGAAATAAAGTTTTTATTTTATCAGATTTGCTAGTTCTTCTCATGCTGCTCAGAGCTTGCTAAATTTGGGTCACCATTGGATCTATCTCGTAATTCGTGTGATCAGAGTTGCACATAGGTTGCAACTGAGGAAAGTGTTCATCGAGCACAATTTTTTTGTTAATGCAGTACAAAATATACTCCCTCTTTCACGGTTTGTAGGATGCTCTATAAAAATCTCACAGGCCTAGGCGTGAACGTATTGGCTGAAAATTAGACCTATTAGTGAGCGGCTAAGGAGCATGCAGTGGTGGAAGACTGTTGTATGCATAGGAAGTTGGAAGAAAAGCTGTCACATTAATCAATAATTAATGCTTATGCGCCTAGAAACTTTGTAGTTTTAGAAAAAACCCAAATTTAATTAGACGCCCTGCAAACCGTGAAGAAGGGAGTATTGTTCATGCGATGCAAGTTTTTTATTCAATGCCACGAATTTTCTGTGACATAAATAGTAGGATGACATCGGCCACTCAGATTTACCTGAGTTCTAGGGACGTCCATATTTTACTGATTAAATTTATGGTTAAACTTTTCTCTTACCCATTAGGCAAATAAACCAGCATGGAGAAAGTACTAGTAGTACTAGCTAGTAGCAAAATATTGGAGTAACAAGTAGTAAAAACTCGTTACCCTATTGAATTTGCACTCCTATGTAGAGGTCAGAAGTTTTTGGAGCTAGTACTACAATCTTTTACTATTGATGTGAGGCTTCCCATGGACACCAAAACGCACCAAGTTCCGCCCGTCATTGGGCACTAACTAATGACAGATTGACAAGTCTTTTCTCAACAGGCGAAAAGATGGCAGTCAAGCTAGCAGAAGTCACAAGAAAGTGCTTCAAACAAGCCTACTACCACGCAAATTTTCATATACTTTGACTCCATCTAAAAAGCTAAATAAAAATATTATGTACAAAGAAGTCTTTTACGTCATCGATGCAACTTTTCACCGCTACTCCATGATTCCCTCGGCACACCCCTCGTTGCTTTATCGTTCGTGCTGGCCTTGTTATGGAAGCGCAGGGCTGTGCAAAAGCAAGCAGGAAAGAAAGAAATTGGCAGCAGAGAGGGAGGGAGGGAGGAGGATCCTAGAGAGAGGCATCAGCAGCAGCAGGTGTGCGAGAAAAGAAAGACAGGTGAATGAACAGAGACCCCTTTCTGAGCGATCTCTTCTCAGCAGGGCGATGACGATGCAATGCAACAAAAGAATTCATTGCATCCGAACGAGATGGATCCGGTGTCATCTCCAATTTCTTTTCCATTTGGGCTAATAGCAACAATGCGTTGCAGGCCATCTGCACAGAGTACTACTACAGTCCTATCATCACAAGATGCCTCCACCCAACCCAGTGCCACACATGCTCACACACACATCCGGCAGCAAAAACCCAAAAACTTGACCCACTTTGTTCTACCAATGTTTTACTAGTACCTAGTACTACATTTTCTACTACCTCAATTGAACCAACTTCTCATGAAATTTTACTAGTAAGTCGCAAATTAAGGTGTGTTCTTGGCATTGGGCACCATAAAATATAAGTAGTAAATTGAGCAGCTTAATTATAATTGGGAGATCACTCACCTGAAATCTATGGGGAGGTAGAGGAAATCGTAGGAGGAGAAAGGCTGGCCCTCGAACTCGCCTTCGCCGGACTCGATCTTCTTGTTGTATTCGATGCAGTGGTTGTCCAGCATGTTCAGGAGCAGCTTCTGGCTGCGACCAAACAACAGATCACACACCAGCTCAGGAATTAATCAGCACGCAAGATCTAGGAGAAACTCTTGGCAAAATGCAGCATGCACCCATGAAATATAGTACTCCTACTAGCATAGCAGATGAGATGCAGTGTTGCGGCAAATGCGGAAGCTAGCACGACGACCTGTACTTGTTCGGTATGTTCCTGATCATCACGGTGGTCCGTGTCTCCTCCGGCTCCTGCGTGCTGCTGTCGGCGGCTGCCGCGGCAGTGGCGGCGCTGTTGTCGGCGTCGGGCTGTTTGAACTCGTACCGCGTCTCCCACCCGCCTCTCCAGCTCTTGGGGCTTCTCCAGCTCCCGGGCCGGCTGACTGCTTTCGTCGTGCACTGCTGCTTGCCGGACGCCGGCGACGACGATACCGAGGGCGAAGCCGGAGAAGACGACGTCGCGTTGACGACGATGGTGATGTTCTTCCCGCGTTTGCCCTTCCGTTCATGGCTCGTGCCGGCATTGTTGCTACCCTTGGACTGATCGCGAGGGCCAGGCTTAGGGGAGCTCCTCCTCAGCAGCACCACCCCTGCTTCCTTCTCTTTGCCTGAGCCGGACGAAGTCGGCGGCGGTGGTTGCGACGGAGCCGGCAAAGGACGCCACGTTGGTTGCTGTCTCGGCGGCGTCGGAGCGATGGGCCGCTGCGGCACGTGCGCGCGCCTAGGTGGAATTTGACGACAAATTAGCCGACCACCACTGGATCGGATGGCAAGTGTGTGTGTGTGCGCTAAGAATTACTCAGTGAATTGCTACCTGCGGAAGCCGGGGATCGACGGGCGCGTGTACTCGACGAGGAGGCGGTGGCCGAAAAAGTCCCGGCCGTTGAGCTCGGCGAGCGCGCGCGCGGCTGCGCGCGTGTCGAAGAACTCCAAGAACTTGTTGCCCGACCGATGCGCCGACTCCCTCACATCCTTCAAGTCACCTGCAAATTAACAAACACGAGTCAGACACTGGTGAGGGTGTCGCGAGAATTTTGAACTGGTGGCTGCGTACCGTAAGCTTGGAAGGCCTGGCGGAGCTCGGAGATGGAGACGTCGGGAAGGGAATTGAGCACGACGAGGGAGCCGCGGTTGGCGCCGTCGTCTGGCAGGGAGGAGGTGGCGACGAAATTGGCCCAGACGGCCTGGCCGAGGACGAGGCCGCGGCTGTCCTCATGCTGCCAGTCCCAGGCCGGCGGCGGCTGGGGAGACCAGGCGGACGAGGCGGCAAAGTGCTGGCTGAGGCGGCACTGCTGCCGCATGTGCTGCTCGCGCACCGCGGCGACGGCGTGCTCGGCGGCGCGGAGGTCGAAGAAGTGCACGGTGGCCACGCCCTCGGACAGGAGGGCCGGCGCGTCGACGGCACGCACGTCGCCGAACGGCGCCATTGCACGCGCGACCTCGGCCTCCGGCGCGTGCGGCGGCAGCAGGCTGAGCACGACCGCGCGGGTCGGAGGTCCGTCAACCGCCGGCACGGCAGGCGAGGACACAGGGATCCCGAATTGCTGTGGAATCGGGACCGTCTGCGGCGGCGGCATGGGCATGGGCATGGGCATGGGCACGGTCATCGGCATCGGCATCGGAGCCGGCGGTGGCACAACCGGGTAGGTCACCGGCGGGCAGTAGAGCTGCTGGTGCTCAACCGGCGGGAACGGGTAGGCGGGGACGACAGCGGGATAGTATTCCTGAGCTCTGGCGTCAAGAATGTTTTGGGGAGCTCCAGGTATGTCCCCGATGCCACTCCCACCACCTCCTCTCTCCATTGCTGGAGGACGTGAGACCAAAATTAGAGAAGCAGCGGTGGTGCTGGAAGGAAGATCTAGAAAATTCTAGGGGTAAATTCTCGGTCGCAGCACCAAACTGCGATCAAGAAACTAGGCTAAAATTGTACTTCCTTCGGTCCCCATCCTCTCCCCCTGGGCTCTTGCTTAGCTGTGTACAGTCCGTGAGTGTGTGAGTGGAGGAGTACTTGGGGAGGAGAGAGGGGTGGGGGGAGGAAATGGGAGCTCTTTTTATGGAAATGGTCGCGGGAAAAGAAAGCAGGTGGGCTTTTATTTGGAACTCTACAGGAACAAAGGGGAGAGAGAGGGGGAGGGAGAGGGCGGTCTCGGGAGGAAGAAGGGGGTCGGGGCCGGGACCGGAGAGTGGCGCTGCGTTGTGTTTGTGTCGTGCGGCTGGTCTTGTTGGCTCGGATCTTCTGTGGTGCCAGAGCGTGTTGATCTTTCGGGAGACATGGATTATTCCGTACAGTTTATTACACCCGTTGTGTCTGGTTTCACGGATCTTCTTCTTCTAATTGTTGTTGTCTCGTGCATTCAGGGAATCACTATTTCTCTGCCAATTTACAAATAAATTCTTTCGTAGCCGTTATTGGTCGTCGTTCACTACAGATTTAGAAATTTAGCATCTGAACTTCCTAATGTTATTTTTTAATACTTATATAGTATTAGTGGGTCAAATTGGGAGCATTCTAAATTAGGAGCAGACGTAATTCCTACAGCTAGTCGATATCCACGCTGACAAGATCAATGTGACAGAGGTGATCCGAGACGCACATAGCCACTAATTATGACGGGTTCTGTTAATGCACCTAAATTATGCAGATAGCCACCAGATTTAAACTAGCCAACAATGTAGCGGCATGATGTCAGAACCCAGAGTTTTGAGTCTAAGCAGGTAATGGCTATGTGTGCATTGTATTCATGTATATAAAACAATGGAGTTTAACTATTTCTTTAAAATAACTAAAGGATTTGCAAACTGTTGTCAAATTGGACATGACTTTCGCTTATTTTGGTATTTATGGATCACAAGTGAATAGTAAGTCAATTATGTAATAAAGTGCATAAAGTCGGTGGCGTGTTATTAAAAATGGATATTGCAGTTCAAATATCACAATGGAAACTTCATGATGAAATCTTAAATTTTCTAGCAATTCTACTACTCTGAAATAAAAAGAACCCTCAAATTATTTTTAAAAATTAAAGTAAGTGTACTATTCTAAATAAAAGTAAAGTCAAATAATACAAGTATTCATTCATGCTCTTGATGCATAATTCCATATACAGATTGAGATCATGTATCCTATACCATGATTTTATTCAACAATGTAAAAGAAAATGACAATGTCTTGATCCAAGGATATTACAAGTTTAGAATATTGAATAACATGGCCAATGCACAATGGAAATAAAGTATAAAACAAACTAAGCTAGGTTGAAATAATCATGATCACTTATCTTCTTAACATGGAGTCGAGGACAACAAATAAGAGAGTGAGGGTTATGATTAAGATATCGTTGGATTGTGAGGACTTGCATATAAATGTTCAGAGCTTAATCATAGACCTATGCACTAGGCTTAGATCCAAGCAATTATGGCTATAATAAGGTAACATAAGGCAACCAAATAAGAGAATGATTATGGTTTTCATCAAGTATGGTACTACCTCAGTTTTTATAAATAAGACCACTACCAAAATATGGTTTTCTAGAAATGCATGGCGATGGTTGTGAAATATAACTATTTTATTCGCATTTAAATTAGATGTAAGTTAAGTATTTAATGAAATATTTCTCTAGCTTTGCTATTAATAATTAATTATTGCATAGACGTGCAAATACTTTGTTTTATTTTTCTCCTTGCAGAAATGGAAACTTTTTTGGCGTAATCTGGAGTAATTGATGAAGAATCATTATTTGCTCATTTTCCCAAGTTAAAATGGCCATAGAGAGGCGTTAGCTTTAGCGAATGTTGTACGAGCATAGCTCCACGGTACCGCCAGACTTGTACTACCTTTGTTTGGGATTATTTGTCCTAAGAGCTTTTTTATATTGTTTGAGATTACAAGGGCTATCTCATTTATTACTCTTTCTTGTCCAATGCATGTTCACCTTTTTCTATCACTTCTCTCATGCATGTAGTACTATTGGTGCATCCATATAATAACGAGAAAGAGTTATGAAGTGTTTTGGTATTAACAACTTGGATCTTAGAACTAATAATCCCAAACAGAGGTAGTAGATATTAGCTTTTGCTGCATTACTATGTTGGCTATTAACCTAGATGTTGGGTATTTTAATCTGTAACCATAAGAGTTCTTCTTCTGCTAGTGATGCGTGTAATCTAGGTTGTGGTTTACAATTTTCTTGCTCAAATATCATTTATTTACTCTAAAATATGAAAATAGAAATGGACATGTGAGAACAATGAGTGAAATAATGACAAGTGGTGCCTGTAAAAGGACTAACAAGTGGGGTATAGTACTTTTTGGGCTCTAGAAAGGCTAGTGCCCAAATAATATTGATTGAAATATTTTAGAAAAACAAAAAATATGCTAAAATGGGTTGTATAAAGGCCAAGGCCCAAATATTAAATGAACCATAAAAAGGGCAAGACCCCCATATAAATGGATTGCAAGTAGCCAAATAGGACATGTAAAAGTTTGAAATTGTTGGGCTCGACCCATGTAAAGCACCAAACTATACTGAGTTGAATTTGATCTATGACCATTTGACTTGGTCACAAATTTGCCACGTACGATCCGCGGTGGACAGCCTAAATAGCTCATGAACAAAACGTTGGTCATAGAATCTATGACCATCTATGTTTATGACCAATTAGAAAAAGGTCATATATTATCCTTAGTAACGCTCAGTACGTGATCAATTGATGTTGGTCACATAAAGATCATAGATGGGAAACTACGACCTTTCAATGACCAATATGGAGGCTCGCGGGATAGCACATTTGTTCTATTGTTCCTTCAAGTTGGAAATGATTTTTTCATACGAGTTAGTAACTCACATTGTTAATCATGCCAAGATGTTATCATCTACCAAATATGTATATATTATAATAAATTGTGATGTACAGATGACCATGACCTTTGTCATTTGGCATGAACCCCAAGATTTTTCATAAAGGAGAAGCCATATTGTGAAGGAAGTTTTTTTTCATAAGGTGTCAAAATTCATCTCTACAATTTTTTTTGGAGGACGCGATGCACAAGTTTTACATTTTTATTTTTATTTTTTTCTATGATTTTTTCAAAACTATGTCAAATTTGCGGACATGCAAATTCATGAAAAGAAGTTGAATCTTTCAAAAATCTCGATGGTTTTTGATATATTGACTACCAGGATACCTTAAAACAGTTTTTATAAAAAATCAAGAGCAACCTATCTATTACAGTACCTATAGTTTTAATTTGACCTAACTTTGGTAAATCGATGTTAAGTCATTTAAGTGGGCGAATTAAGTTAGAAATCTTGCTCTAATAATAGTAAGCAAACCAATTAACTCCTCTAGCTAAGCATGTGTAACATGTTGCAATGTCGTGATCAAACTAGACAATCGTGACTACATAAATAACTAGCAACATCATATTAGGCATAAGCAACTATACGAACATGACCATATGCTCAAAGTGATGCGCTGAATTAAAATCTCATTTCAAAATAGATTGATAAACACTGAATATATTCGCAAACCAAATCAATAGCTGGGTTCTGAAGTTATTTGACACGTTTTCTAAGTTGGGTTTGGGATGATTAGAGATGTGTAAAGCAACCTACCTTCCCAATGTCGTCGGTGGACATCCCTTACTGTCAACTATAAAACTATCGTCAGAAACCGTGTCTAGGAGATAGATAGATTTGGTTCTAACCATGGGTGCATGAACGGGTGCTCACCAAGTGCATGTAATCATCTCTAGAGATCAGAAATCTGAATTGAAAGAGTGGCCGATTATGTCGTGGATGATCTACTGCTCGACCTTCTGGTTCCCACGGATCAACCCTTTTCTTCTTCATGGTACCGGTCTTGATGGCGCAGCAGTTTCATTCCCTGTGTACAGAATCGTCGGGAATGCGAGTGGCGTTTGTTGGAGTTAAACTTGTTGTTTAGAGTTTCATCATGTTTATTTTCTATTATGTCTAGCATCAAGTTCATGTTGCGACAGTGTGCACACTTATAGTCATGTACACAAGGCAAAGCTAGTAGTCGTCTCATTAGGTTTTCTTGGTGATGTGCCTGTACGGTATTGTTTTTGGTGACCTAGTACGGACGATACACTTTCAAATAAGTACAAACAGTCATCCCTATGAACATACACGTGCACATCTTACCTATGTGAGCACCTTTGAAAGACTGAGTCCGAGAAGTTAGAACGTGTTGCTTACCTAGCTAGTATAGGAGGAGAAAAACACATGTGCATGCGTGGATAGAGCCAGCTGATCGATAGGATTAGAAGTGACCTGGTAATTACCCGTGCATGTCTCCATATGTGACGAGAGTGGCCGGATGGTGTTGCCAACGTGGTTGCCAATTCCTATCCATCGGCTAGTAGAGATCAAGCCGCCGTGGGCACCAAACGTATGTGCATGTACTACTTATAGGCATTGTAACCAGCTATGTTTGTTAAGAGAGAACAAAGGGAAAAGGGACAAGTGTATGCGGTGCCGCAAAAGCTCCATGTGTGTTCTTGTTCTACCGTATGCGAGTTTGTCTTGATTCTATTTGGGCAAAATTTATCATTTGGTATCAGAGCCTCGTGCCGTCGAGGTCCGAATCTCCGTCATCGTCAAGGTGCGTCATGAGCAACGAAGAAAGGCATGCTGCCTGATAAGTCGTGCCACCGGCGGCAAGGAGGTGATGGCTATGGTGCGGAGGCCATTGTCGTGCGGAGTTCATCGTCCATGTCCAAGTCATCGACAATGTGCGTCATCGGTGGCAGCATGGAGGTGAGTCACCGGAAAGTTACGACACTGGTGATAAATATGAGGCAGCGAGCGTGCTGCGATGGCACACTCACGGTGAAGATTTAGGAGAGGTGCCTCTCGTCGAGGTTGAGTGGTCGTGCTGGGAACACTGAGCAAGTGAAGATGCTCTAAGCACACACTGGGAACGGCCAATTTCTTCCTCGCGTTCTCAGGTTGAGTGGTCGGCTTTGGTTAAAATTTGAATAAACACAACGAAATTTAGACGAATTCAGGCGCTTGCATTAAAATATAGACAAGTTTATACATATTATGTCAAATTCGGACATATACCCGAATTTTGACTGCAATAGGCAAAGAAAAACTTTAAAAAATATCGAAAATCACACGCCGAAGTGGCAGTAGAATGACGTGTAGTCGGCGCCCTGGTTCACGTCGCCATCGTCGCCGCTGTCGTCGCTCGACTGCTGCGGTGGCCAGGAGCAGCCCTCGTCGGCATCGCCGCAGCGCCACGGCTGCGAAGAGGGCCCGACCTCCTCTTCCTCGTTGTCATCGAGGATGATGAGCAGCGTGCCTATCGCGCTCGGCCTGGCGCTCGGCCTGCTCAAGCAAATGCCGAACGCGTTCGGCCTCCTCCCGCTCCCAGTCTGCCCTGGACCAGGCACACGCGTCAGGGGCCTGCATCGGCCACACGTCGTTAAGAGAGTGCTCCAGTGCCATCTTCAAGACGAAGGCGTCCCCGTCGACGGGAACCGCCCAGTCTGTCGGCTCGGCCTTCGACGTGAGCAGCTTCGGCCTCGCCAGCCGATGGTGGCCAGTCGGCGGTGACTCCGTGCGGCGTTCGTTGATAACGAGGTCGCGAGAACGTGTCCGCCGCGGCGAGCGCAGCGGCGACTCCACCTACCGCTTCACGAGCAGTGGCGCCCGTGGCGCGATAATCGTCGCGGCACCGAGCGGATGAGCGCACGCACGAACCGAGGACTAAGACATGCCGCTCATCCTTCTCGGTAGCCAGTTGGCCGCCGCACAGCGTCGGGCGGCCGAAGGTTGTGAGCGCGGAGGATAGCCCAGCCTCGGTTTATCCCCGACACTGATGTGCTTGAGGACGGCGGCGAGCGCGGAGGATAGCCCAGCCACAGGCTATCCCCGGTGGTGATGTGCTCGAGGACGGAGGTGAGCATGCGGCCTGGTGCGCTCCACCACCGACGCCGTCCTATGGCGTTGTGCTGCGCCGATGGCGGGCCTCCTCCCTCCTGGGAAGCCAGCTGTTGGTTCTGTCATTCGATGAAGTAGTTCTCCAAATGGGCAAGGTTACCCAGGTCCTCGGCGAGCTCCGGATCTTCCATGGCGGCGATGGCTGCCTGGATCTTGATACGTCAGAAACGTATCTATAATTTTTGATGCTACATGCTTATTTAGTATCTACTTTGCTTTACTTTGTCTACACTTTGAGGTGTTTTTATATGTTTTTTGGTACTAACCTATTAACAAGATGCCACAGTACTAGTTTCATGTTTTCTTCTGTTTTTGGTTCCAGAAAGGCAGAAAATCAATATTCTCGGAATTGGACGGGACAAAAGCCAAAGTCAATATTTTACCATGGGGAACACGAAGCCGGAATACGAGACGAAGGAGAGTCACCAGGGGGTCACACCCCATGGCCACGTGGGTGGGCCCACTCCACTCCTGGGGGAGGGGGTGCAGCCGCCCTGGCGGCCCCCCTTCCTCGCCGCTTCGCCTATAAAGACCCCCCGATGCCTAAACCCTAAGCACCCGATCAATATTCCATGAAACCGTCTGTAGCCGCTGCCACCATCGTTCCTAGATCGGGGGGACCTAAAGATCTTCCCGGCACCTTGCCGGAGGGGAGATCATCCTGGAGGCCTTCTTCTTCATCATGCCAGCCTCCGGTATGAAGCGTGAGTAGTTCCACCTTGGACTACGGATCCATGTAGTAGCTAGATGGTTGTATCTCCCCCTTTGTGCTATCATGTTTAGATCTTGTGAGCTCCGTTCATGATCAAGATCTCATCTATTTGTTACCATGCATGCTGTGTTTGCAGGGTTCCGATGGATATTGAGATTACTATGTCATATTGTATAATGGTTTTGTCTTATTGATTCTATCATGTTTGTGTTCTTTGTGATCTTGCATGCTCTCCGTTTCTAGTAGCGATCTTGGTCGAGTAGATGCTAGTGACTCCAAGAGGGGGTATTTATGCTAGAGAGTGGGTTCATGCCTCTATGTAATATAAGGGAAGTGACATAAATCTCTAAGGTTGTAGATGTGTCGTTGCCATTAGGGAGAAAACAACGGTCTCTTGTTCATGGAACAAGTGGATTGTTTACCTTACACACTTTGCTTAAAGCAGTTATCTGTTGCTTGCAACATAATACTAGAGGGGGTTCGGATGATAACTTGAAGGTGGATTTCTAGTCATAGATGCAGTTGGATGGCGGTCTATGTATCTTGTTTTATTGCCCAATCAAATTTCATAGGATCATGAATGTCTAGTATTGCGTTGTTATGCCTTGCTCAATCCTGTCAATTGCTCTGCTGTAATTTGTTTACCCAGCATGCCATGTTTGTTTATCTAAGGAGAACACCTCTAGTGAACTATGGACCCCGGTCCAATCTTTACCGTTGATATACCTTCCATTGTTACTGTTTACTTGCTGCAAACCATCATTACCTTCCACACCATACAGTTAATCCTTTGTTAAAGCAAACCGGTGAGATTGACAATCTCACTGTTCATTGGGGCAAAGTCTTGAGTTTGTGTTGTGCAGGTTTCCAAGTTGCTAGCAACACCTTTGAGTCGTTTCCTTCCTCCTACTGGTTCGATAACCTTGGTTTCTTACTGAGGGAAAACTTGTTGTTGTGCTCATCACACCTTGCTCTTGGGGTCTCCCAATGAGGCGTTGACAACACGCCCATCATCAAGCTTTTCTGACGCCGTTGCCGGGGAGGCTAAGGACGTCCTCAGAAGGGGATTCCTTCACAACCTTTATCTTTACTTTGTTTTTGTTTTGCTTAGTTTCTTTTGCTTGGTTTTGTTTGCATCTTTTTATCAAAAAATCAAAAAAAATAGTTTAGTTTGGTTTGCTTTCTCTTAACAAAAACACACAAAAAATTAGTTTCTGCTCTAGTTGCTGCTGCTTTTGGCTTGCTCCACTTTTGCCAAAATGAACTCCGCTGAGAACACCAAGTTGTGTGACTTCACTAGCACAAACAACAATTATTTCCTAAGTACTCCTATTGCTCTGCCTACTCCTGATGCTACCTTTTATGAAATTAAGCGTGCTTTGTTCAATCTTGTGATGGGAGAGCAATTTTCTGGTGCTAGTTCTGATGATGCTGCTGCCCACCTCAATAACTTTGTTGAACTTTGTGAGATGCAAAAGTATAAGGATGTAGATGGAGATATTATTAAGCTCAAGTTGTTTCCTTTCTCCTTGAGAGGAAAAGCTAAAGAATGGTTGCTATCCTTGCCTAAAAATAGTATTGATTCTTAGATTAAGTGCAAAGATGCTTTTATTGGAAAGTACTACCCTCCTGCTAAGATTATATCTATGAGAAGTGATATCATGAAATTTAAACAACTTGATAATGAACATGTTTCTCAAGCTTGGGAAAGAATGAAATATTTGGTTAAGAATTGTCCCACTCATGGACTTACTGCTTGGATGATTATCCAGACTTTTTATGCAGGTTTGAACTTCTCCTCAAGAAACATGTTGGATTCAGCTGCTGGAGGTACCTTTATGACCATCACCTTGGGTGCTGCAACAAAACTCCTTGATAATATGATGGTTAATTATTCTGAATGGCACACTGAGAGAGCTCCACATGGTAAGAAGGTAAATTCTGTTGAAGAAAGATCCTCTTTGAGTGATAATATTGATGTTATCATGGCTATGCTTGTTAATGGGAAAGCTCCTTTAGTTCCTAATAATGTTCCCTTAGCCTCTTTGGTTGCTCAACAAGAGCAAGTTGATGTGAACTTCATCAGGAATAATAATTTTGGCAACAATACTTATGGTAATAATTATAGGCCCTATCATCCTAATAATGGCAATACTTATCATGGTAGATCTGGATGCCTAGTGAAGATAGGATTCTAGAAGTTGAAAGATCCATTAAAAACTTTATGCAAATGCAATATGAGCAAAACAAGATATTCACTAAAACTATGGAAGAACAATCTGCTATCTTGAAAAATATTAGTCATCAGCTTAAGAATTTGAATAGAGAAATTCCTAGTCTATAGTCAAAAAATTTGAGTGCTGAGAAAACTATTTCCTCTCCGTCTGAAGCACAGTCCTCTTTGATTAATAAAATGGCTGCTAAACCTAAAACTTTTTAAAGTACCCTTGCTGCTACTCATGCCATACAAGTTACTATTGATGAAAATGTTAGACTGTTAGCCCAACTACATGCTAAGTGGGAAAGAGAAGCTGAAATTGCTAGAAACAATAGTGTGTGCACTATCACCACCACCAATATGGATGCCACTAAACCACAAGAAGTCCCTATTCCTCCTATCACAATGCCTAAACCCAATGAGCCTATTACTAGTGATGCTAAGTTTGATTTTGATCTTGATGGTTTCAATACTTCTGAAGTGATTATGTACCTACAAAAGCTTGCTTGAAGTTCTGATGCTAGTGATATGCATGTAGCTTTCACCAAACACATTACAGATGCTCTTTTTGAAATTAAGGAAGAGAAGCTAAAACACAAAGCATCTATTCCTAGGAAAGTAGAAGATAGTTGGGAACCCATTATTAATATGCAAGTGAATGACTTTGATCTCAAAGCTTCATGTGATCTTGGTTCTGGTGTCTCTATTATGCCTAGAAAGATTTATGAAATGCTTGATTTGCCACCTTTGGAAGATTGCTATTTGGATGTCCCACTTAATGATAATGCTAAAAAGAAACTCACGAGGAGAGTTAAGGATGTTCTTATCATGGTTAACAATGTTTATACCTGTTGATTTCTATGTTTTGGATGTTGAATACAATGCTTCTTTTCCTATTACTTTGGGAAGACCTTTTCTTAGAACTGTTGGTGCCATCATTGATATGAAAGAAGGCACCATTAAATATCAATTTCCATTCAAGAAAGGTATTGAACACTTCCCTATGAGGAGAGAGAGGTTGCTTTTTACCCCTCCTTTGAAAGCAAGGCTTGATGTTAATGCTTCTTCATTTGAAAATACTTGATTCTTGCTTCTTGTGCCTAATTTAAAGGCGTTAAATAAAAGTACTTGTTGGGAGATAACCCAAGAGTTTTGTTGATTCTTGGAAGTTATTACTTCTATAATGACCTATCCTTATCCTTTTTGTTTGCTTTTCGTGCCAAGAATGACCTTTAATGAGAGAGAAGTAAGATTTGGGGAGTTGTTATCCCGAAAAGGATTTTTGTGCTCCACCGTAAAAATTCATGAGGAATATATGTAAGGTGGATTAAGCTGATATTTTACGAATGAATCCCCCAGTATGTTATCTAACTTTAGTTAGTTCAACACTTTTTGATTTGAGCAACAAAAGGTCTTTGAAAAAATCAGTTTCTACCTGCTGGTCTGTTTTGACAGATTTCTGCCATTATTTGCATTTGCTTCTTATTGATTCCTTTTTGGGTTATTTTTGGGAAATTGAACTTTTTTAGGAAATTGATACAGTAGCTTGTGTATTTAGTTAAAGTTTTGTTGTTCCAAAGATAAACCCAAGGGTATATTATCTTTTGAATACACTAATGTTGCTAATGAAGATTGTGTGGAGTTTTGTATGAAGGAAAAATTTCAGGTGTAGAGAGAGAATGATGTAATGAGATGAAGAATGGACAAAAGCTCAATCTTGGCCATGCCACACCGTGTCACCCCAAGAAATATTCAAGAGGTACAAGCGTCAAAGCTTGAGGATGCCCAAGGCATCCCCTTCTTCATCAATAAAAAGCTCAAGTCTTTCTAGACACTTCGTTTTTATTGTTTCATGCACTGTTGTGTTTTTCTTGGAGCATCTTAGTTTTTGTTTGTTTTGCTTATTTTGCTTGAATAAAGTAGTTTGGACCCCCGTTCTCGTTGTGTCGTTTCAAATAAGTTGATTGGTGTTGGAAAGGAGTAGAAAATTCTTGCTTGAGTAATACAAGAGGAGCTTGCTTTGACTGTGACTTAGACTTTAGAATATCATGATAGATGTTTTTTTGACCTTATGATTAGTTATTATTGTTGTAGAATGACTTTTTCCAAATAATTGGGATTGCTTAGTGTGCCTTGAAGGAATCATGCGTTATTTTAGCATACAAAAGCATAGTATTGTGGTATTCTCCTTTGATGCTTTGTTTGGGTTGACTTGGCACATGCTCACATCATGTTATGACTATGAACAAGTCAACATAGCCTTTATGATCATTTAGTCCTTTACTTGTAGTACCACTTTATGCGTTGATTAGTAATGTTTGTCGCTCTGCATGATTACGGCATTATTGCTCTCTTAGTTGGTCACTCCCAGTCTTCTGCTAACCTTCACTTGTATTAGTAAGCTCTACTCATGCATCCAACTCCCAAGAAACCAAGTTATTCCAAAGTGTCCACTATAAATTCCTATGCATGGTGTGTTACACCATTCCAAGTATATTCTTGTTTTCATCTATCTTCCAATTAAAAAGTATTTTTTATGTGAAAACTTAGAGATTAAAGCTCTCACAAACTTGATGGCACATTTTATTTTTCTTGCCCCTAATAAACTTGAACCATTGTGTCATATATGTTGTATATGCTTACACTTATACGTTGGAATTAGCAGAATTGTGTTGTCACGGGGAACGCTTTCAACATTGCACTTGTACTTTGTACATAGTTGATATCATGCTCTTTTGTCTATATATGTCGTCGTTGTGAAATGAAAAGGGAGCTTGTAAGTTCATGGAGTTATATATGTGACATGGATATGCCCTACGGGCACCCGATGTTAGTATACCTGGTCCAGCCCGACGGAAGGCCCACTCGACGACATACCAGGGTCCATGACGCCTATGACGGTTCGGCTGCTATGAAGCCATATGGACACGGACTCCCAAGCGCACAAGACAAGGAAACCTCAAGACTAGAGTTTGAATACAACTTGTAACCTACTCGTATTGGCACCCGAGACCTAGCCTCCCAATATATAAAGGCTAGGAGGGTCCAACGAGGAGGGAACGTACACAATAGACCTAGATCTACAGAACTCGACTCATACTTTCGCACACGCATCCACGCCAGATCGAATCTGACCTCAGAACTCTTCCGGTTCCCAGTAATCAAAGAGAAGACAAGCGAGTAGGTTTTCCTCCGGGGGCCGAACACAGGTAAATCTCGTGTCCCCTGGTTGCTTGTCTGTTAACCGTGCCACGATCTCCAGCATCCCCATCTTCTCCAAAACCCAAGTCCATAACAATGGGCATTGACGAGATTAAACCTCGTCAATTGGGGACCGTGGGGCTCGGGGGCTCCCTCCACTTCGGTGACCCGCTGCGATCTTCGGATGCGGCAACCTGCTACGGTCTTCAGCTGCGCTGACTACGCCCGGCGACCCGCCGCGGTCTTCGACCTGATGTGATCTTCGACTCCAATGACTCGGAGACTCGGGGGCTTCCTTCGCTTCGGCGACCATCCATGGCCTTCGGCTCTAGCAACCCACTGCGGTCCTCGACATTGGCGACCCAATGCGGTTTTCGGCTGCGACGACCCGATACATCCTTCGGATGTGGCGACCCGGTGCGGTCTTCGACCCCGACAATCTTTGGGTGCGGAGCTCTCTAACACCATCAACTTCGGAAACCCGTCGTCGCTATGATTGTGGTTCGCCGCGTCGACCACGTCCGTGTGCAACCCGCTACCGCGTCGAATCCATCCGGGACAACTACCAACAAAGCTAAGTTTCCCTCTACTTAGAGCTAATTTATTTTTTAACTCGCACTCGATACACTCGGGGGCTGCGCCCTCTTCGAGTAACCTAATGTGCCATCGGCTCCACGCACTCGAGCACCTCGAACGCGACAGCCCGAGTCGATTCTGCTGATCGTCATCCTTGAACTCCGAGTGCCTCGGCAAGGTCACGAGACTAAGGGTAATCATTAACGAAAAGGCCTAGCATACGGCAAAAGTGTCGACTGATCGGCACGAATCTTACTAAACAAGACAAAAGGCAAGTATTCCTTACAAGATACAAGTACTTCACAATTCTTTATGTTTTATGCAGCTTACAAAGACGTGATGTTGGCCACGCATTCGATCGATGCGACATCGGTCGCAAGACCGGCAAGCAACGGTGTCGACTTCATCCGAACGTCGAGTCCTTCCGCTAAACGCCGCACTCCACTACATCGACTCTTGGCTCCTTATGCGTGAGACCGACTCGATGCACTTCCGGTATGGTTTCTCGCATGAGTCGCCACTCGATTCTGCGACTCGACTAGATACTCGGGGGATACTCCTATCAGGAACGCTGGTCGCGCACCCGATGTACCGGGTCAGCGATACGCCCACGAGATTGCCGACTACAACTCAACGATACAAGACTCGAGTCTCTGCCCAAGTCTACGACTCCGCCAGACACTCGGGGGCTACTCCAAACTGGAGCGCTGGTCGCGCACACACAAGATCTTCGAGTCCTACGCTGAGTCTACGACTCCACTACGGACTCTGGGGCTAGTCCCATAGGGAGGATTGATTCAAGCATCCGGAAAAAAAATGTGTCCTACGGACCTGGAGCAAACAATGGCTGAATTAAAGTCTTTACTCGAGTCTACGACTCGAACAGACACTCAGGGGCTACTCCCATAGGGAGCGCTGGTCGCGCACCCTATAGTCCATTGTATTGACTATGTCCATGATGTCGATTCCTTTACAACAGCCGAACAAATTCAGCTGACCCGATGAACTTCCGGGTGAAGTGCTTACTTTTCGACACAACTTTCGACTCCGATCCAAATACAAGGTTCAAGACAACTAAGTCTCCACCCGAATCACGTTTGGATGGACACTGTGGGCTACTCGACATGGATATGCCCTCGGGTACCGATGTTAGTATACCGGTCCAGCCCGACGGAAGGCCCACGACGACATAGGGTCCATGACGCCTATGACGGTTGGCTGCTATGAAGCCATATGGACACGGACTCCCAAGCGCACAAGACAAGGAAACCTCAAGACTAGAGTTTGAATACAACTTGTAACCTACTCAGATGGCACCGAGACCTAGCCTCCCAATATATAAAGGCTAGGAGGGTCCAACGAGGAGAACACGTACAATAGACCTAGATCTAGAACTCGACTCATACTTTGCACACATCCACGCGATCGAATCTGCGACCAGTAACCTCTGGTTCCGCCAGTAATCAAAGAGCGCATAAGCAGAGTAGGGTTTTCCCTCAGGGCCTGAACTGGGTAAATCTCGTGTCCCAGTTGTTTGTTAACTGTACCACGATCTCCAAAGATCCCATCTTCTCCAAAACCCAAGTCCATAACAATGGGCATTGACGAGA
Organism: Avena longiglumis; assembly: GCA_030063025.1. Taxonomy (NCBI): domain Eukaryota; kingdom Viridiplantae; phylum Streptophyta; class Magnoliopsida; order Poales; family Poaceae; genus Avena; species Avena longiglumis. Next base: position 96,685,439 of record CP125973.1, on the reverse strand, counting down.
TTAAACCTCGTCAATATGTCTGTTAGAGAAACGCCTGGGCCGCTAGCCTAAGCCATGCCTAATCATGGTGGAAACTTGCAGCATCATCATAATGACATTTATGAAGCTTTCTTCTTAAAAAAGAGAGACGCGTTGAAAAGAGAAAAGAGAGAAAGAAGCACCATATTCCCATGGTAAATAAGAAGATTGTTGAGATGCTCATTGTCTGCTTGCCTTGTCATTTTGATTATGGGATAGCTCCTGTATCATGTGCAAGGGGTACGCCATTGATGGTTCTCTATGATACACATGTACTTACTATGGCAAGAACTTACATGTGACTAAAGTTGTGTAGCATGAGGAGCGACCCTCGTATTCAAGGGACATGAGATTGCCAACTTATACTTTGTCAAGCATATACTTCATAGTTTGTTCACTTTAACCTTAATCACTTCAAGATTCTTATGATAGGGGTAATGAGACCTGAAAGCTAACAAGTACCATAATTTTTTTGGAAGCTCTTTTTGAGACTTGAAATCCCTGCTTCCCTTATGAAGGGCCTTTCTTTCACTATTATATTGAGTCTCCAACTTCAATCCTTTAGGCACCAGTTAAGAGAGCATAGTTGCCATTCTTAGTTCTATGTGCATTGTCCGAAAACTTATTGATTGATGCATATTATCAATATTACTTGTTCTTGTGCCATTTGTATCTAGTCACTCTTATGAACTTTGAAGGTGTCCTATGCATCTATTTGCTACTCCATGAGGGACAAGCCGAATGCCACTATGCCATGTTTTCTGTATGTGAAACAAACAAACGTTTTTCAATGCATTTTATTCATGATCTTTGTTTGTAACATTTCATGTTGCATGCATAGTTACTTTGTCTTACTGTTAGAACTCCATATTTCATGCTCATGTTTAGAGTTCTTTGATCCTAGCTTTCAATGCTTAAAAAATTATTCTTTTTATCACTTACCTACTCGAGGACGAGAAGAAGTTAAGCTTGGAGATGCTTGATACGTCGGCAACGTATCTATAATTTTTGATGCTCCATGCTTGTTTAGTATCTACTTTGCTTTGCTTTGTCTACACTTTGAGGTGTTTTTATATGTTTTCTGGTACTAACCTATTAACAAGATGCCACAGTGCCAGTTGCTTGTTTTCTTCTGTTTTTGATTCCAGAAAGGAAGAAAATCAATATCTCGGAATTGGACGGGACAAAAGTCAAAGTCAATATTTTACCGTGGGGAACACGAAGCCGGAATACGAGATGGAGGAGAGTCACCAGGGGACCACACCCCCTGGCCGCGCGGGTGGTCCCACCCCGCGCCTAGGGCTGCAATCGCCATGGCGGCCCCCTGCCTCGCCTCTTCGCCTATAAAGACCCCCCCGATGCCTAAACCCTAAGTACCCCATCAATATTCCATGAAACCGTCTGCAGCCGCCGCCACCATCGTCCCTAGATCGGGGTATCTTAAGCTCTTCTCGGCAGGTTTCCGGAGGGGAAATCATCCCGGAGGCCTTCTTCTTCATCATGCCAGCCTCCGGTATGAAGCGTGAGTAGTTCCACCTTGGACTACGGGTCCATGTAGTAGCTAGATGGTTGTATCTCCTCCTTTGTGCTATCATGTTTAGATCTTGTGAGCTCCGTTCATGATCAAGATCTCATCTATTTGTAATCAGGCATGTTGTGTTTGCAGGGATCCGATGGATATTGAGATTACTATGTCAGGTTTATTAATGGTCTTGTCTTATTGATTCTATCATGTCTATGTTCTTTGTGATCTTGCATGCTCTCCGTTTCTAGTAGCTATCTTAGCCGAGTAGATGCTAGTGACTCCAAGAGGGGGTATTTATGTTAGATAGTGGGTTCATGCCTCTATTTAATCTAAGGGAAGTGACAGAAATCTCTAAGGTTGTAGATGTGTTGTTGCCGCTAGGGAGAAAACAACGGTCTCTTGTTCATGGAACAAGTGGATTGTTTACCTTACACACTTTTCTTAAAGCAGTTATCTGTTGCTTGCAACATAATACTGGAGGGGGTTCAGATGATAACCTGAAGGCGGATTTCTAGTCATAGATGCAGTTGGATGGCGGTCTATGTATCTTGTTCTATTGCCCAATAAAATCTCATAGGATCATGAATGTCTAGTATTGCGTTGTTATACCTTGCTCAATCCTGTCAATTGCCCTGCTGTAATTTGTTTACCCAGCATGCCATGTTTGTTTATCTAAGGAGAACACCTCTAGTGAACTATGGATCCCGGTCCAATCTTTACCATTGATATACCTTCCAATGTTACTGTTTACTTGCTACAAACCATCATTACCTTCCACACCATACAGTTAATCCTTTGTTAAAGCAAACCGATGAGATTGACAACCTCACTGTTCATTGGGGCAAAGTCTTGAGTTTGTGTTGTGCAGGTTTCCAAGTTGCTAGCAACACCTTTGAGTCGTATCCTTCTTCCTACTGGTTCGATAACCTTGGTTTCTTACTGGGGAAAAACTTGCTGCTGTGCTCATCACACCTTGCTCTTGGGGTCTCCCAACGAGGCGTTGACAACACACCCATCATCAGATCTCCTCGGCTAGCTCGTGCCCCTCTGGCACAGGAGGCACGGGCACGTTGCCCGCGCTGAGCTTCCAGGTCGGCGGGCACCGGAAGTCCGTAGGCATCGGGTAGCCGGCATCGTGGAGCAGCCGTGCCTCCCACGGCTGCTCTGAGCGCCGACCTATTTCGTTCGTCGCCACAGGGTCGCCGGGATAGCACTCGCCATCACTGCCGCCGAACTCTTCTTATCATCACTGGGGAAGCTTGTTGGTTGGGGAATGGAGGTGATAAGGCTGTGTGCTTTGGGAGACGGCAAGAACGTCGGCATTTATAGCCGAAAGAGGAAAGGGCGGCAAAGACGGAGGGGGTCTAGCGGCGTGGGAGGGAAAAGTGGAAACGGCAGGCCGGTGGTGGCGCGCCATTACGGTGACGCATGGCCGACAGGACATGCAGTCGTTGCCCGGCGGTCCGTCGCGGGAGCCGAGGCGACGAGATGGGGATGACTCGGTTTCACACGCTGACAGGGCGAGGCCACCAACGTTGGTTTTCTTTTTGCCGATTTCGCTTCATCTGTTGTTCACAAGCGGTTCCCGACGCTCCGGGTTTAGTCTGGGAAATCCGGATGTAAAATGGATCAAATCTGACAAAAATTGATTGCCTGAGAATGTGGATGTGCGAATTTTCGTCGTGTCCAGATGAAAAAAAAAGGGCCTGAAAAGGTCCTCCTAGGAATGCTAGTGGAAATGCTCATGCTACTTTCTATTTAAGTATTTAAGTCTGAGAAAAATTGGCCTGCAGGCAGAGCAACAATATAGCACCTGTGTGATACAAGGAGAAAACACCTCTCGGCAAAGTTATTGTTTTCCCTCCTTGGTGAGTGTGCGTACGTGGTATTCTTTGTTCTCTGATCTTTTCCTTGTGTCTATAAGAGAAAGGAGTTTGAGAGGTAGAAGAGGAAGAGGAGCTGCGAGGTGCAGGCCAAACAGGCGCGATGTGAAAAAGGAGATGCAGGGAAATCGACCTGGGGTTTTACAGGCAGAAGGGAGCAATCATTCGAGGCGGAAGAATCAGAAGCGGACGCTCTACGCCGCAGCTCTATGCGTGCTATGCACGAACTCCTCCCGTGTGCAGTGCGAAGTCGAGCGAGTAATACCTAGCTGGGCTAGCTCGGCTAGGCCTTGGTAAAGTGGGCTCCGTTGGGCTGCTTTCTCGGGTTGACCCACAATCACGAAGGAGAGAATAAACACGAGGAGAGATTGACATCTGCGTACAAATGCAGTCGGCCAAAATATGCCGTGCATGTATGTTTCGTGGCATTCTCAAAACAAAACAAAAAGTATGCTGCAACATTCTTTGCTTTAAAATTCCAACTAAGGGTGGGCAAAACCTGTTTGACCGGTTTACCTGATTTGGGTCACTTTATTTTTTTTTAAACTAGATTTATTCAAAATTTAAATTAGGTTTGTGAAGGAAAATAAAGTAACACTAGTTTGAACGATTTATACGGTTTGGATGATTTCGGGTTTTTCCTAGACCTAATTCCAACCATAGAGGATGTCAGAACGACGCACACGGTAAGCGAGCCGAGGTAGCTTAATCCAGCAGTAATATGGTATAGAAAAACTTTCATATTAAATTCAGGGGAAACAATAAAATTGTCCAGACTACTGATGACCCATAAGTATAAGTGATCGTAACAGTCTTCGAACGAAGTTAAACCCAATTATTTGATTCAACACAAGGGGAGTCAAAGAATATTTATAAGCCTTAACAACTGAGTTGCCAATTCAGCTGCACCTGAAAATAGTCTTGCTCACAGTAGTTTATCAGTAGCAACAGTTCTGTAGTAGCAATAGCAAAGTAACAACAGTAGTAAGATAAAGACAGTACTAACAATTGTAGCAAACAACATGATTTAAGTGCGGTAGGCATATGGATGGATGGACGGGCATTACATGGACAAGACTATTCATGTAATATCAAGATCAAGGGCATTTGCAGATTAATAAGATAAATCATCCAAGTACTAAGTAATCATAGGCATGTGTTCCATATATAGTCATATGTGCTCGTAATGAGAACTTGCACACCATCTTTTGTCCTGTCAGCCCGTTGCAGCGGGGTCTCAAAGGAATCTACTGACAATTAAGGTACTCCTTTTAATAGAGTACCGGAGCAAAGCATTAACACTCCGTGAACACACGTGATCCTCACATCACAGTCACCCCCTCTGGTTATCCCGATTTCTGTCACTTCGGGGCCTCGGGTTCCGGGCAATAATATGTGTAAACAACTTGCATGTAAGATCACAAACAATAATATCATTTATGAATCAATAACATGTTTAGATCTAAGGTCATGGCACTCGGGCCCTAGTGACAAGCATTAAGAATAACAAGTTGCAACAATGTCAAAAAACACTAACAATAGATACTAGGCACCATGCCCTAACAATCTTATGCAATTACATGATAGATCTCATCCAATCCCTACCATCCTCATAGCCTACTACGGGGAATTACTCACTCATGGATGGGGAAATCATGGATGGTTGATGGAGAGGCATTGGTGATGACGATGGCGATGATCTCCTCCAATTCCCCGTCGCGACAGGGTGCCAGAACGGAGTTTTTGGTTCCGAATCGCGGTTTCTGGTGGTGGCGGCGCAGCGGAACTCTGTATAGAAAAACCTTGAACTCCCCAGTGTTTTTAGGTCAGAGGGCTTATGTAGGCGGAAGGAGAGGTCGAGGGGGTGCCTGATGGCGCCTGAGAGCGCTTTGTCGGGAAACCCCAAGAGCAAGGTGTGATGCAGCACAACAGCAAGTCTTCCCTCAGTAAGAAACCGAGGTTATCGAACCAGTAGGAGGAAGGAAACGTCTCAAAGGTGTTTCAAGCAACATGGAAACCTGCACAACACAAACTCAAGACTTTTCCCCAACTAACAGTAAGGTTATCAATATCACCGGTTGCTATAACAACGGATTAACTATATGGTGTAGAAGGTGATGATGGTTTGCATCAAGTAAACAGTAACAGTGGAAGATGTATCAATGGTAAAGATTGGACCGGGGTCCATAGTTCACTAGAGGTGTTCTCCTTAGATAAACAAATATGGCATGCTGGGTAAACAAATTATAGCAGGGCAATTGACAGGACTGAGAAAGGCATAACAATGCAATACTAGACATAAAGATCCTATGAGATTCGATTGGGCAATACAACAATATATATAGACCGCCATCCAACTGCATCTATGACTAGAAGTCCACCTTCATGTTATCATCCGAGCCCCCTCCAGTATTAAGTTGCAAGCAACAGACAACTGCTTTAAGCAAAGTGTGTAAGGTAAACAATCCACTTGTTCCATGAACAAGAGACCATTGTTTTCTCCCTAGTGGAAACAGCACATCTACAATCATAGAGATTTCTGTCACTTCCCTTGATTAAGTAGAGGCATGAACCCACTATCGAGCATAAATACCCCCTCTTGGAGTCACTAGCAACTACTTGGCCAAGATAGCTACTAACAACGAAGAGCATGCAAGATCACAAACAACACAAACATGATAGAATCAATAAGACAAAAGCATTAATCAATCTAACATAGTAATCTCAATATCCATCGGATCCCCGCAAACACAACATGCATGATTACAAAAGAAGAGATCTTGATCATGAACGGAGCTCACAAGATCTACACATGAAAGCACAAGGAGGAGATACAACCATCTAGCTACTACATGGACCCGTAGTCCAAGGTGGAACTACTCACGCTTCATACCGGAGGCTGGCATGATAAAGAAGAAGGCCTCCGGGATGATCTCCCCTCCGGCAGGGTGCCGGGAAGAGCTTCAGATCCCCCTCGATCTAGGGACGATAGTGGCGGCATCTGTGGCATCCCGCAAAACCACTACTAGAAAATCGCGTTGAATTTGTGCATTGCATCGTCATCATCATGCATTGGTTGCCAAAACTATTCTCGCAACACCCGTTTTGTTTTATAAAACGCCCCCTCTTGTTTCAAACATCAACATGCGGGTCGCCGTAATATTTTGTTTGCCCGATATCGGATTGCAAAAGTTTTGTTTGAAATAAATAAAATTTATATTTATTTTAGTAGGTACCGAACGCCAATCCGACCCAACGACCGCCTGATTTTAAAACGGTCCACCTAACCCGCTCAGAAATCCTAGACCTACCACTATCTACCCAACCCAAACAGCCACCTCACCCTAGCCTATCAGACCTCGCCACCTCATCTCCCCTCTCACCTCACCCAATCACCCCCTGCCACCTGCCCTCCCTCTCTCCTCTTTTCCCTCCACTCACACCACCCACCAACCCCAAACTTCCCCAGCCACACACGCATCCCACCCCTGGCCCCACGCACGCAGCCCACCCCTGGCCCCACGCACGCACTCACCCGCACCCACCGCCAACCGCCTGGCCCACCCGATCGGCCCTCCACCCCCGCGCACGCACGCGACCCTCCACCCGCTGCCTTCTTCCTTCCCAGCCTCCCCAGCCCCAACGCCTCCTCTCCTCGCCTCGCGTGCTTCCCCCTTGTCAGGCTGCTTCGCCTGCGCCCGCCACTTGCCGTCGCCGCCGCCGGGACCCGCACACACCTTCTCCAGCGCCAGCCGCGTTCCCTCCTCGACCAGCCCGCCGCGGCCGTCTGCATATTCTGTGCTCTGTGTGTTTGAGTCTTGTGGGATTTCTAGAGCCAATAGATGGATGGGTGTCTTCTTCCCAAGAGGTGCCGACCCGACCACACCCTCGACAAGAACGACAGGCCAAGTAACCAAGATCGCCACCCGACAAGGCCAATTCGTTTGGTGAGACCCGAGGACCATCGACCAAGTTCGCCCTAACGCCAAGATCGCCACACCTGAGGCCGACCCATCGACGACAAGACCATCGACAGACGCCGAAGACCGATTTCGACGCTTAAGCGCCGGCGACATCGAATCAAAGTCAAGTTTATCCGGACAAGACCGACATGAGGCCCCGACAAGATTTGCTTCATGGATTCGGGACCCATCCGAACGACAAGTACTTCCTCATGGACGCCAGTACTCCTCGAACGCGTCGGTACTCCACCGGGACATCGAGACCACGGCGACAAGATCGGCACCGACAAGTGAAGTCGAAACATCAAGCCCTTCTTCTGAACGCAAGATCTACCCGCTACGAGAACGAGAGAACGACGGAATCCGAGAACGTTCCGGACCAAGGCCCGAACTCGGACCGAGAGACCCCAACCGAACCCCAAGATCGCCGAGAACCCTAAAGTGTGACCCTTATCCGAGAACCCTATTTTAAAACATAATAACAACTTGTTGCATATTGAATTGCCATCCTTGCATGCATATCTGGTTTGGGGCCTTATGCCGATTCACCTAATAATTAAATATGGGGCCCATATGCGGGCAAATCTAGCCTTATATTGGCCTCATTTAAACTTGTGTAACGAACCGGTGCTATCTTTTGTCTTGATAAACAACATTTAAATTGCGGGGTAGCTAAATAACTTGAACCATCTAACTATTCGGCGGGACCCCGGTTCCGCTTAATCTGACCTAATTGCATCGCACCTTTGCCATGTCATACAACATACATGCATCATGCCGATCTTCTGCCGGGTATTAAATATTGCATCCGGTGTTTATTCTAGTGTTTTGCTTCATCGGATAAGGCCGTTGAGTTGATGTGAGCTTGACCCGATCTTGGTTGAACCTTCGACAATGTTTTCAAAGCAGCATCTCCTTTCTACCTATCTTACTTTTATAGTATTTACTTCCTCCTGTTGATCTATTGCTATACGTATTGCGATGCTTTAGTTTCCGTACTGTGATACACCGTGCGACCCTATATTGCCTTGGACACACCCTATTACCTGTTGTGTGGTAGATAGTTGGACTTCGCGTCGTAGTTGCTTGCTCAAGTTGATGTGTCGTCAAATGCCACAGCTTGTCGATGTATTGCCGCATGTTGTTGGAGATGATTCTAGTTTTACTTATCGTCACTTTAATTTCGTTTAACAACTAAAAATTGAAATAAGCAGGCATCGGTGGTGATAGAAAATATTTGGTTTCGACGCCCACTTGTGTCCGTAAGACCCAGTACTTGATACATGTTCCTTGATTTATCGCGCTATCCACATCCGGGAGGTATATGGGACCCCGAGCGTAGCTTGATTCGGTCTTATTTCTTGGGGCCACAAACTAGTTTGAGGTTTTATTTACGATCTGTACTTATGCCATGCTACTTTTACGTATTTAAATTGTGCAGTAGCACATGTCTTGTTAGGATCGGGACACGATTCCGGTGTATAAGCCCAGCCACACTTTCGGGTTCCCAAATGTTTCACAGTATACCCAAACCTTGAGCCTGTCTCGAGTCGGTGGCCGTTCGCGGGATCTACTTAAGGTGGCCTCAAATATTTCTGAATCCTGTGATTGTTCACGTGAAAGCCTCGTTGGGTTTTGAGTTGGTTTTCCGAGGTTGATCGAGCGTGTTGCTATTGGTGCACCGCCGGTAAAACTTTCAAAGCCGTGTCCATGGATATGGACGACTTGGAGCATGATTCGATCATAGACAAGCATAACTAAAGTTTACGCTATAAATTTGACTTATAATGACTAGTAATCAGCTTCACTATAATGGAATGGCTAATTAATACTGCCCACAAATGCTTGTTGGTTGTCGCCATACAATTGTATCGACTAGTAAGTATTGCAACTACAACGAAATGGTTGAATAAAAGTACCAACAACTCCGGGTTATGGGTTTTCTCATGCTACTGATGTCGATTAGTAATTGACGCAACTATAACGGAATGGTTAACTAAAATTGCCCACCGCTTACTTTAACGGATGATTATCTAAACGACTAGTAATTGCTGCAACAATAAGAATAAGTAAACCGCTAACCGTGTGAGTTCCTCGGTTGACTTCTCGTTTGACCTCGAGGGAAACACCAGATGGGTTTGTTTGGTGTTAGTTTGTGTTACATCCGGATAGGTCATTCTTACCCCTCCGATATCCGCCATTGTATCGAGTCTCTATAGGTTGTTTAGTGCATCTTTGCTGCCGCCACCACCATACCTATGTAGGCGAGGGCCAATTCTAGCCTCGCTGCATCGCCTCGATCGACGCTCCTTCTTTTTCCTTTGCCCTTTGTCGGCACCCTTTGTTTAAGCAGGTTACGAGATCGATGCCGTTAGCGGTGGTTGCCCTTCCGCTTGGCACGGGGTTATGGACGCCATTGGTTATTCTTCAGGGCTCTTAGCCCCATTTGCATCTTGTCCGTAGTCGGACGCTCTATCATTTTCAAGGTGATTTGGATCTTTGTCTCATATATCTGTATTCTTGACTCCTGGAGTCGCTGTTATACATATCTGTTCTGTGGGTCCTATCGAGGACTGTTGTGTAATGTTATTACTTCGTTTTCCACCCGCACGAAAGTGCCTGGTGGGCACCTTTGAATCGTTTCTATGCGGGTTTGGTGAATTTTGCCCAAACTTGCATAGGTCCGATTCTGAGGGTGTTACAGAGTGCAACTATAACGGAATGGTTAACTAAAATTGCCCACCGCTTACTTTAACAGGATGATTATCTAAACCTGACTAGTAATTGCTGCAACAATAACTGAATAAGTAAAACTGCCAACTGTGTGAGTTCCTCGGTTGACTTCCTCGTTTGACCTCGAGGGGGAAACACCAGGATGGGTTTGTTTGGTGTTAGTTTCAGGTTACATCCGGATAGGTCATTCTTACCCTCCGATATCCGCCATTGTATCGAGTCTCTATAGGTTGTTTAGTGCATCTTGCCGCCGCCATCCACCATACCTATGTAGGCGAGGACCGCCGAATTCTAGCCTCGCTGCATCGCCTCAAGATCGACGCCTTCTTTTTCCTTTGCCCTTTGTCGGCACCCCTTTTGTTTAAGCAGGTTACGAGATCGACGCCGTTAGCAGGTTGCCCTTCCGCTTGGCCCGGGTTATGGACGCCATTGGTTATTCTTCAGGGCTCTTAGCCCCATTTGCATCTTGTCCGTAGTCGGACGCTCTATCATTTTCAAGGTGATTTGGATCTTTGTCTCATATATCTGTATTCTTGACTCCTGGAGTCGCTGTTATACATATCTGTTCTGTGGGTCCCATCGAGGACTGTTGTGTAATGTTATTACTTCGTTTTCCACCCGCACGAAAGTGCCTGGTGGGCACCTTTGAATCGTTTCTATGCGGGTTTGGTGAATTTTGCCCAAACTTGCATAGGTCCGATTCTGAGGGTGTTACAGAGTGGTATCAGAGCTCAGCAGTTGCGATACCCCACAAGTCCAAATTTCAGAGGATAACCTAGCTAACTCAAGTAGAGTGTCAAAACTATTTTGCAAAATCGGTTGGATAGTTCTGAATAGGTCTGATTTTACTCCTTACCCCTCTGCTGTTCTCCTCTTACCTCTACGTGTTTTGAATCCGCTCTCTTCTCTCTCTTCGAGTCCAGGATTTCTCGTGGTTGGGTTTCCGTCGTACCTTCAGGGTTTCGCTTTCTTCCTCTTGTAACGGAGGTGCTACGATCATCAATCTGCAACCGGTCTGTTGTGCCCTTCATCCGATCTTTTGTTTTTGAGCTCCTTATCCATATGTGTTCCTTGCTGGATATCAGTGTCGTTGAAAAACATATGAGAAGGACGGGCTTTGGTGAAGTTGGGGTTAACCTTGAGCATGTGTTGTTCATGCCAATGGAACCACCGCGGAACCTAATCATTGTGTTTTTCACACGATTTCTTGTATCTTCGGTGTTTCCGATGTGACGACATCATCTACGCCGATCCGATGCGAGTCCGCATCACTCCCTTGTTTCGAACCTCGCTTGTCGAGATCTTGATCTAATCCAGAGTCGGTTGCATAATCCTATTAGCGTGCAGAGTAATGGTTTGAGTGCGGGATGGAGTAGCTACCCTACCACAGCTCTTATCATTCTCTCTTGTACGTCGAATCAGTGGACCCAGCAATTTACTCCGTCCACGGAAGTTAGGGGTGGCTATATTTGCGATACCTCTACCTTCGACCTTTTGTTCCCGGAGTGTTCTCTCGACGACCAGGAGCAACGACATTGTTGGTGGTGTCGCCGTTTTCAAGATGAAGAAGGAACCATCGTTAGTGGTGTCGCGAGGATCTACACGAAGCGAGAAGACGCAGGTCGCTGACCTTCCTTCCCGGTACCATGAGGCGGATCTCGAGGGCGAGATCCCTTGTTAGTGGTGTCAATGGCATCCCAAAACCACTACTAGAAAATCGCGTTGAATTTGTGCATTGCATCGTCATCATCATGCATTGGTTGCCAAAACTATTCTCGCAACACGCTTTGTTTTATAAACGCCTCTTGTTTCAAACATCAACATGCGGGTCGCCGTAATATTTTGTTTGCCCGATATCGGATTGCAAAAGTTTTGTTTGAAATAAATAAAATTTATATTTATTTTAGTAGGGGCAGTCGAACGGGCCAATCCGACCCGAACGACTGCCCCAGATTTTAAACGGTCCACCTAACCCGCTCAGAAATCCTAGACCTACCTTATCTACCCAACCCAAACAGCCACCTCACCTAGCCTATCGACTGCCACCTCATCTCCTCTCACCCTCACCCAATCACCCCTCACACCTGCCTCCCTCTCTCTTTTCCTCCACTCACACCACCCACCAACCCCAAACTTCCTGACCACACACGCAGCCCACCCTCGGCCCCACGCACCACTCACCCGCACTCCCAACCGCCTTGGCCCACCCGATCGGCTCCTCCACCCCACGACGCGACCCTCCACCCGGCTCGTCTTCTTCCTTCCCAGCTCTCCTGCCCCAACGCTGCTCTCCCTCTCTCGCCTCACAGCGTGCTTCCCCTGCCTCGCCGCTGCTTTCGCCATGCCTGCCTGCACGCCGCCTCCCGGACCAGCAAGACACCGCCTTCTCCCAGAATGGCGTTCCCTCCTCGACGGCAGTCCCGGCCGTCTGCGCCGTTGGCCTGTGCTCCTGTGTGTTTGAGTGCTGTGGGCTTTCTAGAGGCAATAGTTGGATGGGTGTCTTCTTCCCAAGAGGTGCCGACTCGACCACACCCTCGACAAGAACGACAACGTGGCCAAGTAACCGCCAAGATCGCCACCCCGACCCGAAGGCCGACCCTGTTGGGTGAGACCCGAGGACCATCGACCAAGTTCGCCCTAACGCCAAGATCGCCCACACGGAGGCCGACCCATCGGTACGACAAGACCATCGACAGACGAAGACCGATTCGCCGACGAAGCGCTGGCGACATCGAATCCAAGTCAAGTTTATCCGCGACAAGACCGACATGAGGCCCCGACAAGATTTGCTTCATGGATTCGGGACCCATCCGACAAGTACTTCCTCATGGACGCCAAGTACTCCTCGAGAACGCCAGTACTCCACCGGACATCGAGACCACGGCGACGACAAGATCGGCACCGACAAGTGAAGTCGAAACATCAAGCCTTCTTCCCGAACGCAAGATCTACCCCGCTACCGAGAACGAGAGAACGACCCCGGAATCCGAGAACGTTTCCCCGGACCAAGGCCGTCGAACCCTGGACCCCGAGACCGACCCCGAACCCCGGAACCCCAAGATCGTCGAGAACCCTAAAGTGTGACCCTTATCCGAGAACCCTATTTTAAAACATAATAACAACTTGTTGCATATTGAATTGCCATCCTTGCATGCATATCTGTGGTTTGGGGGCCTTATGCCGATTCACCTAATAATTAAATATGGGGCCCATATGCGGGCAAATCTAGCCTTATATTGGCCTCCTTTAAACTTGTGTAACGAACGTGCTATCTTTTGTCTTGATAAACAACATTTAAATTATGGGTAGCTAAATAACTTGAACCATCTAACTATTCGGGGACCACGGTTCCGCTTACGACCTAATTGCATCGCACTTTGCCATGTCATACAACATACATGCATCATGCCGATCTTCCACGGGTATTAAATATTGCATCCGGTGTTTATTCTAGTGTTTTGCTTCTTCGGATAAGGCCGTTGAGTTGATGTGAGCTTGACCCGATCTTGGTTGAACCTTCGACAATGTTTTCAAAGTAGCATCTCCCCTTTCTACCTATCTTACTTTTATAGTATTTACTTCCTCCTGTTGATCTATTGCTATCTCGTGTTGCGATGCTTTAGTTTCCGTGATGATACACCGCAGCCCTATATTGCCTTGGACACACCCTATTACCTGTGTGGTAGATAGTTGGACTTTGGCGTCGTAGTTGCTTGCTCAAGTGCTGATGTGTCGCGTCAAATGCCACGATTCTTGATGTATTGCCGCGTATTCTTTGTTGGAGATGATTCTAGTTTTACTTATCGTCACTTTAATTTCTGTTTAACAACTAAAATTGAAATAAGCAGAGGCATCGGTGGGTGATAGAAAATATTTGGTTTCGAACGCCACTTGTGTCCCGTAAGACCCGAGTACTTGATACATGTTCCTTGATTTATCGCTATCCACATCCGGAGGTATATGGGACCCCACGAGCGAGCTTGATTCAGGTCTTATTTCTTGGGGCCACAAACTAGTTTGAGGTTTTATTTACGATCTGCATTTATGCCATGCTACTTTTACGTATTTAAATTGTGCGAGGTAATCACTGATCTTTAGGATCGGGACACGATTCATGGTGTCGACAAGCCCAACCACACTTTCGGTTCCCGCGTTCACACCCAGATACCCAAACCTTGAGCCGCCTCGAGTCACCGCTTCGCGGGATCTACTTAAGGTGGCCCCGAAATATTTCTGAATCCTGTGATTGTTCACCGTGAAAGCCTCGTTGGGTTTTGAGTTGGTTTTTCCGAGGTTGATCGGCGTGTGTTGCTATTGGTGCACCCGCCGGTAAAACTTTCTGAAAGCCGTGTCCGCGGATATGGACGACTTGGAGCACAGTATCTCGATCATAGACAAGCATAACTAAAGTTTACTGCTATAAATTTGACTTATAATGACTAGTAATCAGCTTCACTATAATGGAATGGCTAATTAATACTGCCCACAAATGCTTGTTTGGTTGTCGCTTGCGACAATTGTATCTGACTAGTAAGTATTGCAACTACAACGAAATGGCTGAATAAAAGTACCAACAACTGCTGGGTTATGGGTTTCTCTCATGCTACCTGTATCTGATTAGTAATTGACGCAACTATAACGGAATGGTTAACTAAAATTGCCCACCGCTTACTTTAACAGGATGATTATCTAAACCTGACTAGTAATTGCTGCAACAATAACTGAATAAGTAAAACTGCCAACTGTGTGAGTTCCTCGGTTGACTTCCTCGTTTGGCCTCGAGGGGGAAACACCAGGATGGGTTTGTTTGGTGTTAGTTTCAGGTTACATCCGGATAGGTCATTCTTACCCCCTCTGATATCCGCCAGTTGTATCGAGTCTCTATAGGTTGTTTAGTGCATGCTGCCGCTGCCGCTCAGTCCACCATACCTATGTAGGCGAGGACCGCAATCCTCGCCGTGTCTTGGCCTCAAGATCGACGCTCCTTCTTTTTCCTTTGCCCTTTGTCGGCACCCCTTTTGTTTAAGCAGGTTCTGAGATCGACGCCGTTAGCAGGGTTGCCCTTCCGGCTTGGCCTGGGCAGGGTTATGGACGCCATTGGTTATTCTTCAGGGCTCTTAGCCCCATTTGCATCTTGTCCGTAGTCGGACGCTCTATCATTTTCAAGGTGATTTGGATCTTTGTCTCATATATCTGTATTCTTGACTCCTGGAGTCGCTGTTATACATATCTGTTCTGTGGGTCCCATCGAGGACTGTTGTGTAATGTTATTACTTCGTTTTCCACCCGCACGAAAGTGCTGGTAATTTTGAATCGCTTTATGCGGGTTTGGTGAATTTTGCCCAAACTTGCATAGGTCCGATTCTGAGGGTGTTACAGAGTGCAACTATAACGGAATGGTTAACTAAAATTGCCCACCGCTTACTTTAACAGGATGATTATCTAAACCTGACTAGTAATTGCTGCAACAATAACTGAATAAGTAAAACTGCCAACTGTGTGAGTTCCTCGGTTGACTTCCTCGTTTGACCTCGAGGGGGAAACACCAGGATGGGTTTGTTTGGTGTTAGTTTCAGGTTACATCCGGATAGGTCATTCTTACCCCCCCTCTGATATCCGCCAGTTGTATCGAGTCTCTATAGGTTGTTTAGTGCATGCACGCCGCCACCACCATACCTATGTAGGCGAGGACCGCGAATTCTAGCCTCGCTGTCTTCGCCTCGATCGACGCCTTCTTTTCCTTTGCCCTTTGGCACCTTTTGTTTAAGCAGGTTACGAGATCGACGCCGTTAGCGTGGTTGCCTTCGGCTTGGCACGGCAGGTTATGGACGCCATTGGTTATTCTTCGTGGCTCTTAGCCCCATTTGCATCTTGTCCGTAGTCGGACGCCTATCATTTTCAAGGTGATTTGGATCTTTGTCTCATATATCGTATTCTTGACTCGGAGTCATTGTTATATATATACGCTCGTGGGTCCCATCGAGGACCTGTTGTAATGTTATTGCGCTTTCCACCCGCTAAAGTGCTGGGGGCACCTTTGAATCGTTTCTATGCGGGTTTGGTGAATTTTGCCCAAACTTGCATAGGTCCGATCGAGGTGTTGACATCTACAGGGTTTCATAGAATATTGATGCACTTAGGGTTTAGGCATCGGGGTCTTCTTATAGGCGAGGCTGGGAGGACGAGAGGGCCCACACAGGCGTGATGGGCCTCCATAGGGCACCTGGGGGTGTGGCCACCCTGTGGCGCCCCTCCGTCTCTCTTCTGGACTCCGTGTTCTCCTTGGTGAAATATTGACTTTGGCTTTTGTCCCGTCCAATTCCGAGAATATTCATTTTCTGACTTTTTTGGAACCAAAAACAACAGAAAACAGGCAACAGGCACCGTAGCATCTTGTTAATAGGTTATTCCTAGAAAACTTATAAAAACACCTCAAAGTGTGGACAAAGCAAAGCAAAGTAGATACTAAACAAGCATGGAACATTTGGTTCCAGAAAAGTCAGAAAATGAATATTCTCGGAATTGGACGGGACAAAAGCCAAAGCCAATATTTTACCGAGGAGAACACGGAGCCAAAAGACAAGACGGAGGAGGGCCTCGAGGGGGCCACACCCCCTGGCCATGCGGCTAGGACTGGCCCACACCTGAGGGGTGCAGCCACCTCGTGCACCCCCTCGGCCTCCCTCTTTGCTATAAGAAGCCCCCGCTACCTAAACCCTAAGTACCTGATCAATCTTCCATGAAACAGTCCGTAGCCGCCACCATCGTCCCTAGATTGGGGGGATATGAAGCTCTTCCCGGCACCCTGCCGGAGGGGAGAGATCATCCCGGAGGCCTTCTTCATCACCATTCTAGCTTCCGGTATGATGCGTGAGTAGTTCCACCTTGGACTATGGGTCCATACAGTAGCTAGATGGTTGTTTCTCCTCCTTTGTGCTAGCATGTTTAGATCTTGTGAGCTCCGTTCATGATCAAGATCATCTATTTGTAATCATGCATGTTGTGTTTGCGGGGATCCGATGGATATTGAGATTACTATGTAGGTTGATTAATGATTCTATCTTTTTGATTTTATCATGTCTGTGTTGTTTGAGATCATGCATGCTCTTCGTTTCTAGTAGCTATCTTTTTTGAGATCTTGCATGCTCTCCGTTTCTAGTAGCTATGATTCTTTCAAGGCACACTAAGCAATCCCAATTGTTTGGAACAAGTCATGCTACAACAATAATCACTAAGCATGAGGTCAAAGCAACACCTAGCATGACATGCTAAAGTCTAAGTCACAGTCAAAGTAAACTCCTCTTGCACTATTTCAAGCAAGAACTTTCTACTCATTTCCAACACCAATCAACTTATTTGAAGCAACACAGCGAGAACGTTGGTCCAAACTACTTTATTCAAGCAAACTAAACAAACTAAGCAAAGCAAACAAAAACTAAGACGCTCCAAAAACAACACAACAGTGCATAAAACAATAAAAACAAAGTGTCTACAAAACCTAAGTTTTTTATTGATGAAGAAGGGATGCCTTAGGCATCCCCAAGATTTGACGCTTGTAACTTTTGGATATTTCTTGGGGTGACACCGGGGTGGCATCCCCAAGCTTGAGATTTTGTCCATTCTTCATCTCATTACATCATTCTCTCTCTACACCTGAAATTTTTCCTTCATACAAAACTTCACACAATCTTCATTAGCAACATTAGTGTATTCAAAAGATAATAGACCCTTGGGTTTACCTTTAGAACAGCAAAACTTTCACTAAAAACACAAGCTACTGTATCAATTACCTCAAAAATATCAATTTCCCAAAAAAGAATCCAAAAAAGAATCAATAAGAAGCAAATGCAAATAATGGCTGAAATCTGTCAAAATAGACCAGCAGGTAGAAACCGATTTTTTCGAAGACCTTATGTTGCTCAAATTAAAAAGTGTTGAACTAACGAAAGTTATATAACATACTTATGGATTTATTCGTAAATTTTCAACTCAATCCGACTTACACAGACTCCTCATGAATTTTTATGGTGGAGCACAAAAATCTATTTCGGGACAGCAACTCCCCAAATCTTAGTTCCCTCTCATTAGAGGTCATTCTTGGCACAAAAAGCAAACAAAAAGGATAAGGAGAGGTCATTACTGAAGTAATAACTTCCAAGACTCAAGAAAACTCTTGGGTTATCTCCAACAAGTACTTTTGTTTAACGCCTTTAAGTTAGGCACAAGAAGCAAGAAATCAAGTATTTTCAAATGAAGAAGCATTAACATCTAACCTTGCTTTCAAAGGAGGAGAAAAATGCAGCTTCTCTCTCCTCATAGGGAAGTGTTCAATACCTTTATTGAATGGCAATTAATATTTAATGGTGCCTTCTTTTATATCAATGATGGTACCAACAGTTCTAAGAAAAGGTCTTCCCAAAGTAATAGGACAAGAAGCATTGTATTCAACATCCAAAACATAGAAATCAACAGGGACATAAGCATTGTTAACCATAATGAGAACATCATTAATACTCCCCATGAGTTTCTTCTTAGCATTATCATTAAGTGGGACATCAAAATAACAATCTTCCAAAGGTGGCAAATCAAGCATTTCATAAATCTTCCTAGGCATAATAGAGACACTAGAACCAAGATCACATGAAGCTTTGAGATCAAAGTCATTCACTTGCATATCAATAATGGGTTCCCAACTATCTTCTACTTTCCTAGGATTAGAAGCTTTGTGTTTTAACTTCTCTTTCTTAATCTTAACAAGAGCATCTGTAATATGTTTGGTGAAAGCAACATGCATATCACTGGCATCAAGACTTCTAGCAAGTTTTTGTAGGAACAAAATCACTTTAGAAATATTGCAACCATAAAGATCAAAATCAAACTTAGCATCACTAGTAGTAGACTCAATAGGCTTAGGCATTGTTGGAGGAGGAATAGGGACTTCTTGTGGTTTAGTGCTGATGGTGCACACAATATTGTTTCTATCAATTTCAGCTTCCCTTTTCCCACTTAGCATGAAGTTGGGCTAACAGTCTAACATTTTCATCAATAGTAACTTGTATGGCATGAGTAGTAGAAAAGGTACTTTCCATGGTTTCAGGTTTAGCAACCATTTTATTAATCAAAGAGGACTGTGCTTCAGACAAAGAGGAAATATTTTTCTCAGCACTCAAAATTTTTGTCTGTAAACTAGGAATTTCTCTATTCAGATTCTCAAGCTGATGGCTAATATTTTTCAAGATAATAGATTGTTCTTCCATAGCTTTAGTGAATATCTTGTTTTCTCATATTGTGTAACATCCCAAAATATATTAAACTTGGATCATCAAATTCTAATCATCAAAATTAGGGTTAACAAAAACTTTTCCAATTAAAAATATAAAAGGCATTCATATGTGTGTGTATTCAAAATTTGGATTCTTTTGAATTGCCATGCTTATGTGTTTATTTGCTTGTAAAATGATTCTTAGGTGAAATAAACATCATCTAAACAATCCCCAAACTTTTCCCAAAGACAAACAAGTCAAAACAAATAAATTAAGTGAATGGTCACTTTGGCCAAATTAACTCCCATGCCTACTTTGGCTATCCCTAACTTTCAGAACTTAACAGAAACATGTATGGATCTTTGCACCCCTTCATAGTACTCATAATAAGGTACCAAGGCCCACTTTGTGATCATCCAAAAACATTTAAATGCTTAGTTTAAATGACAGTTTAAAATTGAATCTATCTCATATGGGAAGATCCTACTTTTTCAAAAACCATTCAAACAAGCTCAAATTTCAAAACCCAAGCATCCACAGAACCATCAACACATGCCTAGCACACCCACCAAAAATCTTTTCAAAATACAAAACTCAAGTTCATGCGGCCATTTCATCAAACAGGTTGCAGATCCAAATCAACAAAATCAAAAACACTATGTTGAGCAGTGTTTTGGGCCAACCTTGTTCCCTCTCTAGATGAAACTAGCCTTAATAGATCATCTAGCACCCTTGACTAACCTCTAGCACCACGGTGACCTTGCCATTGTCATCAATGGTGAGCAGGCCGAGCCTCACCATGTCACCCAGTGTGGACAACAAGTTAGGAGAAGAACTAGCCGTGCCAACCTTGTCTGGGAGGTAGCCCATGCCTCACCGCCCCTCTCGACCATCCCTAGCTCAAGAAAAGCGACCAGACCAGAACTCCGCCCACGCCCATCATGCCGACGCCAGCCGAGAAAGCGCACTGCCCCACGCAACCCGACCACCTCGAGCCCTCACCGCCCGCCAGCATGCATCCCACCGTCCCAGGAGACCGCAAGACATGTTCGTTTCACCGCCCATACCCCGTAGCCACCGCTCGCCGCGGAGTTCGCCGCCTCTGCCTCGCAGAGCATCGCACGTTCTCGACCAATTGCCACCGCCCCTACATGCGCATTTAAGCTCTAGAGCATCGCTAGGAGACCGCTCGTCGATCGTCAACCTCGTACATGCCTCTAGCCGCCCGTAGCCGTGTCGCCACCCTCGCCTGCCCATCCCTCTCGGTCTCGCCGTCGAGCCTATAAATGGAGACAACCCCCGCTCGATTTCTTCACACCATCTCACTCCCCTCACCTCACTGATCTTTCCACCCCTTAGCCAGAGCACGAGGAGCAGCAGCTCGCCGGAATTACGCCGGAGTAGGCCGCCTCTGGAGAAGAAGGGAGCCGTTGATTCCGACCACCCCCGAAGCTGCCGCGACCATCCCTTAGTTCTCCATCGTCGACTTCGTCGTTTGCCCGCCTCGTCGTCGTCACTAGAGCCCTGGTATGCCCCCTATACACCCCCACCGAGCCACTAGGGTTCGATCTCACTGGTGACCTGTTCATCGTTGATGATGACCCTCAACCGTTGATCTTACTTCTAATTCAACGCACCACATCGCCCCGTACCGCTTCGCGTGTTATGAGCTACTGACGGGTGGAACCCCCTGTCAGCTGAGCCCCGCACGGCGGAGTGACACTGGGCCGGCCCATTACCCCTTCCCACACAGCGCAACCGTTTGAATTTAGATCTTTCTATTTAATTCAAACTCAGTTCTGTACCTAGTTTCAAAAATCAACCCAGCTTGATTCAGTTAACCAAATTACATGAAACCAATTTTGTTAGAAAGGTACTCAAATTCTTAATCCAAGCCCGTTGGATTCAAATCATTTGGATCTGTAGATCAACCTTGGTAAAAATAACAAGTCAGAAGCTTTTCTGCATTCAAACATTTTTTAAATTTCAACCATAATAGCTTTTGAGTTGATTCCAACTCTCAAAAATCACATTTGGTCATACCTTTTAGAATATATAAAAACATAAGGGTTTACTTACAGAAATAATGTCCAAGTAATAAAAGAATGCCACATAGGCATTTCTAGTCACTTTATTTATTTAAAATAAAAGGTTAAATCTTATTAAATTGTGACACCACTTTAATTCACATTCCCATGGACTGAAATATGTGGCAATGACATGTGTCAACATGATACCATGTTTGGTTTGGGAGAATATTAAATCTTAAGTAGTTTTTTAATGAGTAGAAATTACTTTTCTAAAAATAAATAAATAATGCAAATGCTTTATTCTTGTAAGGTTAGTGATGATGCTAGATCATCTATAGAACACCTTTGTGTGATGGTTGAAAATAGTTAAGTATAGTTTGGTGATTGTGTACCTCGTATTTATTCATAGACGCTAGTACCGACCAAGGATACGAGGAGGAAGGAGGATACTACGAAGTAGAAGCCGAGGAGAACTTCAACCGCTGCTCTGCACAAGGCACGCCTAATACTACTAGTTGATTGAGAAAGCTAACACTTGCAAGATACCTTACTTATGCAAGCTAATACCTGCTTGTTAACATGCCAACTATATGCCTTAAGCATATGTGATCACACCCACTTGATAACCCAATCCTAGTTTTACTTTCAAGCTTCCTACTTTATTTCTTTATCAAAGCTATTTCTTAGAGTTTACTTAAGTGACATGTAGATTCTAGAAGGGTAATTGAAGGTTGCATAAAGAGCATTAAATTTGGCCTAAGCTAGATAATCTTCATGTCATCCCAAGGCATGAGATTGAACCTAGTTAAACTCCACTTGTTTACCACCCTTCATTAGTGCTTACCACCCTTGTAGATGCTAGTGCTAAGCATAAAACTTGACCAACTCTAGATGGGAATACTTGGTGGAAAATGGTTATGAAAACCTTATAATGATGAGTCATTCTACTGAGATGTTTTGACATGTGTTTCCAAACACCAGATGATTTTGGTGATGAAAATGTTGAGGCATGAGCCTTAGCCCTTTATAAAACTGATGGTTGTCTGGATGCGATACCATTCCAATTTTACTGTACAACCACAATACCCGAAATTTGGGTAGGGCTTGACTGGAAACTTATATACCTTAGTATGGGTTCCCTCACGGCCAAGGTCTGAGCTAAGGCTACCTTGTGAAGATTGTCCACCTATGCAGTACCCAAGATGACAGTTGGTCATGGTTGGGAGGCCAAACTCACAGGAGAGGTGCCTATACTAGGGCGTGTAATCGAAAGGTTACGATTGATTATCCGCATACTGAGTATGGTGAATTCAGGATTTGTTCCTGACGGATGTATCGAATATTGTGGTGAAAGTGTACAATCTCTGTAGAGTGTCAAACTATTTGAATAGCCGCGTCTGCGGTTATGGACAGTTGGAGTGGCCATAATGTTCCCCCGTCAGATGTTTTCAAAATGACTTGTGAAATGAATTGAGATTTTGACTTGACCACAATAGAGTTGTGACATGAAATACAAGTTCCCACTTAGGCATATAAGATTCAACTAGCTTCCTTGTTTTTGAACTTAGTAGAGGTAAATCTGGCTTTTTGAAAAACAACCCTAGAGCTTAGTGTCCTACTACAAAAACCCCCTTAACTTGTTAGCATTAGTTTGCGAGTACTTAAAGAGTACTCATGGCTTTGTCCCTGGCTATTCCCGTGGCCAGACTATGAGGAGGAGTACCAGGATGATGGACCGCAGGAAGGTTACGACAACTAGGATCATCTCCCATCGTCAGCATTGCCTGTGACCCCGAAGATGGAGTTTTGCCTATGCTACCTTTATTATTACATATTTCTGTTGCTTGAATTGTATTAAGAACTGGATCATGAGATCCTTATTTGTGTAATACCTTATGTATGGTTTATAATGGATGATGTACTGTGATATCCAAATCTGTTACGTCTCGCAAAAATGGTAATCCTGGGATTGCGATGTATGGCATAACAGGCATCATAAAGGAGTTTTGTTGCAGCACCCAAGGTGATGGTCATAAAGGTACCTCCAACAGCTGAATCCCATAGGTTTCTTGAAGAGAAGTTCAAACCTGCATAAAAAGTCCGGATAATCATCTAAGCAGTGAGTCCATGAGTGGGACAATTCTTAACCAAAGATTTCATTCTTTCCCAAGCTTGAGCAACATGTCCATTATCAAGTTGTTTAAATTTCATAATATCACTTCTCATAGATATAATCTTAGCAGGAGGGTAGTACTTTCCAATAAAAGCATCTTTGCACTTAATCCAAGAATCGATACTATTTCTAGGCAAGGATAGCAACCAATATTTAGCGTTTCCTCTCAAGGAGAAAGGAAACAACTTGAGCTTAATAATATATCCATCTCATCCTTATACTTTTGCATCTCATAAAGTTCAACAAAGTTATTGAGATGGGTAGCAGCATCATCAGAACTAGCACCATAAAATTGCTCTCTCATCACAAGATTTAACAAATCAGGCTTAATTTCATAAAAGGTAGCATCAGGAACAGGTGGAGCAATAGGAGTGCTAAGGAAATCATTGTTGTTTGTGCTAGTGAAGTCACACAACTTGGTGTTCTCAGCAGAGTTTATTTTGGAAAAAGTGGATCAAGCCAAAAACAGCAGCAGCATCTAGAGCAGGAACTAATTTTTTTTGGAGTTTTTGATAAGACCGACCGAGCCAAACTAAACAATTTTTTTGGAGTTTTTGATAAAAAGAGGCAAACAAAACCAATCAAAAGAAATTAGGCAAACTAAAAACAAAGTAAAGAGAAAGGTTGAGTAGGACTCCCCTTGTGAAGACGTCCTTAGCCTCCCCGGCAACGGCGCCAGAAAACTTGTTGATGGCGCCTGAGAGCGCTTCGTCGGGAAACCCCAAGAGCAAGGTGTGATTCCGCACAGCAGCAAGTCTTCCCTCAGTAAGAAACCGAGGTTATCGAACTAGTAGGAGGAAGGAAACGTCTCAAAGGTGTTGCAAGCAACATGGAAACCTGCACAACACAAACTCAAGACTTTACCCCAACTAATAGTGAGGTTGTCAATCTCACCGGTTGCTGTAACAAAGGATTAACTATATGGTGTGGAAGGTGAAAGAACGTTTCATAATCCCTAGTGTTTTGTGTGTCAGATAAAAATATCAAGGATTATTTAATGTGTGTTGAAGTGCTGCAGATATCTATCTTGAAAAGGGAAAATAAACTGTTTTGGGGGGTGGATAATCCGCCCCACCCCATTTCCAGAAGGGCGCAACCCCCAGAGAGGGGCGGAGTATTGGCCGGATTTTCTGGCTTGGCCGTATAATCCGCCCCTTAGGGTGCCGGATAATCCGCCCCCAGGATCGGCTTCAAGATTGCCAAGGCGCAACCCCCAGAGAGGGGGCGGAGTCCCCCCCAGACTTTTCGGCTCTGGGGCGGATTTTATCCCCAGGCCGGATAGTCTGCCCCTTGAGGGAGGCGGATAATCCGCCCCTCGTGGATTTTCTCCAAGACAAGACCGGCGTCGCCTTCTGTATGGGGGCGGAGTTTTGCCCGGAGTTTTCGTCCTGGGGGCGGATTCCCCCTAGGGCGCATAGTCCGCTCCCAAATTTTTTCAATGAAAAGATCTAGGCAGGGGGTATTTAAGCCAGCCATTCCCCTCCTGCCAGAACTCTTGATTCATTTGAGAAAGTCAGGATATGTTCATCATCCTTCAACCAAGAGAGCTCCACCTTCATCCACCCAAAGGCCCCGTACCTTGGGGAATCGAAGGAGGAGAACTCAATCTTCAACAACTGCAATCAAGCGCTTCATCTCTTCTCCATTCATTTGGAGAATCACCGATCTAGTATTTTTGCAAATATCTAGATCCTTCTTTGTTTATATTGATAAACCTTATTCTTGTGACAGCTTGTTGTCATTACAGGAGCCCCCAATTCAGTTGTGGGTGTGTGCCCCGGTAGAGTTGTAAAGGCACCGGTTCCCGCCTCGAAGGGTACCGATAGTGGAGAAGCTAACGAAAGTATGAGAATGAATAGATATGATGCTTTGAGCAATGAAGCTGAAGGATTTTATATATTGGATGGAGAAGACCACGGGGAGATTCAGGAATCATGGTGCCTCTCATGTTGATGATGCGTGGATCAAGCGCAAGTATGTCAGAACTACCGACCGACCGAGCACTACCGACAGACCGAGAACTACCGACCGACCGAGCACTACCGACAGACCGAGAACTACCGACCGACCGAGCACTACCGATAGACCGAGAACTACCGACCGACCGAGCACTACTAACCGACCGACCGAGCACTACCGACCGACCGAGCACTACCGACAGACCAAGAACTACCGACCGAGTACTACTGACAGACCGACCGAGCACTATCGACAGACCGAGAACTACCGACCGACCGAGAACTACCGACCGACGGAGCACTACCGACCGAGCACTACCGACAGACCGAGAACTCCGACCGACCGAGAACTACCGACCGACCGAGAACTACCACAGACCGAGAACTAGCGACCGACCGAGAACTAGCGACCGACCGAGCACTACCGACCGACCGAGAACTACCGACCGACCAAGAACTACCGACCGACCGAGCACTACTGACCGACCGAGAACTACCGACCGACCGAGAACTACCGACCGAGAACTACCGACCGACCGAGAACTACCGACCGACCGAGCACTACCGACCGACCGAGCACTAACGACAGACCGAGAACTACCGACAGACCGAGCACTACCGACCGACCGAGAACTACCGACCGACCGAGAACTACCGACCGACCGAGCACTACTGACCTACCGAGAACTACCGACCGACCGAGCACTACAGACCGACCGAGCACTAATGACCGACCGAGCACTACAGACCGACCGAGCACTAATGACCGACCGAGCACTACCGACCGACCGAGCACTACCGACCGACCGAGAACTACCGACCGACAGAGAACTACCGACCGACAGAGAACTACTGACCGACCGAGAACTACCGACCGACCGAGAACTACCGACCGACCGAGCACTACAGACCGACCGAGCACTAATGACCGACCGACCGAGTACTACCGACCGACCGAGCACTACCGACAGACCGAGAACTACCGACCGACCGAGAACTACCGACCGACCGAGTGACCGACCGAGCACTACCGACCGACCAAGCACTACCACAGACCGAGAACTACCGACCGACCGAGCACTACCGACAGACCAAGAACTACCGACAGACCGACCGAGTAGGGAAGATATAGGCGAAGGGGCGGAGCCAGGAGCCGGGAAGGTGGGCCACACCTGCCCTAGGCACGGGGCCAGGTGGGCCCGCGCCTAGGGGGTGTGGTCCCCCTGTGTCCCCTCTTCGTCCCTCCTTCTGGCTTTGTTCGTCTTCTAGGAAAATAATATGTTTCCATATTTTTCTGGTATTTTTATGATCTTCACAAAATTGCATCGAAACTCCCTCTTTTCCATCAGAATCCAGACTCCGGCGGTCCATCCTCCAAGAATCATCCAACATGCATAAACAGTGGAAAGTACATAAGCAATACCTCATAATAAGACAAACATTAATGAATAGAGGTAAATTATGATATAGAAAGGTGATGCAAATTGGGCGTATCAACTCCCCCAAGCTTAGACCTTCGCTTGGCCCAAGCGAAAACTGAGCTTAGTAAACATGTCCACAGGTTTATGGAGTGAAGTGTCGATAAAAGAATACGAACAAGAAGCATCACACTTACCATTACACAACTCATAGAAGAAAGAAACTCACCATTGTATAACTTAGCTTGCAACCAAGTACAATAGTCACAATAGAGATGCATAAAGATAAATCATAATTGGAATTGGCAAACTTTTTCTTGGTCAGAGAACACCCGTCAAATAGTTTCACAAAAAGCTTTTTGTAGAAGTTTTACAACAGGATCACTCTTTGCTCAAAAAGGTTTTTCACAAGTGAAGGCTTTCAAAATAATACTCAATAGATAAGAGTCTTGTGCAAACAAGGAAGATAGAGAACATGATTGAATAAATCACCATATAAATGCTTGAAACACAACAACTCAAATGCTTGCTACAGGTAGAGAGGAAGTAGATTTACTGACTTAAACTGGTAAATAGGAGAAAGATCCCTTTATAGAGGGTAGCAGGGATTACAAGTCATAAAGAGCTTCCAAAAGATTGTGGTACTTACTAGCTTTGAGCCCTCATTGCCCCTATCATAGGCATCTTGAGATGATCAAGGTTAAAGTGCACAAAGATGGAGTATATGCTTGACGAAATATAAGTTGGCAATCTCATGTCCCTTGAATATGAGGGCCACTCCTCATGCTACTCAACTTTGGACCCAGGTAAGTTCTTGTCATTGTAATTATTTGCGCATCATAGAGAACCGCCAACGGGGTACCCCTTGCACATGGTACATGAGCTTTCCCATAACCAAAATGACAAGGCAAGTAGATAATGAGCATCTCAGCAATCTTTTTATTTACCATGTGCATAGCTTTTTTTATTGAGGATGCTTCATAGATAGCTCATTATGGTGATGCCGCAAGTTTCCACCATGATTAAGCATGGCTTAGGCTAGCGTCCCAGGCATTTCTCTAACACAACATACAAACTCCATGGACTTACAAGTTCCCTCTTTATTTCACACCGTTGACATCCATAGACAAAAGGGCATGATATCAACTGAGTGCAAAAGTACAGGTGCAATGTTGAAAACGTTCCCCATGACAGCACAACTCTGCTAATTCCAACGTATAGATGCAAGCATATACAACTTCGATGGCACAATGGTTCAAGTCTATTAGGGGCAAGGAAATAAGGTGTGCCATCAAGTTTGTGAGAGCTTTACTAACTAGTTTTCACATAACAAAATACTTTTTTAATTTGAAAGATAGATGAAGCTTGAGAATTTGCTAGGAATAGCAAAAGCTACTAGGTAGATATGGTGGACACAAATGGCAAAGGTTTTGGTTAAAGGGTTTTGAAACATGAGAAGTATGCCTTCTCAAAACAGGTTTTTGGCTAGCAAGGCTGGGTAGCAAGCAAGAGAGTTGAAAGAAACAAGCAAACATACAAGTAATAAAGCCAAACATGCAGTCTTCCTTGAAGACACAAAAGATCTTAAATAAAGAATACTAAGCTTATGAGCCAATAACAAAACAAATGATACAAAATACCTATAAGCGTTTTCTCTTTTTTCTTTCAAATCTCAAAAAGTATTGCTACTGACCAGAGCTCGATTTGCCAAAACCAATTTATATCCACTTGATGCTCCCAAAGTGATGCCAATACCGATCAACAAGATCCATCATATAATAGAGATTGCAAACTAAAAATAAGAAGTGCAAAAAGTAAAAGATGAAATGTAACATCCCTAAAATCATGTTTTCAAAGATTGCATATCATCCATCCATGCATAATCATTTAGGGATCATTCTCAAAGTCATTTCAAGAAAACAGAAGCATTGAGTACTTATTATTTTATGTAGAAAAGCATTGATCCAATGCTACTCTCTAGTGAGAGAATATTTGTTTCAAACCAAGATTTTTTTGTTCATAAGTTGGTTTGGTTGAGTGTCAAAGCTTGGACAAAAAATTTCCAAAACAAATATGGTTTAAAACCATTTTCATATCTTTATCAAATCTTGTGCTAAGGCACTGTTTATTTTAAAATTTCAAAGGAACCAATCAAGTCTAGTAAGACAGCATGGTTTTATGCTAAAAAATATGCAGGTTTCACTTTATAAAAGTCCAGAAAGATTTGGAATTCAAACACATTTGAATTCATTTTAAAAGGTTTCCTGAAAATCGAATTAGAAAAAGAAAAAGGTTAAGAAAACAGAACTGGGCCAGGCGCTACCCATTCGGCCCAGCAACCAAAGCAGCCCACCCGGGGTTCCCCTTTTCCCTCTATTTCTCACCGCAGCAACGCACACCCACCCGCTGACAACCCGACCCCACCTTGCCCGTGCCGTTCCCCAATCAGCATACCGCTGGGTCATTACCTCGCCATGGCGGTTTAATTCGCTTAAATCCCATTACTGTGGAGTAATCCCGCCTCGCTACTTAATCTCCTCTTCACCACGGCCATTTCTCCTCACCCCACTCGCTCGCTCCGCCACCAGGCTGCTCGGATTTCACCAAACCTCCCTGCTGTCCCGACGAACTCTGACGTCTGATTCCGGTGAGTATCGAGCGCCCCTCCTCTTCTACTTGATGCTATCAAGTTCGCCGTGTCTTTGTGCTTCTCCTGATGCTTTTGTTTTGCCCGCGCATAACCCAGGTCGCCGTCCCCGACAACCTCTACAAACGGCAGAACCGCCGCCTAACTCTGGTGAACGATTTAGGTATACCAGGCCGCCCCGTGCTTTCTGCTTGACCCTATCTTGTTCGCCAGTTTGTTGTGCACACCCTGATGCCTTCGGTTTGTGTTAGGGTGGTCCACATCATCGGCAACATCGTCGATAGCAAGAACCCGACGCCGCCCGCTACTCCGACGAGCCCCAGTGACCTCCACAACACGCCCCCGTCCACGCCAGCAAGAGGTTGAGGATGAGCGCGACCTTGATAGTTTGGTAAGCTCCTCCGTTGACCCCAACCCCCTCTATAGCCGTCGGAGCAGCACTGACAGAGCGCCGCCGCCGCGCCAGCGCCGCCCATCTTTGGTCGCTTGATCAGCAACCGTTAGATCTAGATCCAACGCACGCGATAGAATCTTTTAGCGAAGGGGTATGTGCTAGATCTGGCCGTGCGATTTCATTTAGATCGTGTGGTCCACACTGGTCGATCTGGACGAACCGGTACGGGCCAATCAGAACACGACGCGTGGCCTACGTTTAGATTTAAAAACAGAATTTAGATCTATTAGTGATTTAAACTTGTAAAATTCATAACTTTTGATCCACACGTTCAAATTTTATAAATTTTATATCATTGGAATCAGGAGAAAGAATCATATCTGTTTATGCAATATTTTTAATGTTTTGCCTCTGTAAAAATGGTTATTTTTGCAGAGACATTTGTAGGCTTAATTTGAGCATGGAAATTAGTTGAAAATTGTTTTAAAGATCAAATAAAGTTTATTTGAGTATCTTGGTCTTGTTTATGTCTCAGTACTTTACCCTTGTCTTGTTTGGTGTAGAAAAATCATCACATGGCATTTACATGCATTCATTTATTTTTGTTTGTATATTTGTTATGTGATTTTGGTGCCATTATTTTATGTGTAGATTTTAGTGCTAATAGTGATTGTGGTTGTGAATATTGTTGCTACTCCTCGAACTGCCAAGGCAAGTGGTGCTTCATGCTTTTATCCCTATATTTTCACCTATGCATTAGAAATATTTTGTATAGGAATTGCATGAATATTTTGCTAAGTATCTATATGCTATGCTTGGGAAATCCTAGTAGTTGTATAATTGTTAGAATTTCCTCTAAGTTAAGATGCTTACATTTGCCATGCTTAGCATAGCTAGTAGCAACCAAGGGTGGATTATATATTCATCCTATGTGAAATGTTCTAAGTCATTTGACTTGTGTTTTTGCCTAATAAAACAACTAAGTGAATGAAACACCTGGGTGGAAAGGAAAGAATGGTTTGTGTTGAGTGGTTACACAAGGCCCATTCCTATGGTTTACCTTATGTATCTCACTTGTGGAAAGCCACCCAGGAACAAAGGGATTTGAGATGCCAAATGTTAAGAAGCTTCTAGTGCAGCCACATGGCATTATGGGCTCTGCCTGGATCATATAGGTTGCAATAACTTAGCCATTTGGACAGTTGGTGGTAGTGGGATGATAGGTTTGGAGCGCGTCCATTTGGTCTAAAGGAAGGCTTCTAAAAGGTCCTGTCTTGGTGAAAATCAAGTCTTGTGGGGAAAGTGCACAACCTCTGCAGATGGAAGAATCTAAGTACTTAGCCATGTCCCTGGTATTGGACAACTTGAGCATCAAGACATGGAAGCTATCAAGAATCTCCTCATCCCAATTTTATAAGTTAAAACTTGTGGTTGGACAAGGGTGAAGGTTCACCAATTTCTATTGGTAGTTCCTTGGGAAAGTTTTGTCAAAGAAAAACTTAGTGTTTTCAACTAATAGGTAAAACCTATTTTGAGCAAAGCAAGCCTAAGCTACACTTAAGCCAAATTCATGTAGTAACTAGATGTTAATATTCTACTAAGGTATCACTTGCCAATATTATTCCAATGTATTGACCCACTGTGGCTGTAACTTGTGATGTTGCAGGTTACTCTGATGATGATTAGGGGTTATGAGTCTACACTCAACATGCTTGCCTTTGGCACATGAAGATGAAGACTTATTTATCTTATTCTATATTTGAACTCTTGTATTAGGCATGTGGCCATGGAGTTGTAAAAGACTATGTTTGTCTCTGGAATGATATGTAATAATGACCTTTGTATCTGTGTACTTCATCTTAAACTGTGGATGCTAGCATTGATCCAGGGACTAGCATTGCAATCACAGGGATATTTACCTTTGTAAAGGTGGGATCTTACATGAAACTTCTCATTAATATTCCAATAAAGGCACTCACACCAAGGGATACATAGATAACCAACTAAGCCCTAAACCCTAACCAACTAAACCAACTAAAGGAGAGATACTTCCACATGCAAACCAAACTATAAGATAACCTCTCTACCAAAGATACGAATCCACTAAAAAGGTAAAAGATAATGGTGGTGATACCGCTGTGCTCCCCCAAGCTTGGAACAAGCCAAGGGGATGCTAAACCTGATGACAAATTACTCCTTTGTCGGTGGTGGTTTTCTCTTGTCATCATAAAACTTCCAAGGCAAAGGTTCCCCATCTAAGAAGGATGTCCTTGTCTCCACAATCCTGAAACTAGCAGCAGAGCTTATGCGATCAAATCTAGCCTCATACTCACGGTTTTGGTTCTATATGTCATAGAGTTGTGCTTGCAATTGGTGGTGGTCTGACGGAGTGAAAAGATATCTTCTCAGAGCTCAGCAACTTCTCCCTCGTTCTTGGTGATGAGTTCTGAACTTATCTTGTGAATAACATCCACTTCGCGTTCTGCCATCTTCTTGTACCTGAAAACCTCTTGCTCCAATGCTTCCATCCTGTCTTCCATATTTCCTTCTCCCTTGGGGCCTTGAACTTCTTTCATTTGTACCTTCCCATCTTTGAGAATCAACTCTCTGGGATGGATCTTTAACTCATAAATGTATGGGTTTAGGACATTCGCAGAGGAACCCTCTATGGGTGATCCAGAGGAAGACATTGCAGCTCCAAAACTGAGAATTTGCCTGACAAAAATAGAATGAAACAAAAACACAACAATAAATCCATGCAAGCACCTCGGGAAATCCCGGGGGTTATAATTACGAAGTTTCAAAGCATAAGGAAGGTTTTGACACGGAAACGAGGAGGAGTCAGAGTTCTGGGGAGTCAAACCCCCTCCAGGCGCGTCCAGGATGGGCCCGCATCTGGGGTGGGTTTGTCCACCCCGGACTCTGGTTCCTCCTCTGTTCTGTCTCGTAGTTTTCCTTATGTATTAGAAACGTCAAAAATATTAAAAAACGGGGTTTCACGAACCTTCTGTTTTCACCACTTTTACCTATTCAAATACGAACTCTACAGACTCCTTTTCTCCTTCTCCTGAAAGTTTCCTTTCCTCACAAGGCAATACACAAAATTCAATGGCAACATTAGTATAAGAAAAAACAACAAACCTTTAGATTCACACTTCAACTGAAATCTATCAAAACAAAAGCTTCTAAAAGAGGCAAATGCAAATGATAACAGAAATCTGTCAAAATAGACCAGCATGTAAATATTGATTTTTTCAAAAACCTTATGTTGCTCAAATAAAAAAGTGCAGAACTAATGAAAGTTGGGTAACAACTTGGAGAACAAGCTCAGAAAAATACAGATCAATCCGACGTACTGAGATTCCTCACGATTTTTTACGGTGCAGCACAAAAATCTGTCCCGGGACAGCCACTTTTCACAACTCCTCTACTTCACAAAAGCAGTTGAACTTGACACAAAAACCAAAACAAAAAGGATAAGGAGCGGTTATTACAGAGGTAATAACTTCCAAGACTCGACAAAACTCTTGGGTTATCTCCCAACAAGTACTTTTCTTTTATGCCTTTAAGTTAGGCCTGAGACTTTCAAAGATCCTCACAAAGGAGATATAAATCTGGAGTGAAAAAGAGCATCAAGAAGCAAATAACCGACACACCTGAGTCTAACCCACTTCCTATGCATGGGAGTAGTATGAGAAAACAAATTGTTGAAACAAAAATACACTAGCATATGAAGACAAAACAAATGCAACTTCAAAGCTTTCAGCATAAAACGGGGAAACTTAACATTATTGAGATGTATAAAACCATGTTCCTCTCTCATAATAACTTTCAGTAACACTTTGAATAAAGTTGACAATATAACTATCACCAGCAACAACTTTATCATCTGAGTAAGCATACTTACAGTCACCAAAAATAGGTCCAAGGTCATAAACTAGATCAATAGAAGCAATTTGTTCCATCCTGAAATCTTTATTAGGCAAGTTGTTTTCACAAGGAGCTTTAGAAAATTTGGAAAAGTTAAACTCATAAGAATCTCCATCAAACTTATTTAAAACTTTTTCCTTCTTACAATCAATAATATCACCATAAGTGTTCAAGAAAAGTCTACCAAAAATGATAGGGCAAGTTTTGCTAGCTGCGGAATTAAGCTCTAGAAAATCAGCAGGATATTTAATCTTACCACAAAGTACCTCCACATCTCTTACAATACCAATAGGGAAAATGGTTTCCTTATTTGCAAGGTGAATAACCACATCAATGTCCTCAATCTCGCAAGGACCAATTTCATGCATAATTTCCCTGTAAATCTAATAAGGAATAACACTAGAACTAGCACCAATATCACATAAACCATAGTATCAATGATCACCAATTTTAACAGA
This sequence comes from Avena longiglumis, assembly GCA_030063025.1. Taxonomy (NCBI): domain Eukaryota; kingdom Viridiplantae; phylum Streptophyta; class Magnoliopsida; order Poales; family Poaceae; genus Avena; species Avena longiglumis. The sequence goes on along the minus strand of CP125973.1, from coordinate 96,651,047 downwards.
AAGCATAGGAACACTAGATTTTCTAGATTTACTAGGATGAGAAATAATATTAGAAGCGTCTTCACAAAATACATTATGCTCATCCTCTATATTGCTAGTGACAAGATCTTTCACAATAGCCACCACAGGCTTAATATCAATGAGCTCATCAGGCTCCACAGTTTTATTTGTACCTTTGCTATTTGCACTAATCATCATAGAATACTCCTTTACCTTAGCTGGAAAAGGTATTTTCTCAACATAGGGTTCAGGCACAATATGATTAGTAGTACAAACTTGAGTACTTCTAACAGGAACATGACTAATAACATCTTTATAAGGTGCATGGTAATTGTTCCACTTCTTCTTGTGAATTTCTATGTAAGAGGCAAAGGCCTTAAAACAGTTGGCAATACTTTGGGAATCAAGACCAAACTCATTACTAATATGACGGAAGTCATCAGTTCCCATAAAATATTTAATGCATTCATAATCATAGTTTATACTTGACTTTCTTCCTTTGTCATTCTCCCAAGATTCAGTGTTCTCTTGAATACGGTCTAGTATATCCCATTTAGCTTCTTCCTTCATACGTGTGAATGATCCATCACAAGAAGCATCTAGTAAATCTTTATCATGAAGAGAGAGCCTAGCATAAAAGTTATTGAGAATAATATTGTTAGGGAGTTCATGAATAGGACATTTAAGCATTAGTAACTTCAATCTCCCCCAAGCTTGAGATGTACTTTCTCCATCAAAAGGCCAAAAGTTATATATAAGATTTCTATCCTTATGAATCTCACTAGGAGGATAAAATTTAGAATAAAAGAGAGATTCCATATCCTCCCATTCCATGGATTATCCATTCTTCAACAGCTTATACCATTCTTCAGCTCTCCCTTTCAAGGATATGGAGAATAAATTCTTCTTCTCCTATTCAGTTGTGATACATGCACACTTAAACAACCCGCATAATTCATGGATAAAAAGCAAGTGATCACCAGGATGGACAGTTCCATCCCCAAAATAATAATTATCCATAACACGATTAACAATACTTGTAGGTATCTTAAAAGGATCCATCTCAACAGGAGGTGGTTCATTTACTACCGTAGCAATGGTAGTAGTTTTCCCAAACAGAAAACCAACTGGGTTATTCATATTGGAAACAAAGTAACAAGCAGTGACAAAAGCAATACTCACAGTAAAAGTTTCCCTTACCAGTTCCACTCTTCAATAGCGCTTCACTCCCCGGCAACGGCGCCAGAAAATAGTCTTGATGACCCACAAGTATAGGGGGTGTATCGTAGTACTTTCGATAAATAGGAGTGTCGATCCCAACGAGGAGCAGAAGGTGGTGAACAGTGGTGTGGAGCAGGAAATCCCCGTGAATACTCAGCAAACAGATTTTTAGTGGTTTTCTGACAAGGCAACAAAACAAGGAGCAAGTAACAAAGGTAACGAAAAAATGGAGCAAGTGGCCCAATCCTTTATTAGCAAAGGACAAGCCGGTGGAAATACTTATAAGGACCAAACGTTCTCGAGGACAAATGGGAATTCTGTCAAGTGCTTTCGCTTCAAATAGCTGAGTAATCTTCTCTGGTGTTTGTAAGTGTTGTGTGGGTGAACCTGTGCTAACATACCTCCCTTCCTAGGACTAGTACATACTTGTGATTAAAACCCCTACAAACATCCGTAACTACAGGAAAGTAATTAAGATATAAATCTAACCACAACCTTAAACTCTGAGATCCTACGCTCCCTTGTGCAAAGGTGTCCTAACGGGGGTTCATGTTTCTGTCACTCCGGCAACCCCGCGATTAGTATCCAAATACACAATGCATTCCCCTAGGCCCATAAATGGTGAAGTATCATGTAGTCGACGTTCACATGACACCACTAGAAGAATATCACCACAACTTAAATACTAAACCATTGAATAATAGCTCATCATAGATTCACTACTAACAACATGACTTCTCCCATGTCCTCAAGAACTAAACAGACTACTCACGAGACATCATATGGTTCAAGATCAAAGATGATACGATAATGGATAACAATCTGAACATAAACAATAATCCAATGGTTCCACTCACAAGCATGAACCACAATAGCAGTTAACACCGGGAAAGTTTTCTCTAAGAACTAAAGCAATATCCAACACAATTGTTACAGTAGGACGGAGTGGTGATGATGGTGCTGGTGGAGATGATCGTGTGGATGATGATGATTATCTCGATGAAGCCTAGCTTGATGACGGTGTTGATGGCGACGATCTCCCCTCTCCGGGAAGGAGTATCCCCGGCAGAAATCTGTCTGCTAGAGAGATCTTTCTCTCTCGGTGTTTTCCGCACCCAGATGCGGCAGAAATCTATTTGTGGTCGCTCCCCTGGCCATAGGGTTTCGTAGGGAATATATATGTGAAGGGGCGGAGCCAGGATCCGGGCAGGTAGGTCACACCTGCTCTAGGCGCGGGGTCGAGTGGGCCCGCGCCTAGGGGGTGTGGGCCCCCTATGTCCCCTCTTCGCCCCTCCTTCTGGCTTCCTTCGTCTTCTCGGAAAATAATATGTTTCCATATTTTTCTGGTATTTTTCTGATCTTCGCAAAATTGCATCGAAACGCCCTCTTTTCCATCAGAATCCAGACTCCGGCGGTCCATCCTCCAAGAATCATCCAACATGCATAAACAGTGGAAAAGACATAAGCAATACCTCATAATAAGACAAATATCAATGAATAGAGGTAAATTATGCTATAGAAAGGTGATGCAAATTGGGCGTATCACTTTCTTCAATCCATAAATGGACCGTTGAAGTTTGCATACCTTGTTAGCATCTTTCGGATCGACAAAACCTTTGGGTTGTACCATATACAACTCTTCATCAATGTCTCCATTGAGGAACGCCGTTTTGACATCCATCTTCCATATCTCATGATAATATGCAGCAATTGCTAACAAAATCCTCACAGACTTTAGCTTCGCTATCGGTGAGAAAGTCTCATCATAGTCAACTCCTTGAATTTGTCGAAACCCTTTTGCGACAAGTCGATCTTTATAGACAATAATATTACCATCAACATCTGTTTTCTTCTTGAAAATCCATTTGTTCTCGACAGCCTTCCAGCCATCCGGTAAATCCACCAAAGTCCATACTTGGTTTTCATACATGGATCCAATCTCGGATTTCATGGATTCTTGCCATATATTGGAATCTTGTCTCATCACTGCTTCCACATATGTCGCAGGGTCGTCGGTGTTGTCCACCAACATGACACTAATAACGGGATCATACCAATCAGGAGTGGTACGAGTTCTCGTTGACATGCGAGGTTCCGTAGTAACTTCAACAGAAGTTTCATGATCAACATCATTAGCTTCCTCTCTTATTGGTGTAGGCGCCACAAGAACCACTTCCGGTGCTGCGCTACTCTCAAGTCCGAGAGAAGGTTTGACAACCTCGTCGAGTTCTAGTTTTCTTCTAGTCACTTCTTTCGAGAGAAACCCCTTCTCTAGAAAGGATCCATTCTTGGCAACGAAGATTTTGCCCTCGTATCTATGATAGAATGTATACCCAATAGTTTCCTTCGGGTATCCTATGAAGACGCATTTTTTGCTTTGGGTTCAATCTTGTCGGGCTGTAACTTCTTTACATAAGCTTCGCCACCTCAAACTTTAAGGAACGACAATTTAGGTTTCTTCCCAAACCATAATTCATACGGTGTCATTTCAACGGATTTAGATGGTGCCCTATTTAAAGTGAATGCGGTTGTTTCTAATGCATAACCCCAAAACGATAGCGGTAAATCTATAAGTGACATCATAGAACGAACCATATCTAAGAGAGTTCGATTACGACGTTCAGACACACCATAACGTTGTGGTGTTCCCGGCAGTGTCAATTGTGAAAGTATTCCGCATTTATTCAAATGCTCGCCAAACTCGTAACTTAGATATTCACCTCCACGATCAGATCGTAGAAACTTAATCTTCTTGTTATGTTGATTCTCTACTTTACTTTGAAATTCCTTAAACTTCTCGAAAGTTTCGGACTTATGTTTCATGAAATAGATATACCCATATCTACTCAAGTCATCCGTGAAGGTAAGAACATAACGATAACCACCGCGCGATGATACACTCATTGGACCACAAACATCGGTTTGTATGATTTCCAATAAGTCCGTAGCTCGCTCCATCATACCAGAAAATGGTTTCTTAGTCATTTTACCCATCAGACATGCTTCGCATCTTTCAAGTGATTCAAAATCAATTGATTCAAGAAGTCCATCTGAATGGAGTTTCTTCATACGCTTCACTCCAATGTGACCAAGATGACAGTGCCACATATAGGTCGAGTTATTGCTCAATTTCAAACGTTTAGCTTCAATGTTTTTAATATGTGTATTACTACAATCGAGATTCAACAAGAATAGACCATCTATCAAAGGTGCATGTGCATAAAACATATTACTCATATAAATCGAACAACCATTATTCTCGAACTTAAACAAGTAACCGTCTCGCAATAAACATGATCCGGATATAATGTTCATGCTCAAAGCGGGCACCAAATAATAATTATTTAAGTATAAAACTAATCCCGATGGTAGATGAAGAGGTAGCGTGCCGATCGCGATCACATCAACCTTTGATCCATTTCCAACATGCATCGTCACCTTGTTCTTCGCTAGTTTCCGTCTATTCTGCAGCACCTGTTTCGAGTTACAAATATGAGAAACCAAACCAGTATCAAATACCCAGGCACCATTACAACTACTAGTGAGATACACATCAATAACATGTATATCGGATATACCTTTCTTCTTGATGTTGCCGTTCTTCAAATCTGCTAAGTACTTAGGGCAATTCCGCTTCCAGTGACCTTACCCCTTGCAGTAAAAGCACTCAGTATCAGGCTTAGGCCCAGCCTTGGTCTTCTTCGCCAGTGTGGTAACTTTCTTACCGCCCTTCTTGAAGTTTCCTTTTTTCTTAGACTTGCCTTGCTTCTTGAATTTGGTGGTCTTATTGACCATCAAAATTTGGTGCTCTTTCTTGATCTCCACTTCTGCAGAATTGAACATGGAGAAGAGTTCTGGCAACGACTTGTCCCACTCAAAAAAATATCCCTCAAATTATTTTAGTGATCACACGAACCAAATCCACCACATCAAATCCGATCATCACGAGAGTTTATGTAGCTTCAATGGCGAACAATCAACATGTTCATCATATCTACTATATGACTCATGCCTTACCTTTCGGTGATCCGTGTTTCGAAACCATGTTTGTTCATGCTAGGCTCGCCAATATCAAACCTTAGCTTCCGCATGAGCAAATATGGTTTTCTCCCGTTGTATACACTCGAAGAATCTTACACACCCGATCATCACGTGGTGCTTCGAAACAACGAGCTTTAGCAACGGTGCTTACTAAGGATGAACACTTTATAACTTGATATTTTGTGAGAGGGATCATCTTATAATGCTACCATCGTGAACTAAGAAATACAAGATGCATAAAAGGATTAACATCACATGCAATTCATAATATGTGATATGATATGGCCTTTTCATCTTGTACTTCCGATCTTTATCTTCAAGCACGAACATGATCTCCATCATCACCGGCATTGCGTCAAGGTTAATGGTGCCGCTCCATTGTCATCCACCAGCATCAACTATTACAACTACTTTGAATAATAGACACGCGGGTCTTAACGAAATTAAAAACAACCATATGGCTCCTTCCGGTTGCCGACTTACAATAAGGAACATTGCATACATCATATATAATCACAATCATGTCCATATCACATCACAGCATACCCCTGGAAAACAAATTTAGACGCCTCTAATTTTCTTTGCATATTTTACGTGGTTTGGGGCTTTCAATAAGTGTCGTTCTAACTTACGAACAATAACCACAACGTTGATGCTTGAACTATCAAGTGTCCATTGTAAATGGAATCTATTCTATGATGGGAGAGACAGGCACCCGCAAAGCCACTTATGCAATACAAGTTGCATGTTAAGCATGGAGAAAGTCTCATGAACGATGTCATGTAAGGTTAGCCCGGGCCTCTTCATCCCATCATACCGCAAGATGCAAAGTACACAAAAAGCAATTGATAATAAAAGCACCACCACCCACAATGACCATTGTGTTCTACTCGTGCAATAGATCTACATATAGACATGGCTCTAATACCACTATAGGGGTTTGTAGCATGGAAAACAAAAAAAATTCTACCGCATGCACACAAACAAGCCAAGATCTATCTACTAGATTGTAGCAACTAGTCGATTAGAGTACTCACCCTCGAAGATTCCAAAGCGGTTAACAAGAGCAGATTCTCGTGCGTGAGGTAGTCGTACACTAGCCGATCTCAAGATCGCGTAGACAATCCTTCCGGCGATGTGTTCCGGCAGTGCTTCCGCAGTCGGTCACACGTTCGGTACTCGATGAAGACCTTCCTCTCCCTTGTTCCAGCAGGCAACGAAGGTTGTAGTTCTCCCCTCGTGATTCCGGCAGCACGACGGCGTGGTGTCGGAGGTAGAGGGAAAATCTTGCAGGGATTCGCCTAAGCCGGAGCAGGTTATGGTGCATCTAGGGTTTTCGGTGATCTAGGTTTAGAGGGCCGGAGGGGAGGTGGTGGAGTCGGCGGCGGCTAGGGCGACAACGATGAGCCGAGGACGGCTTGGGCGGCGGCGGCGTAAGGTGGGGAGGGCTGGTTGTGGTGCTTTGGGGCAGCCCCTCCCCTCTATTTATGAGAGGGAGGGCACCTTGGGAGAGGGGAGTTTGAATACTTCCCCAAACCCAAGTTGGAGAGAAGGAAGGACTCTTTCCTTCTTCCACTAGGAAACTATTGTTCCGGTTTGACTTTTCAAACCTCCCTTTTGACTTCCAATTTAGAGCTTTATTTCTCTCTCGCAAATGCCCAACAAAGTGACCAAGGACATGATCCAATCATTCCACTTAACCACGACACATTCATGATCCATTCCCCTTCCGGTCCGGTGAACCTTCTAGACCCTTCTAGAACCTCTTCGATGAAAACATCGGAATCATTCCCGAACTCCAGAATTAGACTTTCCTTATATGAATCTTATTCTCCGGACCATTCCGGATCTCCTCGTGATATCCTGGATCCCATCTGAGACTCCAAACAACATTCGGTCTCCCTACTTACATTCCATATCTACTAAACAACATCGAATCCTTAAGTGTGTCTCCCTACGGTTTGTGAATTATGCGGACATGACCGAGACACTTCTCCGATCAATAACCAATAGAGGAATCTGGAAATTCATATGGCTCCCACATATTTCTGTGATTACTTTGCGATTGAATGAACCACTTACATACGATACCAATTTCCCTTTGTCTCGCGATAGTTTACTTATCCGAGGTTTGATCGTCGCTATCTCTGCATACCTAGTTCAACCTTGTTATCGATAAGTACTCTTTTATCATTCCCGTGATATGTGATCCCTTGTGAGCCAGTCACATGCTTGCAAGCTAATTGGATGACATTCCACCGAGAGGGCCCATAGTATATCTATCCGTCATATGGATGGACAAATCCCACTCTTGATCCATGTGCCTCAACACATACTTTACGAACACTCAATGCCACCTTTATAGCCACCCAGTTACGGTGTGGTGTTTGATGTCATCAAAGTATCCTTATGGTGATGGTCATTAGCATGATCTCATGTTCGAAGGAATTAGGTTACTATGTATCATAAAGCTTATAGCAAACGAACTATTGAAATGACTTGATCTTTATGCTACGCTTATCTATAGGAGTATGTCCATCATACCATTCTCCTAATGATATGATCTTGTTGTTAATAACATCTCAATGTTCATGATCGGGAAACCACGATCATCTTATTAACCAACAAGCTAGTATTACAAAGAGGCTTTACCAAGGACTCTAATTTAGTTTACAAATCACACAAGTATTAATGTTTCCGGTTAATACTATTATAGCATAAATGTAAACATTTATCATAAACACAAAGATATAATAATAACCACTTTTATTATTGCCTCTAGGGCATATCTCCAACATTGCATTGTTATGCCTTGCTCAGTTCCTGTCAATTGCCCCGCTGTAATTTGTTTACCCTTCATGCCATGTTGTTTATCTAAGGAGAGCACCTCTAGTGAACTATGGACCCCGGTCCAATATTTACTATTGTACATCTTAAATTGTTACTTGTTTACTTGATGCAAACCACCATTACCTTCCACACCATATGTTTAATCCTTTGTTACAGCAACTGGTGAGATTGACAACCTCACTGTTAGTTGGGGCAAAGTCTTGAGTTTGTGTTGTGCAGGTCTCCGCGTTGCTTGCAACACCTGTGTGACGTTTCCTTCCTCCTACTGGTTCGATAACCTCGGTTTCTTACTGAGGGAAAACTTGATGTTGTACTTCTTCACACCTTGCTCTTGGGGTTCCCAACAGACTCCACGTCAGGCACCAAGTTCTCTGGTGCCATCAAGGAGTCATCATCAGCCCATGTTAGTTATATCCAATTCACACAAATTTGAGGAAAAACAATCGCAAAAATGTTCGAGAAAGTAGATACGTTTTGGACGTATCAACTACCAACTTCAATAAAAACAAGGCTAGTCATAGTGGGAATATCATAGCTAGTATCATGCCTGCCACGTTGGCAAAACTCTGATGTGACACACCAATTAATGAAGAAACAATAAAGTTGTCCAGACTACCAACTTCAATAAAAATAAGATAAACAAGGCGCTTGGTACCTTTTTTGTGTGTAGCAAGATTGGCCATTGGGACTGTTGGGGATATGCTATATGGGTATCCTCATAGCATGTCTCTTATCCGACTAACCCGGGTGGCCCATAGTCGGTAGCATGGCCCATGGCCTGCTGGGCGGCCCAGTTAGGTGGATCCAAAAGGGAGGCCCATGCCGGATAAAGGAAGGCCACGGTGGAGTCACCAGCGTACCCGAAGCCTTGGAGTACAAGATACACAAGACTAGTGATAGGCGGTGTAGGACTCTGTAACCTGTCCGGCTAGGACTTTTCCCTGTAACCCTAGGACCTGGCGACTATATAAGTCGGGCCTATGGGAGCCTTTAGGGCACAACCTAGTAACGTTTTTACACATACCTCGCACAGCGAACCTATCTTTGTAACTCGACGTATTGCCCTTATAGTGATTTATAGCAGGAGTAGGATTCCGCCACCGTCATGGGATCTGAACCTGGGTAAGCTGTGTTACCTCGTACCCGTCAACCGTCCGCCTTACCCCACGTCTCTAAACACGCACTGTGAGGACCCCTCCATGGCATACTTCATCAGAGCGAAGACGGAGGGATGCGCGCAACATGAAGGATGCTATCCCCATATCCTCCGACCACGGAGAAAAAGCCCGACCTCGCCGCCCATCGCCACCGCCCCGGTCCCCCCGACGTCAGGAAGACTACAAGGCTCACCATCGTACAGATATGCCCCCACCAAAGCAGTGCGGCATCGTCATCCGCGACAACGCGGCACAGACCCATCATGATGAAGAGCGCCACCAAGGACGTGAGAGCAGGTCACAGCACGACCCTCCACGTCCGATAAGCAACCGCGACAGGCGGGAGGCGTCGCAGGAGGGTAACAACAAAAAGGCTAACCCACCGCCACCTCCGCCTCCGTCGCCGCCAAGCAGTCACCATGGCGGAAGAGGCTCGCGTCGTTCACGCAGCCCATCCCCTGTTGACAACAAGAAGAAGAACCCGGAGCCGTATGATGCACGTTCGCGGATCGATAAGATCCACGAGGCCCAGGAAGGACCATACCTGGGACCATGTTGCTTTGGACCCGCAATACGGTCCGCAACTTACCCCAAAGGTTTTCGGATTGACAAGACCATCAAGCCCTATGACGGCACCGCCAAGCCTGCCACATGGTTGCAGGACTACGGCAACGCGGTGGAGATTGCCGGAGGCAACCCCAACGTCGCCGTCAAGTACCTCCCGTTAATATTGGCGGGCATGGCTGGATATCTACAACTGGCTGGATATGCAAGAAGCATTCACCAAGAACTTTGAGGGAACATACAAGCGTCCCTGCACTGTGGGCGATCTACAGCGGTGCGTGCAAGAAAAAGACGAGACATCTCGCGCCTATCTCTCCCGCTGGCTGGATATGAAGAATTTCGCGGAGTGCACACTGCACCGCCATGGCCGCCTTCATCGATGGGTTGGAAAGGGGCATGTTGCTCCGACATAAGCTGAAGCGCTTGCAGGACAATCATCAGCTTGACTTGAATCAGATGATTCAGTTAGCTAGTGAGTTCGCAGCTGCCGACGACGATGCTCGTAGCTCTTTGCCGGCAACGGCCGTTCCAACCCAACCTCGGAGGAACAACAATACAAAGCGGAAAACCGCTCCAGAAGAAAATCAATCTACCGACATGGTCGCTATGACTTTTGCAGGACGAGGAGAAGGCGGACAACATGGCCGAGGAAGGGGAGCGGGCCGCGGGCAACAACGAGGAAGTGAAACCACCTCGGAGCCGCTCCGCGTTCCCCAAACCTACGAGGAGTACCGTGATATGTCGTGCCTCGTACACCTCGACGCCAACAACAAGGCCACCCATACCAATTGACACTGCAAGTTCGTCAACGACCTCAAGGAAGACCCGGAGTCCGGCTACAAGCGAAGTCGGAAGAACAGACCGCAAGGCAAGGGCAAGGGGAAGAAGAAGGAGTAGGAGTCGAAGGATTCAAGTGACATGGACGAGGACGTTGACCCCAAGCATGCCGCCAAGAGACACGACAAGGGAAAGAACCCCTTCGCAATGAAGGCCCCAGTCTACCACACTTTCCTTGGCACCCCCACCGTCCGACAACAGAAGACCTCTCTAAGGATCCTGATGGCCACTCTCCCCCCAGTTCCCCAGTACCTGCGCTGGTCGGAGGTTCCAATAACTTGGGACAGGAAGGACCACCCAGACCTTGTGCCCACTGAGAACCAGTACGCCATGGTCATCAACCCACTGATTGACGGCATGGAGTTCACCAAGTGCATGGTGGATAGTGGAAGAAGCATCAACATCATGTACCTGGATACACCGCAGAAGATGAACTTGACGGAGGCAAACCAAAGGCGGACCAACACCATTTTCCACGGCGTAGTTCCTGGTCGGGAGGCTCGGTCCCTTGGGTGCATTACACTTCAAGTAGCCTTTGGCGATGTTAATAATTACCGCCAAGAGCGCATGACCTTTGAGGTGGTCCCCTTCAAAAGCATGTACCATGTCATATTCGGCCGCGACATATTCCACACGTTCATGGCCAAGCCATGCTTCGTCTACAACAAACTCAAGATACCCGGACCAAACGGTGTCATCACCGTATCCGGAAGCTTTACCAAGGCAAGGGACTGCGAGATCAATGAAGCAGCCGTTGCAGAAGCTGTCCTCTACAGCGAAGAATTCAAGGAGATCCAGAGCAAGGTCAATGACTCAGAGATGCCCGCGTCGAAGAAGCAGATCTCTGACTCCGCTCCTGCGTTTAAGGCCGCCATTGAAACCAAGTCAGTGGAACTCGTGGTAGGCGATGCCTCCAAGACCGTCGCCATTGGGACAAACCTGGATCCCAAATAGGAAAGCGCGCTCGTCGAGTTCCTCCGTGAGAATAGGGACATCTTCGCCTGGCAACCTGTCGACATGAACGATGTACCTAGGGAACTTGCCGAGCACATCTTAAACATAGATCCAAAATGTAAACCAGTGAAACAACCTCTACGACGCTTCGGAGATGAGAAGAGCCGCGCCATTGGCAAAGAGATATCTAGGTTACTTAAGGCTGGGTTTATCCGAGAAGTCCTTCACACCCGATGGGTGGCCAATCCTGTACTTGTCCCCAAAAAGGAAACCAATGAATTAAGAATGTGCGTTGATTACACCGGCTTGAACAAAGCATGTCCCAATGATCCGTTTGCTTTGCCTCGCATTGACCAAGTCATTGAATCGACGGCTGACTCAGAACTTTTGTGTTTTCTCGATGCATACTCAGGATACCACCAGATCAAGATGAGGAAGTCGAACCAATTGGCCACTTCGTTCACTACCCCATACAACACGTTTTGCTATGTCACGATGCCCTTTGGGCTGAAAAACGCAGGTGGTACCTACCAGCGGACAATGCAACGTTGCCTTCACGACCAAATTGGTCAGAACGTTCACGCCTATGTGGACAATATCGCGGTGATGTCGAAAAAATCAAACGACTTAATCTCCGACTTGAAAGAAACTTTTGACAATCTCCGAAAATACAACATGATGCTCAACCCTAAGAAGTGCGTCTTCAGGGTGCCAGCCGGCAAATTGTTGGGCTTCATCGTTTCCCAGCGCGGAATCGAGGTCAACCCAGAGAAAATCAAGGCCATCTTAAACATAAACCGTCCGACATGCCTAAAGGACATTCAATGACTAACAGGTTGTGTTGCAGCAGTTAGTCGGTTCGTCAGCCGACTTGGAGAGAAGGCTTTGCCGCTGTACAAGTTGCTGAAGAAGGCGGACAAATTCACGTGGACAGACGAAGCAGATGCAGCATTGAAGCAGCTCAAGGAGATTCTTTCCTCAGTGCCCATCCTTGCAGCACCCGAGCCTGGTGATCCCCTGTTAATTTACATGGCGGCAACCAACCGGGTTATCAGCATCGTCGTCGTCGTAGAGCGGAAGGAACCATGCTATGAGCACGGATTTCAACGACCAGTTTACTATGTAAGCGAGGTCTTGACGGAGTCCAAGCAGCGTTACCTGCACGACCAAAAGATAGCTTATGGGGTATTCCTCGCTTCTCGGAAGCTGAGGCATTACTTTCAGGAGCACCCAATCACAGTGGTGAGGAAGACTCCACTGTCCGACATTATCAATAACAGCAACGCTACATGAAGGGTCGTGAAGTGGGGCATTGAACTTGCCGCCTTCGAGATCACCTACAAGAGACGCGACGCTATCAAGTCACAAGCCTTGGCGGATTTTATTGCAGATTGGACGGAGATGCCAGATGCTACGCTGCCGTAACCAGAATCGGGTGATGCACTTTGACGGATCAAAGTTGCTCAACGGCTCGGGGGGCTGGTGTATTGCTACAATCACCAACAGGAGACAAGCTACACTACGTTCTGCAGATCCACTTCGGGGCTAGAAACAACATGGCGGAGTATGAAGCACTCATTCACGGACTACGTGTAGCCAAGGATATTGGCATCAAGCGCATAGTTTGCTGTGGAGATTCCGACTTGGTTTCCCAGCAGGTGGCTGGCACCTGGAATGTGCGGAACCCTATGATGGTGGCATATCGAGACGAAGTGGACGAGATAGCTAAGAGCTTCTTGGGCTACGAAGTCAAGTATGTACCTAGGGAACAAAACAAGGCGGCTGATCTGCTGTCTAAGCTTGGATCAGGGCGCAAGCGAATTCCGCCAGGAGTTTTCCTAGAGCATCTACGCACACCATCCGTGAAGGGTGCCGACATCGACAACCCGGATAGAGCTGACTCTTTCGTCAACATGGTGACAAAGATCCCTCCGGCTTGGACAAAACCGTTCATGGAGTATCTTGAACACGGAACTTTGCCCGACGACAAAGTCGAAAGACAGCAAATAGTACGACGATCAAAGGGTTATACCATAATCAATGGGCAACTCTATAAAAGGACACTACTGCTGTATACTTAAAGTGTGTTTCCCAGCTAGAAGGTATGGAAATTCTGCGCGAGATCCATCTCGGAGATTGCGGGCATCACGCCGCTCCCCGATCATTGGTCGCAAAAGCCTTCCGGCAAGGATTCTACTGGCTGACCGCGAAGGCGGATGTCGAAAAGGTGGTTAATACATGCACGGGATGCCAGTATTATGCCCGACAACCACATGTTCCTGCTGAAGAATTGCGAACAATACCAATAACTTGGCCGTTTGCAGTCTGGGGGCTAGACATGGCGGGACCGTTACAGACGGCACCGTGTGGATTTACGCATCTGCTTGTAGCAGTTGACAAATTCACCAAATGGATAGAAGCTAAACCCATTAGAAATCTTGATGGGGCAACTGCCCTCAGGTTTGTTCGGGATCTAGTGGTGAGATTTGGTCTCCCACATAGCATCATCACCGACAACGGAAGCAACTTGTCACTCGGAGAAGTGGAGTCCTATTGCTGGGACAAAGGCATCCGACTTGACCTTACATCTGTGGCACACCCACAATCCAATAGTCAGGTCGAGCGAGCAAATGGATTAATTCTACAGGGAATCAAGCCACGTCTTGAGGCACCGCTACATAGAGCAGCTGGCGCTTGGGCGGAAAAATTGCCATCTGTGCTATGGAGTTTACGTACTACAACCAACAGATCCACCGGCTACACCCCTTACTTCATGGTATATGGAGCAGAAGCCATCCTACCTTCCGACATCCTCCACGATGCACCAAGAGTTGCCGCCTACGACGAAGATGACGCTGAAGAATCCAGACGCCTAGATGTGAACCTTCTCGAGGAGGAGCGCATTTTGGCATGCCAAAGATCCGCCATCTACCAGCAGAAGCTATGCAGCTACCATAGTCACCGCGTTCGGCATCGCTCGTTTAAAGAGGGGGATTTGGTTCTCCGACTTAAGCAGAAGAAGTCGCATAAATTATCCCCGCCATGGGAAGGACTGTTCATCATCAGCAAGGCGCTGCTCAATGGGTCTTACTACCTTGTTGACAATCGTGAACTCAAGGATAGACCCAAAGAGGATCATAAGTGTAAGCGACGTGACCCGGATGATGACTACCCGGAGCTTGATCGGCCATGGAACATAGCACAGCTACGTCCTTTCTACACTTAGCATTTTTTTATCTAATTGTGTACCTCTTATATGATCAATGAAATAAAGCTCTTTGGTTCACTCATATCACTGAGTCTTCTACCTCCTTTAGTGTTCATTTTTGGATCATGTAAAACCTTTATGCACAAGTCTTGCGTTTTGCACTTGTGAAAATTCCGCCTACGGGCGTTAGCTTAAGTTTTCTGGTCTACACGTTCTTTGTCGCTTTTATGTGGATTCTGGAGTAGTGACTTTTGGCACTTATTGTCGGCGATTTTGTGCTCAGGTTTTTGATGGTGCCATTGTGCGTCATCACCTAAGCGCATGGTTCCGACCACGAGTCTTCCGACTCACGAAAAGTCAAGCATAAGAACCAGAGTAATGGATAAGCCAACACTTGCTTAAAAAATATATACATGCTGGGAATTAGTTCTTAAGTAGCAGGACATAACAATCATTGTTTTCCGCCTTAAGTTACATCACCAAGTTTTCAGGGCACACACCAAAGGTGAAACAAAGATTACAAAGTGTTTTTCATTCTTTGGGCGCAGGAGACTTGGAGGCAGCATCGTCACCAGCCGGAGAATCACCCTCAACGTCGGCGCTGTGATGAGACTCGGAGGAATCTTGGTTGACGCTGTCAATGGTGTTCCTGGGCACGAAGACGTCAACGTCCACCAACTCGGCAACTCTGGTGTCATAACCCGCGAGTGATGACAGGATGGCTTCGTGATCAATCTCCTTGCCGTCACCATCCACGTCGGGGATGCCAGAGGTCACCGTATCGATGTCGGCATCGTCGTAGTGTGCCTTCACCATTGACAGCGCCTCCTTGCGCCAGCCCGTGCACATGAAGCTTTCCAGCTCGTGACACGCTCGGGGGCTCTGCGCAGAATCGCCGAGTACTTCGTCACGGAGTCTGATGCCTTGATGTATATCTGGAGGGGCTTGGCAATATCTTTGGCTTGGGCGATGGCGGTGTTGATGTAGTTGCCGGCAAGAACCATGCATTCCTTGTCTGAAGGAGGCGAGCGGGTTAAACCCATAGGAGCTGCAAATTCCGACAAGGAGCGCATGAGTTCAATAAACTCTAAGTATCCAGACTACAGAAATACAAGGCAGAGGAAACTTACTGAAGATGCTGGCCTTGGCTTGCCAGAGGGTGTCCGCCAGGGATTCCTTCTCCTGTTGGAGGAGCTTAAATGCCTCGCTATGGCGTTGGTTTTGCTCATCAGCAGCTTGCTTCTGATCCTTTAGGATCGCAAGCTCCTCCTTCAAGCGATTGATTTCCGCGGAGGCGGAATCCTGCAGGGCCTTCATGGAATCCTCGTGCATTTTCAGCATCTCCTTCCTCTCCTCCTTAAGGATCTTGTTCTTGCTGTCCAACTGCTGGATGTGCTTGGACTGCTCGACAATGTCCTTGGCCTTGGCGACATGTTCTGCAAGTCGAACAAAACAAAGTACACAATGAGTACTCGGACATTGTGGGCACAAAAACAAGACGGAAATGCGCAAAAAGAAAACAGACTCTTGTTTTTGATGATCTGTTCCTTCAAGATGGCAGTTTTACCCTTTTCGGCTTCAAGATCTGCGCGCATCTTCTGGTACTTGTCGTTGGCCATGCCCCTCCGAGCATTCTCGTTCTATGGAAACAAGTATAAAGTTAAATCGTTGTTTGGTCTACTTGGAGCATATAGTCGGAGATTTTCCACCTAGACGCTTGGGGGCTACAGCGAGAGTTTTTAACTTAGCAATATGCTTAGCTTTTCTTTAAGCATCTAGTCGAAGCTAATTTAGTTCTCGAATAGAAGCTTGGGGGCTATAGTATAAAGTTTTTAACTCGGAATCTGCTTAGCTTTTCTTTAAGCATCTAGTCGGAACTAATTCAGTTACAACTAGAGGCTTGGGGGCTACACAATTGCAAATTATAAACATTGTGTATGCTACTCTTAAAGCATCTAGTCGGAATAGTATGTTCCATCTAAATGCTTGGGGCTCCAGTGAGAGATTTTTCTAACTTAGTCACTCTTAGAGCATATAGATACAAAACCTATGGTTTTGCGTATACATCCTCGGGGGCTACAGTGGGGTACTCATATGAAATGCAAAAGGCAAAGTAAAAACTTAAAAGTGAAATAATCTTGAGGTTTGTAGCGCTCTCGGCTAGCATCTTGCCGAAGGAAATGCTATTTCCTCGCAAGATATCCGCTTGTCGGAGTAGCTCCTCAAGACCGCACGTCGGAGATGACGGTACTCCTCCAGGAACCAGAGTTGTGTTACTCGGCGTGAGCGCCGGGTAAACTATCTTCGGAAACTCAAAAGGTTTCTAGGGAGTAGAGGCACCGCCTTCGGCAGAGGTACCAGCTCCCACCATCGCCTTGCCGCTTTCGATGGCATCCTTAGCCGGAGCTTCAGCCATTTGTAGAGAAGCGCTCTCCTGGGTCGCCTTCTCACCGACAACAGCGAGTTCGGTAGAGGCGCCAGAATCCACTTCCATGGCGGAAGGGCCTGGTGCCTCCTGGACTTGAGAGCTTGTCGGAGCAGAGGATGGTTTGACAGCAGGAGTAGCAGGGGCGATGGCGGGGGAGGAGTCGCGATGTAGCATGTCCTTGATATTTCTAGAAGCCCCCAAAGTTTTGGAGGACTTCTTGAGGCTGGTCGTGGCTTTCTTCCTGAAACGTGCAAAGTGCATAAGTACAAGAACAAGACAGATAAATAAACAATGTCGGAGAATGAGAAGCTTACACTAGGAGGGGCGCTTTGGCAAAAATCCCGGTGGCTTTTCTCTTTTCCGCCTCCAGGGCAGCGGTAGTATTCTTGGAGGCTCCACCCTCCGTCTTCTTCTTCTTGCCTCCGTCGGTAGTGTCAGAGGTGGATCTATTCCGATTTCGCGCCAACGGGACATCGTCGTCGGATACGACCGTGACTTCCTTCATCTTTGGATCGTAGATTTGGGCAGCTAGGTTGCCCTCATCTAGATCGCTAAGCTCTTAAGTGAGAAATCACCGTGTTAGATAAGATGGTATTGGCAAGACGGAAAAACTGGAGCAATGTCATACACGGAAAATAAATACCTACCTTTGGGCACTTGCCGTCTACGAACATGTCGTAGGTGATGGTGAAGCCATGCTTCTTATCCTTCACCTTAACGATGTCCTTAAGGCGGAGCTTGACGGAGTCGCTCGAGAAGTTATCCACGGAGATCCGGAGGGTATCCCTTCGATCATTGGTGTACTCGTGTATGAACTTCGCGCGGTGCTGCAGAGGTTGGATTCGCCTGATGAACCAGCACATGGCTAGGTCCAAGCCGGTCAAACCCGTCTCTACGAACCATTCGATCCGCCTTATTGCACGCTTGCGCCGAGGCTCTGAGGAAGGGAGGCATGGGATCTCCATGTGGAAACTTCAGCAGCGGCTCCATCCACGAAGTCCGGGTACGTCACTTCTCGGCCCGCCAAAGGAATGTCGGGGCCGTAGAAGTACGTTCGCTGCCAGTTCTTGCAGGACTCATGGCCGACGATGTCGGGGAACCGCGGGCCAGGACGAGTCTTGAAGCTTATGGTGCCGCAGTTCCTAAGCTCCTCCCTACTATGTCCGGCTTCACGTTTGACGGTGCAGAAGTACATGAACAAATCTAACCTAGGCCTTATCCCTAGGTAACCCTCGCAAAGTGCCGCGAAGTTGCTAAGCACTAAGATGCTATTGGGGGAGAGGTTGTGGGGTTGGACCTTGTAGTGGTTCAAGACGGAGAGAAAGAAATGGGAGATGGGCAAGGAAACGCCGCGTACCAGTTGAGCCTTGAGGTACACCTTTTCTCCGGCTTGAGGAGAAGGTGTCACATCGCTGGCCAGCGCCGCCCGGCAGGCAAGCCCCTCCGTCGCGGGGAGGTAGCCTTCGGCGACCATCTCCTGGATGTCGCGGTCGGTGATGTCCGAGCCGCGCCAGTCACCCTTGTGCGAGTCTGGTTCGTCTTACAGTGGCTCTAGCGTCGCCAGATTATGGTCGCCGCCGGTGGTTTCGATCACCGCCGATGCAGGGATGACCAGGCCCTCTGGGGGCATGACGATGGGGCTTGCCGGCTTCGCCGCGGCTTCGCTCGACGCCGCCATCGATGGGGAGGAGCTGCTGCTGGCCATGGAGTGTTGGAAGGATGCGACTGGCGCAAATGGAAGCTAGGGTTTTCGAGGTTTCTCGCGGAGAGCTCGAGGAGGCGTGCGGCTGGAGGAAGAAAACGATGACGCGAGAGAATGAGGTAAAAAGTGGCAAGTGTCCCACGGTTACTATTTATCATGCTCTGCGTCAAGAATCGTGCAGCTAATCGAACGGTTGTCGCGTAGACGACATGTTCGTGAACGTGCGCGGTAATTTCCCCACGTCTCCAACCGCCGCCATCAACGGTTCGTATCGCTCGCGCGGGAAAATCGGATATGATTGCGTTCTTTGCATGTGTGAGTTACGAGGCGTCGCTGACCTAAGCCTACGTCGTCATAGCTGACATGGTAGATGAGCCTTCGCATCGAAGATTCCGGCATGGACAGATTTAATCCGACTACGGAAGAGTACGATGGAAGATTCAGCATTTCTCCGGCTTACAAATCAAAGACGGAGAAAACCTTCCAGGTTTCTTTGGGAGGACTACAAGATATTGCTTGACGATTTGCCGACATCCGTCTAGACGGAGCATTCCATGCGAGGAGGCAAGACGGCGCCAGATCTCGGAGTTCTCCGGGGGCTACTGTTGGGGATATGCTATATGGGTATCCTCATAGCATGTCTCTTATCCGACTAACCCGGGTGGCCCATAGTCGGTAGCATGGCCTATGGCTCTTTGCCCGATTAGGTGGATCCAAAAGGGAGGCCCATGCCGGATAAAGGAAGGCTACGGTGGAGTCACCAGCGTACCTGGAGCCTTGGAGTACAAGATGTCGTGGGAATGACCACGGCAGATGCTGCAATCGGCAGCGAGTAGTAGAACATGGGGCAAGGGAGGCCAGCCATTCTAAAGTGCGAGATGAGGAGGAGACATGTGGTTTTACCAGTTCGGCCCCGCAGGGTAAAGACCTACTCCTTAGATTGTATTATGATGGAAGTACAATGGGGCGACTCGGCTAAGTGGCGAGTCGCTTGGGTGGATGATGGAACGTATCCTCTACACGCCCTCTAGGGAGGTTTATATAGACTCACCCCCTAGGGTTTACATATCTCAACCGAACCAGTTAAGGTTTTGACAATCGTTTAACCTAATCCGAATGGGCCTATCTACTCTCCTGGGCCTTCAAAGATCCGATCGCTTGAATCTCGCTGGTCTTGATCCGCCGCTCCAGAGGCCCACTCGCCAGCTTCTGGGCGGTCGGAACGCCCCGCCGGTATACCCCGGTAGGCATATCCCCATTAGTAGTCCCCGAGGCCGTCGCTGATTGGTCGCAGGTGTTCGTTGGCAGTCGGAGTATACGGGTCCAATTCGGATGCCCAGTCGAATTGGTGGTGGACTCCTGAATAAAGGAAAAACCAGTTATTCTAGTCGCAATGACAGCGGTCAATCGGGTCGCAGCTCGGCGAACGGGTCGGCGAAATGTTCAGTCACTGTTGTAGTGATCGGGTCGGCGAGTCGAATGGACGAAGATGGACCGTCAGATGCAATCAAAACTAGCCGTTGGGGTAATCCAATAGTAACTTTGGAGTAATCATCGCGTAGTAACGGCTCCCGAAATTGGCGGGCAGCAACCGCTATATAAGGGAAATGGCAGGCGATCAGGGAACCACTCCTCCGTCATTTCCTCCAATTTCGCCCATCTCCGTTTTCCTCCGCCCCGCGATCCAATCGATCCGAAAAACCTTCGACCTCCGCGAACCTTTCTGCCAATGGCCCCCTCCACCGAACCATGGGGCAGGTCCAAGTGCACCAGAGCGCTATTGGCATCCTTCGAGGAGGCCGAGATCCTGCGCGCCGGCAGGTGGCGCATCCCCGCGGCCGGAGAGGTGACTCCGGACCCACGCGAGGGAGAATTTATTTGCTTCACTAGTCACCTGGAGCGGGGGCTGGGGTTTCCCACATCTCTCTTCTTCCGCGCTCGGCTTTGTACGGATCCCGCCGGACTGGCCGACAACATTGAGCATCTCGCCATTTTCGTGGCTCATGAGTGCTACTGGCTGCAGGCCCTACTTCCTTGTGGCAAGATCTGTTCCACGGAGGATCAGTCGTGAAGAATCAGCGCCCAATGCTTGCCGCGCGGCCCGACGTTTGATTAGTCGAAGGCCTCCTTCTTCGATGCCGCCGCCAAGGCGAAAGCGAGTGGAAGAAGTCCTGGTTCTCGTCACCGAGGCGACTCGACGGCGAGGTGGCGATCCCAAGGTACTCCGCCGACCGCAATCACGCCGGCCTGTGTCGGCAAGCTCCCAAGAGACCAGCGGATGGTCGTGGACGATGCTTCAAACCATCCGCGACCAAGAAGAAGGCCTTCAAACCATCAACTTGTACAACGTTGCTCAGCGGCGACTCGTTACGGCCCGCCGCGACCATTACATGTACAGTACGGGCAAGGAGGACTCGGAAATCCTGCCTCGCCAGTGGAAACTCGAAGACTACATCCTGGCGAAGAAGATCACCTAGGCAGCATACCGGGCCAAGGTCGGGTCGCTTACACGCGAAGCATCCAGCTCCGACAGTAAGTCGCTATTTTCGCTACCATTCACAGTCGCAGTTGATGCTGTCGCGGTTATATTGATATTGTCTCGTGCCTGCTGCAGCTATTCCAAGTAGTGGAAGGATGGCTCCCACCCGCGAACGACGAAAAATCGAGCTCGTCCGTTCAGGACGGGGGCGAGTCGCCTCCTGCCAAGGGCGGCGTCAAGAGCGACGCGAGTGATGATGACGACGATGACGACGAGCCCAGGGAAGACGCCGCCCCGATGGTTCGCAAAACTTGCGGGTAACATCAGCGCGAACTCAAGGCGAGTAGAAGCCTCGAACGTCACGACGACGATGACGAGCTTCCCGAGAACACCTCGCGTCGTGATGCTACACCGTCAAAAAAGAAGAAGAAGAAGGAAGTGAAGGCTCCACCAAAGAGGAAGACGAAGCCGGCAAAACAGGCATCTCCGCCTCGTTCGGCGAGTAGTTCCGACGCCACCAGCTTGGCCAAGGATGAAGCGCCGCAGACGATAGCAGCGCCGGATACCGCTGCCGCCATGGATGAGGTACCTCTGGCCTCGCTTCCATCCCTATTCGCCCCTGTCTCTGGGTTGAGTGCTACTCCAGCCGCAACAGCTTCACCTCCCAGGATAACTCCTGCCGACGTAGTCTCGGAGGCTCCTGTCGCGGCCTCGTCGTCGAAGAGGCCTTCCGTGTCTTGGACACGTGATGTTTTGGAGATGGGCCTCAGTCGGAATCTAGGCCCCGAACTGGAGAAGCCGGCCAGTATCCCCATGGGACTGCGGTTCATACCAGTCGCTAGGTAAGTTTTGTCTTACTGCTTGTCTTTCGTTGTACTCGGACAACTTTGCTCATATAGTTATATCACAGGACTAGAGTTAAGAAGATCGGCCACCCTTCCGTGGCCAAAGTGCCACCATTCGTCGCCAAAGAGGACCCCTCACGGAAGAGGAAGGCTGACGAAGTCGCTGCCCCCACGGACAGTGCTAAGAAGGCCAAGGGCGACGACGTCGTCGGTCTCTAACGACACGACGGTCGCCCCAAGTGATCCTCCGACTATGACGGAGGTGGCCGTGAAGACCAAGGAGGGTGTTTCCTCGCCTGGAATTGCCGAGCCGACTCCCAGTGGCACTGGAGAGTCCGCCGCGACCTTCCCCCGCTTCATGGCCAAAGCGGCTACAGCGAGTGGTACAACGCCATCGAGCCACGCACCCGGGGTCGCCGAAACGGAGGTCGAGCATCGCCGCAGGCACACTCTGGCTCTTCTCGCATCTATGGACGCGCTTCAGCTCCATGGCATGTTGGGCGCAGCCATCCAGGTATGTCTAGTCCCCGAGGATCGGGCCACTGAATTTTAGTGGTCAGATTCTTTTGGCGTTTGTTTTTATTTGTAGCACCCAGTCCCCGAGTGTCCAGTCGCTGAAATTCAGCGGGTGGGTACTTAGGATTTTTGATCTCCAGTCCCCGAGTGTCCAGTTGCTGAATTTCAGCGGGTGGGCACTTAGGATTCCGTTGTTGTTAACTGTTTGATTTGTGCACAGGGCTTGCAGCGTGAATCAGCCGACCGGCTTGTTGCGAAGTGTCGCGCGGAGAAGGAACTTGTTGCTGTCCAAGAGATGAACAAGGGGCTCCAGGCGATCGCTGCCAAGGCAGAGGAGGTCCGCCAGGGCCTTGTCCCGGCGAGTGAACTGACGGCGGCTCAGTCTGCAGTGAGTTCGGCTGAGAAGCGGATCGCTAACCTTGAGCGCAAGCTTAAGGAAGCGAAGTTGGAGGCGAGTTCAGCGGATGGGCGAGCCAGAGCTGTTGTTATGGCTTCCGCTGAAGAGCGTAAGGTCTCTAACGCCCTCGTTGCTGGGCTACAAGACGACTTCTCCTCTCTTCAAAGATTCATCACGGGCCTCTGTCGTCCTTTGATTGGTAAATTTGCCTGCCTCTGCCTGTAATAGCTACATTGTGAAATCTTCATTGTAATTACTGCCGACCCCTGTCCGCAGGTCGGATTATCAACAACTCGGAGGAGGCGCGGTCGTATGACGCACGGCAGTGTGTGGCCACTTTGGTCGACTCGGCCACGTTGTCTGCGGCCTTCATTTGAGCGTATCTTCAGGATATGTCGCCCACGGAAGTGATTCCTAGCGATCTCGTCGAAGTATGGAGGTATCTGGAGAAGGCGCCGTCAGTCGTCGAGTTCATGACGCGGTCGGCATTCCGGCACAGGGCGGCAACGGCGCTTAGCCTTGGGCTTGCCCACTTCCCGGAGGACTTCGACCTTGACGACGTGACGAGTGGCTACCCCTCGTCGATGGGCTTGGTGGAGATTGCCGAGGTGCTGAAGCTGACGGACCGGGCCGCGGTATACTCCGATCGCGTCTGGGCGATGGGCGACCTCCTCCCTTATCAGGAGACGACTGTCGTGCCCAACAATCCCAAGCCGCCGCACCGGGACTTCAAGGTCGAGCAGCCCTTCCGTGCGGCGATGGCGGGTGAGTTGACGACGTACCCGTCGAACCCGTACACTCCCTTCATTCGCAACCGCAAGGGTGGCGGCGAGTCGACATCGAAGCCTGCGGAATAGAAACATTGTGCCCTGGGGTGTTAGTAGCAATTTGCCCATTAGGCACAACTTGTATTTTGTAACGACTTTGTTCTGCTGTAATTGAATTTCGCGTTATTTTGTGAATTGTCTTTCGATTTTGATTACTGGTTGGACGAGTCCCCGAGCGCGTCCGCCATTTTTATGGGGTTTACCTCGTTCGTTATGTTTGTGTGGTTTTGAACGTTTTTTCAGTTGTTTTGTTATTGAGGTCGACTCGCCCGAGCTTGGAAATCCAGTCGTAGGGCGACTCCCATGAGTGCTCTTTACTTGACCGTTTTCCCTTGCGCGAACGAGGTCGGGTAGCCGAGTCCCCGAGCGTGGTACTTGGTGGTTCTAGTCGCGGCTCTAGGGTGGGTGAGGTCTGCTCGTGTTAGAGTGAGCGCATCACTCCTGCCTGACCCGTCGGGTCAGTCGCATGGCGAGTCCTGGGCACGCTCTCATACTTGGCATTTTTCCCTAGTCGCTCGTGCTTAACTGGTTGTCAGTCCCCGAGCGTGGTACTTGTCCGTTCGAGTCACTGTGTCGAGGATGCGAAGGATCATAGTCGCTGTGAGGAGCGAAGGCAGTTGTCTTGGCTCGTTAAGCCAGTCGAGCTAGGCGACTCCAATGGGGCTCCGGGTAGGCGTTTTTCGTGGACGTTACGAGTCCTGGGGTAACCCAGTGCCCTCGTAACGCACTACTTGGCCGTGCCAGTCGCTGTACCAGAGGTTGACTTCTGCAGTTAGCTCGGCGTTGTTATTACGAGTGCGGGTGGCACAAGACACGGAGAGTAGACGCAATTTGCGGTAACCAATTATGTTTAATTTATAGCTAGTGGAGGGTACATGTGTGGAGTTCTAGGAGTAGAACTTCCGTAGGAGGTTTACATTCCACGGTCGCTTGATGTCGAGTTTCCCGTCTCCGCGGACGTCGGTGAGGTAGTAGGCGTCGTTGCCGAGTACTCGCCCGATGGCGAATGGTCCCTCCCACTGGGGAGAGCTTGTGCATGCCCTTCTTGTCCTGGATGAGGCGTAGCACCAGGTCGCCTTCCTGGAAAGTTCGAGTCCTCACTCGCCGCTGTGGTAGCGGCGGAGTCCTTGCTGGTAGATGGCAGTGCGGGAGCGAGCTAGGTCGCGTGCCTCATCGAGTTGATTGACACCATCCTGGCGTGCGAGTTCGTTTGCAGCCTCCGTGTAGTGGACAACCCTTGGCGAGTCGTGTTCTAGGTCGGTGGGCATGACTGCCTCGGCACCATATACCATGAAGAAGGGGGTGAACCCTATCGACCTGTTGACAGATGTGCGGATGCCCCAGATGACGGAGGGTAGATCCTCTACCCAGCACCCGGCAGTGCGCTCGAGTGGCACTTGGAGCCGTGGCTTCATGCCATGGAGGATGCTCTGGTTAGCTCGTTCCGCCAGGCCGTTGGACTCCGGGTGGGCGACTGAAGCAAGGTCGAGTCGGATGTGGTGTTCTTCGCAGAACTCGGCCATGGCTCCTTTGGCGAAGTTGGTGCCGTTGTCCGTGATGATGTTGTTTGGGAACCCGTAGCGATATATGAGCTCGCTTAGGAACTTGGTGGCGGTCTTCCCATCGCATTTCCAGACTGGCTTGGCCTCCACCCACTTTGTGAATTTGTCGACCGTGACCAGGAGGTGAATGAAGCCAGAGGGGGCCTTTTTGAAAGGGCCTACCATGTCCATACCCCATACGGCGAACGGCCAGGTGATGGGGATTGTCTTGAGCGTCGAGCTCGGCACGTGGGTCTGGTTGGCGTACTTCTGGCACCCGGCGCACCGCTGGACAATGTCGACAGCGTCTGCATGTGCGGTGGGCCAGTAGAAGCCGTGTCGCATAGCGTTTGCGACCAGAGAGCGGGCGCCGGCGTGGTGGACGCAGTCGCCGGAGTGGATGTCGTGGAGGCTTTTGCGTCCTTCAGCGGGTTGGATGCAGCGTTGGAACACGCCGGTCACGCTGCGCTTGTGGAGCTCGCCGTCAATGATGACGAAGGATTTGCAGCGGCGTGCTATCATCCGGGCGCCTATTTCGTCTACTAGCAAGGTGCCTCCCTCCAGGTAGGCGATGTACGGTGTAGTCCAGTCTTCTGGCTCGGCGATGAGTGCGACCAGGGCTGCCTCTGGTTGCAGCGGGACTCCGATGTCGATCTCCCTTGGGGGAGAGACGGAAGGCTTGGTGATGGTGTCGAGGAAGACACCGGCGGGTGGTGCGAGTCGAGCCGAGCCGATACGAGAGAGTGCGTCGGCCTCCTCGTTTTTCCACCTGTCGATCCACTCAACGGAATAGCCTGCGAAGTGTCCGCCCAGCTTGTCCACTGCTTGGCGGTATGCCGCCATGGTGGGGGAGATGGCGTCGCATGTGTCGGCGACTTGCCCAGCGACGAGGTCGGAGTCTCTGTAGCAGCGTAGGCGGTTGACATTCATCTCCTTGGCGGCTCGCATGCCATGGAGTAGTGCCTCGTACTTGGCCATGTTGTTGGTGCAGGGGGTGAATTCGAGGCAGAGGACGTAGCGGAGCTTGTCGCCCTTCGGGGAGGTCAGCATGATCCCTGCTCCTGCGCCGTCTGCGTTCTTGGAGCCGTCGAAGTGCAGACTCCAATAGTGGAGGTACGGCAGTTTTTCTGGCTGCTGGGCCTCTTCCCAGTCGGCGATGAAGTCCGCAAGGGCCTGCGACTTGATCGCTTTGTGCGGCTCATACTTGATGTTGTGGACGCCGATTTCGACGACCCACTTGGCGACTCGCCCAGTTGCCTCACGGTTGCTGATTATGTCCTGCAGCAGTGCTGAGGAGACGACCATGATCGGGTGCTCCTGGAAGTAGTGCGGCAGTCGCCGCTGTGCTCTAAAGACCGCGTATACTAGTTTCTGGTATTGCGGGTATCGCTGGCGTGACTCGGTGAGGACCTCGCTGATATAGTACACCGGTCGCTGCACTGGGCGCTCCTTTCCTTCCTCTGGTCGCTCAACGACCATGACGGTGCTGACGACGCGCTCGGAAGCCGCAACGTAGACCAGCATGGGTTCCTTGTCGATGGGGGCGGCGAGTAGCGGTGCTGCGAGTAGCACCTTTTTGAGGTTGCGGAGCGCGTCGTCCGCCTCCTTATCCCACTGGAAGGTGGGGTTCTTGCGCATCAGGCGGTATAGGGGCATCGCCTTTTCGCCCAATCGGGGGATGAAGCGACTGAGAGCCGCGACTCGCCCGACCAGCTATTGGACGTCGCGCAGGCACTCGGGTTTGCCGAGTCGAGCGATCATGTCGATCTTGGTGGGGTTCGCCTTGATCCCGCGCTTGGAGCAGCGTATCGATGGTTGCCCTGCTGGTACACCGAAGGTGCATTTGCCTGGGTTTAGCTTTATCTTGTACTTCCGCAGGTTGGCGAATGTTTCCGCCAGGTCGGTGAGTAGGTCGCTCTGGCGAGCGGACACTACCACGTCGTCGATGTAGACGTGGATATTGTGGCCAATTTGGCTCGCAAGGCACTCCTGCATGCACCGCTGGTAGGTTGCCCCGGCGTTCTTGAGGCCGAAGGTCATGGCGGTGTAGCAGAAGGCTCCGAATGACGTGATGAACGCCGTCTTTTATTCATCCTCAACAGCCATTTTGATCTGGTTGTACCCAGAATAGGCGTCGAGGAAACACAGCGACTCCGAGCCCGCGGTGGAATCGATTATTTGGTCGATCCGCGGGAGGACGAATTGTTCCTTCGGGCAGGCGCTGTTTCAGTTTGTGTAGTCGATACACATCCTCCAGGTCCCGCTTTTCTTCTCGTCCAGGACTGGGTTTGCCAGCCACTTGGAGTATTTGATTGGCCGGATGAAGCCTGCAGCGAGTAGACGCTGCACCTCCTCGGCGATGGCTCGGCGACGCTCTTCATTGAAGGGCCACAGCGACTGGTTGACAGGTCGCACTTTGGGGTCGGCGTTGAGTTTGTGCTCAGCCAGTTCCCTAGGGACACCAGGCATGTCAGAGGGCTTCCATGCGAAGATGTCCCTATTCTCACGGAGGAACTCGATGAGCGCGCCTTCCTCTGCTGGGCTCATGCCCGTCCCGATCGTCACCGTCTGGCTGGAGTCGCCTGGGACCAGCTCGACGGTGTGGGTATGCGTCGTTGCCTCGAAGGCTGAGGTTTTTCCGCCCTCCGAGTTAGGCTTCTTCAGTATAGTGGGGTCGTCGTTGTTGACCCCGCTCGCGTATTTGGCGAGCTCGTCGGCGTGGTTAGCCTCTGCCGTGATGACGGCGTTGGCGAGTTCGGCTCCTTTGGCCTCGCACTCGGCGGCCATGTCGGGGTCGCCGTGGATGGTGATGACGCCACGCGGTCCGGGGAGCTTCATCGTGTTGTACGCGTAGTGGGGCGCCGCCATGAACTTGGC
Organism: Avena longiglumis; assembly: GCA_030063025.1. Taxonomy (NCBI): domain Eukaryota; kingdom Viridiplantae; phylum Streptophyta; class Magnoliopsida; order Poales; family Poaceae; genus Avena; species Avena longiglumis. Next base: position 96,622,603 of record CP125973.1, on the reverse strand, counting down.
GAACGCATGGCGCCCCAGGATGCAGTGGTAGGGGCTGTCGAAGGGCACCAGTTTGAAGACGATCTGCTCGGTGCGGAAGTTTGCCGGTGTGCCGAAGGTGACTAGCAGCGTGACCTTGCCGATCGGGTACGCCTTCCCACCGGGGACGATGCCATGGGCGTGGTGTAGGGTCGACCGACCATCGATCGCTGCAAGGTGTCCAGTGCAGGATGTTGATGGAGCTTCCGCCGTCCATTAATGTCTTGGGAGCCAGTAGTCTCCACCTTGGGCTTGACTACCGGGCGACTCGGCTGGGTACTCGCGCGGCGAGTGGTCCTGGCGGCTCCAAGTGATTGGTTGCTCCGACCAGTTGAGGAACTGGGGAACGTCCACCTGGGCCACCGCGTTGATGGCGACGGCGCGGGCGATGACCTTCTTCTCGCGCTTCGTGTTGAAGCCTGTGAAGGTGTGGAGCGAGCGGCCACGCTGCCGAATTTTCCGCCGTTTGGCGGGTTGTTGTCGGGGTACTCCCGCGCTTGTCGTGCCTTCTCGGTCTCCTTGAGAGAGTGGCAGTCGGTGTTCGTGTGCGTGGCGGGCTTCCCTTCCCTGCTGTGAAACACACAAGGTTGGTTAAGGAGGGCCACGGGGTCGAACCTTGGTTTCGCCTTGTAGTTGCCGCTGTCGCGGCGTTGCCTCCCATCGCGGCGGAAGCTCTTGGGCTCGCGCTGCGTGTGCCCAGCGTTGGCGACGGAGTCGACTCGCCCATCACTGCGGCGCTTGCCGGTGAGGCGAGTGTTGCTATAGCGTAGATCGGACCGCCGTCCGTTGTCGTTGCCGCTCGTGCGGCGTTGCCCTCCCGACTCGTCGTCGGTTTCTTGGTTTGGGTCTTCCTCCGCGTATCTTTTGGCGATCTCAAGGAGGTCCGGTATGTTGTCGAGTGTGCGGTATGCTCGTTTGAGCTTGGCAACCAGGGGCTCGTAGCGGCACGAGGTCTTGAAGCAGTGGATTGCGGTGTCTGGGTGGATACCGACCGTGTTGTACGACAGTTCTTGCCATTGTTGGACCCAGCTACGGGTCGACTCATGAGGTCCCCGGACGATCGTTCCGGTCCTCGATGGTGGTGGCGCGGTATGAACCCTCGAAGTGCTCGACGAAGGCGCGCATCTCTTCCGAGTCGATCTTGTCCGGGGAGAGTGTTGATCCATCGCCGCACGCCCCTCCATCGGGGAGGTAGCGGCGTAGTAGATCGGTGTGGCCGGCGATCCCCATTTCCATGAGGTAAGTGTCCAGCCACACAGAGGGATCGTACGTGGGGTCATACGTCTCTATTTCCTTCGACGCTTTGAAGTTCGCCGGGTATCTTTCGCCTCGGATCATTGGTCCGAAGCACCGGGGCCCGAGTCGGCTGAGAGACCCCATCGGCTCACCGTCGCGGCGGTTGGTTAGTGTAAGTCGCAGGTCATCGGGCTGGCGTGCGTGCCAGCTCTGGTTGTTGATGATGTGGGTGCAGGCGTCGACGGGCTGACCGTTGGCGGTGACGAAGTTGGTCGCTGGACTGGGGTCGTTGGTGGAGAGTGCAGCGTTCGCGGATCGGTGTTGGGGCTGAAGTGGTTCGGGTGGCGGGCAGTTGAGGGTGTTTGCCGCCAATGGACGGCCGCTTGAGGCCGCTCTGCTGCCCGATGAACGCGAGTACATCCGACCCTGTGAGTCGACGCCTGCGTTTTGTTGCTCGACCGCCTTTGTGAGCAAGGCCTTGACGTACTGAATCTGTAGGGCGCCGTCACCGGTGGCCGTGATGTTGTCGGCCGCTGCTCGGCCCGCCCCGAGGTTGTCCATCGGGGTGGAGAACACAGGTAGGCTCGTCTCTCCCGTGAGGAGACCACGATCCACGGCTGGTCCTCGGGGTGCGGTGGAGGTGGGCGCCATTCGCGTCGACCAGTGGGGGCCGGCGCTTCCTCGGTGGCGCTGCTCACAGATCGCGCGCCGCCACATGGGCCGTGTCGTTTCGTCGTCGGGTTCAGCGCCTCGACGGGGTTCAGCGCTACCTTATTCGCTGGTGGTAGCGCGACAGCTCTGCGCCATCACCGCCGAGGCAAAAAATTTCGCGCCGCTTGCTCTGCGGACTACTTCCGCCAGACTTGAGTGAGTTCCTCGACCTCCGCTTCCATTGCGTTGGGAGGGATCGGGTGGAGAAGGATCCTCCGATGGGTCGCTGCATCGCCATGTAGGTCGTGGCATGGCGACCGTCCCCGCGAGATCGGGCGGAGTTTTCCGACCGAGTCGGTCGAAGATCCCAAGGATGGAGGATCCTCAAGTCTCCAACGTTGGAGACACGGGTGATGGAGCACAGGGCGGCCGCGATGATGGATCCGACGAGTGACGCCGGGGTCGCTGAGTCGGCGTCGTCGTTGAGGGCCGCGTCTTTCGTGGCTGCGGTGGTTTTGGCCACGTCGTTGTGGGCCGAGTTGTACTCGGAGGCGAGGCGGTGGATCGTGCGGACCTGGCTCTCGGAGAGCCGGTCGCGTGGCGGCGACTCGCGGATGCGAGCCGAGTCCTCCGAGATGATGACGTCGGTGAGGCCGACGAAGAGGCTGATCGTGCCGACTGGCAAGATCATGCTATGCGTGACGGGTCGCGCCGCCGGGACGTAGCTACTCGGCAAGATCTAGAGCATCTCGCTGATCGCTATCATGCGGCCGGTGGCGACCGACTCGTTGATGGGCAGATTGGATCTTGCCGCAACAATGGCTGACCGCCAGCCCCACGGCGCCATCCGTGGGAATGACCACGCAGATGCCGCAATCGCAGAGTAGTAGAACATGGGGCAAGGGCGGCCAGCCATCTGCGGTGCGAGATGAGGGCAGAGACACAGGGTTTTACCCAGGTTCGTCCCCCCGGAGGGTAAAGACCTACTCCTGCTAGATTGTATTGTGATGGAAGTACAATGGGGAAAGCTCGGCGGCTAAGCGGCGAGTCGCTTGGGTGGATGATGGAACGTATCCTCTACACGCCCTCTAGGGAGGTTTATATAGACTCACCCCCCTAGGGTTTACATATCTCAACCGAATCAGTTAAGGCTTCGTCAATCGTTTAACCTAATCCGACTGGGCCTATCTACTCTCCTAGGCCTTCAGCTTCCAGTCGCTTGAATCTACGCCAGGTCTTGATCCAGTCGCTGTAGCCCACTCGCGCCTCTGGGCGGTCGGAACGTCCTGCTGGGTATACCCCGGTAGGCATATCCCCATCACAAGATACACAAGACTAGTGATAGGTCGTGTAAGACTCTGTAACCTGTCCGGCTAGGACTTTTCCTTGTAACCCTAGGACCTGGCGACTATATAAGTCGGGCCTATGGGAGACTTTAGGGCATAACTTAGTATCGTTTTTACACATACCTCGCATAGCGAACCTATCTCTATAACTCGGCGTGTTGCCCTTATAGTGATTTATAGCAGGAGTAGGATTCCGCCACCATCGTGGGATCTGAACCTGGGAAAGCTGTGTTACCTCGTACCCGTCAACCGTCCGCCTTACCCCGCGTCTCTAAACACACACTGTGAGGACCCCTCCATGGCGTACTCGTCGGCAATACCACGACAGGGATCCAAACTACAAGATGCGCAAAGGGAGGAAGAATAACGACTCCAATAAAACTGCTCCAAACGCGGAACCGCTCCAGCAAAAAGAGATATGGGACATCGCCTGCCTCCAACTATGGTAGTCGTCGGTCCCTGCCTCCTCTGTCTGCCGCTCCAGCGACGGGACGGGGTTGGGATCCCGGGTTCCAGCCTGTAGTTAGGGTGGCCTAATGTTTTGTTCGGGCGCTGCTTTCATGGAGGAGACTGTGCCGCTTCGGAATAATTTGCCCCTGCTCTTCCACCTTCTCGGATTTGCTCTTACTAGTGGCGTCGGGGGCAGGTGGCCTCGTCTTCTCGCCGATCTTTGGATCCGGTGAGATTCGTGTCTTGTGGTCGACGGTCGGCACTCTCACAAGTATCGACCATGTCGACTACTCTAGCTGTGTTTGGTGTCTTGCGGTTGTGCGCATGGAAGACAGCATGTGGCAACATTTCTCTTCTCCGACTACGTTAGATGAAGATGACGATGTTGGGATCTGGTGACCACGGGGAAGATCCCCGGCCGACGTGCCACAAAGACTTGGACTCGTCGCTTGCGATGACCCGATTCATCGGCTCAAAAAGTATCCTGGTCTGCGACGGTGCTCTCCCAGATCTAGGTATGACGGTTGTTTGTCTATTTTTTCGATGTTGCCATGGTGATGACGGAGGACGATGGACGACGGTTCAGCGTGGCACAAGTTTCTCCAAGAGTGGAATTGTAATTTTACTTTCGGGGTTCTTTGTGCAAATTTGGTTGGAACGTATATCTGTCATGTGTGACCATATGTGCAATATTTTTAAACAGGCTGTCTAATGAAATATATGGTTATTTAAAAAAAAGGAGGAAGAATCATAATGGACATAACTTGAAAATTGGTAACAATGAGGAGGGTGCATACATGTATGGTATTTTACCTATTGTTTTGTGACTTTGTCGGTATGCATATTGGTGGATTGACACATGTTCTAATATTTATGTGCTCGTTGATATTTTTTGTTTTCTTCTTATCAGGTCACACAAAAGCTCTTGGTCTTGATGGGAAAAGGGTCGCATGCTTTTATTCGTGGTGTTGGCATGGTGCATCAGATGTGTACTTTGGGGAAGGTCGTGTATCTAAAGAATCATGTGGCTTGTGCCCTCAATAAATAATAATCTCATAAGTGGTTTCTTTTTTTTTAAAGAACATTTTAAGTTGGGTGTTTGAATCCATCAAGTAGTAATCTCTAAGTATGCATAATTTATTAGTAAAATTTATGAGTGCGGAGATCAATTCCACCTTTTCCTATCAGATTTTTATAATAAGGTTGTGCACCATATTTGTTTCCGGGCCAATCAAACCGATGTTTGGCATTCATTGTATGACGTAGCTAGGTGAGATGAATTTAATTCCGAGTTTCACTTTAATCAAAGTCTCTAAATGCAAAGTGTGTGTTCAAGCTAAGCAACCTCAAAAGCCTGTAAAGCATGTATATATAAAGTTGGCACGGCTAGATCTTATACACTCATATATATATATATATATATGTGTGTGTGTGTGTGTGTGTGTGTGTGTGTGTGTGGTATGAGTGACGTCTTGACTAAAGGTGGAAAAATACTTCATGGCAATAATTGGTGATTCTACCATATTTTGCTATGTATATTTCTCTACACCATTTTTAATTCAATAAGACAAAACTTGAAAATCAACTTAAGAAAAAGATCAATAGAGTTAGGTAAGATTGTGGTGGTGGAGAGTATTTATCTAATGAGTTTGATTGTTTTTATGCAGAATATGGCACCATTCATGAGAGGATGCCTCCCCATTCTCCCCAACAAAACGGGGTTGCTGAAAGGAACAACCATACTCTAACATGTTTGGTTAATGCCATGCTAGATACTTTGAGTTTATCCAAGGCATGGTGAGGGATATGATATTGACATCTTGTCATGTCTAAAATAAAGTTCCCATAAAACATAATGAAACTGATCCATGTGAATTATGGGAGAAGAAAATAATGACACTCTCCTATCTACGCACTTGGGGGCTGTTTAGCATAGGTGAATTTTCCAATTGTCGAAAAGCGTAAACTTGGATCAAAGACCATAGACTATGTCTTTCTCGACTATTCACATCATAGTGTTGGATTTAAATTTTTAGTGGTGAAATCTGAGATACATGACATGAAGGTCGTTACAATTATGGAGACCAATGATGTTACTTTCTTTGAGGATATTTTTCCTATGAAAGATACACCTGGTACTTATATACAAGAGTCTCCTAAAAATCCTAACCCCCCTATTCTTATAGAATGTTATAAATGAACACTTGATGAAATTCCTAAGGATAAAGGCAATGAAGTTATGATAAGGAACAAGAGACAGAGGATCGCAAATGAGTTACCATGGAAGTCACCCAATCTTGTCATCAGAGATCCCATGAGTTAGGACATGGGGAAAGAAGCCATTGGTTAACTAGAGGAGAATAATTAACTTCTACTAACCCACTCTGATGAATATGTACTACTCTCATGATCGATATGGCAAGTTGAATTTTGCTTAATATGTTCATAGACTTGTATAACCCAAGATTCTATATGATGACTGCAAGTGCACATATCGTTTGTAGCTAGTTTCGAAATAAAGATATCGATCCCACAGGGAGCAAAAGTCTGAAGTCTAATAACTCTTGAATTAAATACTAAAATAGAAATGCTAAATAAATTATAAGTAACAAGATAAAATATGACTGTTGTATAAAAAGGTGTTTTGGGGTTTTTGTATAAGAGAACAATAAGTAAAGTAAAACAAACTGAATACAGAAAGTATATGGCGTATGTAAAAGAGATTTGAAACTGCAATTGAAAAAGGCGTTCTCAGGGAGTAGCGGATACACCCCTAACATTTATAAAGGGTCTAAGGTAAAGATTATTATCATAAACATTCTCAACTATGTATGTGTGGGAGGAACTCCATATTTGGACGAATAGGCATCAACCACTTCTCACATCATCCTTATAACCACAGCAGACAGCAATCTACATCAATCGAATTACTGCACTATTAAGGGACTTGACTCCGTAGGACGTAACCCATAACATGGATAGTGTTTCGTGAGTTTCCTAGGTTCCCAAGTTGATATGTAAGGAGTGCCAACAACTTTATAGTCATTGTAAGTACTAGCACACCTCCGTATACCAACAAGTAGTTCCCTCCATCAAGTCCCCATAGGAGGCAAATATTGAGAGGTTGACTTCTCCCAACATCAAGATGAAGACAATCTAGCACATGGTCACAACGATGAATATCATAATGAACGTTATCTTATTTCAATATCATATTAGGGTTTCTCCATCTCCCCAAGAATAAATGATCTACTCAGACATGGAGGCTGTCAACATCATGACAAAAACAATAGAATCTATCATAGATGAATAGTATTTGTATAAATCCACAACGAGTATGGAAATTGCAACAAGATCTAGACAAGATGTAGATGGAACGGATGGAGATGGTGGTGATGCATCGGTTGATAATGAAGATCGATGCCTTATCAAACTAGATCTTCGTAGGGTGAATATGAATCCCCGGTGGATGAGTTCCCCCTCCAGATCCCTTCCGGAGGTGAGGTTTTGGCGATTTCCGGTCGTTCTGTATGTCGTCTCCCCTATCCAGTTACACGTGGTGAAACTATTTGAGGAAGCGGTGGCGGCGCCAACTATATGGCCAGAAAAAGTATTCCCGTTGTATAGTTGGTTGTTAAACCTTCTGCCTCCTGCGATCGCTTTAGTTTTTCATCTGATGTTATTGATATTTTCCAAATAAGAGATTTACGCTATTTTTGGACCTTTTTGCTCCAATACAACTGGTCCAAGAATTGTGTCCATCGTATCCATCATCTGTCATGATCCTGGTGAAAATAAACATAAAAGATGCACGTGAACGCCGTAAAATACCAAGATCCTACCACTACAGTGCAAAATAACAATATAAAACATGATGCAAATATGCACTCATCACTATCCTATATAGCAGTCTTGAAAGAACGCACATATGTGAACCCGACAGTTGGTCAGAGTCTATGAGATAGAGTAATGTATTGGAAGATCATGTAGAGGCCATGAGTGTGACTTATATGCTCCATGTGAGGGTAGCATTTGGCAGCCTAGTATCAGTACGATATTAGGTGAAACTCATATACATAAAACTGGTAATTAAAGATTAGTCTATTATAAATCATTAATGAGTGTAGTATAGTGTTCTTCTTAACAGTCCACAATAAAAAGGCTATTATGTAAAACAGTGATCTGGAACAAGGTGATGTGATGGGACTATATGCCTTTGTGAGAATTGTTAGAACATACTAGTGCTCCTTAGCCGCTGACCTAACTAAAATTATAAATCATGTATGACTCAGCATGCATGGCAGGATGCGGGATTATGTTTTGTCTCACAGTATTAGTTGCGAGCGAGTTGGACCTCTTTATATTGGAGGGTGTTCTATCACTCATTAAGATGTGAGAAAAAAAGTTGTTCTTGCGCACTCCTCCTCTGCCGCCTGCCTCATAAAGTTTGGTCGTGCCATGTCGTGTTGCGGTAATGAGACGTGAATATTTATGTTGTTCGGAAAAATTAATTATGTATTAACTATGACTCGTTAACGGATATGTTAATCAATCTGTCGTTTTTAGATTTTGTAGATGGGCTACTGCTCACAAGGTTGTGGTCTAGTGCCCACATCTTACCCAACCTACAATATACGCAAACGTGAAATCTAACCGTGACCAGCAACTAGATTTCATGCCTATCTATGGCACGAACGTTCCATCTCTCTGTGGAACCCTCGGTTACTCCATCCCGCCAATCATGTGCTTGGCTGTCTGGGAGAGCAGGCCTCAGAAACCTCGCCTCTATGATCCTGACCGAGAGAGGGGTGATAAGATTTTTGGGAAGCTTCTCGACACGACTACTCAAGGTTTTCTTCAACTACGTCTAGCTTTCTCTACTCCATCGCCATATTGTACGCTCCTAACAAGAAGGTTGCTGAAGCCGTCGCCACCACCGCTAATGGTGGAGCTCCTCCCCTGTCGCCGTTGTTCATAGCATTAATTGACTTGTACGTTTTGTTTAACCTTTTTGTTATTCCGTCTATTGATTACTATATATGCAGTATCCGTAAATGTGATAGGTTTTCACTTCATGTATGTTGTATGTCCAGCATTCCTATCCTAGTTAATCTTAAAAATTACACTGTCATGTGTTATAATTGAATTAAGTTAATAGAAAAATTGCAAATTATGTCAACTATAGTTATACAAAAATGCAAGTATCTGAAAATCTGATGTTAGTAAACATTTTAAAATAGATACACGTAATACGTATTCTTCATTTGCTTGCACAGAGACGTGAACCTTGGTAAATGGATGTCTCGAGTTCCATCCCGTTAATCTGAGCAATCCTCGACCACAATATCACTATGGCCCTATTTGATTCGTAGTATAGAAAAAACATAGGAATAAAAAAATAAAAGATTAGAATGTCATGTTCAATTGAATCGTGCATGCTTTTTTCATGAAGGAGTTTTTAAATAGTAGGAAAGACAAAGAAATTATAACATGAGGTTTGGGTTGATGGATTTTTTTTAAATGTAGTGCAATGCACTTCTATAGAAATTTTTTCTAGGATCTAATAGTACGAATCAAACGATGAACAAAAAGAAAAGAATAAAAATCCTACAAATTTACTACTTGCTTTATCTTAAAATAGATGTCTTAAATTTGAATGAATCTAGACACTATGTAGTATGTAGATTCATCCAAATTTTAAAAAACCTAAGACATCTATTTTAAGATAGAGGAAGTATAAGATTTCTTTAAGTAAAACAAGCCCTACAAATTCACGTGCTGTTTGAAGTGTAGTTGACGGCGTCTTGAACCCAAGATATTAAAACGCAGGGAATCGCGTGGTTGATCGACGTCTCCGGCGGCGTGGTGGACTTGCTGGTTCGAGCGAGGGAAATGAGTCGAGCGACGCATTGTTGCCGTCAGTTATCGCCGTCGAGTTGCCAATATAAATAAATACAAAATGACTATGATCTGGAGTTCTGAACGCACTGTGGCTCCTCGAATCAGGAGGTTTGCTCGGAGAATAAGAATTGCCGTTTCTGAGGGCATTTTCGCCGACGAGACCTAAGTAAACGATTTAAATAGGCCGTTCAAGAAGTTTGGATCGAGCTACCGGCGGTTTTGTGTCATGATTCGGGCTGTCCGATCAGCCACGTCCAGCAATGCGATGCGTACAAAAACGGACAGGCTAGCCTAAGAAAAAAATATCCTTTGTGTAGCTACAGCTAAGCCAATTCGTGCGTGTCTACCCGGACAGATCCATCCAGCAATCAGATTTGTATCATAAATGAGCGATCCATCTAAATTAATACAGATAGACCGTGCCGCTGGGTTTTCATGTTCAAACGGACCGATTAAGACATGCTCGGATATTTGGTAGACCCGGTTGAGATGGGCTCAAATCTTGCTCCTACTGATCCGCCACCATAGGAAACCAAAGCAGACTATTTTGCGCCGAATCCCTGGGAACGCAGCGTGTACAGTAATCGCAGAAGATCTTGCATGCGCCCCGGTTGGACAGAGACAAGCTCAGGCGGTGTGGGTGCATGCGCCGTCGCGGAAGAAGAGTAGCCCAGCCGCTGGTTTAGACTAGGCCAGTCGTGGGTCCTGCCTCTTAAAGCCAGAGAGATCAACGTCCTGTCTTGTCGAGTGGTATATTCTTTGTATTTATCCACAGTAAAACAGTACGTAAGCCTTATCCCCGCAGCCTGCCTGATATATCTGTATTGTCACCCTTGGCTTCCTTTTAGTAGCTGCTCCCGCTCGAGAAGAGACCAGCCAGCTTTCTGCACCTCGTTTAAGGCCTTCCACAGCGTGGTGGTTGTCCAAAGTCTGAAAATTTTGCCACGGCACCAGGGATATCCCGAGAAAATTTCTAGGCTCCGGTCTCGCAGTGTTTGTGAAAGCGGTCGATGCCTAAAAAAAAAAAGTGGGCCCCATATTAGCTTAGAAAACTTGACCGACCCCTGTTCCTCGCCTTCCTGGTTGCAAGAACAGAGAAAATCCCCTTTCTCCTCACAACAAATCCGTCTAATTCCCCTGCTCTTCTTCCCGATTCGCAAGATTAGAGAGAACCATCTTTCTCCTCACAGCAAATTCGTCTAATTCCCCATCTTTTCTTCCCGATTCCGTATAGATCAGAGAGGAAATACGGCGGACGGAGGAAGAGACCTGGAAATCTCGAGGCGGCGCGCGCAGCTTGGGTCGGCGGTTGGCGGCACGGTACCGCAGGCTGGGCAGCGGGGCAAGGCATCACGGGCTGGGCACGAGGCTGCGGGGTCTCCTGGATTTCTCACCGTCTACAACCTCCCTCTTCCTCCTTTTGGTTGACCTTCTGCTCGTGCTTGCCAATGAGGAAGATGACCGCGTTCGTTGCTTCGATTCAACAGCAATATTTTATTGGCCAACAAGTTCAGGCATCGGAGCACCTAGTTGCTCCGATTCCCTGAAATTTTTCTGCGACACCGGCTCTACAGCGTTGGGCATCGATGCCCGATCCCTAAAATCCGATTTGGGCACCGAAAAATCGTACGCTGTGGAAGGCCTAAGGCCCAGTTTTTTTTGGACTACAGCTTGTGTATAAGCCACTTAGGTTCGAGCTGTCCAGAGAAACAGCAGTAAAAATAAGCTCGTGAGAAACTGCAGTCTAATTATTTTTGCCTTTCACCATTCCAACTTGTTGACTGAGTTGTGTGATGAAAAGTCCCTAATGCCCCTGTGATGATTTTGTGTTTTAACTACCGAGTATTTAGTTGTTTCTTACTATTTTGCTACAAATTTGAGAAAGAAAACAATTCCATAGCATCATAAACATTAATATAATATACAGTAGCACAGATTATTGTTTTACACACGTCTAGAACTGCATACACGGATCTTATTTGCTATTCTCTCGCAAATATGAGGACATATTACTGTTTTACACACATCCAGAACATCATACACGAATCTTATCTACTTTCTCCGTCCAAAATAGATGTCTCAGATTTTTTAAAATTTGGATGAACCTATATACTAAATAGTGTCTAGATTCATCCAAATTTTGACAAATCTAAGACATCTGTTACGGGACGGAGGGAGTACAATTTTCTGGTAACAGCATGCGGGGGTTGAGGAGGGAAGCACGAGCAGCAGGTCGGGCCCCTGCTTGTGAGCTCGAGGTTGAGCAGAACGAGCCCCTGCTTGCGAGCTTGGGGTTGGTTCGATCTAGGCCGGTGTCCGCGGGCTATGCTACCACCATGGAATGGAAACGGGACAGTGCGGGTGGCAGGTGGAGGGTGGCGGGGGGAGGCGGCCGGCGATCGGCGGCGGGGTGTCCCGTTGCAGCGGTGGAGGTAGAGGAACCCTTTATTTTTTGGAGAGAGATGATGGAGAACCGCTCGCTTGTGCTCAGCCTCACACAACGGTTCAGGATTAGAAAGAGGCATCGACGGTGCCTCGCGGTGGCATTTCTACGTAAATACCATAACGAACAAGGGCATAGCCACATACCGCTTCGGCTGAGCTCGGGAAGCTGCGGGAAGCTGGGGTATCCGGCTTCTCCCCACCGTGAAGGAATTGCAGAAGCCGTCTGTCCTAAGAAACGGTTTAAAATTGAGTTTTTTTTTTGCTTAAACTTATTGTTACCTCGAAGCCATCCAAAAGCTTCAAAAGAAGTGGGCCTAAGCCTCGTCCTGCGAACCGAACCTGATCAAGATCGATCTATCTCGGCGTCCGTCGATCATGGATGCATGCATGCATTGCGAAGAGATAATAGATGATCAGCGATACTGTTCCGTCTAGCTTGCTTCATTCCTGCAGCGGCGCTCGCAGACTCAGCGTCTCGCAGGCATCCTGCGTCACAACTTGTTGTTTGCTCACAGTTTTGACAATCTTCTTCTTGCATAATTGTCCTGGGCTAGCTGTTGGAGGGATGAGACATGCGGTACTTTGCCTTCAGTATCGCACGTGGCCTCGGGCTCCTGTGGTCTTGTGCATGCGCGCGACATATCCACGCTCTCACGCTGACACGCTCGATCTATTGTAATAGACGTGTCAATTCGCCAAATTCATGAGGAGGGTTCCGCCCTCCCAGTGATCATTTAAAAAGGTTTGTAACGTGAATAAGCCGCAACTACCTGTGCCCACATCCTAATTTGCATATCGTTCTTCCGATATTTTTCTAATAAGAAAAGATTGATCAACATGAGTATCTGGATTGTACTTCTTCCCTAGAATTTCATCTCGAAGCATGACCATACCTGCCCCGTGCAAAAACATAAAAATACCCCAGCGATTGTGTTTGTGTGTGCCCCACACATTGTACGAGATATTTTAAAATATAACATAACCATGTATATGCTTTATTTCACGTTTTCTTTGGAAACACAGAGGTGTGGGTGCAACTATCTGAGCATATAGTAGTAGCTTCCCCAATGCTCAACGCAATATCCAACGACAAATGTGATTGTAGCGTGCATGGCCCACTAGTGCAGCCCCCCCCCCCTAACTCCGATTGGGAGGGCCTCTAATGGCGTTCCCCAACCGTTGTTGAGGGTTCGGTGTTAGAGGGGGGGCCCCTTTAACACCGGTTCTTATACGAACCGGTGTTAAAGGGTGGCGCACGTGGGGCTGCCGCAGGCCTCAGGCCCCCCTCCCCCCCCTCTTTAAAGGTTCTTCTGCCGCGGCAGAGATTTAGGTCGTTTTCCTGCCGCGACAGAGGGGGAATCGATCGGGAGCGGTATACACATAAATCGTCATCGGTACATACGAGTACATGAATAATTAAGCAACTATTATTATACACAAACATCGTCATCGGCACATAAATCGTCATCGGTACATACGAGTACATGAATAATTAAGCAACTATTATTATACACAAACATCGTCATCGGCACATACATCGTCATCGGCACATACATCGTCATCGTTCATTTTGGTGGATATCTAAAGAGTTCTCCGCCAGGCGTGACGACCTCATCAAGTATGAACCCCGCCAATTCCTCTTGAATGGCTTGTATGCGTTCAAATGGTAGGAGTTGGTCCCGCATCCGTTCGATCTGAATATATATGAAGAATGGGCCGTCAATATATATATAAGAATAAAACTCAACACAATTGATGGTAATAAAATAATGTTGTGGACTTTGTTTACTTACTCTAAGTTGTTCTAGTGCGGCTTGGCCCGTCGCACATATCGTGTTGCGAATGAACTCGCAAACATAGTACCCACATAAGTTATTGCCGTGTCCCTGATGCGCGCACTTTATGAGAATAGAGAGTTCAATCAAAATAATAATCAATAAATCATGATATAATGGAATTGGAAGCTAGCTAGTATTACTTACATTTTGGTCTACAAATTTTAGTTCTTCTGACCATTCACCCACGGCCCTGCCCGTGAACCTTTTTCAAACCCTGTCCGGCAAAGAAAATAGATAAAGGAGTAATTAATTACTTATTGTCACGAAAGTTGCCGATCTAGTGCGATAATATGATTGAATTACCTCTGGAGCATCTCTCTAAAGTTTGCCCATATCTCTTTTTCTTTTCGTAACGAGTCCATGACAAGGACTTTTCCTGAGTCGGGTTGAATGACTAGCAGAATAAAGTGGAACCTACGCACGCATAACTCATCATCAGTTACACTTAACATCGAGTAAGCTAAAATAGAATGTGTACAAGAGAGAGGGTAACAGTACTCACGAGAAGTTGTAAGGCAATAGTATTTCCCTTTTGGTTTGTTGTCTCAGTAAAGACGTTAGCAAGTAATCTTCTGTTTGCCCGGGTTTGGTTTCTACCACTTCTTCATGAACTCTATTTGGGTCAACGAACCCAATGTCAAAAGGGCTCCTTTCCTGCATTCCATAACCTTTTTCCTGCATAATAGTATATACATATATGCTGAGCATATATATATACATGCAATTAATAAAGTGAATGAGATGAGATATAAATTATAGAAATAGTACTTACACACAATAAAGGCTGATGGCAGCTTTGTCGAGTTTCTTCTGATTGAATAGAAAATGCAAGTCTTGAATGTTGAAGTCGATCGCGTCATCTCCGCAGAAGAAAATATCATCTCTTATATGCGTCGTGATCCATTCTACCTTTCTCGTCTTGCAGAAATGAAGGTACCACTTGTGCAATTTTCGCATCTTTGTTGGTAGAGTCTTGAGCTCCTCTTTCTTGACGAGATTCTTCCCATACTTCCATGGCTGTATGGGGTTGGCATCGCATTTGGGCAAGTTGTCTCCCATGACGTTCAAGTATGCAATGTAAGTCATCCCCATCTCATTGGCCTTTCTTTGTAGCTCTGCCGTAATCATTTACGGAGGAGCGTCCGGTGTGTCGAACATTTGGAGCGGGCACATGATTGGTTTTCCTGCCTCCGAGCATGGGAACTGTTACGGGGTGCCTCACGATTGCTACTTCGTCTCCCTACGGCGCCTTGCATCCCCTTCAAAATCTGGCGCCGTAGTCCCACAAGTGGGGTTTCGTGTTTGAAAGATTTTGTAAACTTCCACCACCACGGATCTATTTTCTCCTTTGGCTCGGCCCGCCTAGGTGCAAAGAATTTCTTGACCTGTTCTTCGAGATCCTATTGGTCTCCTCGTCGCTGCGATTCCACGGTAAAACCGCAATGGCTTGGCGGAAGGCTGCGGGACGTAGTTTTGAACTCTTTGGCGACGGTTTCTCGCGGATTTCTTTGTGGCAAGCATCGATGCTTCGTGGCGGTGCTCTTCGCCGACGCCGAGGAGATGGTCAAGCGGAGATGGCTGCCACAGAGATAGCTGAAGCGGCTCGATCACTGACGCAGAGACGCGGGTGCCAAGGACCTCCAATTTGGAAGCACGATGTGTTCCTTCTTCCAAAGAATGGTTGTTTTCACCGCAAATTTGAGTTGAGTTTCCCTTCACATGTAGCATGGTCAAGTGCTTCCTCATATTCCTTCACAACCTCATCCACCCGACAATAGCATAGCCATCTCGAATCGGTCGGCGGTGGTAAGTTCCACCAGCTAGGAGGTAAGGCATAGCCGACAACCACCTTAATGGATAAGCCCATTAATCTCACATGCAGCTCAGCGTGTTCGCTCTCCGTGATCTCATCCACGGGTATCGAGGACCCGCCATTTCAAGCGTGCACGCTGCGTCAGGAAGCCACGCCGCTTTTCCGCGTAGAGTCCGGCAGCTTCCAATGCAGCTCTTCGTGCCGCTGAGATGGGCCGGTAGCTTGATGGCTCTGTGCATTCACTTGCGCCGCAGCCGCAAGTGCATATTCTATCTGTGTCATCCGCTCAGACGCTTTTTTTTTTTTCGTCGCGCCATCTCAGAAGAGTCGCCCACGCAAAACCCATCCTTCCACGTCATACCCCATGTGCCTCGTGCATGTCCAGCGTCTTCTTTTTTACCGATGGCGCGTGTGAGCTGGTCATTCTCTCTGTCGGGATGGAAGGTCCTGGCGGCTGTTTCCTCGTATGCCGTGATGAGTTCAGTGACGGGTTTGGCAAGGAGTGTTGGGAAGATACACAATCATGTTTCCGGGTCCAACCTTGCCCTGATTCCGTAGAACTAAGTCTTTGCACGTAGGTCCCACCCATCTGTCTGGGGTGTGATCCCTCTCTCGCGCAGGGCCTTCTCATCTTCCTCCCACTTAGGCCTCTGAGATATGTAGCCACCTGACCCCGTCCTGTGGTGATATTCCTTCTTCAGGGCATTAAGCGTATTGGTTTCTGACCTCTTTTAGCTATAGCACTTTTTTATATGTCTCAAATTCGGGCCGGTGAGGTCTTATCTTCGCATAATCTGCGTCTTGAAATTTGGAGTCTTGCCGATTTGACAAATTTGTTCAATTTTGTCTTCCATTATGAAAGCGCCACCCATCTTCTTTAGAGTCCACTCTTTGACCTTTTCTTTATAACCGGGTTGTTTTCATCCTCCTCTGGCGGAAGGTGAAATTTACCAACAACGAATTCCAAAGCGCTTCTTTGGATCTGTCATCGACAAAGGTATCGTCGCCTTCTTTGGCTTATTCCAATTTTCAATTATCATTGATTTGGTCCCTAACAAGAACTCCACTGACGTACAAATTTGTCTGCGGCCTTTTGGGCTCCATCGGCTGCCATCAACACGGATCGCCGATCGTGAACTTGACACGATCTTTCAACCGCTGGCTCGCTTGCTCTTTTTCGTAGAAGAAGATGGTTGCTGGCTGGTCGATCCAGAGAGCTAAAAGAAGAAAGAAGCGTTAATTAATACATGTAGAAGAAGTTTGTTGGTGGAAGTCAGCAGAGGCTTAATCAATGCATATACCTCGCCGGAATTTGTAACCATTAAATTGCTCACCGAGTCTTCATCTTCTCCATGACTAGTACTTGAGTTGTCGTCATCATGTCCCTCCAAGTTCAGATATTGTGAGGTGTCCTCATCAATAATGTTCTCCATTATTTCTTCTTCTTCAAGGTTTCTACTAAGTGGATCCATAGTTTCTAAAACAATAATATTATCTAGAGTAAGAGTGTAAACATTCAAGTGGACTTGGATTCATACACAAATATACATATTATTCATACAAAATACACAAATAAATACACAAATGAGTGAGGTCCAATTTGTATACAAGTTTTAATCTATGCATGTAGTACAATTTATCGAGCAAACAAGTTTTAATCAGGATGAGTCGAATCACACACGTGGCGACATGTGGCGCTCACCGGGTGACGTTGGTCTCGTCGGCGGTGCGCTCGTCGGACGGATCGGGCGGTCTCGGGCGGCGGTGCTAGTGGCGGGCTCACGGGCGGCGGGCGTCGGCATTGAGGCGTGGCCACGAGCTCAAGCGGCGGCGCGTAGACGCCTCACGGGGAAGAGTGAGGTGGTCAGGGCTCCTCGAAATAGGCTTGCGCCCCGCTATATTAATATAGCAATCACAAGATACAACGACAATGTTGAAGCAACAGAAAAACAACAGCACAATCTAACCCAAAAGAAAATAAAGAGAAAAATAAAAGAAACAAGTGCCGACATCGAGCAGATCGACGAACGAAAACGACCCGTGACCGCTGCGCCCTCCGGAGTTGTCCCACATCACTCCTAGAACTTCGAAGCACCGTGTTTCAAGCAACACCTACAAGAAGGAATGCGACGTCGACGACGCTGTTGCCCGGACTTGTCCTAGGGTTTCCCCCGATACACGGAGGGGAGTGGAAAAGGGGTGTCACCGCGTCGATGTCGGACGAGCCGACAGGGATTTCTCCCGACCCCAAACAACCACGACCCCACTTGATCCGTAGCACTCCACCCAACTTGCCATCCACCAGCACGCGCCACCATGGTCTCACCGTCATCATCGTCATAGCCATCCATAGCCATCCCTAGTCCATCGTCATAGCCGCCGCCATTGCGCTGCATGGTGTGCCGCCATAGCCATCCCTAGTCTACACGCAGTCCCGCCCTCCATCCCGCGGGAACATCGCTGAGCACGGCAGGGGCCGGCCCGCCCAGGCCCGTATGGCCCGCTCCAAAGGGAAGCGCCGCCGCCGGACTCGACGCCAAAGGGAAGCGCCGCCTCCAGACTCGACGCCAAAGGGAAGCGCCGCCGCCGGACTCGACGCCAACCGAGGTTCACCGCCGCCAGAGCTTTCTCCCGGTAAGCCGCCGGACTTCATGGTAGAGACCCGACGCCCGCCTCAAGACGGAACGCCTGGTCCCGCATGCCGACGGCGGGAGGGAGGGGAAGGATCTGGGAAGGAGAGGGCAAGCAAGCGGCGGCGTAGACAGACGATTCCTCGATCCGTAGCACTCAAGGCGGGCGGGCGACGCCGCGGCGGCGGGCGAGACGCTGGCGGCGGTGGCGGCGGTCGTCTCTCGCCATGTGGTGGCGGTGTGTTCGATCTGGGAAGAAAGGAAGGGAATGTGAATAAATACCTTTAACACCGGTTCGTATGCCGGAACCGTGTTAAAGAGATTGCTTCCGCACATTATTTAACCCTTTAACACCGGTTCCAGCCACGAACCGTGTTAAAGGGGGGCATTTATTTCATGCATTAAAGGGGCATTTTAATTCAAAAATATGATATGAATTTAGAAAATTCATATCTTTTTCATTTCAACTCAGAAAAATATGAATAATATATCATAATTTTCAGAAAAATAATATCTATCCATTCATGTAAATCATTTTATATTTACTTTACAAGAAATATTAAGCATCTAAAAAATGATTTTTATTAGATCAAATCATATTTTAATGCCGCATCTTTTGTATTAACATTTTTGAATTGATTGGATATTTAAATGTCGCATCTTTTGTATACACTTGAATCTCACCAAGCCTCGCTCAACTTGCATTGTTTTTTGATAAAATAGCATATTGTGAACCTAAAAATGATTTTTGTAAAAAATCATGAGCATATCTGACCCACTTCCTGCCGATTCGGTAGGAATTTGTCTTTTTCACCAGAGGTGGACGGAAAGGTTTCAGATCCCTTTGTTGGTAAATTGTGCATATAAGGTGGTATAGTATTTTTGTAAAATGTGTTGGTGGTTTTTTGAATTAGCCATTTGGTGGTTGCTTCACAAAACCGTCCGTTTTTATGCTCGGAAAATGGAAAATGCCTTTTTGGTGCGATAAAATGGAAAACTTCCTCTTGCAACATTGTTTGCCATGCCATGATGCACATGTATGCACAATATGGCCATATTATCACAAACTATGCCTTGATTCTAGACATAACATTGGTCATTTGACCCGAAAGCCAAGAAACCTCGAATGAGATAGGTCATTTTGTGAAGGTTTTTTCGAGACATAATCAATATACCAGATAAAGCCGAACTAATAGCCAACTAATAGTAAGTTACATAAAGCTGAACTGGAACTGAAAATTAAGATACATAAAAGAACTGAAAATTAAGATACATGGCCAGATTAAGTAACAATCGGCCGAACTTGTTTCGGAATGTTGGAGTGATTCACCATGCTCCGCCTACACCTGTAATACCGCCATCGTAGTCGTCACGCCGCCGCCATCATCGCTATCGCCGCCGGGTCGCCGTAATTGAACCTCCGGAGAGTACGCGGCTGGACTTGAGGGTAGCTGGCTGGACTTGAGGGTAGCGCAGACGGGTTAGAGTCGGTGGCGGTTACAGGCCATGACGCTCTGGAGAGTCCGACCGCGCCACCATAGCCGACGGCCGGCCTCGTTGAAGTTAGGAGGAGGTGGGCCGTCCTCCTCGTGCCTGGCGAGCGCCCTCTCACGCCGATCCACGAAGAAGGCTTCCCAAGTAGGGAAATAGTCGGGATGCCATCTGGGATTCCTCCGCTGCTCCGGCGTGAGCTCGAAGTAGTAGTGGTTCGTGATGGCCATCCGGTGTGCCACACCTAGAGGAACAGAGGAACTGCACGCCCGACGCCAAAGATCCAGCCGACGGACACAGAGAGGCGGGCAGGGGTAGTTCGAGGCGTAAAGCGCCTCCGCCTCCCTGGGGGTTAGTGCTATGGTGGAAGCCATGGGAAAGAGAGTGATGAGGTTGCAGATATGAGTCTAGAGATGTGCAATGACAATGGAGGCCAACCCTACATATATATAGTGAACTAGCGGGAAGAACTGGAGGGAAGAATCAAGGGAAGAAAAATGGCGGGAAGAAAATGGCGGAAGAAGAATCAAGGGAAGAAAAATGGCGGCAAAAAATGGCGGGATGAACCTTTAGTCCCGGTTGGAGACACCAACCGGGACTAAAGATGAACCTTTAGTCCCGGTTGGAGACACCAACCGGGACAAAAAACACGAGTCAACACTAATAATAGGGGTGAGTGTCGACATTATGTCGTGCGGCGTGTACCTTATCTCGGATGGTGTCACTAACCGGGACTAAAGATGAACGGGACAAAAAACACGAGTCAACACTAATAATAGGGGTGAGTGTCGACATTATGTCGTGTGGCATGTACCTTGTCCCGGATGGTGTCACCAACCGGGATTAAAGATGAACCTTTAGTCCCGGTTGGAGACACCAACCGGGACTAAAGATGAGTGTCGACATTATTTCGTAAGTGTCGACACTATGTCGAGCTGCTTGTACTATAAATAGGCATCCTTGTGAGTCCAGTCCTCCAGCCAGTTTGAGGCTATGCCTTACCTCCTTTCGAGAGCAGGGACACCACTACGGCCAGTTTCAGGGAGATGCCGACGGAGCCTGGGCCCCTCCCAAGATCTCCGAGAAACTGGTCATAGAGGCACTCCCTAATATGTGAAATTAGTTAGCTCCTGTGTATTGATCTAGTTAGAGAAGTTACAAAGCTGCAAGATGGTTTCGAGAGGGACACCACTACGGCCGCCAGTTGGGGAGATGCCAACGAGCCTAGTCCTCCGGCATCTCCGAGAAACGTCATAGAGGCACTCCTAATATGTGACCGCCAAGCATTTGGAGATCGATCTTAATGGTAAGTATGAATCGACAACTTCTTCTCATAGTACCGGTCCATCCACAAAACATGACTAACACTCAAGACATGTATTAATATTAAAAACATGAACTAGAGTTACATAATATGAGCATGAACTTCTTGGCATATGTCCTTCCTTATGATCGCTTGACGTAACCATGGAGCATCTTCTTTACTTAACGGAATGCTTGGGCCGTTTTCACCGTGAAGGCGGAATTTCATCAAACTTATTATAATCTTCGACATGTCTGTCTTGTCCTCGATTCCCACGATGTTTCTTTTCCTGAAAGAACTATGTGACGCTTTGGCTCATCATATGATGTATTCGTTTGCATATTTTTTCTTTTTTTCGTCCGAGGACATGTCCTTCACATAGAAAACCCGAGCCACATCATTGTCTAGGACGAATGGTTCGCCTAAGTTCTTCATAAGATTGTTGAGATCCACCGTTGTCATTCTGCATTTTGTCTACCTCAACCCCTCCTCCGTTAGCTTGACCCATTTGCATCGAAACAAGGGGACCTTAAAATTAGGTCCATAGTCAAGTTCCCATATCTCCTGTATGAACCCATAATACGTGGTCTTTTGCCCATTGTCTTCTGCTGCATCGAAGCGGACACCACTGTTTTGGTTGGTGCTCTTTTTATCTTGGCCTATCGTGTAAAATGTATTCCCATTGATCTCGTACCCTTGGAAAGTACATACAGTCGAAGAAGGTGTCCTGGCCAATGAGAAACATACTTGCCCCATTAGCATGCATATAACGGAGCAACCAACCCCCTTGTACAGCTAATCCCCAACAGTGGTGTTATTCGTGGGAAGTATTTGCAGCCAGCCGCCAAAACTCGCCATGTGTTCACTTATAATCCATTCATCAGACTGACCCGGGTGTTTGAGGCGTATTAAATTCTTGTGTTCATTGATATACGTGGCAACCAAGATAGATCTTGGTAAAACCGTGTAGTGTGCTTGATTGAGAGAATGCCCGTCCCTACATATCATTGCTTTACATCCTAGGGTGCCTTTTCCACGCAGTCTTCCCTCATGTCGTGATTCTCGAACACCAATCGCCTTAAGGTCAGGAATAAAATCAACATAGAACTCAATTACCTCCTCTGTTACATAGCCCTTGGAGATGCTTCCTTCTGGCCTAGCACGGTTATGAACATATTTCTTTAAGACTCCCATGTACCTCTCAAAGGGGAACATATTGTGTAGAAATACAGGACAGAGAATGGCAATCTCTTCTACTAGGTGAACCAGGAGATGCGTCATAATATTGAAGAAGGATGGTGGGAACACCAACTCAAAGCTGACAAGACATTGGGCCACATCTGTTTGTAACCCTGGTAGGCTTTCTGGATCGATTACCTTCGAGATATTGCATTGAGGAATGCACATAGCTTCACAATGGGTACTCGAACATTTTCGTAGAAGCCCCTCAATGCAATCAAGCAATTGTGTCATAATCACGTGGCGTCATGAGACTTCGTGTTTTGGAATTTTTTCTCCGCCATATTTATTATTCCCTTTATATTCGACGAAAGAAGCCGACCTTGATACGCTTCGGACATTCAAAAAGATTTTCTTCTCTGCTTTGGTAAGAGCGTAGCTGGCAGGAGTTAAGTGGCATCGTTTACCCTTCTCGTTCTCAGGATGCATAGGCTCTTCAGGGCCTTGACGCTTCGGTCCCGCTGCAGCTTCCGTGTATCTTTGTCTTCCCATACACTCCTAGAAAGCCTAGCAGGTTCACGCAAACATTCTTCGTCACGTGCATCACGCCGATTGAAGAGCGGACCTCTAAGACTTTCCAATAGGGTAGGTCCCAAAATATAGATTGCTTCTTCCACATGGGCGTTTCCGCATCGCTATTCGAACAGATAGACGCCAGGACCTTTTCCAAAGATTACTTCTAGGTCCTTGACCATACCAAATACCTCTCACCAGACGGAGGACAGGCTTCCTCCCGGTTCGCCAGACGTTTGAAATGCTTGCCTTTCTTTCTTCATCGGATGTGTTCGTAAGAAATCGCGATACCCTAGGTACACAACCTTCTTACATTTATCCAAATATACACTTTCAGTCTCATCTAAACGGCAGTGTGCATGCATTGTATCCCTTGTTTGTCTCGCCTGAAATGTTACTAAGAGCAAAGCCAATCATTGATGGTTACGAAAAGCAATGCTCTTAGGTCAAATGGCTCCCCTTTGTGCTCATCCCACATACGTACACCTGGTTTGGCCCACACCTGTAAAAGTTCTTCAACTAATGGCCTTAGGTACACATCAATGTCGCCGGGTTGCCTCGGCCTTGGATGAGCATCGGCATCATAATGAACTTCCTCTTCATACACAACCAAGGAGGAAGGTTATAGATACATAGGGTCACAGTGCCGTGGATCGCAGCTCTGCCACCAAAAGGATTCATGCCGTCAGACTTAGACCAAACCTTAAGTTCCTTGCGTCACGCAAAGTCCGGTACTCGCCGACTTTTCTCCACTGTGACCCATCACGGGTGTCTCAACATCGCCTTTCTTACGGTCTTCCATGTGCCATCACAACAACTTGGCATGCTCTTTATTTCAAGAGATGTTTTAACCGTGGTATTATAGGAGCATACCACATAACCTTGGCGGAACCTTCTTCCTAGGGGCCTCGCCTCAACATCGCCAAGATCGTCTCGTCGATCTTATACTGCAGGAAAGTGCATACCGCATGCATCCAAATTCTCGCATTTCACCGCGTAGAGGATGCACTATTAATGCGAGCATGTATCTTCAAAGATGTCTAATCCTAGAGGGCATAACCTTCTTTGCTTGGTATGTCTTGTCGGGCAACTCATTATTTCTTGGAAGAAGATTCTTCATTTTTACCAACAACTTTGAAAATGTTACCGTCACCACCATTATCGCCTTCCATTGCAGCAAATCCAGTAGCACCTAGCTTTTTGTGGCCATCTTCGCAAGTTGGATACAACAATGTTTTGTGATCCTTTAACATCCGCTCCACCTTCTCCTTCTCCTTTTCAGTTTCACATT
Source organism: Avena longiglumis (assembly GCA_030063025.1). Lineage (NCBI taxonomy): Eukaryota > Viridiplantae > Streptophyta > Magnoliopsida > Poales > Poaceae > Avena > Avena longiglumis. Next base: position 96,598,438 of record CP125973.1, on the reverse strand, counting down.
CTTCCTTTGCATCAGTAATGGCCCGACCAAGATCGTCATCAGCGGGCCCATCTGCTCCCTCTTGATCTTTATTATCTACCTCCGTTGCATTATCATCATATTCAGGATACATATTATGATAGTATTCATCATCCTCTTCTTCTTCGTTGTCTTCCATCACAACCCCTTTTTCTCCGTGCTTGGTCCAACAATTATAGCTGGGCATGAAACCGGATCGAAGCAGGTGGGCGTGAATGGTTCTGGTATTTGAGTAGTATTTCTTGTTCTGACAGTGAACACACGGACAACACATAAAACCATTGTGACCACGGTTTGCATTAGCCACAACGATGAAATTTTGGAGGCCTGTAATGTACTCGGAAGTGCGGCGGTCACCGTATGCCGATTCATCTGCATTAATATGTAGTATATATCAAAAAATAATAGGGAGATGACCATTTATATATAGTACATCAATAACACATGAAACTATAGTTGCCGACCTCGACCGAGACGGAAAGAGCAACAAGAAATCTTATTTTGAGCTCTCGGGCATTTCACCGAACACCTCTAGTGCATATAAAAAAAACACAAACTAGCACTCTTCACACCCTCTTGCTAGGCTCCAAAATGTGAAAGAATGGAAGAGTGGGGTGTGTGTGGGCTGGGGTGGTGTCTTATATAGCCCCCCACCCTTTAACACCGGTTCATGCCACGAACCGGTGTTAAAGAGGGGGGGTGCGCGGGCCACTGCTGCAGGGACCTTTAACACTGGTTCCGTTAACACCGGTTCGTGGAAGAACCGGTGTTAAAGCCCTTTTTCGAGATCAACAAAAGACCTCGTTTCCACTAGTGTGGTTTCATCGTGCTTTAATTTAGAGAATGCATTATTGGAACGACCGTGCCTAAAAATCTTTCGCCACCTTGTAGAACAATAAGAGTCAATGTTTAAAGAAAGTTGGAGTAGATTGCTAAAGACATACTAGTATGAAGCAAAAGTAGATTTGTTTTTTTTGGGTGGATAAGCAGCAGAAGCAGTTAGCTACAGGTGCAGTGGGAGCCTGGAACTGGATCAGCTGGGCCGAGCCCAATGCGACAGTACAGGGGCGCCAGGAGGTTCAGACTCATTCCAGGCTGCGATGAAAGCAGCAGGTGCTACAGAATTCATTTCCAGTCCATCACTGTGCATGCTGCGGTACTACTGCAGACAGAAGCATCTGGATCTGGTAGGCCGGTCGATCTAGGCCCTACTTCGGCCGTTACTGTACCTCGATGGAAAGTCAGGGGATATACAGCAGCCGTTCAGTTTTGTGCATCCATAGGTCAATAACGGTTTATACTAGTGCCAAATGGATGACTAGTACAATTTATACTACTGATGAGAATCAGCACGCACCAAAAAAAAAATGCGCCTACGGGCCGGCCCCAAAACCTGGGCCGAAGACACTCCAACTATTTCTGCTGTGTGTTTTGGTTGTCAAAAAAAAAAAAAAAACAATTCCTAAACCGAGATCGTCGAACCCTCCTATTCTCCCGATGAAGGACGCCTCCGACATTGGTGCGTCCCGAGTTCTGCAAGATGCTGATCGAGCTTCGTTCTGTCGTTATGGAGAGAGAAAATACAATACAGTTCAGGAAAGAAAGTGGTTCCCAGATTCAATATAAAACGTATCTGTCTTTGAATCTTTGATTCCTAATCAACGTATAAGACATCAATTTGACTGCTGTATTTTTCTCTCCCTCACTTAACGTGGACCTGTAATTAAAAACGAAACATGGGAGGTGGTGGCGGATCTCGGGTATCATGCAGCGCCAACGGTGGCCATGGAGGATGTGGGCCTTGGCGGAGCTCGACTGCGTCAGTCGGTGGTTGCCATGGCGACATGGGAGGCGGCTGGGTCGCTTCTTTCATGTCGGAATTGCTGGCCTACTCATATGAGTTCGACAGTTTTTCGAGCAATTACATCTTTGGGCTCGCCTAATCTCCATTCCTCAATCCTAACCGTCCTCCATTTTATACTAGTCCCACCTGGAGTAGTATAAGGTACCGTAAAACTAGCCATATAAAAAATCCATGGTATGCTCTACCATATCTTGGCAGGCCTCGAAGGACCCGTGGGCGCACCCAGACCTACGAGAGGTGGCCACTGCCTCCGGCCGAGGATGGTGGATGGCAACCTTCACCGTGGATGGGGAGGCGTGAAGGAGGAACCGAGGCGCATACGCGCAGACCGCCACCGAGAGATCGGCGACCGCCACTCGTGGTCCCGGACCGCCGCTAAGATCCTCCGGAGAAGGGACTCGTCACCGCCATCGAGAGAGGGCACTCGGAGGATCGACACCTCGCCAGAGTCTCCGGACCGTCATCCGAACACCCCTGTGTCGATGTAGTAGAAGCCCGTCGACACCGTGACCATAGTACTCGAGTCTCCTGGCCGGGATGGCGGCCGCCAAGATCTTGCCACCTCGCGCCACGGGCGAGGACGCACGGGAACCGTCGAAGTGCCTGACGGTCAAGACGCCTTCTTCTTCTTCTTTTCTTCTTCTTCTTAGGGGACGACGTCCACCCCAACCTCGTGGCGAGCCGACAACGTTCGCGGGGCGGACGGGCCTCCTCGCCAGGACCAGATCCGCGGCCTACTGCAGGGCTCGCCGCCGCCTGTCAGCAAAGCAAAGCGGCAAGGCGCGCCTCGGTCCCGCCGCATGAGCCAGACGGAGCGATGAAGGCTGGCGTCGCCTGCACGGGGAAGAGGCGAGAGGCGATGGTCGGTCGAGGCCACGGCGTGAGAACGACGGAGGGTGGTAGGGCGCCGTGGCCCGTGATAGGCGGCAGTCCTGTGAGAGGCGACGCCATGAGAGAGACCGCCATGGAGGACGGCTGGCGCCGCCCTGCGGCGCGGCGCCATCAGTGCAGTGAGGAACGCTCGGGTCATGGGCTAGGGAGGCGGCGGGGTCGGGAGCAGGGAGGCAATGGCGGGGCAGGCTTGGTGGCTTAGGCACGAGACGGGTCGTTCCACTGGGCCGGGTGGCCGAAGTGGCCGACGTCTCCTGGAAGTCCCCGACCGGCCCACCACGCTACCCTGGGCCGACCAATCCACCAGAGCCTCGACCAGGCGGTCAGTGTCCGGCCACCAGAGTCGGCCACGCCCCAACCCGCCGAACCCTTGGCGGGCGCCGCCAGCAGCCTTTGGGGACCCTCCCGGCCGGGCGAAGCCGAGGCAGCCACGGAGGAAGAAATCACCAGGACGGTGGGAGGATGGCGGCAAGACGGCGGATGCCACGCTCGCCGTCCGAAAGCTCGCCATCCAAGCGCACGCCGAGCACCGGCCCCGGCGACACCTCCGACGCGGGTACCGCCGTGGTGAGCTCCACCGCATCCTCTTCGACGTCCCCCCACACGGGAGCGGATTGGGGGGCGGCGGCGGCGGACGCCGAGCGCTGCGCGCACCCGACGCAGACGCGGCCACCACATTACGCCCCTATCTTCACCGTGTGGGCCGGGAAGGCGATGGAGCCCCCTTCCGCACAAACTTCCCCCGGCGGCGGTCCCGGGCGTCGACGACGACGCCGGCGGCGTTGAGGAGGACCAAGCGGCCTTCGGCCGCAGGGCAGCGTCGCCGCCGCCAAACCGGCCAAGAACACCGGCGAACAAGGCCGACGACGCCCGCCACCGCGGTGGAGGGAGGCCAGTGCCGAGACCGTGATCGTCGCCATGCTGGAGAGGGACAGGCCGCCCGACCCGGGAACGTGTCACGGCGAGATTCAGAGTTTGAGCTCCATCCCGCCACGGGCCGTTCAAACCCGAGAGTAGTTTTCTACCGCCGACAAAAGTAGAAACTTGAGACATCTTTTTATCTTTAATATGGGTTGGAGGGAGAATATTTAAGTTTAAACAAACATGAGACATCTTTTTATCTTTTTAGGACGGAGGTAGTATGAAGCAAAAGTAGATTATTTTTTTGGGTGGATAAGCAGCAGAAGCAGTTAGCTACAGGTGCAGTGGGAGCCTGGAACTGGATTAGATGGGCTGAGCCCAATGCGACAGTACAGGGGCGCCAGGTTCCGACTCATTCCAGCCTGCGATGAAAGCAGCAGGTGCTACAGAATTCATTTCCAGTCCATCACTGTGCACGCTGTGCCTAGACAGAAGCATCTGGATCTGGTAGGCCGGCCGATCTAGGCCCTACTTCGGCCGTTACTGTACGTCGATGGAAAGTCAGGGGATATATAAAAAATCCACGGTATGCTCTACCAGTATACTGGGTACTAAGTTCAAAAAAAAAGTATACTGGGTACTGGCAGCAGTTGGACCAGTATACTGGCAGTATCGTCGTGGAGCACAGTGCGTGCTAGTGGTGGCGACAGGGAACGTACGGTACGGTACGCCGGTACGGGCGGCTCCACAGGCATACGCTGCCGCAGCTTCGGCACCGTGCCAGCGGCCAGGAAGCTGTGTATACAGTGTGAGCGGAACCGAGTGGCCGAGAAAGGCAAAGCCGGCCGGGCAGCAACAGTTTCGTTCCGGCCGGCGGTGATCCCGAACGATCGACGAGAGGCTCCGTCCTCGGCCAGGACCCCATACCGTCCGAACAACCAGCTTTTGCTTTTTCGCTTTTTTTCTCTCACGGGACGGGGGACCTTCGTCGATCCGGTCCATTCGAATCGAACGTTTCACCGGAACGTCTTGGCGGCGCGCGCAGCCCGATGGCCATGGACAGTGTCTGCCGGGCCAGGCGTATCCGTGTATACATGTGTTATATGTTGATCCAAATTTTATAAAGCATAGGCCAATTTCTAATGAGTAAAACGAGACCCGTGTTGGAGGCTTGGTCCGAGTGGAATCGTTGTTGGAGGCTTTGGTCCACATTAAATCTGTATCCCCTCGCTATAATTTTGTTTTCGTTCTTCATTGTTTACTTGTGGCAATTATAAAAGCATGGCAATGTCCAGTTCCCCTCCGCACCTCATGCTGACAAATCAATGCGCTCGATCGGGACTGCATTAGAGCATCAACTATGGTGGCATACACATGCTACTGCTCTAGTGCTTCCATGTAGGATTAAAAAATGAGGCGACCCTTCCATTTCATTGCCGTCCAATGCACAGTATCTTTCTGACGTGAGCATGCAGCCCAGGCTAGCCCCCTCTTCTTCCTGCTTTTCTCATTTCTTTCTTCTTTCTTTACCTAAGGATCATGCCTCTTCTGCAAGCAGTACCTGTGCTCTACATACCATACTTTTTAGTCCACCATGGCATCCGAGCCTACATGGACAGTGGGGCAGTGGGTCTAGGGCATACGGTTGGCCATGCCCTTATGCCGAACGCGGGCAGAACAGCCCGTGTACAAAATAAAACTGCGCTTCGATCGAGTTGTACAAGATGTACAACCACGCAACAAAAAAAAGAATTTATTAGCTTGCCATCTACAGCCTGTAGGACGCCCACGCGGCTGCGCCGGGTCACGTATGTACGTGCCGTCGACTCGGCCTATCTCGGAGCCACCCCCGCATTCATGCGCACGGTGACAAACGGCGCCCAGTAGCTCGCTGTGTTCACGTACTTGTAGTACTTACCTGACGAACTCGGCGGAGCTATATATGCGCCAGCCATGGCTACATGCTACGAACCTAGAGCCATGCAGACTCCTTTTTTGGCTTACCTCCCTGCCGGAAGCAAGCAGTACGTACGAGAAGCTAGCTCCGCATCTCGATCTCTGTTACCCAGGCCGATCGACCCATGTGGCACTCGCAACTTTGCAACGATCGAGAGCCAAACAACACGTATGCCCAAACAGAGATCGCAGTCTTCACCTCTCGTCGAGCCAAGTTTTTTGTCGAGCGGACATCCCTGCCAGTCTCGATAAAAGGTGCAACCTCCGTGTCTTCTTCAAACGTTAAAATTCAGAAAAGATGTTCGCGACCAGCTTCTTTTTACCGAGAAAAAAAAAGACTTAGCCGAGGTAATTATCGACCGACTGAGGTCACCCGTGTCAACCTCGAGCAATTTTCTGTAAAAATGCCGATCGGTCCGTCGACCACCGCCGTACACGTATGCAAACTATTACAATCTCGTGGTGAAAAACTGCTGCTCTTTTACGCTGGAGGCATGTGCTGGGCCGGAGGCATATTCCTTTCGCATGTTGGGCTACGTCAGTTCATGCATGGGCCTCTAATGTTTTTCTTTTATTGGCTTGACTTGATACGACGTAATTTCATTTGTTTTCACGGGCCATCAAAGGACACTGGTCGGCGACAATTCTAATGAAACTTTTTTGTTCGACGCAGCTACCCAACAACCGTTCTAGAAATAACAAAATTTGGCTGGCGTTTATTTACGCCGAGTGAATATATAAAATGCATGAGATGGCCCAGGTCTAATAATTGTCAATTTAGCTGTTAATCTTAAAACGATAAAATAGCTAACGTCTAATTTAATTTTGAAAATCTTCAAATTTAAAATGACTTGCGGGTCAAATCGTATATCCGATTTTGGATCTGTTTTCACCGTTGGACTAGTTGCGATAAGGTCTTCAAAACTAGATATAAGTTATCCATCACTATAAAAATTAATTTAGAGATAAAATGCAAAAGTTATTCTAACGGCTCGGCTTCGTCGTTTGTTTCCACGAGAGGCGTACGAGCGACTCAACCTCGAAAGGTTACCACATCAAACATCAAGCACATATTTTTAAAAGGAATTAAATCTAAACTTCTTTTTGCATGATATAATAAATGAGATCTTATGCCCCACCATCCACCACCCAGAGTTAAAACGAACAAACGTAGCAGGCAATCAGTAGTCTAGCGGTTCGATTTTGTTTGTCGTCGCTACCATGACATACGAGTGATAAATCCTCAAAGAATGTTAGAGACCGAACATTCATCGCTCGCCGATGCATTAATCGAGGTTTTATAAGACAAAAAATATATAAAAGTTATCCAAATGAGAAATATGAGAACACCTCGACCAAACTCATTTATACGATGGATAACTTATATGATATAAGGTGGATAACTTATATATTTCGACATGGATAACTCGCGTGTTAGGGGTGGATAACTTTTTGGTCCGATTTTTTTTTATCGAAACATACCAACATGGGATCTAGTTTCGAAGATCTCGTCGCGACTAGTCAGGTGGTGCAGAGGGCGTTTATTCGAAACATACCAACGCCTGTGCAGGGTACTTCCGCGCCTGCATCTTCCAGTCAGGTGGTGCAGAGGGCGTTTATTCGAAACATACCAACGGCTGTGTAGGGTACTTCCGCATCTTCCGGTCGGTGGTGAGGCGTTCTTCACCCCTTTAATGCTAATCCGGTGACTCCGCGGGGACGACAACTACTGGATGCTCTTCCTTTGGATTCCCCTCTTCGTGGGAAGGGTTCTACTTCGGCACCTCGCGTTTCACCGGCTCAGTTACATGAGGCTCTCGTTCTGCTTCCATTCCGGTGCTGCGGGCTTGCTCAAAGACCGGCCGAGGTCGTAGCATATTTTGGGCAGATCTATTCCTGTTTCCTCCTGTACTTGAGGAGGTTGTTCCTTGGTGTGTTTGCAGGCTGGGGAGGGTGGTGACCGCATGACGTTCGTGACCAGCTTGAGGATGAGCTTGGTCCAACCGGTGGGGTTGGACACTGGATCTCGCCTCCGTTGGTGGGGCGGTGACCTCGGTGGTCGATGGGGACGACCGGACCCAGGAGAATGCAGGTTGCCTCGGTCTCGGATGGCTTCCTTCTCGGTGACGCCGCCAGCATGCGAGTGGTACTCCATTCAGGCGTACCATGCGTCATGGAGTCGATGCCTCTGGGGCGTCCGTGACTGATGAGGACTCCATGCTCAAGGCCATGTGGCGTAAGGCGGAGAGGAACTTGGATTCGCCAGGTATAAAGAGTAATTCGAAATCTTTTTTGTCATTTTCTACTCCTGTTATTTCTTCTAAACTAGCCAACGTTGGCATTAGTTTGGGTAGCTCTGTACAAGATGTATCTTTTTGTTCTAAAGTTTTGAGACACATGGAGGTTGACCGTCTAACGGTTACTCCTAAGGTCAGTGCTTTTCCTGATGCTTCACTAACTGAGAAGGAGGAGGAGTTGCATGCCACAGTAGATGGTAAACTCCTTTCTCACTTAGTCGGTGAAGTGTCGAAAGTGGACTTTGATAAGACTGGGCTTGCTTCTATGTATGAGCTGAAAGCTTCTGGTCGAAAATCGAAGAGCCAGCGGTTGCGAAAGAGATCCCGTGTATCCAAATCTCCTATAGTTTCTCAATGAATGGAATGTTTTCAAACAGCAGAGGTCTTCGGAACTTGGCTAAACATTTATTCTTTGCTGACTGTGTAAGAGATTATAATTTAAATTTTCTGGGTATTTCTGAGACTGGTAGAAGAGATTTTTTGCAAGCTCTACTTAATCGCCTTTCTGGTGGAGTGGACTTTACGTGGATATCACGTCCGCCGTGTGGCCGATCCGGGGGGATCCTGTTAGGCGTTCGAGATGAGACTATGGAAGTTTTAGCTAGTTCGGTGGGAGATTTTTTTATAAAAATCCACATCCGTAACAAGGCTGACAATTTCACATGGTCTTTAGTTGCCGTATATGGGGCCGCTCAGGATGTTTATAAGGCTGACTTTTTACGTGAGCTTGTGAATTTGGCAAAGGACAATCCATATCATATTCTTATAGGAGGGGATTTTAATTTGCTCAGATTTCCTCACGAGAAAAGTCGGGGCCGGTTCGATGAACATTGGCCTTTTACATTCAATCTTTCATTGACGATCGGACTTGAGAGAGGTTACAATGTTAGGAAGGCAATTTACATGGGCTAATAGTCTTCCGGAGCCAACATACAAAAAACTAGATAGAGTGCTTATGGATACTGATTGGGAACAAAAGTTCCCTATGGTAACCGTTCGTGCTCTAGAGCGTATTGAAGCTTTGTCGGATCATGCCCCTTTACTTCTTTCTTTTGGATCACCGCCACGGAAGTCTACGAATGAGTTTAAATTTGAACTCGGTTGGATGATCCATGATGGTTTTTACGAGATGGTTAAGGCTATTTGGGAGAAACCGGTAGGTGGCCAAATGCCTATCCTACGATGGAATAACAGAATGCGTACTTTACGCAAGTTCCTTCGGGGTTGGCTAAAAAAAGAAAAATTACGCCTAACACTTATAATAGATGACTTAGAGGCTTCCGCGGAGGTAAGGCCATTAACTGCATAAGAAATTGAGCTTAAAAGCCAATCGAATGCAGAGATAGCCCGACTTCTGCGCGAGGAGGAACTCAAATGGTACCAACACTCTAAAGCTAAATTCATACTGGAAGGAGATGCGAATACTAGATAATTCCATGCAGTTGCCAATGGCAGGCATAAGAAGAAACTTATTCACTCTCTGATTCAGGACGAAGGTATGATTGAGGGACAGAAGTATCTGAAGTCATATATCACTACGTATTATAAATCCTTGTTTGGGGCCCTAGTGGAAAATTCTTTCTCTATGGATGAGTCCCAAACGTCCGATATCCCCCAGGTTTCTGATGAAGAAAATAGCTTTCTAACTGCCTCATATACCAAGGAAGAAGTCAAGAAAGCGGTTTTCCAAATGGAACATAACAAAGCACCAGGACCTGATGGATTCCCAGCGGAATTTTACCAAAAATTCTGGGACGTTGTCAAGGAGGACCTGATGAATTTGTTTGGGTTTTTACAAGTTGGACAATTGGATCTATTTAGACTCAAATTTGGTAACATAATTTTACTGCCTAAGGTTAATAATGCAGAACGTATACAACAGTACCCTCCAATCTGTTTGCTTAACGTTAGCTTTAAATTTTTTACTAAAGTTGCTACAATTAGACTAAATTCGGTTGCTGACAATGTTGTTCGCCCGTCTCAAACTGCGTTCATGCAAGGAAGAAATATCCTAGATGGGGTTGTAACTCTGCATGAAACAATCCATGAACTACACTAAAAAAAATTAAATGGTGTAATGTTCAAGATTGAATTTGAGAAGGCATATGACAAAGTTAACTGGTCTTTCCTCCAGCAAACACTCCGTATGAAAGATTTTCTGAGGAGTGGCGTGCTCTGATTCAGTCGTTTGTGTCTGGGGGTAGTGTTGCCATTAAAGTAAACGAAGATACTGGCAAATACTTTCAGACCAAGAAAGGACTGAGACAAGGGAATCCATTATCGCCTTTACTATTTAACATAGTGGCTGATATGTTGGCTATCCTTATTGAGAGAGCAAAGGCTGATGGTCAAATTGAAGGTGTAGTTCCACATCTCTTTGATGGTGGACTTTCTATTCTTCAATACGCTGATGATACAATTCTTTTTATGGAACATGATCTGGAAAAAGCTAAGAATCTGAAATTAATATTATCAGCATTCGAGCTGCTATCTGGGCTTAAAATAAATTTCCATAAGAGTGATTTGTATTGTTTTGGCGAGGCCCACCTATATGCTGAACTTTTAATTTGTAGTGCAGGTCAGTTTCCAATCAATTATTTGGGAATACCGATTCATTATCGGCGTCTCACAATTGCTGAATGGAAACTTGTTGAGGAAAAGCTACAAAAACATCCTAATAGTTGGAAAGGAAAATTGTTATCCCTTGGGGAAAGACTAGTACTTATAAATTCAGTACTTACTAATATGGTACTGTATATGATCTTGTTTTTCCAAATGCCAAAAGGGGTTTTGAACAAAGTGGATTATTTATGTTCAAGATTCTTTTGGCAAGGGGATAGTGAGAAAAAGAAATATCGACTGGCCAGATGAAATATGGTTTGCCGGCCGAAGGAGTTTGGTGGACTGAGCATACATGATTTGCAAGTCAAAAACACCACGCTTCTAGGCAAATGGCTTTTTAAACTACTTACTGAGGAAGGCGTTTGGCAAACCATGTTATGGAGGAAATATGTGGGCTCCAAAGCTGTGTCTCAAGTGGTATGGAAACCCGGAGATTCACATTTTTGGGCAGGTCTTATGGCCACCAAGAAACATTTCTTTTGTTTTGGTGCTTTTGAGATTAAGGATGGATCACAAATTAGGTTTTGGAAAGATAAGTGGCTAGGCCAAACTACTCTTCGCGAACAGTACCCAGCTCTATATTCAATTGTTAGACACAAAGGGGATACAATCTCCACAGTGATGAAGGACTATCCTCCTAATGTGTCTTTCAGAAGAAGTCTCATCGGACCTAGACTGTTATCTTGGAACAATCTATTATTACGGTTATCTAGGATACAATTGTCGGACGGTGTTGACGTGTTCAAATGGAAATTACTAGAAAGTGGTAAATTTTCTGTTGGGTCACTATATAAAGCTTTGGTCCAACCTGATTTCCTAGTCGATGATAATAGCAAAATTTGGAAAATAAAAATACCCCTTAAGACGAAGATATTTGCATGGTATCTACGGAAAGGGATAATTCTAACAAAAGATAATCTTGTAAAGAGAAATTGGCATGGAAGTACACAATGTGTTTTTTGTCATCAAGATGAGACAATTCGCCATTTATTCTTTCAGTGCAAATTTGCTCGTTCTATATGGTCATTCATCCAAATATCTTCTGGCTTATCTCCTCCACGTTCAGTAACCAATGTTTTTGGTAATTGGTTGCATGGAATTGTTGATAAGTACAGAACCTTGTTTAGGGTGGGAGCGCTTGCCATTATATAGTCGCTATGACTTTGTAGAAATGACAAGATTTTTAATAACATTGTGTCTTCTCCTCTGCAGGTTATTTATCGAGCCACGGCTATCCTTCGATCATGGAATATTCTCCAACGCATGGAGTTTCGCGACTTATTTCTGGACGGATGTACGATATTGGAGGACACGGCGAGGAATATTTTCTCACAACATGGATGGCCGCGTGATCTGAGGATTGATCTATCTTAGATTCTAGACTTTTTATTTTTTAGTGCCTTTTTGTAATGCTTATCTACTTTTTGTCTTAGTCTGTCGTTCGTGTGGCTGTGTGCATCTTAGTTATGCAGAGGCCGGATGTAAGAATTAAACATTTGGTTAATAAATGCGCCCATTTCCAAAAAAAAATGCTGAACCTAGACATAGGTAAAGCATTCAACTGCGTCTCTTGGGTGTTGTTGTTTGAGGTACTTCGGAAGGCTGGCTTTGGACCAAGATTCCGGGAGATGGTTGCCATCCTCCTTTCCACGGCTACCACTAGGGTGATGCTCAATGGAGAGCTAGGTCCCCCCGATATGGCATCGTAGAGGCCTGAGACAGGGTGACCCCCTTTCGTTGATGTTGTTTGTGTTATTCATTAACACGCTCAATATGATGCTAGTGAAAGCCATGGAGTTCGGCATGCTAAAACGGCTCGCTGCCCGTGAGCTGGTGACGACCGTCTCTCTATATGCGGATGCCGTTTTGATCTTCTACCATCCGAGTCAGAATTGTGCATGGTGCATGCACTCGCTCTATTTGGGAGGCATCGTCGCACACCAAATTTGCTAAGTGCTCGGTGTCGCTGATCGCTTGCTCCGACGAGGTTGCCCTAGGTGCGGCTGGGGTGCTGGAGTGCCAGGTGGTACCCTTCCCCATCAGGTATCTTGACATCCCGCTATCCCCGACGAGGCTATCCGCTGTGTCCGTCCAGCCCCTTGTGGACAACATCGCCAACAAACAGCCAACTTGCAAGGCTACGATGATGGCGAAGGCTGGACGACTCGCGCTGGTCTGATCGATGCTGATGGCGATCCCCTGCACCAGATTATCGTGTTGGGGATGAACAAGCAGACCTTGAAACTGATCCAAAAGATCGCGAGGGGTTTCCTATGGGTGGGGCGGGCTGACCTGGCCCGCATGGCGATCAGCCTCCAGACTCGCTAGATCTAGAGAATGCGCATTGACGCACTGCGACCTTGGCGGTTGGACATGCGTATTTACACGGACGAGATGCAAGTGTTTGACGCCTCCACAACCATGACAGTGGGGGACGAAGGCACTACGCTATTCTGGCTTGATCATTGGCTTGACATGCAAACCGTGAGCGACACAGCGCCGGAGTTGTTTGTGCTGGTCCCCAAGAGGGCTCGAAAGAGCCGTACGGTGAGAGAAGCGCTGGTCGAGCACCACTGGATTTCTGACATTCAGGGCACGCTATGTCCACTTGCCCTATGGCAGTACATTCAACTCTGAACCAAAGTCCGTGACTTCGAGTCGAGCGCCGACGCTCGCTACTCTGGCGCTAGACGCCTGATGCGTAGTACTCAACACGGTCTTGCTATGAGTTCCTTTTCCAGGGCTCGATCGTCCTGTAAGCTGAACTGGAAGGCATGGGTGCCATCTAGGGTCAAGTTTTTCGTGTGGCTTGCCTGTCAGGATCGCTGTTGGACGTCTGAGCGCCTGGCGAGACGGGGTTGGCCCACCCACCACGCTGATCCTTGTGTGACCAATCGGAAGATAAGATGACTCACCTTTTGGTGGACTGCCCCTTCTCCAGGACAATCTGGCATGAGGTGCTCTCTTGGATCCGATCCCGGCGCCGCCGGATGGAGAAGGCGACTTTGTGGACTGGTGGCTGCAGGCTTTAGCTTCTACCCCCGAGCGCTGTGCAAGGGGACAACCTCACTGATCATGTTGACGGCCTGATGGATCTGAAAGCAGCGTAACACGGTCATTTTCGACAATGCGTCACCTACCATGGGAAACCTCAGCATGATTCAATCTGAGGCTAGATGTTGGGCCACCGTCGGAGTGCTTGGCATTCGGGATTTTATCCCCACGGACCCCGTAGTCTAGTGGGTTGAGTTGTTGTAGTGTTAGCTCTCTGATCTTTTGGATACTTTGTACATAAATCTATTTTTCTATCAATAAATCAAAATACAAGGCTTTTGTGTTTTCGTGAAAAAGCATGCATGCTAGAGTTGCATTTCTCAATCAAACACTCCTTGATCAAAAATCATGTAGATTTCTAATTCTATAGGATCCAAGTGGACATACCACTCCAGTCTTGTAGTTTTATATTCCTGCGTTTTAAGAATCCTACAAATCAAACGAGCACTTAGAATCTTCCATCCATTTCCCTCATCATGGCCGTTATCATGGTTGAAGCAGATGAGTGTAATTATACGATAGCTTAATTCTGAACAAAAGCGAGCCATCTGAGACCATCTATCTGCGAGCGCGTTTCTAGCCATATGATCTTCACTCTGAGTCATCTCAACCGTGTAGTTTTAGGTGTTGACCGAAGTCTTACGAGCTGGTCCCTCTTGTCCCCCTCCCCCGCCCCTACCCCATCTCGATCTCATCCCCCTCCAGCCGAGCTCCCGAGTCTCGAGCTCTGCCCATCCCAAACCCTCCTCTGTCTCCCCTAGCAACGTGTGTTGCCCCCTCCGCTCCTGATCTCTTCTTATCACCTCCGCTCCCTCCGCACCTCCACTCACAAGGCCACTGCCTGCCATCCAGCTCTGCATCCAGCGTCGGCCGTCTCTGCTTCCGCGCCTCGAACCTGCACAATACTGATTCAACATCGCCCTAAGCTCGCGCACCCGTCTGCCGCAACGCTTTGCTGGTGGTGAGGGAGATAACGAGGTGAGCGTGTGGGACTGTGGGTGTGTGTGGGTGAGAGGGTGGCGTCGGTAGAGACGCTCCTATGAGATACTACACGAAAATATCGCATCATCCTCACCGCTTTGACTGGAAAAATTAGGGATGGCTGGCGGAACAAAAAGGAATTAAAAAGGAGAAGGCCCCTCCGCTCTTGACCTGTCCCTCTCACTTGCGCTCCCTCCGCCCCCTCCACTCATGAGGCCACTGCCTCCCGTCCAGCTCCCGCATCCAGCGTCGGCCGCCTCTGCTTCCTCACCTCGAACTACCGTTTCAACATTGCCCCTGACCTCGTGCACCTGTTCGCCGCCATGCTTTCCCGTTGGTGAGGAATATAAGGAGATGAGCGCGTTGGACGGTGGGAGTGAGAGAGTAGGGGCGGCGTGGGTAGAGACGCTCCTATGCGGGAGTATGCCAAGATGTCACATCATCCTCACCGCTTTGACTCAAAAAATTAGGGACATATGGCAGAAAAAAGAACTAAAAAGGAGAAGGCTCGCGAGGCATGCGATGATGCGGCGCAGAGCGATTGGCCAGAACCCGGAATCTATAGTAACAGAACAGAAGAATTGCTAAACGGAAAGCGTGGAGCGTTAATAGGACAATAAATGGTCACGCCTTGCGATAAATGGTCGCGTTTCATATCACTTCAATAATTAACATGTATTTATTTCTGAAACAAAGCAGAATAAGATGATTTTGGCCCCTCTTAGGCTATCTAACTAAATTTGCTTTTGAATATATTAGCATATCTCGAGAATACATAAAATACTTGTGTATATTGATACATATTCTATGTTGGTCTACAATTTCTACACGAGTTAACAAAAATTCCGGTGCCCTTCATTTGGAGCATGCTTGGATTCCATCGACTAAGTGGGTCCAAAAGAAATACCATAACTTATATTTTTCATTTTCATGTACAGAAATTATCAAACTTGATTACATATTAGATCTTGCTTTTATGTAAAGATTTATGGCAACTTCCAGCCATACCTTCTTTTTTAAAATTTAATCGAACCAGTGAATAATTTAAAATATATCAAGTATAACTCCTACATAGAATTAGTATATATGTAATCTGGTTGTCTATACTCATCATTTAATAAGCCATCCACTTATAAGTGTTGAATATAAAGTTGTATCTTCCCTTGGAGCTCTGCAATCTAAATAGTTTCAAGCATCAATTTTGAGGCAGTCAAACAAGGTTATTGTGTGATCTTCATAAGTTAGCTTGTTTTGATATCATTAGTTTTTTTACCTTGATCATGTAACATGCCAGTTTTTTGTGGTACTAAACTTGTTCTATTGCTCGATGTATTTTTATTTGAAGTTTGCTCGATGTATCTTTTTGTTTACTTGAAGAAACACTGGTATCCCTATGTTGCTTTTGAGCTTCGATATGAAATAAGGGCCGCTTCTTGTATCTAAGGTCAAATCTCTTAGTTTCAGATATGTCTAATACGTAAAAGACACATTTGTCTACCGACTGAAACACTCAATCCCGCACATGCTTATATATTTAATTTATAGTAACACAAACAAAATAAAATATATTACCAGCAGTGAGTACAACACATCTACCATACTCTGTCAAATAGCCTATAAACGGCGCGGCGAAGCGCGTATATCCACCTAGTATGATTTTAAATCTCTAAGGTTTAGGGAATAGATATGTAGCGCACGACTCAACGTGTCCCGCATGTTACAATTTATAGAATCAGGGGTTTACATTGCAATAGGACTATGATATCAGCAGATCCTAACAGCTAGCTAATCAGATCATATCATATATATATAATATCAACGTCTATACCTACAAACAAGTGAATACCATAATACGATATCATTCATTTTAACACACACACGCGGTACACGGATTTCAGCGGTCGCATGTTATATAACTTCTCCAGAGCATGTCAAATAACTTGATTCCGCATGTTTGTTTTCAAATGATCAAATCAGGTTGGCACGAAGAAGAAGATTCCGCGGCTCCATCCTCCTCAGGTCGTCGTCACTTGGGTTTCTCGCGGTCCAGTTCTCTGCTTTGCCTACAAGAAGCCGTTGCCCTTGGACGTAGGACGGTTTCTCCTTCCTGTCCCAATCCCAAACACGTTCTTTCTTTTGGTGGAGTTCAGTTTCTCGCATTCGATTCTTGGGGGCTCCCGCTCGGCGCAGATTCTCGTCTTGTGCAGCAATGGTGGAGGTGGGGAGCCGGGTGCGGGGGTTCCTGCGTAACCGGTGGCTGGTGTTCGTGGCGGCCATGTGGATGCAGTCGGTCGCCGGGGTGGGCTACCTGTTCGGCAGCATCTCGCCGGTGATCAAGTCCTCGCTGGGGTACAACCAGCGCCAGGTCGCCAGCCTCGGCGTCGCCAAAGACCTCGGCGGCAACGTCGGCTTCCTCGCCGGCACGCTCTGCGCCGTGCTCCCGCTCTGGGCCGCGCTTCTCGTCGGTGCCGCGCAGAACCTCGTCGGATACGGCTGGGTCTGGCTCGCCGTCACCCACCGCGTCCCCGTGCCACCACTCTGGGCGGTAAGATCCGTTTGCGATGATTCCCTCTTTCTGCAGTTGCAGTTGCAGTTGCGGCAACAATCTGTCCTGGGTTTTTTGTTTTAAAAAATTTGCCACGAGACACCTTATTTTCAGAAAAGGAGTAAATTCCGTGTTTTGGAATACCGTTGCTGCTCGGTTTCCATATGCATTCTGTCCATCCAAAATATGAGAACCAAGTGCTAGCAAGGCTAGCGAGTGCGCACCCAGTCCACCTAGATTCGAGTCCAAAGGGACCGAGTTAAATAGGTTGTTATCCGAGCGTGTATATAATTCGTTGCTGAAGAGGTTTTATCTATCTAAAAACGTATAACTCGCGAGGGATTATTTCCCGGGGTCAACGTTTTTTGTCCATCCAAAATATTGAAAGCGAAATTCGGAAATCATTTCAATTTTTTTATTGGTTTACTCCCTCTGTTTCTAAAGGTGTAAGGCATTAGTTAAGACAAGTCCTTAACCATCAATTGCTCAATGAATACAAGGTTATAGGAGTATGACATTATGTTAGTGGATTCATTTTCAAAACTACTTTGTTATTGTAGCAATTTGGTATGATATAAATTACATATAAGAGTAATATAGTTGGTAACATACTTATCTTAACGAGAGAAAACAAGTCTTAATAACCGGAACCGAAAGTGTACTTTTCTGTTGTTATGTGCTAAGAGTATTCTAACACACACATGAGCCTCCTAGTCAACATTGTGTACTTCTATTCTTCTTAGAAAGTGTTAGTGGTCACTATCTCGCCTCCGATGTGCCTTAATATATAAGATTCATTATATTACATGCAAACACTAACACAAATGAGGTCTGGGATGCACGGTCGCTGGAGCGGTGGTGCGTGTCGGGCCGCGAGGTGGGAGGCGCCCGGCGTGTCTGCGTGTGGCAGTGGCCAGGTTCGCTAGGGCAGTAGCGCTTGGCGTGTGGTGCATGGACGGATGGCTCGTCGTGGCGGCTCGAGCTCGTCTGGGGCTCAATCTGATCCACCAAGGAGGTGTTTCGTGACGGTGATCTTCTGGCCCTTTCGCGGTGGCGGCTGCCCGGGTTCGCTCCGGTTGTTTTGGACAACTAACACGTGGGCAGTGGTGATGATCCGGACGGCAGCTTTCGCGCGGCAACAGGGAGCCTAGGCATGGCAGCGGAAGCGTTTGCTTGTTGATCATCGGGAGTGTGAGGTGGGAGAGGAGGTGTGGTGGTTGTGCCGGTCCTTGTTGGGAGGGCGTGAGGTTTGGGACGCTTTGCTAGACGAAAGCCTTGTACTAGCGGTTGGCCGGGACCAACGACTGTAGGGATTCGTAGCATGGAAAACAAAAATTTTCTATCGCATACAAACAAACAAGACAATATCTATCTAC
Source organism: Avena longiglumis (assembly GCA_030063025.1). Taxonomy (NCBI): domain Eukaryota; kingdom Viridiplantae; phylum Streptophyta; class Magnoliopsida; order Poales; family Poaceae; genus Avena; species Avena longiglumis. The sequence continues at coordinate 96,579,973 of CP125973.1, read as the reverse complement.
TAGATTGTAGCAACGAGTCGATGGAATAACTTACCCTCGAAGATTCCAAAGTGTTTAACGAGAGCGGATTCTCGTGGGTGATGTAGTCGTACTCTTCCCGATCTCAAGATCGTGTAGACGATCCTTCCGCGCTGCGTTCGGCGCTTCCTTGATCGGTCACACGTTCGATTTTCGAAGACCTTCCTCTCCCTTGTTCCAAGGCGGCGGAGGTTGTAGCACTCTCCTCGATTCCGACAACTGTGACGTGGTACGGAAGTAGAGGAGATCCCAGGCTTCGCCTTAAGCCGGCGAGTATGGTGGAGTATGAGAGATCCTCGGCGGTCTAGGGTTTAGACACACCAATTAGAAGGCTCTAATCGAGGCTAGGGCAATTAGAAGCTCTAAACCAAACCGCTCTAAACCGGAGGCTAGGGCTAGGTTTAGATTTAGAGGATAGGAACTTGTGTGTCTAGAGGAGGAGCCACCTCCTTATATAGGTGGAGGGCTTGGCGCCATGGGGAGGAGGAGTCCCTCCGAACTCGGCTTGGAGGCGCCGCCCGGTTGGAGGAGGATTCCTCCCAACTCGGTTTCCCTCTTTCCTCTTTCCTCTTTCCAATTTTAGCCGTTTGACTTTTCAAACTTGCTATTTGACTTTTCAATTTAGGATTCAATTTAATCATTTATTTGGAACAGAGAGAAGACTTAGTACATGATGCAATCATCTCAATATGCAATGACACATTCATGTACCCCTTCCCTCCGAGTCTGGGACATTAGGAACCTTCTAGAACATTCCCGATGAAAACACCGGAATCATTTCCGAACTCCGAAACGGGACTTTCCTTATATGAATCTTATTCTCCGGACCATTCCGGATCACCTCGTGATATCCCGGATCTCATCCGAGACTCCGAACAACATTCGGTCTCTTTCTCATAATACCATAACTACTCAAACAACGTCGAATCCTTAAGTGTGTCTCCCTACGGTTCGTGAATTATGCGGACATGATCGAGACACTTCTCCGAACAATAACCAATAGAGGAATCTGGAAATTCATATGGCTCCCACATATTTCTACGATTACTTTGCGATCGAATGAACCACTTACATACGATACCAATTTCCCTTTGTCTCACGATAGTTTACTTATCCGAGGTTATGATCGTCGGTATCTCTGCATACCTAGTTCAACCTCGTTACCGATAAGTACTCTTTTATCGTTCCCGTGATATGTGATCCCTTGTGAGCCAGTCACATGCTTGCAAGCTAATTGGATGACATTCCACCGAGAGGGCCCAGAGTATATCTATCCGTCATATGGATGGACAAATCCCACTCTTGATCCATGTGTCTCAATCAATACTTTCCGAACACTCAATGCCACCTTTATAGCCACCCAGTTACGATATGGTGTTTGATGTCATCAAAGCATCCATCCGGTAAAGGTGATATGCATGATCTCATGGTCGAAGGAATTAGGTTACTATGTATCAGAAAGCATATAGCAATTGAACTATTGAAATGACTTGATCTTTATGCTACGCTTATCTATAGGAGTATGTCCACCATATCATTCTCCTAACGATATGATCTTGTTGTTGATAACATCTCAATGTTCATGATAGGGAAACCATAATCATTTATCAACCAACAAGCTAGTGATGTATAGAGGCTATACTAGGGACTTCAAATTTAAGTTTACAAATCACACAAGTATCAATGTTTCCTTGTTAATACTATTATAGCATGAATGTAAACATTTATCATAAACACAAAGATATAATAATAACTACATTTATTATTGCCTCTAGGGCATATCTCCAACAACGACGATGACGCTCGTGGGTGCCGCATCCTTCTTAAAGTCATCGTCAAAGCGGGTGTTTCTTGCTCTTCCGCCCGAGAACTCTGGGGGGGACCCTAGATCCCTCGCGGGTGGGCGGCGCTCTTGTGTCGCTTTGCCTCTTGGGGCCTCGCTTTGGACGTCCACCAGATAGAGGGACCTACGGAGTGTTTTGGTGGTTTGACGGAGGCGGGTTCATCGTGAGCCAGATGGAGTGCGACCCTGGGGCCGGCGTGGTAGTTGGAGCGGTGACTCCGGATTTTCGCCTCCGCCTTCTGTGTTGAGGTGTGGTGTCAACCAGGTTGGTCGTTAATCTGTGTGGAGTGCAGTCTCGGGACTGACGTGTGGTGTTGTGTTCGAAAATGATTGGATGCGTGTTTGAGAAAAAACCGAAAGACTTTGACGTGTATTTAGATCGTGCCACTTCAATTTTCATTCTAGCAACTTTGCTATTTATTATCAGTTTGTGTCGGGGTTTGGATTTCCAGACGTAAATTTCCATGTAGGGTGGGGGACTTGTGGCCACATTATCCAATGTGTTAATAACCTCAGGCATGGACGAATTTATACATGTTCAGATCGCGGTAATAGATCATGTGTAATAATTTATATGTTTGTTATCGGAGCGTGAGATGTTCAGTGTGTTTTGAAAGGGTGGCTGGCTCCCAAGGGAAGCCGGCATGCTGGAGCTCTCCCTTCGGAGAGGCAGCTCACACGTATGGTGAAGTGTCGAGTGACCGGCCTCCCTCCTATGAGAGGTGGCTCTCCTATTTATATGGAGTGCCATGGCTTCACCGCATGGGCGGCCAGAGTGATACGTCCCTTTGAAGTACAGTACACTGTAGCCTATGCCGGGTGGCATGGCCATACAAGGTGAGGTACAAGTCGTGGTGATTTCGAGATCTTTAGGGCATCTTCAATGAAAGATTTTAGTCAGTTTGGGTTGAGCCATCGGCGTTTTCGGTCATGGTTCGATATGCTTGGCTAGTCGTGACCAGAAGCACGACCCAAACGAAAAAATCGGACAGGCCAGTCCAAAAGAAAGGAAAAAGAAGAAAGCCTATTGCATGACTGCAGCTAGACAAGTCTGCTATAAAACCGGACATGCAAGTGTCCGTGTTTGTCTGAATAGATTCATCTGAACATCAGACTTAGGTCAAGAATGGATCGGTCCGGCAAGGGTTAGTCCTCATGCGCGTCCATAAGAATCGATTAGGATGCGATTGGACGGGTTGGATATTCCGATGAAGATGCCCTTATGTACGCTGCGTGGTCCTCAAGCAGGACATAGGGAGGTCAGGTCAGCAAGACCCTCATCCATTACATTGGGTACGGGCGTCAGATGTCCATGCCATGCCAGCACATCCGCCAACTCAGATTGGAGCGTTGACTTTGGTGAGCCGGCGGTCTTCGCAGTTACAGGCTTGTAGTGGAAGCCGGCTAGTGTGATGGTCGCTAGTCTCGACGACATGCCAAGACTTTCATCTCTTGTTGATGCTGGCCAGTCTATTTAATAGCCCGCCAGTCTATCTAATGTACTCTCTTCGTTTTAAAATAAGTGGCTCGAGGTTGTTTAGATTTAAATGTATTTAGACGTTTTAATATATAAATATATTTGAATCTAGATAAATCCAAGTCAAATTGAGACGGATGGAGTAGCATCGTTGCGCTGCAATAGAATAAACGACAATTCTGGTTAAATTAGTATGGTGGGCATCATATAGTGCGTCAAAAATGACCACAAAAATAAACTTATAGTTCCATGGGTACTTGAACTATGCGATTAGAAATAATATATTTCTATATATAACATCACTCAAACAAAGTAACATATCACATGTGCACCCCGCCGAAAACAATATCACATTTGCCGGAACAATTCTAAATTATCTTCAATTTTGTGGGTGATGATTATGTTATGCCAATCTGAAGATACCATATTAATAATCGGGTGTATCATTTTTTACAGGATAACATATTATTACATATAATTTTTTGACCGTGAGGTAACCAATAAAATTTATGTGATATTTGATTAATGTGGGTTAATCATTTACTGAAATCACATCCTTTTTTTGCGAAGTTCTACCGATCTATTAATAATCATCAATAGTAGTATAAAGAGGCCTAAAAATAATTAAAAAATATAAATAGATCGATGGACCACCTAGCGACGACTACAAGTATACATTTATAAAAATCTATATGGCATGGCCCAAATAATAATTAGGACCCGCTTGAGCTGTGGGCAGGCGATACTTTAGATGGTCTTTTGCATGGATAGCAAGATAGTTTTTCTCAACGGAGAGAATCTGTGAAAGTTTAATAGTCAGGATAACTAAATAATGAGAATTTTTTATTTTACTTTGTTTGGACTTTTATTCCTCTCATTTGCATCCTCCGATCTATAATACGCGATATTCTTCCACTATATACTAATCTATGCCATGTTTTAGACCTGTATAGTCTCCTAGTTGCACTTTGACCATTATTTTGTATAGATAAAATAGAAAAAATGTTAAGATGGATTTAATTATATTTTTTGCCTAATGGAAAGCTAATATCACTGCGAAGTCCCAATTTCAGTTCATGGCATCCCAAAGTTGGATCGTTTCAGATTTTCAATATGATCCAATCAGACAGTTCTCTACATTTGCGTTCTTCCAATTAATTTGTGTTGGGTTTTGGACTAAAAGTTCCCTGCCTCTCCGCAGATGTGCATTCTATTCACTATCGGAAATAACGGGTTGACATATTTCAATACTGCTGCACTCGTCTCATGCGTTGAGAACTTCCCCAATAATCGTGGACCGGTTGTTGGTATCCTCAAGGGGTTTGCTGGTCTGAGTGGTGCAATCCTAACACAGATTTATGCAATAGTACACTCGCCCGATAACGCTGCACTGATATTCATGGTTGCTGTTGGCCCAGCAATGGTAGTTATCTCTTTAATGTTCATTGTTAGACCAGTTGGAGGGCATACACAGGAACGACCGTCTGATGGTATAAGCTTCATGTTTGTACACAGCCTCTGCTTAGTTTTGGCCGCTTATCTGTTGGGTGTGATGCTGCTTGAAGACCTTGTTGGGTTGAGCCAGACTTTGACAGTCGTTTGTACCATCGTTCTAATGCTCCTCTTGCTAGTTCCAGTAGTCATCCCTGTGATACTCAGCTTCTTTTCAAATGATGACGAGGGTTTCTATGCAGCATTGATACCATCACCTCGGAGAGATGAAGCAAGTGGTTCAGTACCTTATGAAGAGCAACATGAAGTTCTAGTAAGTGAGGTGCAGGATGAAGGGAGGAAAGGCCCACTGCGCGGAGAGGATTATACATTGCTGCAGGATTGTACATTGCTGCAGGCGATAATCAAGGCAGATTTTTGGCTTCTATTTTTCTCACTTCTGTTGGGGTCAGGTTCAGGCCTTACCGTGTTTGACAATCTCGGGCAAATGAGTCAGTCATTGGGTTACGAGGAAACCCACATCTTTGTGTCGATGATTAGCGAACTTCCTTGGACGTATTGCTGGGGGTTACTTCTCAGAGATTGCTGTCAAGTAAGAATTATGCTGCATCTCTTTTCTAACCTTTACGTTCGCATGAGATGACTAGTACTCCCTCCGATCCATATTAATTGTCGAAAAATGAATGTATTTAGATATATTTTAGTGCTAGATACATCCAATCTAGTGACAAGTAATATGGATAAGAGGGAGTAATATTTCAAGTGAGAGGTTGCATAGTGGGAAGAGTGCATTCTCAAATCTCAAGTGAGAGGTTGCATAACAGGCTAATGAATGTTTATATGGAGTAGCATAACAGACTAATGTTGTTTTTCAGCACTGATTTAACGTTTGTGCTGACTAAGAAGCAATCCTAAGGAAACGTTTACCCAATTTAGTTTTATTCATTGCATATGTTCTTCATGATAAATCAGTTTTTGTGGTTTATCGTCACAATCGATTCCTGATCATTAAAAGGAAATAGGTGTCACCCTGTAAGATTCAGAGCAGAAGAGAATGTCATAAAAAAATGCATCGAACTGATACGAATATTGGGTGAGTGAGCTAACAAGAAGCACAGGACCATCTGCAGGCAGCTAATAGGTTCTTCTGATCAACGAATACTTGTAGTGACGGAGTTGCTCTGTTCAAAGAGTAACAAACATCTTTTTCTGTGCAAATAAAAATGCAGGTTCTATCTTTGTTGGCTGGGAAACATGTCCCCCATTGTTGTCTCATTTTACTAGTTCTCACTTCTCTTTCAGGGACTATGCATATCCAAGGGCAATTGCCTTGGCAGCAGCTCAAGTATTGATGGCAATCGGACACTTCACCTTCGCAATGGCTTGGCCCGGCACAATGTACATCGGATCACTGCTGATTGGGCTCGGGTACGGCGCCCACTGGGCGATCGTGCCAGCCGCTGCCTCTGAACTGTTTGGCGTGAAGAATTTCGGAGCATTGTACAACTTCCTTACCGTCGCGACCCCCATAGGCTCACTCGTTTTCTCGGGCATCATTGCCAGCGGCATCTACGACTATGAAGCGGAGAAGCAAGCTCACCAGCACAATTCAACATTGCTCGGAATGGTCTCCGACGTCGCTCCTGCGCTGAAGTGCGAGGGGTCCATATGCTTTTTTATCTCCTCTCTCATCATGTCGGGGTTCTGTGTCATCGCTGTTATCCTGAGCTTGATTCTGGTCCACCGGACCAAGATCGTGTACACAAATTTGTATGGTAAACCCCGGACATGAAAGGTCATTCGGTTAAGGAGTAGATCAAAGTGCTACAGGTATTTAAAGCAGAAGGGTGACTGCGTCGTACTTTTGTTTATGGGCTGTACAGAATTTTATGGTGTCACAACCACGCTCCTAGTGGCTACAAATGGAAAACAAAATTTTGAATCGGGGGCAAGCCCCAATTCTATTAATTAAGAGACCGTTAGGTCAACACACAACATAAATATGGTATATTATTACAAGTCACCTTTCTTGGCTGAAAAAAATACTACTCTACCGGTATAATTTTATTAAGAGCTTCTTGGCGCCTGCCAATACCCAAAGGCATGCTTCTTTTTGATCTCTGCAAGAATCACAAGAGGATACGTGTGCCTATTGCGGAAGACTCGAGCATTTTTTTCATTCCACTTTCCGGTTTGGCATGGAGTTGTCCGTCATATTTACCCACCAATATTTAGTGCTGAGCCAGTGTCATTATTGAGGGTCTATTGCATATAGCACCAACCAAACTTTAATTAATCCCCATAGGTGCACGGTTCAGGTGAACCGACACTTCACAAGAAGATGATCAATTGACCGAGGAACTCTTTTGCAAAGTGTGCAAAGGCCACACTTTGGCCACCCCTCTTCGCCAAGCGGTCATCCGTCCAAAGACGGTTTTCAAGGGCGAGCCAAGCAAAAAACTTGACCTTCGGAGGCGCTCACACTTTCCAAAAAAAACTATTCATATCGGAAAAGATCGCCCCTAGGAATTGCGCCAGGTAATCGAATGCCATCGAGTACTCTCCATTTGTCGTGAATTTCCAAGATATCTCATCCTCTACCTTGACATCCAAATACACCTCCCTTATGAAGGTACAAAGTTGAATGAATTGTCACACATGCTCAATGGAGAAGCTCTCATCCAAACCTATTTTGTCAAACCATGGATTCTCTTGTAGAGCTTGCGGAACGCACCACTTTTTCCTTTTTTGAAGCCGAAAAAATGAGAAGATCTATGTATTTTGGCTTTAACCTGTCAAGCCATGGGCTTCCCAAAACCCAAAACGGCATATTTTTCCCATTTCCTAGCATAATCGAGGTGGCAGTGAAGGGAATATGCCCTGAGAGGCAATAATAAATTGTTTATTATGTGTATTCCAAGTATATGATAGATGTTTATTTTGCATGCTATAATTGTATTAATACGGAAACGTTAATACATGTGTGTTTAATAAACAAACAGAAAGTTCCTAGTTAAGCCTCTCTCATAAACTAGCTCGTTGATTAACAAGATGATCAAGGTTTCCTGATCATGGACATTGGATGTTGTTAATAACGGGATCACAACATTAGTGTAATGATGTGATGAACATTCATCCGAAGTATAGCATTACGATCAAAGTCATTGAGTTTATATTGCTATAACAACTTACGAAGTGATCCTAATCCTTAGACCATGAGATCATGTCAATCACTAACACCGAAGAGTTTCTTGATAACATCAAACGTCACACCGTAACAGGGTGATTATAAAGATGGGTTCAGAACTAATAAAGTGTTATGTTGAGGCTCATGGATCAAGAGTGGAATTTGTTCATCCCGATGGCGGATAGATATACTGGGCCCTCTCGGTGATATCACATTGATTAGCTTGCAAGCAAGTGATTTGATCACTAGAATGTTATATCACGGAACGAGAAAGAGTGCATGTCGATAACGAGATCAAACTAAGTATGGATATACCGATGATCGAATCTCGGACATGTAATATATCGTGAAACAAAGGGATTAAGATACTAGCGTAAAAGGTTCCGACGATCACAAGAAAGTCATCGTTGAATGTGTGGAGTCAGTATGGGTCTCCAGATCCCGCTTCTGATTATTGATCTGAGAGGGGTCTCGATCATGTCCGCATTATTCACGAACCGTAGGGTGACACACTTAAGAGACACCGACATCCAATTGGAGCAAAAGTTTCATGCCGAAAGAATAAACAAGCGCAGGAATTTATTTCACTAGATAACGAAACAGGTTTTCGGGTGAAATTGCATAAAGTGGTTATGCATGTGAAATAGAATTCTAGCAAGGGGTTATTTGTGAATGTTTGTCATTAAAGTAATTGACAAAATTCTGAATAAAATAAAAGAGTTTTATTTAATGAGAGTTTGCATTAAATTTGGTGGAAATTTAATGGGATTTTTGAGTGGGATTTTGAGTGGACTTTTGAAGGGTCATTTTGTGAGTGGAGTGTCCACCCACATGATGAGGGGAGGGCAAGGGGGCAGCCCCATGCGCCGGCCACCCCTTGGGGTTCCCCTCCTCCTATAAAGGAGCCCTCCTCTCACTTCTCACTCACACCTCCTCGTGAAGGATCTCTCTCCCCTCTAGAATTTATCCCCATGGTCTCGGACTAGCGAGATACATGTTCCCGTGGCTTTTCGGCAAGAAAGAGTTGTGCTTCATTGCATCGCTGGGCGAGGAGGCGGAGGTTGCTCGGTGCCTCGAGCGTGTGTAAGCGCACGGATGCGCGCTGATTCTTGGCGCTAGGACTTCCTCTCGATCTTGAGATCGGCAAGAGATCGTCTACATCAACCACGAGTTTGGACTCGTTAAGCTTTGTCGGTCTTCAAGGGTATGTTCTCACGGATATACATCCCCGTTGTTTGTATCTAGTATAAATAGATCTTGGTATATAGTTCACATCGTAGGAAAATTTTGTTTTCTATCTGCGAACCCTTGAAAGGGTATCGAGCCGGATCTATGCGTAGATACTTTACAGGTAGTACACATATGAGTATGTGGGCGATGATGATCATGTTGTTGCTCCTTTCTTGTGATTTTGGATATTGGTGGCATAGTGGGATGAAGGCCGGACAAACTTTACATGTCCTCGCACATGAGACCTGTTCCACGCTTGACATGCAACTAGTTTGCATAAGTGGCTATGGTGTCTGTCTCTCCTACTATAGTCAATATCTATTTTGCAAGCGAGTTGTCAACAATTTGATTATCCTCGTTGTGGTTCATGTTCGTAGGTAAGAACGGTTCTATCTCGAAAGCCTTGACCACGTAAAACTTGCAATGGATAAATTAGAAGCGTCTAGTTTAGATTGTTCTTTGGGCTAGTGTTATGATATGGTAGTGTTGTAAGTAGAAGTATGAGATGATACTCTTACAACACACATAGCGTGTAAAACCCATAGATTGTGGATTTACATATAGGTATGATAGTGATCATACCACGATGCACATGATAGAGATCATCTGCGCGAGCCATATAATTTCACTATTAAACATATGATGTTTGATTGCATCTTATATTGCTTGTTTAGCGCTTTGTTAAGCATAATAAGATGATCCCTCATTTTAAATATCAAGATAAGAATGTGTTCTCCTTTAGTATGCACCGATTATGTTTTCGCCGCTCCAAGACATCACGTGATGATCGGGTGTACTTGGATCCTCGACCATACTTGGTGTAAGAGTTACACACGCAAAATACTAAGGTTCTAACTTGGCGAGCCTAGCATGTACAGACATGGCCTCCGAACACAGACCGAAAGGTTAAGCATGAGTCATATAGTTGATATGATGCCCATTTGATGCTCGCCTTTGAAGCTATACCGACTCACGTGATGATCGGACTTGGTGCAGTGGAGTGGGTCCTTGTACTCACCAAAAGGACACGAGGATGTCGCTTTTGAGTGGGAGTTCATTCGTAATATAGATTAGTTGAACTCAATCTATCATACACTTAGTCTAAACTTTACAAATTCTGTTGTAGATGGCACCACCTGCTTTTAATTTCAATGCGTTCATGGAGAAAGAGAAACTAGCAACGAACGGTAGCAACTTTCTTGAATGGGCCATGAATTTGAGGATTCTCCTCTCCTTTGCACAAAAGCAATATGTGCTAGAAGCCATTAGGCCCCCACCCTTTGACGATGCCCCGACGAGGAGAAGAATGTCTATCGACTCCAGAGGACCACAACTTAGTTCATTGCGGCATATTGTATGGGCTAGAGCCGAACTTGAAAGCGTTTAAAACGGCAATGCTTTTGATACAATGGGTGAGTTGAAAATGATTTTCACACACATGTCTGTGAGAGCTACAATGCTTGTAAAAGTTCTTTAGTGCATGATGGAAGAGAACATCCGTTAGTGAGCATGTACTCAAGATGTCGGGTTACGCCGATAAGCTTGTGTCCTTGGGAATAACGATTCCCATTGACTTAGGCATCCATCGTGTTCTGCGGTCTACGCCACCTAGCTATAAGAGCTTCGTGATGAACTATAATATGCAAGGCATGAAGAAGTCTCCCGAGCTTCAATGCTTAAAACCGCAGTATGGAGATCAAAAGGAACATCAAGTGTTGATGATCAATAGGAACACTGGTTTCAAGAAAGACAAGAAGGAAAACGAAGGAAGTAAGGGCGGCAAGCCTGTTGCTACCGAAAAGAAACCCGAGTTGGACCTAAGTCCGATACAGTGCTACTATTGTAAGGGATCGCCATCGAAGCGCAATCGCCCCAAGTATCCGCGCACAAGAAGGCCGGCAAGGCAAACAAAGGTATATATGATATACATGTTATTGATGTGTACTTGACTAGTGCTCGCAGAGCACCGGGTATTTGATACCGGTTCGATTGCTAATATTTGTAACTCGAATCGTGGCTGCGAACAGCGCCGCTAGCAAGGGTGAGGTCAAGATGCGTGTCGACAATGGATCAAACGTTGATGTGATCGCCGGAACGCTACCTCTCCACTTACCGTCGGGATTAGTTATAAACTTAAATAATGTTATTTGGTGCTCGACCGAGCATGAACATTATATCCGGATCATGTTTGATGCAAAGTGGTTTTTCATTCAAATCGAGAACAATGGTTGTTCCATTTATATGAATGAAATCTTTTATGGTCATGCACCAATGTTGAATGGTTTATTTCGTTGGATCTCGATGATAATGTTACACATATTCATAATATTGATGCTAAAAGGATTAAACTTAGTGATGATATATCCAAGATATATGGCAATCGCCGTCTAGGTCATATTGGCATTAAACGCATGAAGAAGCTCCATTCGGATGGACTTTTAGAATCACTTGATTATGAATCATTTGATACATGTGAGCCATGCCTTATGGGCAAGATGACTAGAACGCTTTTCGGTTCAATGGAACGGCGATGATTTATTGGAAATCATACATTCGATGTATGTGGTCCAATGAGTGTCGGTAGCGAGGTGGATATCGTTATTTTGTTACTTTCGGATGATTTGAGTAGATACGGTTATATCTACTTGATGAAACACAAGTCTGAAACCTTTGAAAAGTTCAAGGAATTTCGTAATGAAGTGGAAAATCATCGTAATAGAAAGATCAAATTTCTACGATGCGACCGTGGAGGTGAGTATCTAAGTTACGAGTTTAGCACTCACATGAAAGAGTGTGGAATTGTTTCACAACTCACACCTACCAGAACACCACAGATAAATGGTGTGTCGGAACGTCGTAATCGTACTTTATTAGATATGGTTCGATCTATGATGTCTCTTTCGGACTTGCCGTTGTCATTTTGGGGTTATGCACTAGAAACTGCTGCATTCACTTTAAATCGGGCACCATCTAAATCCGTTGAAGCGACACCGTATGAATTGTGGTTTGGAAACAAACCTAAGTCATTTCTAAAGTTTGGGGTTGCGATGTTTATGTGAAGAAACTTCAACCGGATAAACTCGAACCCAAAGCGGAAAAATGCGTCTTCATAGGATACCCTAAAGAAACTATTGGGTATTCCTTCTATCACGCATCCGAGGGCAAGGTTTTTGTTGCCAAGAATGGATCCTTTCTAGAGAAAGAGTTTCTCTGAAAGGTGTGAGTAGTCGGAAAGTAGAACTCAAGAGGTTATGGAACCTTCTCTTCAAAGTATGGCGAGTAGCGCAGCGAAGTCGTTCCGGAGTTGGCTCCACTGCTGAAGAAGGAACTAATGATAATGATCATGAAACTCCGAAAGAGAGTACTACCGAACCTCGCAGTCAAACAGACGGGCAGCTCCCGAGTCAGACGAAATCTGTCATAAATTTCATGGTTGATGAAAATAATGACCTGCGACGTATGAAGAAGCGATGATGAGCCCGGATTCCAACAAATGGTTAGAAGCCATGAAATCCGAGATGGAATCCATGTATGAAAATCAAGTTTGGAACTTGGTGGAATTACCTCACCACCGAAAAGGCCGTGGAGAACAAATGGATTTTCAAAAGGAAAACTGATGTCGATGGTAATGTGACCATCTATAAAGCTCGACTTGTCGCAAAGGGTTTCGACAAATTCAAGGAGTTGACTACGATGAGACTTTCTCCGTAGCGATGCTAAAGTCGATTAGGATTATGTTAGCAATTCTTGCATATTTCGATTATGAAATATGGCGATGGATGTCAAAACCGCGTTTCAATGGTAATATTGAAGAAGAGTTGTATATGATACAACCAAAGGGTTTTTTCGATCCTAAGGATGCTAACAAGGTGTGCAAGCTTCAGCGATCCATCTATGGATTGAAGCAAGCATCACGGTTGGAATCTCCGCTTTGATGAGGTGATCAAAGAGTTTGGATTTGTCCAAACTTATGGAGAAGCTTGTATTTACAAGAAAGTGAGTGGGAGCAATGTGGCATTTCGATATTATATGTGGATGACATATTATTGATCGGAAATGATATAGAACTTTAAACAGTGTTAAAAGTTATCTAAACAAATTTTCAATGAAGGACCTAGGTGAGCGTCATACATATTAGGCATAAAGATCTATAGAGATAGATCTAGGCGCCTAATAGGGCTATCATAAAGTACATACCTTGATAAGATTTTAAAGAAGTTTAAAATGGACGAAGTAAGAAGGGTTCTTACCTATGTTGCAAGGCAAGACATTGAGTAAGACTCAAAGTCCGGCTTGGAAGAAAGAGAGATAATGGACAAAGTCCCTATGCTTGACCATAGGCTCTATAATGTACGCCATGCTATGTACAAGACGGATGTGGCACACGCTATTAGTTTGACTAGTAGGTACCAATCGGATCCAGGTTGAACCTTTGGATAGCGGTCAAGAATATCCTTAAGTACTTGAGAAGAACTAAGGATATGTTTCTTGTATCTGAGGTGAAGAAGAGCTCGTCGCTAAGTGTTATGTCGCTAGCTTTGACACCGATCCGGATGACTCTAAGTCTCAATCCGGATCGTATTTCTCATGAATGGCGGAGCGGTTAGTTGGAGGAGCTCCAAACAACCTGTGGTAGCGGGATCAACAACGGAGGCCGAATATGTTCTTTGCTTGAGCGGCTCAGAAGCGATTTGGATGAAGGAGTTCATATCCGAACTAGGAGTTGTGGCAAGCGTTGGACCCAATGGTGATCTATTGTGACAACAATGGTGCCATTGCCAATGCCAAAGAGCCAAGGTCTCACAAGCATTCCAAGCATATTAAGCGGTTTCACTCCATCCTTGAGCATGTCAAGGATGGAGATATAAAGATTGTAAAGTACATACGGATCTCAATGTAGCAGATCCGTTGACTAAAACTCTCCTAGAGCAAAACATGATCAACACCGAACTCAATGGGTGTTAGATATATCACTATGTAACTAGATTATTGTCTCTAGTGCAAGTGGGAGATCAAGGGAATATGCCGAGAGGCAATAATAAATTGTTTATTATGTGTATTCCAAGTATATGATAGATGTTTATTTTGCATGCTATAATTGTATTAATACGGAAATGTTAATACATGTGTGTTTAATAAACAAGCAGAAAGTTCCTAGTTAAGCCTCTCTCATAAACTAGCTCGTTGATTAACAAGATGATCAAGGTTTCACGATCATGGACATTGGATGTTGTTAATAACGGGATCACAACATTAGTGTAATGATGTGATGAACATTCATCCAAGTATAGCATTACGATCAAAGTCATTGAGTTTATATTGCTATAACAACTTACGAAGTGATCCTAATCCTTAGACCATGAGATCATGTCAATCACTAACAGTGGAAGAGTTTCTTGATAACATCAAACGTCACACCGTAACAGGGTGATTATAAAGATGGGTTCAGAACTAATAAAGTGTTATGTTGAGGCTCATGGATCAAGAGTGGAATTTGTTCATCCCGATGACGGATAGATATACTCTGGCCCTCTCGGTGATATCACATTGATTAGCTTGCAAGCAAGTGATTTGATCACTAGAATGTTATATCACGAACGAGAAAGAGTGCATGTCGATTGAGATCAAACTAGGTATGGAGATACCGATGATCGAATCTCGGACATGTAATATATCGTGAGACAAAGGGATTAAGATACTAGCGTAAAAGGTTCCGACGATCACAAGAAAGTCATCGTTGAATGTGGGGAGTCGTTATGGGTCTCGGATCCGCTTCGATTATTGATCGAGAGGGTCTCGATCATGTCCGCATTATTCACGAACCGTAGGGTGACACACTTAAGAGACACCGACATCCAATTGGAGCAAAAGTTTCATGCCGAAAAGAATAAACAAGCGCGAATTTATTTCACTAGATACGAAACAGGTTTTGGTGAAATTGCATAAAGTGGTTATGCATGTGAAATAGAATTCTAGCAAGGGGTTATTTGTGAATGTTTGTCATTAAAGTAATTGACAAAATTCTGAATAAAATAAAAGAGTTTTATTTAATGAGAGTTTGCATTAAATTTGGTGGAAATTTAATGGGATTTTTGAGTGGGATTTTGAGTGGACTTTTGAAGGGTCATTTTGTGAGTGGAGTGTCCACCCACATGATGAGGGAGGGCAAGGGGCAGCCCCATGCGCCTGCCACCCCTTGGGGTTCCCCCTCCTCCTATAAAGGCCCCTCCTCTCACTTCTCACTCACACCTCCTCGTGAAGGATCTCTCTCCCTCTAGAATTTATCCCCATGGTCTCGGACTAGCGAGATACATGTTCCCAGTGGCTTTCGGCAAGAAAGAGTTGTGCTTCATGCATCGCTGGGCGAGGAGGCGGAGGTTGCTCGGTGCCTCGAGCGTGTGTGCGACACGGATCTTGCTGATTTGCGGCGCGCTAGGACTTCCTCTCGATCTTGAGATCGGCAAGAGATCGTCTACATCAACCACGAGTTTGGACTCGTTAAGCTTTGTCGGTCTTCAAGGGTATGTTCTCTACGGATATACATCCGCCCGTTGTTTGTATCTAGTATAAATAGATCTTGGTATATAGTTCACATCGTAGGAAAATTTTTGTTTTCTATGCTGCGAACCCTTCAGGCAGGACCGAAGAAGTCCACGTCATCTTTTGTACATGGGTTCCCGGTGCCAACCCAAATTTAATCGGAATTCTTCCACTCCATCTGTGGACACCGAAGTCTTAAGTCCATAGCAAAAAAATCATGTTAATTACTTCAAGGGCTCCAAGATTTTTGGAGGATAACCGTTTCCCAATTAACCTTGCATTTCCCTTGTTCGTTTTATCAGAAGCCAACCAAAGGAAAGCCCTCTCCAACTTTTGGACATATGTGAATGTCTGGGTGAACTTGTAGTGGTGTCAAAAGGTAGATGGTTTGCAACGCCAACACCAACTTCACAAGAGCGCCATCCATAGTGATGAATTTGTATTCCATGGAGGTAATTTCCCGTCAACTTTGCCTTCTAGATGTTGAGGATCTCGTCAACTACCGAAAGTGGTAGGCCTAGATATCTCATGTGGAAGGAGGATCTCGTCATCGACCATCCATGGAGTACCTCATTGAGGTTGATATGCTCAGAGCTAATTGACATAACGATGATTTTTAAGAAGTTTGTGCATATACCGGTTACATAATGAACCTCCATAGGATAGATGCCAGGTTTTGAATGTCTTCCTTATGAGGGGCCACAAACACCGCCGCATCATCCACATAGAGGGAGGTCCCCAAGATAGCTCTTCGGCCTTGAATCTTGTGAAGTAAGCCATGACATGTAGTAAGGTTTAGGCTTTGAGTGATTGGATCGATGTCGAAGAAGAATAGTAGAGGGGAGAGTAGGTATCCTTGTGTTAATCCCAGCACATGCTTAATGGGTAAGTTGGCCACTCCTTTAGAATGACACGACGTGTTGATGTTGAAAGTAGCGTGGCTATATAAATCCAAAATCTACTTGGGAAGCCTCTTGTTTGAAGGAGGTCGATGATATACTCACATCTTATTGAGTCAATAGCTTTCCGGATGTGTAGCTTGAAAAAAATCACTTGTTTTACTTTTATCTAACCTTCTCGTCGTACAAAAAATTGTGGTGGATGATCCAATTATTGATGAACGCACTTTGGCATTTAGACAAGGTCGTTCATAAAAGGTCCAAGCCAAAGTGCGAGAGCCTTGGAGATGATATTTGCGATGTAGTGGATTAGGATGATTGGGCAGAAGTCGGAAACCTCTTCCGCCCCTTCTTTCTTTGGCAAAAGAGCAACGCTGGCGAAGTTTAGGCAATAAAAATTTGCCAACTTTGTAGCGCATTCATCACGTCAATCTTGATTATGTCACCAAGCATTTGGAACAATGCCTTTTAACCTCTTTGTTGATGAAGGGGTCATCTAGACCACTGAAGTCCGGCTCATCAAATCGCATCCCCTCCCAATTTAAGTCACGTGGTCATGCATTTCCTCTTCCAATGACTCCTTTGAAGTGGTTTTGATCCACTTCTTCATTAGAACCATGGTCGGTGACCCAACCATTATTGTTCTTTAGACGGTGTATATGATTTTTGTATCAGTGGCCATTAACTCTAAGGTGGAGAAATTTTGTGTTGGCATCTTCATATTTTAAGTTGGCAATTCAGAGGTGTTGCTTTTTCATTGACCTCTTGACCACAGCCAAGCTCACTATCTTCCTTTTAGATCTAGCCCGAAGTTCATGCTCTTCGGGAGAGAGGGCCCTATTTCTTGCGCACTACAAAAAGGCAGCCAACGACTTCAGACGTGCTCCGTCTTTCAAGCCTTTGTTTAGCTTTGCAATATTGGACTGTAGGATCACTAGCAAGGTGGCGTGCAAAAAGAATTTAGGGTTGGAGAAGATTCCACGGCCCCATTTGGTCAAATGTTTTCTAGTGCGTTGCAATTTGTGGAAGAGGATGTCGCAAGGCTCCATATTGTCAGGAGGAGCATTCCATGAGTTTTTCACAAGGTGAATTTTGGGATTAATGCTAGTCGCGTCATACAACCAAAGTTAATGTGACAAAGTCACGAATGCCAAATATTGGGCTCATTATTATTGTAAACATGATTAATAACTTTAGTGCATACGTTTTATAAAGATAGCCGGACAAACCTCCCACTCATAAACTTTTCCAAAAATTGTCCATAATTATACATTACAACTTTATTTGACTCAAAACCTAACTTAAAACCATGTCGACATAAAAACGATCAGCTGACGAGATTATTATTGATAGAGAGAACATGTTGCACATTCTTCAGCTATATGGTCTTCTCCAAACTAAACTTTGGATTTACCATACCAACACCATGAATTGAATCACGTGAACCATTTTCTATCAACATAGAATAAATCCTTGTGACCGGATGAGAAGAGAACATGGAAACATCACAACATACATGTGTTATTGGCAGGTATCTATCCACCATTCAGGAGAACGACAATACTGAAAGGATAGTGGAAAAAATACGTACCTAGCGTCCTCCGTTTCAGTATCATCAATAACAACATTAACGGTCTTGCCATTATTTCCATGTTGATGCTTGTCAAAGAGATTATGATGGGTTGGATCCCAATGACCAGGATCACCACAAAAGTGGCAAGCCCCTTTCTTCTTATCATTCTTCTTCTTGAAGTTAGTTGAGTGTGTGAACTTGTTCTTTCCATAAAACTTTCCTTTGCCTTCAGATTTGTTTCTAATCTTAAACTCGTGGGATTGTAAGTTTTTCTTCTACACCAATTTGGCACTAGAACCTGATAGGGCAAAGGTGTCCGATCTTTCGATGAGATGGCGATAATCGACTTGGTGGAGTTCGGGCTTGACGATCCGACTACAAGTGCGAGCACGAGCGCCAATGCAATTGCTAGGCCAATCTCCTGGAGGTTACCGATCCTGCGTGAACACGATCAGCCTGACCAGCGAGGGTCTTAATTCCTACCTGAAATCGAGAACAAGTAAGAACCAATATTGCAATCAAGATATTGCGGATTAAGAGGAAAGCTTTATTGAAGAGGTGGGATCCTGAATAGGTGCGAAGTACAAGAGGCCTCTGCGACGCTCGAGCCTTGGCGAAGTTGCGACTATGGCTAACTTAATGTCTAAACAAAATCCGAGTCTAGGGGTCGGCTATGGGGAGTATTTAAGGGCGAAAAGGTGGGGTTTCGGCCAGCCATGGAAGTGGTGTCCGAATCCAACCCTAAAGGTCCTTTTCCCCTCAAATACGGACTCTAAAAAGTGGCTAATTAAAATCCTGCGAAAATTATATGGGCTGGGCCCAAAATAAAGGTGTCGCAGCACCATATTAATCTATGGACGAATTCGTAAAGTATTGATCTTGAATATTTCGTCCTAGCCTTCTTTCTTCATTATGGTGGCCTCAAAGTTCTGAAATCTTCATCCGTGGCCTTCTCTTGGATCATCACATGCTTGCTGTCATCTCCATGCATGGCCATGCTCCAATGCTTGTCCCTCTCATCCATGCTTGATCCATCATTCCTAAGAGTAAGAAATATATCTGATTTAGGCAGCATCATATTCTCATGTATGTGAGGAATAGTTCCAAGAAACGAAAGTACCTGATAGTTAAGTTGTTTGGCACGAGATCTTGTGATGGGTCCTTGTATGTGTGTTGTTGTAGGTACAGCGGTTGTATCAATAGTAGGGATGTCCACATCATGCTCCCCTTCTTGAATTGAAGTCGTCCTCGACGCAATCTCATCTTCCTCACCAAAGTAAGGCTTCAAATCTGCAATGTTAAATGTAGGACTAACCGTACCAAAGTCTGCAGGCAACTCAAGTTTATATGCATTATCATTGATTTTCTCTAACACCTTAAACGGACCAGAGACGTGGCATTAACTTAGACTTGCGTAAATCAGAAAAGCGATCTTTCTAAATGTAACCAAACAAGATCGCCAACATCAAACACAACATGCTTTCTCCCTTTATCCCCAGCAAGTTTATACTTAGCATTCATGTGTTCAATGTTATCTTTAGTAGTCTTATGCAAGTTTAATATCATTTCAGTGCGTTGTGTAGCATCCAAATTATGTTGCACCGAAGAAGGTAAAGGCAATAAATCAATAGGTGCACGAGAAACAAAACCATACACAATCTCAAATGGGCACATCTTTGTGGTAGAATGCAATAAACGATTATAAGCAAATTCTATATGAGGTAAACACTATTCACACAATTTTAAGTTCTTCTTTAAAACAACCCGTAACATAGTAGACAAAGTTCTATTTACTACTTCAGTTTTACCATCAGTTTGGGGATGACATGTAGTACTAAAGAGCAATTTAGTCCCCAACTTAGCCCATAAACATCTCCAAAAGTGGCTAAGAAATTTAGTATCACGATCAGAGACAATAGTATTTGGCACACCATGCAAACGAACAATTTCACGAAAGAACAAATCAGCAATATGCGCAGCATCATCCGTTTTATGACAAGTAATAAAGTGTGCCATCTTAGAAAACCGATCCACAACAACAAAAATACTATCCCTCCCCTTCTGTGTTCGTGACAATCCCAAAACAAAGTCCATAGAAATATCCTCCCAAGGAACACTAGGAACAGGAAGAGGCATATATAAACCATGTGGATTAAGGCGAGACTTAGCTTTTTGACAAGTAGTGCAGCGTGCCACAAATCTCTCAACATCTCGACGCATACGTGGCCAAAAGAAGTGTGCAGCAAGAACATCCTCCGTCTTTTTGACACCAAAGTGTCCCATCAATCCTCCTCCATGCGCATCATGTAACAACAAAAGACGAACAGAACTATCTGAAATGCATAGTTTGTTAGCACGGAACACAAATCCATCATTGAAGACGAACTTGTTTCAAGTTCTACCATCTCTACAATTCTGCAATGTAGCATCCCAGTTGTCTAACACCTGTAATGATACTTGTTCTAATAATAAAAGGGCCACTTCCTACATATAATTGTTGCATCATCATCATGTCATGCTCATGTCATCATGCCATCTTGCATTTGAGCATCATACAAAACCCCTTTTGCTTTGGTTCTTATCTCATATGCATTATTAATTGTATTTGGCTCTTGATATATTGTTAAATGCCCAAGTTGATTTGGGGGCATATCTCTTATTAACTCCACCACCTTTCTTTCACCACCTTATAATTCCACCATCCAACTAAATATGAGCTTGGCATTTATGGGTTTTACTTCTAGCTCATGTGGGTTGGGATGGATCCAATTATTTTCCACATGTTCTCATCTTGGCATCATTTTGTTTTCACATTATTAATACATGAGAGCCACATGGCCACCTTTGCATGCCTTGTGAGTGGGACCCCTTTTCCCTAGCTTCCATATGTGTTGTTTTTGGGGTTATCCTCATGTTGGGATATTTTGTGGGCTTAATAAATATCTAGTGGCATATACACACTAGCAAGTCCCAAATATAATCCAATGTGATCATATCCTCATACTCCACTTGGAATTCTTTCTAATTTCTTTGCTTGGGCCTTATTCCACACTTTGGAATGCATAAGAAAATGCTATGTAAATAATCTTGTTTTCACAAAGATAAATATGGTATCAATTAATTATGCATGGCCCATGCAAGTACCCCTTTAGCTTGGCATTTGATTTTATTTGATTTTAATATGGATAATCTCTCTCTACCCCTTAGGCTTGGTCTTGTTTGATCATGCCTAAACCATCATCACCTTTTCCCCTTGCTCTAGTCTTGTTCTTGTTGGGGTTTGTTTGGTGCATGGTTGGATCTTGTCAAAAGAACACCTAGCATCTAACCTTCCCCCTCTCTAGACCCTAAACCCCACATCCCCCTCTCTCTAATCCTCTATCCTAGTTTCCTCTATCACCTACTCCTTCTTCACCATGCCCCATACCCATCCTAGCTAAAACCCTAAGCTACACCTAGTCCAAACAAAACTCTAAGCCACCCCCTCTCTCCTTAATCCCACCTAATTCTAACCCGAGCCCCTCTAGCTAAACCCTAGCTTTCCCCCTCTCTTCCTCGGCCTCTCCCCTCTCTTCCATGCATGCCCCACCCCAGCAACCTCCTACCATCTACCCCTCCCCCACGCAAGCCCCCACCTGCTCCCTCTCGTTCTTATCCTCTCCCTCGCCCCTCTAGCCTCCCCAGATCCGCCCAGGGCGACGCCCTCATCTCCCCTTCCTCTCCTCTACTCTACCTAGCCTCGCCGTCCACCGCCAGTCTTCCCCTGCCCCCCATCTTCCTAGCCGGTGGCGTGACGACTGTGGGTGTCGAGGAAGCTCCGGAGGTCGTCTGCGTCGCCTGCATCAGCCGGAGGAGAAGCTCCAGTGTCCCTGCGTCGGCGCCGCCCGAACCCTAGCTCAGCAGCAGCCCGCCAACGATCGCGACCCCAACCTGTACCGACCACACCAACACCACCGCGGTAAGCCCCCACGGACATGCTCTGCCCCTCGTTTCTGCCTGGCTGATCGTTTGCCGAGCACACCGCGTGCAGCGGCCGCCAGTCCGTATCTCGCATGAGGACCTATCTAGCCGCGCCCTCTCTGTCAACAACCACACAGCCCACCTGTAGCCGCATTGTGCGTCCGAGGTCAGCGGGATCGAGTCTGGCGCCCCTGTTTTCTCTGTCGCGCGATTTTGTTTCAGTTCGTCAGACAACCGAGAAGAACAACAGTAGCGTGTGCATATCACAGATAACCCCCTGGCCTTCTTTTTCCTCAACCCGCGCTCCCCCTAAACCCCACTCGGTCTACGTATGCTTTTATAAAAGGGTCCCCTAGTTTTGTTTAATTAACTCGGTCCTCCTCCTCCCGACCATGGCGTGTGGGTCCGGGTGAGCCTGGCCCCACCTGTCTGCGACTAGGGCTAGGTTGGCCTGAGTGCTAAAAACTTTTCTGAGCATCTGTTTAAATTCAAACCTATTTAAATTTAATTCAAATTCAAATTTTAATTCTGTTTTTAAATAACTTTTCATTTATAAATCCAAATAATGCAAATGTTATATGTTTCTGAACCAGAAAATTGTGAGGATTTCAAATATGATATTCAAATTACCTTTTGCACATTTAAAATTCCAAGTTGAATTAAATTACAACAAATGCCACTAGAACTTAAATAATTAATAACTTTTGAAATATAACTCCGAATTTAGCAAATGATATGTCTAAAATGATCAGCTCGACGAGACCTTTCTGTTTATGCTATCCATGACTTCAAATGCAGCATGCATCATATAAATATATAGTAAACAGCAACTAATATGAAATAAAATATGGCCCAACCTTAATAAAATGACTTATTCTTGTATACCACACCTCACCCATGCCATGCTACTTATTGCCATGCAAATTGTGCATCATTCATCATGGCATGATTGGTTGCTTGACGCATCTTATTCATATGCTTGTGCTCTATATTCATGTTGGCCTTGTTTGTTTGGTTTTTCTCGGATAGACCGGCGGGGATATATCAAGAGAACCGTGAGCACTACCTGATCCGTCTCGCTTCAACTGAGTTGCCAGGCAAGCACTACCACATGCTTGCATACATACAATACCTATTGCCTCTATCTTATTCTTGCATCATTGAGTTGCGATTGCATTAAACTGAATCCCAAGTATTGCATAGCCTTTACTTTTAAACCCCACCGAGCTTGTTCCTCCATCCCATGAGCCATTACTACAGGAGTTGTTTGAGCCATGCGAGTCGTAGAAAAGCATGTGTAGGGTATGTGAGTGTCTGCTGGATAATGAGGTACCTAAACAACTTAATCTGAGTAGTAATGGGAGAACTAATAAAAGTGGCACCGGTGAGCAACATCTGCTATTTGGTTTTTCTGCTCACTTGTGTCCCGTAAGACCCCGAGTACTTGATTCCTGTTCCTTGATTTATCGCGCTATCCACATCCGGGAGGTATATGGGACCCCCAGGCGAGCTTGATTCCGTCTTATTTCTTGGGGCCACAAACTAGTTTGAGGTTTTATTTATTATCTGTACTTATGCCATGCTTCTTGCTTTATTTAAATTGTGCGGTAGATAGCACCTTTGTCTTTATTTAGGTAAGCGGAGTGATTTCATGATGTCGACAAGCCAGTTTGGGTTCCCGATCGCTTACAACCATTGTCGCAAACCTTGAGTCCGCCTCGAGTAAGCTAACCGTTCTTGGGTCTACTCAATGGGTGGCCCCTGAAATAATTCTGAATCCTGTGATTGCTTTGTCGTGAAGGCCTCGTTGGGTTTTGATTTGGTTTTCGAGGTTGATCGAGCGTGTGTGTTTCTATTGGTGCACCCGGCGGGTAAAACTTTCTCAAAGCCGTGTCATGATTATGGACGACTTGGAGCACAGTTTCTCGATCATAGACAAGCATAACTAAAGTACCGCTTTAATCTGACTAAGTAATATGACTAGTAAATAGTGCAACACTCATGGAATGGTTAATAAAATTGCCAACGGCTGGGGGGGTGTTCGTCCGCTTCCTCGTTGGTAAGCGGGGAGGAGGATGGATCTGTTGAAATTACTATTATAACTGTTGTCATTAATTCACGGACATCCGTCTATCATTGGTTAGCCGGATGGTTAGCGAGTATCTATAGAACTGCTAGGGTTTATCTTTCGCTGCAATTGCGTCACCCCAGGTTGTGTCCCCTTTAGAGGCATTAAGACTTGCTGAGTACCCTTAGGGTCTCACACGATAAATTATTGGTTCGAGATGAGCGGTACCCTCGCAGACGGATCTTTGGGTGGAAGAGGCTGATGATGTGGACAACGATCGTTCGGTGTAGAGATTCCGGGAACGGGGATCCGAGAGATCTGTGGGCGGGATGTGCTTAGTTCTATGGCATCTTATGCCGATTTGCTTCTTATCCGTACTCGGACTTTGTTTGCCGCTTCCGCATGATACTCTGATGTGTGTTGTATGAGGAAGTATCCTAAAATATTAGATCTATCTAGGTCATTTGAATCTTGCCGTATGGCGTTGCTATATTTTCCTTTCTTTCTAGATGGTATGGCTCTGATGTACTCTTGTATGGTGGCTTGCATACATACTCATTTGTGTATGTATTTGATCCCTTCGCCTGCCGATTACGCCGTCAGGTCGATGAATTGGAAGTGGTTGGAACGGCCGAAAGGTCTACCCGTGAGAGGCTTTTGGGGCCCCACCGTACTATTTCAACCACTACCGTTCATCCAGGCTTGTAGCTAGGAGCGTAATTCACCGAGGTAGTTACATGCAACACATCTTTAAATTCAGCATCATGCACATATTGTTCCTTAATAGTTTCCAATCCAAATATTTTGAAGTCAAGTTGAGATAACAAAGCATAACGGCGTGACAAAGCATCAGCAATAATATTATCTTTACCCTTTTTTTGTTTGATAACATAAGGAAAAGACTCAATAAATTTAACCCACTTTGCATGACGACGATTCAACTTAGCTTGACTACGAATATGCTTCAAAGATTCATGATCATAATGAATAACAAATTCCTTAGGCCATAGATAATGTTGCCAAGTTTCTAATGTCCGAACCAACGCATATAATTCTTTATCATAATTAGAATAGTTCAGACTAGCCCCACTCAATTTCTTCCTAAAATATGCAACAGGTTTTCCCTCTTGTAATAACACCCCTCCCAAACCAATTCCACTAGCATCACATTCAAGCTCAAAAGTCTTAGTAAAATCAGGAAGTTGGAGTAAGGGAGCATGTGTTAGCTTATCTTTCAATATGACGAAGGCCTGTTGTTGTGCATCGTCCCAAACAAAGGGCACATCCTTCTTGGTAATCTCATTTAGCGGCGCGACAATTGATCCAAAGTCTTTGACAAAGCGCCTATAAAAACCAGCGAGGCCAAGAAAACTCCTCACTTGTGTGACCGTCTTGGGCTGCGGCCAATTCTCAATAGCTTCAATCTTGGCTGGATCCACTTCAATACCCTGTGATGTAACAACATAGCCAAGAACGAACTCGATTGGTGCAAAAGGGTGCACTTCTCAAGGTTACCAAACAAACGTGCATCACGTAAAGCATTGAAAACAACACGTAAATGGTCCAAATGATCCTCTAAAGATTTGCTATAAATCAGAATATCATCAAAGTAGACTACCACAAAACGTCCAATGAAAGCACGTAAAACTTCGTTCATTAATCTCATGAAAGTGCTAGGTGCATTAGTTAAACCAAACGGCATTACTAACCACTCATATAAACCGAACTTAGTTTTAAATGTTGTTTTCCATTCATCTCCTAATTTCATACGAATCTGGTGGTAACCACTACGCAAATCAACTTTAGAAAACATAGTAGAACCACTCAATTCATCAAGCATGTCATCTAAACGTGGAATAGGATGACGATATCGGATAGTAATATTATTGATAGCTCTACAATCAGTACACATGCGCGAAGAACCATCTTTCTTAGGTACCAAAATAATAGGAACAACACAGGGGCTAAAGGACTCACGAATATGATCTCTGTCGAGTAGTTCCTGAATTTGGCGTTGTATCTCCTTTGTCTCCTCTGGATTGGTTCTATATGGTGCGCGGTTGGGCAACGTGGCACCGGGAATTAGATCAATTTGGTGCTCAATTCCTCTAATAGGAGGTAGTCCTGGTGGCACTTCAGCGGGAAAGACGTCCTCATATTCCTGCAAAAGGTTAGCAATGGCGGGTGGCAAATAAGGAGGCATATCCTCAAATGAAACAAAACCTCTTTGCAGAAAATTGCATAACATTGAGTATTGGTGACATCTACTTCAGCAATATCAATTTTATTTGCAAGCATACATGGATTCTTCAAACGAATTTCAGTAGCATGCATAGAATCAGATTTAGTGTTCTTTGGTGGTATAAAATCTGCAGCAACAATCTGATTCTCACTTTTATTTTTCTCCTCAGTTTTAGCTCTACTAGCTCTAGCAAGATCATCTTTTAAAATCTGTTCGGGAGTCATAGGTTTTAGACCAATTTTCTTTCCATCATGCATAAAAGAATAGTGATTAGTTTTGCCATTATGAACAGATTCTCTATCAAATTGCCATGGTCTACCAAGTAACAAAGAACAAGCTTGCATAGGTACAACATCACAATCAACAAAATCAGAATATGTACCAATAGTAAAATGCACGCGTACCGTTCTTGTTACCTTGATCTTGCGAGAACTCTCAAACCATTGGATGTAATATGAATGTGGGCGTTGTCTTGTTGGAAGCGCAAGCTTCTCTACCATGTCAACACTGGCCAGATTATTACAACTCCCTCCATCAATGATGATCCGTATAGCTCTTTCCTTGACAACACCACGTGTTTGGAACAGGTTGTGGCGTTTATCTTGCTCAGATTTGCTCAATTGCACACTCATCACACGTTGTGTAATTAAGCTCCTGTATTGATCAGCAGCTTCAGCTCCCATTACCTCTGTCTCTTCATCAGCATCAGAATTGTCTCCATCTCGAGCAGAAATAAGGGCTAGTGTATCTTCATCAAAGTCACTTGCTGAATCGTACTGACCATCTTCTCGCACCATCATCACACGTTGTGTTGTGCACTGTCTCTCAATATGACCAAAACCCCAGCACTTGCGGCATTGTATATCCTTTGTCTTACCCGTGGAAGCCATAGAAGATGCACTACGAGCAGGAGCATTGGATGATGGTGGAGGAGCAGCTGGAAATCTTGTGGTGGCCTTGGATGTGGTAGTAGCTGGTGGCGAATCACGAGGAGGCGCTGATTGTCGGGATGTCCAAGTGGATGTGCGACCTGCAGAATTATTAGTCCTCCTCCATGGTGTTTGGCGATCCTGCACTTCACGTTCAGCTTTGCAAGCAAGATGAAACAAACGAGTGATAGAATTATATTCCTTATAATCTAAGATGTGTTGAATGTCCTTGTTTAATCCACCAAAGAAACGTGCAAGCATTTGTTCATTAGATTCAACAAGACCACACCGAACCATCCCCGTTTGCAATTCCTGATAATACTCTTCTACAGAATTTTCCCTTGCTCTAAACGTGTCAGATTCTTTAGTAAATCACGTTGATAAGTAGGAGGTACAAAACGAACACGTATAGCAGTTTTTAAAGCAGTCCAAGTACTAGGAATAGTAGTAGGATTTAAGCGACAATACTCAGACCACCAAAGGGAAGCAAATTTAGTAAATTCACATGTAGCAGCACTAACACGCATATTCTCAGGATATTTTAAGCATGCAAAACGTTGTTCTACTTCCATCTCCCATGTAAGGTATGCATCAGGATTATATTTACCCTCAAAAGATGGGATATTTAATTTAAGCTTTGCAACATGATCATCATCACGTACCGGTGGTCGAGCGTTGCGGTAGTAATGTCGGGGCCGACCAGCAGGTACCTGTGGAGGTTGTTCAACCTCCTCGTCAAACATATCGTCGTCGTCGGGGTCGTAGTAGTACCCATCGTCTGTCCCCAATGTCGCAGCAGCAGCCGCGGCGGAAGTCTGAGGAGCGTCAGCCGCGATGGTCGCGGAAGTGCGGCGGCAACCAACCGATGGTCCGACCGTGATCGGAATGCGCCGTGTGCCATGTGTGGGTGCGGGTGCGGGTGCGGGAAAGCGGTTCAAAAGCTCCTTGAACCGAACGTCAAGCTTGGCGTTGAAGGATTTCTCGAGTCCATCGATCTTGTCCACGGCGTTGGTGAGCTTGGTGTCAAACTCCCCGAGGCGTATCCACGTCTTCGGTAGCGACCAAGAGCGGAGAAGTGGGCATGTCGTTCTTCGCTCGTCATTGTGGCAGGGTTCATGATATCATCATGGTTAGTCCTTAAAAAGCACAGGTATATAGTACGGAAATATGGTGGAAGTCACGCGTAATCCGTCAAGCAATATACAAGTCTTACAAGTTCTTACCAAACAGCAGGAAAAGGCGATGTGTAGCCGCGAGGATCAGTGGGTCCAGAGATTGAACCAAGCGATTACCAGGAGTCGAGACACCGCACGTGGAGAATATCTGTGGAGCTCTGGGAAGGCTTAGCAAGGAGGGTTAGCAATTATCAAAACAACAATGCAAAAGTTGAAAGAATGCTCAACGACGGTACTGTGCTGGTCCTAGGCTAGACCGTACTAGAGACGCGAGCCTAGATCACCAACGATGTCACGACGCGACACAATAAGCACTGTATGATGATATGGCACCCTGAAAAGCGAACCGAGATGCAGAAAATCACTATGATGGCGAGTGTCTAGAACTGATCTACGGGGTCTAAAAATAGGTTAGCCCAAAAAAAAATTCGAATTTTTTTTATTTTTCTCCGGAAAGCGCGCCGGCGCCAAAAAAATATCGCTATAACGGCCGATGGAGAAAAGTGATCCCCGTGGTCGAAAACTAGTATAGCCAGATTTTTTTTTCGGAGGCGGTTCCAGACTTTTTTTTTGCTCTCCTTCTGAACTTACGACCGGACTCGGAGCTCGACACGGACTTTAGCTGAACACGGAAACAACAAAGAAGGAGAGTAAAAAGAAATAACTAGGAAACAATAACTCTACTCGGACTCGTACCACGGCAGGAAAACTGGTCGGATCTGTGTCGCGGTAGGAAGGCGGTGGCGGAGTATTAGGGTTTATGGTGGCAGGGTATATGGCGGCGGAATATGGTGGCGGAATATGGTGACGGTGATCGGCGAGTGTGGCGGTGACTACTATGATCAGAACTCGAAACTCTAAGGGACGAGACACTAAGACCAGCAACTCGACGCGACGATGTAGACACAAATTCAACAATGCAAAAACTGAAATGATAATGCGAGGCATAGATTGGTTATGGGATGGATCTAAACTCTAACTGTGTTTTTGGCTTTTTCGTGGTTTATAGGTAAAAAAACAGATCTAATCTACGAAAACAGTAAAATCCCACCGAGCAACCTGAAATCTGATACCACTTGATAGGGCAAAGGTGTCCGATTTTTCGATGAGATGGCGATAATTGACTTGGTGGAGTTCGGGCTTGACGATCCGACTACGTCGAAACCGGCGCCAATGCAATCGCTAGGCCAATCTCACGGAGGTTACCGATCCTGCGTGAACACGATCGGCGACCGGTGAGGGTCTTAATTCCTACGAAATCGAGAACAAGTAAGAACCAATATTGCAATCAAGATATTGCGGATTACGAGAAAAGCTTTATTGAAGAGGTGGGATCTGAATAGGTCGAAGTACAAGAAGCCTCTCGGCCGAGCCTTGGCGAAGTTGCGACTATGGATAACAATGTCTAAACAAAATCCGAGTCTAGGGTTGCTATGGAGAGTATTCTGGCGAAAAGGTGGGGTTCGCCAGCCATGGAAGTGGTGGCGAATCCAACCCTAAAAGTCCTTTTCCCTCAAATACGGACTCTAAAAAGTGGCTAATTAAAATCCTGCGAAAATTACATGGGCCGGGCCCAAAATAAAGGTGTCGCAGCACCATATTAAGCTATGGACGAATTCGTAAAGTATTGATCTTGAATATTTCGTCCAAGCCTTCTTTCTTCATTATGGTGGCCTCAAAGTTCTGAAATCTTCATCTGTGGCCTTCTCTTGGATCATCACATGCTTGCTGCCATCTCCATGCATGGCCATGCTCCAATGCTTGTCCCTCTCATCCATGTTGGTCCATCATTCCTAAGAGTAAGAAATATATCTGATTTAGGCAGCATCATATTCTCATGTATGTGAGGAATAGTTCCAAGAAACGAAAGTACCTGATAGTTAAGTTGTTTGGCACGAGATCTTGTGATGGGTCCTTGTATGTGTGTTGCTGTAGGTACAACGGTTGTATCAATAGTAGGGATGTCCACATCAGAACCTCCCTCAAATCCTTAAGAACGTGTGTCATTTTCTCTTGCCTTTTCTTTCACATAAAGATATCTAACAAGACTCGCATCACAAAACTCATTTCTCTTATGTTTCAGAGAAGTAGCAAAATTTCTTCATGAGGGAAGAAGCTTGGCAATGATGCATCCGGCAACAAACTTGCCCAGTAACAAACACTTGAACTGCTCAAGTTCTTTTCAAGTGATTGTATATCATGATCTTGATCAATGATGGAGCGTTCATCAGTCATCATATAGTCATAGAATTTATCCATGACATACAACTTAGTGTATGCATATGAAACCCCCAAACTTGGCATTGAGTGTATCCCACACGTCCTTTCCATTATCAAATGGCATATACAAGTCGACAATATTATCCCCAAGAAAGATGAAAAAGAGCCGCCTTAAATATGGTATCGACTTTCTAAACAGCTTTATCTTGTGCAGCAGAAAGTTCTCTCTCTCTTAGATTTGCCAATAGTGGTTCTATAGTAATTTAGGTTTCAAAAGAACTTCTCTCACGGGCTCCATCACTTATAATACATAACATCAAAAAGAGATGGCATGGTATCCGTAGCAATGCCACTTGAATTCACCTGCCATTATTAGGTTTTTGGATTATTTTAAATATAAGCAAACATCCATATGATTTAATCTGAATACATAAAAAATAAAGAATGGTCATGCAAACAGTAATTGAACTAATCATGCATAGTGAAAAATAGATAAAAAGATTACATGTAAACATGAATTGGAAAATAAAGTTCAGGATCACGTACAATGTAGCCTACAGCCTGAGCAGCAACATCAACATTTTTTATGTTTTTACCCATGTTGAAGTTGCCGAAGAGGTTTTAAACATCCGGAAGAAATCGTAGTCAGGAAAATCGTCATCATAGGACATCATGTTGCCAGTAGTCGCGCTAGATCACTCTCAAAAAATATGATCGCCCCACATCCTTACAAGTTTATGAGAGGCATAGTTCTAGAGGGCTGCTATCCCATCCTTTAGTATACGTCAGAATATGGGATGGTGAAAACAATGGCAGCAGGGGAAGGTTTTGAAAGAAGGTAGTTAAACGTGGCATGTACCTACTATGGTTCACAACTAGGTTCATATAGTGCAGGTCGAGTAGGACATGGGAAACAACCCACGTATAATTCAACGCAACCCACGATCCGGAAATATTGGGAACAAATATGTTAATGACTCATA
Organism: Avena longiglumis; assembly: GCA_030063025.1. NCBI lineage: Eukaryota > Viridiplantae > Streptophyta > Magnoliopsida > Poales > Poaceae > Avena > Avena longiglumis. The sequence goes on along the minus strand of CP125973.1, from coordinate 96,548,177 downwards.
ACTAATACGCAATTAATTTCCTGAAGAGCAAAAATATAAACAAGATGCTTGGATATGAGCTTGGCTCATTCCCGCAACCCGCATCGTGACAAGGTGAGGCGGGCGATGGAGGAGTGTGTGAGGGCTATTTCTCTTTGCACTCGCTAGTTCTAGAACAAATCAATTTATAAAAAACTCCAACTCTCTCCAACTAGCAATGTGTGACTAAACTTTAGTCTCATCCATTGCATGCATGAACGAGCCACACGAGAATTCTAGAATTTGTATTGGCTATGAGCCTAATATTAGCAACAAACAATTTAAGATACAAGGCAATCCCTATCTCCCACTCAATGTGGGAGATAACTCGCTCCGTCCGCGCGTCAGCGTTTTTTTTTTTTGGTTCGGCCCATGTGGGGCTCCTTTGGTTTTTCAGGCTTATGTATCACTTTTTTTATCTTTTTGTTTCCGTTTTCTTGTTTGGCTTCAAGTTTCGACACGTTTTTTTTAGGTTTATTCAAAATAAATTTTGTATGCTTTCTTAAATCCTTCTTCTTTTTCAGTCTTTTAGATTTTGAAAAAATTCAGTTTTGATTTTTTTAAGATCTAAACAAATTTAAAAATTGAACATTTTTAACTAAGGTTTTTCAAAATCAACGTATTTACAAATCTAAACATTTTTTTTAAATTTGAATATTTACAAAATTTGAATTTTCAAATTAACATTTTTCCAATATCTACACTTCTTAAAATCTATTTTTTAAAAAACTATGTTTTAAATAAAAATAAAATAAAAACAATACCTGTTATTTTGGGCCGTATTGGAGGTGGCCCATGAAGAAGCTCCGTAGGCAGGACGAAAAGAGTCCACATAGAGTGGGACATAGGCGCTCCCAAGATGTATGCTACTAATTTTTTTTCATGGCAATCATTTGACAAAATATGAGAGGAACATGTTAACTATGAAGTTGGGATCCAAGTCCCAAACAGCCTCTTTGTTTGCATGGGAGAGTTGCTCTGCGTATAGTAGTATAGGTCTTCGGCAGCGTGAAGAGAAAACTAACAGGAAGAGCAGGGTACTGAACAAATGACACCATCCTCTCTTCCGACTTCCCAGTCCAGATCAACCACACGCATCAGGAAAACAAAATCAATTCAGCACTTGTGCTAGTTGATAACGGGAACTCCTAAATCATCCGATGCTTTGAAGCTTCGCATGCGGCCATAAGACGATACTGATAGCGACAACAACGCCAAAAATTATTAATGTCGCCTTGGCGTACAATCTTCGTCAAAATCACGTAGTCAGTGCAACAAGAGCTTGGACAAATGGATAGGAATGACCTGCAAGAAAAGAACAACTGAAAACAAAATATATACATCATAAGGCCAGCGATGCAATGCAAGTATGTAACTAAGTCAACAAAATGTATACTTAATGCCAGCGATGCAAGTATGTAACACGTTCATCGCGTCAGTGCTGTCATACCCGTACTAGACAATTCAGCAGTTTCCTTCACTTTGGTCTTGGAAAGATAAGACAAGTGTACACACATATATACGAATTATTGGCAGGTCGCAAAGGAGAGCGAAGTAGTCTAATTATGTCCACACACACACTATATTATTGTCTGAATGATCTGTTTAGGTCAGCCGGGACATACATATAAATCTTTTCATGTGTGAATAAGTCTGCGCCGGGGTCCTGTGGTTTGACCATGGAGGGGTCCGCTGCCGCCGTGGAGAGAGTCGGCGCCGCCGGCGCTGGGGACTTTTTTTTATGCCGCTAAGCTTCGCGAGTCTCCCGTGAGGCGTCGGGATCCGCCTCTCCCGCGGGGCGTTGCAACTGCTGCGAAGGATGCGCGGGTGGACCAGGCTGGTATGGGATTAGCGTGGGTGGACCAGGCTGTTATGGAAGTCGTGCGGACGGGCCAGGCTGGTGGTCCCACCGGGTACGATTCGGTTCCAATTTGCTCCTGGAAGTATATCGCGGAACGTCTTCGGCGTGCGTGGTATCGATCGATCTGCGCACGCTTCTCGCCAAGCCGCCGCCTCACTTAGACTGCCGCCAATTCTCGACGCCGCTTGTGCTCTTCCGCGGTGTCAAGCGGGTCCTTTCTGAGGTCGTGTCTCCGGCGGCCATGTCAGGGGCCAAGGTGCTAACCCTAGGGTCCGCCTCCGGCATGTGTCTCGCGGAAATCAGCGCATGCCGGGCCTCTGCCGACGCCTTCAGGACTGCGTCGTCTGGGGCTGCTTGCGGGCGATTCGTGCCGGTCGCGTCCCTTCTACGCATGTTGTGGCACTCTGCCGTGCAGGCTCAGACCACAGCGCCGGGACCGCTTTCTACCGCCGGGTTCGGTTTAGGCCTCCGCGCCTACTTCAACTCGATCCAGCTACCCGTGCCTCGGCCTCTGCAACGCCATTTCGTGGACGGTACCTATGTTCGCTGGTCATCTGTCCGTCTCTCATGCCGGGGTAGCGCCGTCCCCTGTTCAAGGTGGGATGTACCGAAATCGGTCGGGTGGGGCTCCGTCGCATCAAGGCCGTTCTTGTGGAGTGGGCGCTGGCGCCTGTTCAAGAGGAAGAAAATAAAGAAGACAATCACGGGGCACAGCCGGTCATTCATGCCCAGCCTGATCAGCAGCTTCATCTTCAACAACAGGGGTTCCAGCAGTATGGGGTTCCGCAATTGCAGATACCTGGGTCTTATACCGCTCCTTTCACTCAACAGTACAATCCGCAGGATCAGCAGCTGATCCAACCGCCGGTAGTCACTTCACAGGGTCCAGAGGTACCATCTGGGGATATTGTTGGCAAGAAGAATAAAAAATTTGTTCGTTGTTGGAAATGCTCGGTTAATACACATGCTACTAAGGATTGTAAGGCGGTCCACTATTGTTACATTTGTGATTGTGTCACCCACCCCACCTTGAGATGCCAGGTGTTGAAGCAGCCACGCATGACTCCGTATATGGCTGGGATTGGCAGTGATCAGACTCTGTTCACCCAGATTCCGGATGCTGTGACTCGGGATCATCTTGCGCATAGTAAGACCCCTATTGCTCTGGTACGCGTTTTTGGCCCGATGGTTTCAGCGGAGGTCGTTCAGCGGCAAATTGCCAGGCGGTGTCAGGTGTAGGATCAGTGGAAGTGGGAGGCGGTGCCACATGGAGATTCAGCCTTCTTAGTGAGCTTCCCGACTTTTGAGGATTTGGATAGGATGGATGGAATCCTAATGACTGTTCCGCTCAGTACCGCTCAGTTGACCTTCTCGGTTTACAGGATGGAGAGGTGCCGCATAAGCTTGAGATGCAGCAGGTTTGGCTACATGTGGAGGGAGTACCCCATATTTTGCGTTCCTTTCAGGGCTTGTGGGCTGTTGGAGGACTCATGGGGAACACGCTTGATGTGGATCTGATCAGCATGCGGAAGCGGGGGGTCGTCCGTATTCTTGTGGAGATGTTTGATACGAAGGTTTTTCTTAAGGCGAAGGATTCACTTGGTCACTTTATTGTGCCAGATGCCGTGGTCAAGCATAAGGTATTTGAGTTTCGCTTCCGGATTGAACCTGAGGGTTATATTCCGGAACCAGAGTTTGTTCCTTTCTTGTGGAGAAAAGGAGATGATGATGCGGATGATGAGGCTAATGGGAAGCATTTTGAGGATGATATGGATACTTCTGAGGCTGCTGCTACCACTCAAGGGGTGGGTTCTGGATCTTCCTACTGCAGGGACTTCGCCTTCTTCTACCAACAGGGGTGCAGAGGGTGCTTGGTCACCCTTTAATGCTAATCCGTTACTCCACGAGGTCGTCAACTTCGGATGCTCTTCCATTGGATTCCCCTCTTGGGAAGGGTTCTACTTGGCGCCGCGTTTCTCGCCGCCATGTGAGGCTCTTCGCCGTTTACATTCCTGCTCGGCGGTCTTGTCCAGCTTCGCCAGCGAGGTCCAGAACACATATTTTGGGCAGATCTATTCCTGTTTCCACTCCTGTTCTTGTGGAGGTGGTTCCTTCGGTGTGTCGCGGAAGCTGACCCAGGAGGGGTCGGCTGACCGCGACGTTCGTGACCAGCTTCAGGATGCTGTTATGCTTGGTCCAACCCAGGCGGGGTTGGTCGACCATGACGACGAGGATGACCGTGTCCCCCTGGTCAGGGAGGACCTGGGGACGCCTGGGGTCGTCTCTCCCACTTTGGTGGATCAGGAGACTTCGACAGGTGATGTGGGCGACCGGATCCAGGAGGGGTCTGGGTTCTCTCGGTCTCCACCACGGGTTTCTTCGTTAGTCGATGTGCAGGTGAGTGGCACAGCCTTCAGGCGGAGCGCGTGCCATGGAGTCGATGCCTCTGGGGCGTCTGCGACTGATGAGGACTCCATGATCAAGGCCATGCGACGTAAGGCAGAGAGGAACTTAGATTCGCCAGGTATAATGAGTTCCCCGAAGTCTTTTTTGTCCTTTTCTACTCCTGTTATGTCTTCTAAGCTACCCAATGTTGGAATTAGTTTGGGTAGATCTGTACAGGAAGTTTCTTTTTCTGCTAATGCTTTGCGACACATGGAGGTTGACCGTCTAACGGTTACTCCTAAGGTCGGTGTTTTTCCTGATATTTCACTAATTGAGGTGTAACACCCTCAGAATCGGCCCTGTGCAAGTTTCAGCGCTTCCCGCCAAACCCGCATAGAATCGATTCAAAGGTGCCCACCAGGCACTTTCGTGCGGGTGGAAAACGAAGTAATAACATTACACAACAGTCCTCGATGGGACCCACAGAACAGATATATATCCAACAGCGACTCAATGAGTCAAGAATACAGATATAATATACAAAGATCCAAATCACCTTGGAAACGATATAGCGTCCGAGTACGAACGAGATGCAAATTGAGCTAAGAGCCCGGAAGAATAACCAATGGCGTCCATAACCCTGCCCAGGCCAAGCCGGAAGGGTAACCCTGCTAACGACGTCGATCTCAAAACCTGCTCAAACAAAAGAGGTGCCGACAAAGGGCAAAGGAAAAAGGGAGAGCGGTCAGTACTGAGGCCAGTACACGGCGAGGCTAGAATTCGGCGGTCCTCGCCTACATAGGTATGGTGGATCGTGGCGGCAAAGATGCACTAAACAACCTATAGAGACTCGATATAACCGCGGCTATCGAGAGAGGGAAAGACATATTCGGTACCAATCGATACTACCACCAAACATACCCATCCCGTATTTCCCCTCGAGACCAAACGAGGAAGTCAACCGAGGAACTCACACGGTTGGCAGTTTTATTTACTCGCTTATCGCAGCAATTACTAGTCAAATGTAGATAGTCATCCCGATAAAATAAGCTGGGCACTTTTATTTAACCATTCCATTGTAGTTGCAACACTTACTAGTCGACATACAATTAGCATGAGATATCCCAAAACCCAGCAGTTGTTGGTACTTTTATTTAGCCATCCGCTAGAAGGTAATACTTACTAGTCAGATACAATGGTCGCAAGCGACAAACCAAACAAGCAATTGTTGGCAGTTTTATTTAGCCATTCCATTATAGTGAAGCTGATTACTAGTCATTATAAAGTCAAATTTATAGCACTACTTTAGTTATAGTTGTCTATGATCGAGATACTGTGCTCCAAGTCGTCCATAACCGCGGACACGGCTTTCAGAAAGTTTTACCCTGCAGGGGTGCACAAATAGCAACACACACTCGATCAACCTCGGAAAAACCAAATCAAAACCCAACGAGGCAGTCACGACAAAGCAATCACAAGATTCAGAAATATTTCAGGGGGCCACCCCATTAAGCTACCCGCAACGAAACTGGCCGGCTCCGAGACGGACTCAAGGTTTGCGCCAATGGCTGTAAACGACTGGGAACCCGAAAATGTGACTGGGCTTGTCGATACCGCGAAAACACTCCGCTTACCTAAACAGTACAGGTGCAGTACCTCGCACAATTTAAAATAAAGCAGTAAAGCATGGCATAAGTACAGGATAGTAATAAAGCCCCAAACTAATTGTGGCCCCAAGAAATAAGAATGAATCAAGCTCTGGCTCAGGGGGGGTCCCATAAGCCTCCCGGATGTGGATAGCGCGAATATTCAAGGAACAGGTATCAAGTACTCGGGGTCCTACGGGACACAAGTGGACGGTTAACAACCAAATAACATCTATTGCCCACCTGTGCCTCTGCATTTACCTACTTCAATTTTAGTTGTTAAACAGTAATTAAATTCTTGATCATCTCCAACAATAAACACACGGCAATACTCCAACAACTGTGGTACTTGACGACACGCAACAGCACTTGAGCAAGCGACTACGACGCGCAGGTCCAACTATCTACCAAACAACAGGTAATAGGAGGTGTCCAAGGCAATATAAGGCTGCAAGGGATATCACGGGTACGAAAACTAGAGCATCACAACACAGATAACAATAGATCAACAAGAGGGAATAAATACTATAAAAGTAAGATAGGTAGAAAGGGGGAGATGCTCGCCTGAAAACATTGCCGAAGGTTCATTCGAAGATCGGGTCGACACTCGCATCAACTCAACGGCCTTATCCGCGAAGAAGCAAAACACTAGAACAAACACCGGATGCACTATTTAATACAACGGCAGAAGATCGGGCATGATGCATGTATGATGCATGACATGGCAAAGATGCGATGCAATTGGGCAATATTAAGCGGAACCGGGGATCCCGAAAATTAATTAATAGGTTCATGTTGTTTATCTACCCCGCAAATTAAATGTTGTAATAACAGGGCAAGATAAGTTACCGGTTCGCTACACAAATTTAAATGGAGCCAATATTAGACTAGATAAGCCCGCATATGGCCCTAGGGCTGTCAATGAGCCGAACTCGAGCGAACATTGTTAGGCTCGGCTCGAGCTCGATAGAAGCTCGAGCCGAGCTCGAGAGAGCCTAGGTTTACCTTCGAGCCTACATCTAAGCTCGAGTTCGGCTCGACCAATGCTCGAGTAGGCTTGAGCTCGGTTCGTTGAAGCTCGGTAAGAATTTAGTACATCGACATACAACTACATAGCAAAAAAATAGTAAAGCTTGAACACGGAATAGCAGAAATGGCTTGGAGTTTCATATAATAGTAATACAGTCCCAACATGCCAGCATAATTATTTTAGCGGTCTTACAACAGATGGAATAATAATAGTAGTCTTAATTTTGCGGCTGTACAAAAATCACGAGTTTTATCGAACTGTTTGAGTTCGGCTCGACTAAGCTTGCGAGCTCGAAAACAGGCTCGAGCTTGGTTTGTTAGAGAGACGAATCAAGCTCGAATCGAGCTATTAACACGACGAACTCGCACAGTTTGTTAAGCCCAAATTTTTTTGACAGCCCTATATGGCCCCATATTTAATTATGAAGTGAATCGGCATAATGCCCCCAAACCACACAATATGCATGCGAGTATGACAATTTAATATGCAACAAGTATATATTATTATAAAAATAGGGGCTTAGGGTCACACATTAGGGTTCGGCGAACTTGGGCTCCGAGGGGTTCGGGGTTGGTCTCAGGGTTCGACGGGGACGAGGTTCGATGGGATCGGTCTCGGACAACAGAAGTAGATCTTGTCGCATCCGGGTAGAAGGACTTGGTTCGGCGTCGGGGGTACATCGGATCTGCCCTGGACGGTGCCAATCTTGTCGCCGCGAAGATCTCGTCGGGTCCGCGGATCGGGTCGGATTTGGCGTTCGGGGTGAAGAACTTGGCATCCTCGGGGAAGTACTTGGCGAATCCGTGTCGACGACCTTGGTGTCCGGGTTCTCGGGCATCAGATCCTGGAAGAGGTACTTGTCGCATCCGTGGTCTTCAGGTCCGTGTAGACGGTCATGGCGTTCCGAGGAGAAGGTCTTGGCGTGCCGAGGGTTCGGTCTCGGGGATCGGTCTTCGGATTCCCGAGAAGTAGATCTTGATGTTTCCGTGACGGAGGTCTTGGCATGCCGATGGATCGTTGACGGACTTGGTTTCCACACAAGTGGTTTGCGGTTTGAGGTTTCCCTTGGCGACACGCGAAGCTCGGGGATCTACATCGGCACTCATTCCACCCGTACTCAACAATCTTCGTCTTCAGTTTGGTCATCACTCCACACTGCTGCACGATTGCCTCAAACACAAACGTAGCGGAGCAGCGAGACGGGCTCGGCGACGGAGCAGGGCAACGACCGACGACACGTAGAGGGGTAGCCTGCGCAGGCTCTAGCCGTGAGGCGATGCGGATGGGATGGAGCCGGGCGGCACCAGGTCGCGTCCGCGGGCAGGCAGCAAGGCGGAGGTCGAGGCGGCCTTGGACGGAGCCATGGAGGTCAGCCACCGGAGGCGCGCAGAGGGAGAGGAGGCGGGCGCAGGCGGCGGATTGAGCAGGGGAGGTTGCTCGGCGACGAACTGGACGCGGGAGATGGTGATAGGGAAGCGGGGAGCCGGGTGGCGATCGGAGGTTGCAGGATCATGGCGGGCGTCGGCGGAGGCAGCGGCGGCCGAGGAGGGAGGTGGCACGCGGACGAGGTCGCAGAGCCACGGGGAGAGGGCGATGGGGAGAAGGTCCCTGGCGGCGCCTGGGCCCAGGGGACCGAGGAGGAAGGCGCGCGACGGCGGAGAGAACAGACGGCGGCGGGGCAGACCTTGGCGGTGGCGCCTGCAGAGACGAGGAGGAGGTCACAGGGAGGTCCAGGCGTAGGGAGACGGCGGAGGGCCTGGCGTCGGAGCTGCAGGGTGTGCCGGCCCTGGAGGACGAAGCCGGCGAGGCGGGGAGCCATGGCCGGGGCGAGCTCACGAGGCTCCGGTGGGGCAGAGAGAAGGCGGGCGAGGTGCAGGACGACGGGGTCCCGCGACGGCGGCGCGCATGGTGGAGGGACGAGGGCGCCGGGCTCGACCGGACCGGGGAGGCGAGAAGGCACAGAGGAGGCCGGGCGGCCGGCTGCAGAGAGGAGGCAGCGGGTTGGTTCGGTGGTTGGTGGGGAACGGGGCAGGGGAGAGCCGGGGGGGGGTGGGGTGGGCCTGCTCGCTGCGGGTGGGGCCAGGGAAGGGCACCAGGGTGTGGCGTGCGCGTGTGTGGCGTGTTGGTGTGGGGTGGGTGGAGAGGAGGTGGGGTGGAGACAAGCGGTGGTGAGGGAGCGGTGTCGGGGTGGGGCCAGGTGGGGTGTGGTGGGTGCGGCTGGGTGTGTGCGTGTAGGCAGGGGCTGGCCAGGTGGCGGGATGTGAGTGGGTGGGGGATTGGCCAAGGGTGACGTGGCGTGCACCGATTGGTGCAGGTGAGGTGGAGGGGGCTTGGTAGAATTAGGATAGGTAGGAAAAGATCCGGGTAGCTAGGATTTTAACTGGAGGTGGCCAGCCGGGCTTTCGGGCCTAGCGGGCTGCCTCCTAAAAATAATTTAAATGTTCTATTGTTTAAAACGGGGCTTTTGAAAACCATTGGTAGACGAAACAAAAATATTTCGGAGGCCTGAGTTTTAATTTGAAAACAAGACGTGGCGTTTAGAAAACAAAACAGACTTTTCGAAATAGTTTTGTACAAACACATGCAAGATGATGACGATGCTCAAATGCAAGGTGGCATGATGACATGAGCATGCAGTCATGATGATGCAATGCACAAAAACACCGCGATTTTCTAGTAGTGGTTTTTGCGGGGCGCCACATGAGGAAGAGGAGTTGCATGCCACAGTAGATGGTCAACTCCTTTCTCACTTAGTTGGTGAAGTATCGGAGGTGGACTTTGATGAGACCGGGCTTGCCTCTATGTATGAGTTGAAAGCTTCTGGTCGAAAATCAAAGAGCCAGCGGTTGCGAAAGAGATCCCGTGTATCCAAATCTTCTACAGTTTCTCAATGAATGGAATGTTTTCAAATAGCAGAGGTCTTCAGGACTTGGCTAAACATTTATTCTTTGCTGATTGTGTGAGAGATTATAATTTGGATTTTCTGGGTATTTCTGAGACTGGTAGGCGGGATTTTTCACAAGCCCTACTCAATCGCCTTTCTGGTGGAGTGGACTTTACGTGGATATCACGTCCGCCGCGCGGTCGATCTGGGGGGGTCCTGTTAGGTGTGAGAGATGAGACTATGGAAGTTTTAGCTAGTTCGGTGGAAGATTTTTTTATAAAACTCCATATTCGTAACAAGGCTGACAATTTCACATGGTCTTTAGTCGCCGTATATGGGGCCGCTCAGGATGTTTATAAGGCTGACTTTTTGCGTGAGCTTGTGAATTTGTCAAAGGATAATCCATATCCTATTCTTATAGGAGGGGATTTTAATTTGCTCAGATTTCCTCACGAGAAGAGTCGGGGCCGATTCGATAAACATTGGACTTTTCTGTTCAATGCTGTTATAGACAGTCTGGACTTGAGAGAGGTTACAATATTAGGAAGGCAATTTACATGGGCTAATAGTCTTCCGGAGCCAACATACGAAAAACTAGATAGAGTGCTTATGGATACTGACTGGAAACAAAAGTTCCCTATGGTAACTGTTCGCGCTCTAGGACGTATCGATGCTTTGTCGGATCATGCTCCTTTACTTTTATCTTCTGGATTACCGCCACGAAAGTCTGCGAATGAGTTTAAATTTGAACTCGGTTGGATGATCCGTGATGGTTTTTATGAGATGGTTAAGGATATTTGGGAAAAACCGGTCGGTGGCCAAACGCCTATTCTTCGATGGAATAATAAAATGCGTACTTTACGCAAATTCCTTCGGGGCTGGGCCAGGCACACAACTGGTAACCTAAAAACCGAAAAAATACGCCTTACATCTATAATTGATGACTTAGAAGCTACCGCAGAAGTCGGGCCATTAACTGCACAGGAAATTAAGCTCAAAAGCCAATCGAATGCGGAGATAGCCCGACTTCTGCGTGAGGAGGTGGTACCAACGCTCTAAAGCAAAATTCATCCTGGAAGGAGATGCGAATACTAGATACTTCTATGCTGTTGCCAATGGCAAGCATAAGAAGAAACTTATTCATTCTCTGATTCAGGATGAAGGTATGATTGAGGGACAGGAGCATCTGAAGTCATATATCACTACTTATTATAAATCCTTGTTTGGGGCCCCAGAGGAGAATTCTTTCTCTATGGATGAGTCCCAAACGTCAGATATCCCTCAGGTTTCTGATGAAGAAAACAGCTTTCTAACTGCCTCATATACCGAGGAAGAGGTCAAGAAAGCGGTTTTTCAAATGGAACATAACAAAGCACCAGGACCTGATGGCTTCCCAGCGGAATTTTACCAAAAAAATCTAGGATGTTATTAAGGAGGATCTGATGAATTTGTTTGGGTTTTTACAAATCGGGCAATTGGATCTCTTTAGACTTAACTTTGGAAATATAATTCTACTGCCTAAGGTTAACAATACAGAACGTATACAACAGTATCGTCCAATCTGCTTACTTCATGTTAGCTTTAAGATTTTTACGAAGGTTGTCACGGTTAGACTAAATTCAGTTGCTGAAAATGTTGTTAGCCCGTCTCAAACCGCGTTCATGCAAGGAAGAAATATCCTAGATGGTGTTGTAATTTTGCATGAAACAATCCATGAACTACACTCAAAAAAATTAAATGGTGTATTGTTCAAGATTGACTTTGAGAAGGCATACGACAAAGTTAAATGGTCTTTCCTCCAGCAAACTCTCTGCATGAAATGTTTTTCTAGGGAGTGGCGCTCTCTTATTTAGTCGTTGTGTCTGGGGGTAGTGTTGCCATTAAAGTAAATGAAGATACTGGCAAATACTTCCAAACCAAGAAAGGACTGAGACAAGGGGATCCACTATCGCCTTTACTATTTAATATAGTGGTTGATATGTTGGCTATCCTTATTGAGAGAGCTAAGGCTGATGGTCAAATTGAAGGAGTGGTTCCACATCTTATTGATGGTGGACTTTCTATTCTTCAATACGCCGATGATACAATTCTTTTTATGGAACATGATCTGGAGAAGGCTAAGAATCTGAAATTGATATTATCAGCATTCGAGCAGCTATCCGGGCTTAAAATAAACTTCCATAAGAGTGATTTGTATTGTTTTGGCGAGGCCCAAAACGAGGCTCACCTATATGCTGAACTTTTCGGCTGTGGTCAGGGCCAGTTTCCAATCAATTATTTGGGAATACCGATTCATTATCGGCGTCTCACAATTGCTGAATGGAAATATGTTGAGGAAAGGTTACATAAACGTCTTAATGGTTGGAAAGGTAAATTGTTATCCCTTGGTGGAAGACTAGTACTCATAAATTCAGTACTCACTAACATGGTACTGTATATGATCTCGTTCTTCCAATTGCCAAAAGGGGTCTTGACCAAAGTGGATTATTTCCGTTCAAGATTTTTTTGGCAAGGGGATAGTGAGAAAAAGAAATATCGACTAGCCAGATGGAATGTGGTTTGCCGCCCGAAGGAATTTGGTGGACTGGGCATACATGATATGCAAGTCAAAAATACTGCACTCCTGGGCAAATGGCTTTTTAAACTACTTACAGAAGATGGTGTTTGGCAAACCATGTTATGGAGGAAATATGTGGGGTCCAAGGCTGTGTCTCAAGTGGTTTGGGAACCCGGTGATTCACATTTTTGGGCGGGTCTTATGGCCACCAAGAAGCATTTCTTTCGTTTTGGTGCTTTCGAGATTAAAGATGGATCACAGATTAGGTTTTGGGAAGATAGATGGCTTGTCCATTCTACTCTTCGCGAACAATATCCGGCTCTATATTCGATTGTTAGACATAAAGGGGATACAATTTCCACGGTGTTGAAAGATTATCCTCCTAATGTGTCTTTCAGAATAAGTCTCATCGGTCCTAGACTGGTATCTTGGAACAATCTACTATTACGATTATCCAGAATACAATTATCGGACGGTGTTGATGTGTTCAAATGGAAATTACTAGAAAGTGGTAAATTTTCTGTTGACTCAGTATACAAAGCCTTGATCCAACCTGATATCCCGGTCGATGTTAATGATAATAATAAAATTTAGAATATGAAAATACCCCTTAAGACGAAGATATTCGCTTTGTATTTACGGAAAGGGGTAATTCTAACAAAAGATAATCTTGCAAAGAGGAATTGGCATGGAAGTACACAATGTGTTTTTTGTCATCAAGATGAGACAATTCGCCATTTATTCTTCCATTGTAAATTTGCTCGCTCTATATGGTCATTCATCCAAATAGCTTCTGGTTTATCTCCGCCACGTTCTGTAACCAATGTTTTTGGTAATTGGTTGTATGGAATTGTAGATAAGTACAAAACTTTGTTTAGGGTGGGAGCGCTTGCCATTATATGGTCGCTATGGCTATGTAGAAATGACAAGATTTTTAATAACATTGTGTCTTCTCCTCTACGGGTTATCTATCGAGCCACGGCTATCCTCCGTTCATGGAAGATTCTCCAACGTTTCGAGTTCCGCGACTTATTTATGGAGAGATGTAGGCGATTGGAGGACACGGCGAGGGATATTTTTTCTCAACATGGATGGCCACGTGATTTGAGGATTGATCTGTCTTAGATACTAGTCATTTATTTTCATAGTGCCTTTGTGTAATATTTGTATATTTTTTACCTTAACTCTGTCGGTCGTGTGGCTGTGTGCATCTTGGTTATGCAGAGGCCTGGTGTAAACATTATCTTTAATAAATGCGTCCTTTTCCAAAAAAAAGTGTGAATAAATACGGTTAGGTGGATAATTAGGAAACACGGATATTCGTCGGCCAGATGATATTTCCGCCTCTCAACAGTTCCGAGAACGACACGGCCACACTGGCGCAATGCAGCGCCATGCATCCTCATATCCCAGATCGCCCCCCATAAATTGCTTCATGATTGGCCTCCCGATCATCTGGTCCCAACCATGTCGGTGTCAGGTTATAGTGTAGTGGCTCGCCGGCGTAGCAAGGGCCAAATAAACCTCCTAGCTCTTGGCTCGAGTGGCGAAAATGGCGAGGCTCAGCAACGTTCAAACGCTCAATTTATGCTACAGTAGCAAAACCACGAGAAGATGATAATGCCGTTTCTTTGCAGAATGGAAGCGATCAAAATAATTAGTGTCTTGAGGGAAATGTATATGTCCTTATGTATCTCAAGCGCCAGGCTACAAGTTCGTGTACGGTTTGGAGGCAGCGGCTCTTAACCAACGTGAACACGTGACGAACTTTTCCCACAAGAACTGGCATATATGGGTATGCAATGCAGAAAGGGTAAAATAATACGTATTTATTGAAGCGCTCACAGCATATATCCCCCGGTAATGCCAGAGGACACGGAAAGGTGCTGAAAACCAATCGATCTAGTTCCCAGAAAAGTGCTCGTTAACTACTGCATTATTGTTCTATAAATTGGATAAACCTGTACGGGTCAATTCGAAGGCAGCATAAGAGCATCTCCACCATCGCCCCCAATAGGACGCTTCATCCACAATGCCGGTCAGGCACGCTGACACACATTGCCGCTGTATTATGAGGGGCTGCCTAGGCCTCTTTTTAAAAAAATACTAACATATTGCACGGTTAAAAGGGCGTGCACTAGTATCAACGGCAGAATGCGGTACTTGGCGGCATATCGTAGAAAAGATGGCGTTGCTTTCGAGAGAACTGTAAAAAACTGTGGCTCCGAAACAAAACAATGTCGAGTACGGGGTGGCTGCGCGTTGTTGAGTGGCCATGGCCAAATAGTTGATGTCGAAGCGGAGCGGTGCCAGTGGTGGAGATTTCGCGGGACAGGCGAGCAAGGGAGAGAGGTACAACAAGAGGAGGGGCAATGTTTGTGTCGCTGCCAAGATTGAGACGCCAATGAAATCCTACAGCTTTCCCTAGCCCCTGTTCATCAATGGACTTCTGACGTCTACGAAGGAGTGTGGTTCGTTCGGCAAATTTCTATCTCTATATCTATCTCTGAGATGTTTGGGTTTTGCAAAACTCAATAGACCTAGCACCATGTGCCAACGCTACAGGCAGGTCCCTGTGGGTCAATGCAAGCGTGAGAGTGTCGTACATATTATTGGGCCGCAGATGTTACCACTAGTGTATTAGGAGGACTGATGAGAGCCTATTTCATGGTCGCCCCCCAATAGCTGTAGTAGAGATGCTCAAATAGTAGTGAAACACCCCCTCAAAAAAATTACAAGGGATCAGAGGGAGTAGTAAAACTCGCCATTTTTCTCGGCAAAGTAGATGCTAGACTGAACTGCTAGTGATGCAACAAAACAAAAACGGGCCACACTGAACAGATAACCCTGACCCTATTCGCCACGTCCTCTGACCATGTCATGTGGCTGAGACCATCCCCTCTAGGGAGTCTACGTCCAATAACAACAGCCACTTGGCACTTGCTACGCTTTGTATGGTTAGTGATTAGACTAATCTTGGCCACGCCGGATAGATTGAGTCCGGCATGCCCGGGATAGCAACCCGGCGTGACGCCAAGACGCGGCTACATGGCGGCAGATCCTAGAAACGACGGCAGTGGCTTAGAGACAACGGCAAGAAATTGTGGCTCCAAAACAATGGCGAGTACGTGGTAGTTGCATGTAATTGTTGGACGGCTGTGTCGTGGCAATTTTGCGGGGAAGGCGAGCAAGGGAGAAGATGTACCGCGGGGAAAGGGCAATGGTTGTGCCAGGGCTGACCCGCCTTTCAAATCCTATTTTGTGCCATGTATCGACGCTCCCACGCCTCAGTGTTGGCATGAAAGTGTCGTACATCGGCAGGCCTAACACCCGTGTTGCCTGAGCAACCGGACGATGACTCTTGCTTCGGTATCCCCCGACAGACAATTCTGGGCTTTTTCAGCCAGTTAGCGGGTTTTGGGTTCGTCCTCCCGGTGGAGACCAGGTAAAGATGGAGACTGTACCGGCTATATACATGTATACGACAGCGGGATACGGACGGCATCATAACTGATCGTACCTGTCCAGGTAGACGTAGAGGCGGCTCTCGGTCCGGCAGATTACGTCTCGGCCGCCATCGCTGGACAGAGCGGCGTATGTAGGAAGCAATGGGCCGGTTTAGTTATATCTTCTTGCCCTTTTTTTGTTTAAAATATTTTCTTATATCTGTTTTTGTAAGAGCATTTTCACTCGTTTGGTGTTTTCAGACCCAATTTACGGATATAATATTCGGTCCGAGAACGCCCAGTTTCTCACTCGCTCTTTTCGGCCGATTTTTCCGGTTTTGGTCGAATTTTAGGCAAACTCGACAAAATATGGACAATATAGGCGATTTTATTAATATTTGGACGAGTTCATACAAATTACGTTAAATTTGGACAAATTCCGGAATTTTAACTACATTAGGCTAAAGAAAAAAAACTCTTAGAAAATACTACTCCGATGTCGATGCTGTCGGGCGCCGCTCACATGCCGAAGTTGCGGTAGAAGACGGTGTCGTCGTCGAGGATGATGAGCGGCATGCCCTGGTAGGCGCGCTCCTGGCGAGCGAAGCAAGTAGCCTCGCACTCGGCCTGCTCCTGACGACACCGAATGCGGTTCGCCTCCTCCCTCTCCCAGTCGTCCCTGGACCAGGCGCATGCGTCCGGCGCCGACGTCAACGAAACATCGTTTAGGGACCGCACCATCGCCATCTTCATGACGAACGCCTCCTCCTCGACGAGGAACGACCCAGTCCGCCAGCTCGGTCTTTGGCGTGCGCAGGTTAAGTCGGCCGGTCGGCTGCGGCGGCACGCGGCCCTCATTGATGACGACGCCGCATGAGCGCGTCCTCGGCGGCGAGTGGACCGGCGACTAGACCTCACGCTTCACCGGACGGAGCGGCGTGCTGTGCTTGGCGAGGTGACTATGCGGTAGCCGGACAAGTGCGGCGCCGACACCAACAAAGAGGAGGAGAGGAGGCCATCCTCCTCGGCAGCCAATTGGTCGGCGCACGGCGTTGGGCGGCCGACGGTGGCGAGCGAGGGGGGTAGCCCAGTTTACGGCGGTCGCCAGCGGTGATGTGCTCGAGCTTATGGGTGAGGATTACGGCAACGCGTGGCCGACGCGACGGGCGGTCGCGGGACCGAGGCGACGGAATGATGACGACTCGGCTTCACACGCTGACAGGGCAGGGCCATGGGCGGGTTTTGTTTTCGCCGATTCCGCTATATCCGGCGTTTCCTGGCGGTTCCTAGCGCCCCGGGTTCGGCCTGAGAACGCCGGATGAAAGCCGGGCCAAATCCGGTTCTATTCGACGTCATGGGAACGCGGCTGGGCGAACTTTCACCGTCACACCTGGGAGGTACTCATTCCATCTACAGACAATGCACCACAGTTATGGATATATGCTAGGGTCAGATGCAAGTTTTCGTGGGATCACGACACTCCGATGGTCACTTTTACAACGTAAGGTGGTTTTATCTATGTATGCTAGCATGTGCACTAAATTTTAGGTGGTTTTGTTCAGTTTGAAAAAAATAAAGAATTACAAACACACCTTTTGGTTCTTCGACCCATATTAGTTGACTTAGATTCGACTAAATATGAATGAATCTATCAAGTTTTAGTGTTAGATATACCCGTATCTAGATAAATTTGAGTCAACTAATATGACTTAAGGGGAATAGCTTTTTAAACAACTTGATTTTCTAAACCTTTTCGAAATTACCTCAAAATTGTGGTACATGCTAGTATTTAGTTCTTACTAATCGAATATATATATATATATATATATATATATATTAATTTTGACCATTTTTGAATTTAGATTTAAAACTAAACAACCGTACGTCTATCTTAAAAATACCATATGTCTTATTATCGCGGTCTTATTTGGGCGTGTGGCAATATTGAAGCGTGCATGCCAAGCGCTGAGCGTGTATCGCGCCGATGATCAATTAGGACCCCGTCTGTATGCCGTTGTCGTATAACTAGTATAGATAGCTAGTAGGGTCTCCATCTCCACCCGGTCTCTATCTGAAGTATGAACACCCGAAACCCGCTAGCACTGAATTTCTTATTCCAGGGGGTGACACCGAAGCAAGGCTCACCGGACGATAGAGTAGTCCAAATTCAATGTTATTTGACTAATAATCAGCATATTAAGCCTTTGCATTTAGAGTTTGTTTAGGCTTTGTAATTTTCTTAGGTCCGCTGTTATTGTCTTACACATTATTAAGTTACGCTTGCTGCCTCTCTAGAAACATGCTTTCACCCCGCGTGGCCGACACCGGCCGACACCCGGATAGCTGTACTGAATATGTTTAAATAGTACTCCCTATGTCTTGAATAGATGTCGAAGATTTATTTAGATTCATATGTATCTAAATACTAGACATGTCTCGGTGCATACGTAATTTAGACAACCAGCGATATCTAATTGACTGTTAGTGGTGCAACAAAACAAACATGGGCCACACATAGAACAGATAACCCTGACCCTACACGCCACGTCCTCCGTCCATGTCCATGCATGCATGTGGCGCACCATCGCATCTAGGTCCAACAGCAATAGCCACTTGCACTTGCTATGCCTGCATGGTTAGTGATTAAACTAATCTTTGCCAACTTAGGACAGATTAATAAGTCCGGCCTGCCCTGGATAGCAACCCGGCGTGAGGTCAAGACTCGGCTACGAGCCTACGAGCAGTAGCTGATATGCTGGTCGATCGGGAACTCCTAGATCGCGAATATTCTTACAGTAATATGATAATGACAGCGTTAGCCCAAAAACGGATATTATTTTGGTGATCGCGTACAATTAATCAACGTTACAGGTTGGAACATGGATATGAAGGACGGGTCAGCGGAGTGTCTAGATCTTAGGAGGTGTCTCAGAACTTTTTATGTCTAAGTCGTTGATATCATTCTAATATTTCTGCTAAAATCTCAGTTGCAACCTAACAGAACTCATAATATTCAGATTAATTCTCAACAGTTGTAGCGTAACTCATTAAATTCCGATTACCCTATTTATAACTCATATGTAACTTTCAATTTGCACGAATCACGAGATAAATCAAACGGTGAAAGAAACGACTAAAACCTAAGAAATTCTCAGACGCCTGAGAACTAGCAAAACTGTTAAATAAACTTGCGTGTGATACTTCACACGCCTTAAATACTTCAGCACGCCTCCCACGAGGATGATAGAGAGATAGTAATGCACATAATATAGTGTGTCCTTATTAGTCACATTAATCTATTCTGTTGTGTTGTTCTTGGCGTACAATCTCTGGCAAAATCAAGTATGGAGTAATGCGTATATTTTTCTACCAGCAAGATGGTGAATTTATTGGATATAAGAATGCCCTATAAGAAAAGGCACAAAATACACACGAGACCATCGGTAGGTGTAACTTTGTCATAGCAGATGCATCATGTGTCCAGATGGATTAATGCCAGCCTCACGCACGTACGAGACAGATCAGCAGTTTACTTTCATTTTCTTCACAAATACTATCAAATCAAGCCGGTACACATGTACGAATCTCGCTGGTCACAAGGTTGTGAAATACTAGTCTTATTATTGTATCTAGAATATTCTCAGGGCACATGCATCGCCGCTATTGCACTACGCGTCTCCGTATCAATGATTCAATGTACACACAGGTGCCACAAGTACCAGTACAGAAGCAGTGCATTCCATATATATGTCCCATGTGGGAGTTCATAAACTCGATGGAGACCTTACTCAAAACAATTGAATATTGTGTACAAATTTGAATAATTCAGTTACAGTGGAATTTCCTTGACATGAGCGATAGCACTATAAATCACTCATGTCGTGAATAAGATGTTGTCCTCATAAATTACTTCCTCCATCCAGGTTTGCAAGACATGGTAGTATTATATTAGGTCAAAATTGTTTTCTCGGACTAAGCCTACTGAAAAATATAAACATCTACGATACCATAAATATACATTGTTAGCAGATCTAATGATATTGATATGATACTGTAAATGTTAACACTTTTTTCCAATATAAACTAATAGCTTTCTCTTCAAACTTCGTAGAAGATCTGTCTTAATATAGTTATCAGAATATTAAGTCCGCAAGACATATAGTTTGAGAACTAGGCTCTCATTGAGCTTGAATAAAAAGCATTTAGCTAAGTGTTCATTACTCAAGAGTAACAAAGAATGTATAGACTAGTATCACAAAGTGTAGAAATCCACTCTGGGTTCTAGGTGTATATGCACCCACTATCTATTAACACATTCAAAAATATTAAAAAATTTGAAAAAAAAAACGTGTGTACATCAGAACATTTGAAGGTCACACACAATGTTTCAGGGAAAAGGAATTTGTTTTGTGGACCATGTAAAAATAACAATTTACGATGCTCCAATATGATTATTCAAAAGATCATTTTTTCTTCTTTACGAGCAATGTTCCCTCTCCAAAAAACTATGTCCGTGAACATAGAATGTCGGGATGTCCACAGGATTGTTTTTTAGAATCTTTTGAAATTTTAAAATGTGTTTTTAAAGCATTTTTCATAATGGGTGCATCTACACCTATGATTTAGAACACCACCTCTAGCAAACTATTGCTAGGTACTATTCATAGTTAGCAATTTCCCGATGAAATTTCCATTTCTTGTTGTGAGGGTTGTTTGAGTATATTTCATCATATAGCTCAAATGCGTTATCTTCTATTACATCAATGGTCTCTCCAGGAATATCCATATTACCAAGTGCAATTAGATACTCATATTCCATTGTTGTTTGCCCAAACCTTCTCTTCTAAATGAGCTTCAGGTTGATCCTTTATAGAGGTTCTTTATTGATCAACCATAGGTGTATCTCGTGGGTTTGTGTGAATCTCAATAGGGTAGTTTGTGACCTTCACTTCGAGACATGGACTTCATTTTTGTCATTTTGAACATATTGCAGAGTGCCATTCATAGAACATGCAAAATGGTCCTTCTATTGACTCTCAACCAAACATGATTTAAACCCATAGTTCTTCCCATGATTTCCTGACAAAACCGATGTTATCCATCATGTGGTTTATAAAGTAACACATTTCATGGTTTCCTTTGACCGAGTCTGAGATTTTGAAACGTTTGTTATAGGTTAATTGTCTTTACCTCTATTCTTATGAATGCTATGACTTACCACACTACTTGAAAGAACATTGTTAGTACCTTGTCTTCTTGCTGCTTGCTTTGAAGATTGACCAAGACGGGGTGCATCAAATTAGAACCTAGAGCAATCCAAAGGTTATGGCCTGCATTTCTAACAATTCTCTGTTATGAGATTCGTCAAAGTGACACCTTATGATGTAAAGAGTGAGACACTTTACTCGTAGGTACATGGTCTCCATTCCAAACATCCATGTGTATGATTTAGGTAAGTCATAACTCCATAGCAAATTTATCATGTCAAAGCGCCAATCACGATAGTGATGGTTGGAGCCAATTCTTTCGCCAAATTATGAGTTTTAGTCATCTACGAGGTATACATAATAATTGTATGAGCTTAATGTTGGTAATTTACACGCAAGTAATAAATAAAGCAACTATAATTTTATCAAGATTTCCTCATAATTTTATACGTGTTATGGATTTTATATACACATTTCTAGCCCTGGATCACGAGAACAATGTTACAATTCATAATTAATAAATAAAGTAGTGTCAATGCATTTAAGTATAAAATATGGAAACATACATGATGTGATATGAAGGAACGGTGCGAGAATATGAACTTCCAAGGTAAAATGACTTAGAAAACAAGTTTTCCATGAAAAGTAATCAACAGGGGGGTTTCTATGATTTTCATGTTCTAAGAAACAACTAGCATAATATCAAAAGGAAAAAACTTCCCTAAGAAATTCCCTGTAGTTTTCTTTGTTCTTAATTTCTGAAATTTATTGGCACTAGCATATGCATGCAGTTTCTAGGAGTTTGAGCAAAGCAAGGCATGTGATTATAATGCCGCAAATGAGCTTGGATATATGTATATCTTCACCCAAAGTTTGAAGTGCTCAAGTTCTCAAAATAAAACATACTAAGAGCTATTTCTTAATTAGTTTATGCCCCCTCTCTAAGGAAGATGGTTGATGTCGTTGTTAGTTGTTGCACACCTCTAATCGATTCACCATGACACTTGGATGTCATCTTTTATTTATTGGATCATTTTTTTTAATAATTTAGTTGTGTGTATCCTCTTTCTCAACTTGCCCATGATATTAAGTGTTTTGTAGGATGCATACACTTGATATATCCTACTATTAATATGTTACCCTATGTCGACATGAATTTGGCACAGCTGACAAGTTGTAGTGTCGATGCAACATAAATGCATATTGACTGTCGTACAATACGTAGGGCAGTATAAATTTGCACACTTGTTGCAAGTGGTGCAACTAACAAATCATAACATGATTAGTGGATAACCCTAACCCCACTTGCCACGTCCTCCTTCGATACATGTCCAATGCCTGAATCTGGCTCACCCATCCACCCCCTAGCTAGGCTCCAACATCACCACCTACTTGCTAATTAATTACTACGCGTCTAAGCCTACATGGTTAGGGATTAACCCGACATGGTCTTTTATCCATTAAACTAATGACGGCCACGTCGGAGGGATTAGATACGCCGTGAAGCGATGACTCGGCTGCGATCCTAAATAGACCTTGTAGTGGGCGTACCTGGGACCCCGAGGCTTACGCTGGCCGGCCGGGAACTCCTAAATCCTCTCTGATCCTCCCCAAAAAAAACTTCCACGATGCTATTGAGTTGACAACGACAGCGTCAACAAAACACGGATATTCTCTCGCTGATCGGGCACAATCTTTTGTCAAAAGTCACAGGCTGGAATAATGATAAGACCAGCGATGTAACCAAATTCTTAATTCAGATGGTCATATGTGTAAGTAAGTGTACACGCATAATTCAGGAATACAGAGTTGTGGTGGCAATATATATACCAGAACAGGCAATGACATATATTGTTCTTCCTCCTTTGAGAGAAAAGTCCCCATCCGTGGAATATGATAATTTGCATACTCAGTATCCATGACCGAACAATTGTCATCAGGCTATTCCCTGCATTAGATTATTATTCCATATATAGCATATATACAATATTTACTTACATATCGACAACTATATATACAAATGTATACCATTGTCAATCCAGAAAATAATACGCCTCTCGAGCCTGAGGACGACAACGGTGCGCGCTACATTAGAGTGTGTGTGTGTCTTACTCTTACTTCATGGTGCAACCTGCGAGCATGCTTAATTGCTAATTAAACACCCATAGGTATCATGCCATCATGGTTAAGACTCTCTGGTCCGAACCCGTCAATGTCGTTAGCAGCCGGAGCTGCAAGTAGCAGCACAGTAGCTACTAGCTTCTGAAGACGCTGCTCGATCGCGTGCGGCAAGGGCCAGGTTAGCTCCCTCGAGGGGCAAAACTGGGGTTTTCTTTTTAGGGGCAAAACTGGGGTATTTGAAAGGTCAAACTAGGCGCGTTTGTTTGGCAAATGGAAGCAATCTCCACCCATCTACCTCAAGCGCCAGTGTTAACCGACTAGCAACAGGGGCGTACTTGATTAATTAGGCGCTTCATGCTAAATGTGGAAATAGACCACTGGGCTAACAATTCAACAACGCCCGCTTTCGTATCAAGAAAATATTTGCATTGATGGGAGAAAAATATCTAATCTGCATTAATTTATTCGACACGCTTCTAGATTATCTCGTGTTGTCGACACACAATACAAACAAAAAGTTGGACCATGATTACTTCATCGATCACCTATTATTGCCCGAGCATGGAAATGTCTAATTACACTCCACAAATTTGGAATTTTGATGTGTAGCTGTACAAGTCGTGAAGAGTATAGTACATACCTCAAACCATTAAAAAACGGTGTTCGGTATAGCGGTTGTTCAACATTCAAGTCCAGCCATGAAAAATTTCGAAGGGAAAATAAGGGGAAAATGTACAAAAATAGTTAAACTAAAAATTGCTCATCAAAATCACACATACATTTGGAAAGTCGTAAGAAACATCAAGAAGAATAAAATATGAAATAATCTAGGAAACATTCAAAAATATCTTAGATTTTCTAGAGGTGAAGTAAAATCAGCAGAAAAAGGAATCTCTTGTCAGAAAACCGTGAAATTCAGAAAACTAACAAATAGTTAATGTACATTCATAAAATTCCAGTAAACATATGTCAATACGATTAACTCGAAATTCGAGCATATCATATATACTCAGCATTGATGTTGCTTTCTCTATATCCCTTGCACTTCCTGTATTTCTGATTCTTTTCTGCATCGACATTCATACATCCACTCATACACATGATGGGATGCATGCAACTCATATATACAAACACTGTACACGTGAAGGCATGCATGCAGTGCATAGACAAAACAGAGGCAGCAAACTCTCAGCTCAATGCAAGCAATAAGACAAACCAGTCGCATGTACTACATATGCAGATCTTCGACCCCGCAGCATATAGCTCTTCGGAGGCACCGAAGGACACCATGCAAAAGGTGCTCAAAACTAATGTACTTTTTGATGGAGTAGTCAGCAAAAAGTGTTGAAAAGCGCATGTTAAGAATAATAACCGTCCCTCTCCATCGAAAAAGATCACACGCTCGATCCGAGTGGTGCAACAAAACCGCATGACTCGATGACAGTAATGCGGTATAAAATTAACACACTAGATGCCAGTGGTGCAACAAAAAAAAGATGGTTAGAAGATAACTCAGACCCTACTCGCCACGTCCTCTTTCCCTCGTGCACGCACACATGTGTTGTATACAATGCCTGGAATCTGGGGTTATTATTGCAGGACTACGGGAATTTGAAATATGCAGGGAATAAACAAAAACAGAAAAAAATATTAAAAACTAGCAGCTTCTACGCCGACGCTAATGGAGTGACCATATGGCACGGTTCCTTCCTTGGGCCGACGGGAAGGACGCCGGCGTAGTCACTTCTGCGGACCAGCAAGACATTCTAGGCCGACGGTGTTGTCGTCGGCGTATAATACCTGGAGCAGCTGCTGGGACGGCACATGTCGGCATAGGCCGACCGCAATGCCTTCGGCGTACAAAGCCTGGAGCTAACGATCGTTAGCTGCGCCAAGTGGGACCCGTAGAGCCTACGCGGCGGACATACACCGACGGCTCCGAATAGCCGTCGGCCTAGGGTATACGTCGACAGGTTTCTATACGCCGACGGGGTGCAGGTCTACGCCTACAGGGTAGTACGCCGATACGCCGACGGCAGCCGTCAGCGTAGCCTACGCCGACAGGGATCGGGGGCTATGCCGACGGTGCTAGACGTGTTTGTTGATGGAGTATGAGGTCATGGCGCGGTCGAACTATGCCCCCGGGCTCCAACAACCAAACAGCTCGCTGGTGGTGAACTGCATAACTAACATGACATGGTGCCTTAACCCGTAACTTTGAAGTCGAAAATATAACATACCTCAAACCATTTAAAGCGTTGGTAACTCTTAACGTGTGGCTACCGCTCGACGAGTCGACGTGGAAGTCTAGTCCTCGCTAGAATTCAAGAAACTTCGACTAAATTCAAAAGGTTTGAGAACAAAATGGGCAAAACAATGAAAAATTACATATTATTCCTTGGACCCATGAAAAAAGAGAGAAGATAATATCTAAAATGTGGTGAAAAACATCTAAAACTCGTTTGGAATTCATACATCCACTCATTCTCGAGAAGGCAATTCATACATCCATTTCAAGAAAAAAAATACAGGCAGCTACTCTAGCTCACACTATGATATGTACCACTCTCATGTACCGACATATGCAATCATCATCCCTTCAAACAAAAATGCAGTTCTCCGGACTCGAGTAGATTATGCGGAGGAGAATTGAAAAATATTACTAGCAGCAGCATAGGGTTCTTCCGAGACCCCGAAAGGACAGACAGACATAAAGGTACTCAGAATCTAGTCAGCAAAAAAGTGCTCAAAAGTGCACGTTAAGAATAGTAGCTGTCCCTCTCCCTCAAAAAAGATTACAGTAATAAGTTGTCGCACCCGATGCCAGTGGTGCAACAAAATAGCCGGTTAACTATGTAGCAATCCGAAAAAAAGAACCGCAATCCTTCGGACTCGATTCCGATAAGAACAATATTACAGTACTAGCAGCAGGATGTGTAGCTCTTCAGATACCCCGAAAGGACAGAAGACCAAAATTGCTTAAAAGTGCACGTTAATTAACTATAGTACGTGCCGTCTCGGTAGCATTATAGTAAATCAACACACTGGAGTAGTGGTGCAACAGACAAATGACGACCTGGTTAACTAGCAGATAACTCTGGCCCTACACCGCCACGTCCTCCTAATTTCTTCGTCATGCAAGCACGCATGGATGTGGTGGCTCGGGCCAGGCTCAACCATGATCACCAGGCCTCCAGAGACAAAGCACCTCGCTGACGGCGCACACGGGCCACGTCAACTCGGTCACCTCTACTGATTAACCCGACAATCCCGACATGGTCTGGCTAATCACGGCCACGTCGGACGGACTAAGCTCGGTCGGTCCGGATAGCAACGCCGCGTGAAGCGAGCACTCGGCCACGGCGACCCGAGCGAGGCAGCCAGGAGTAAATTACATATTGGTACCACAATTGGGACTCAGTTAACAAGTTAGTACCACTTTTACAAAATTTTGCTAATTTATACCAGTTTTGAGGCAATGAATAACAGATAGCACAATCCAGGTCTGAACATGTTTTGACACCAAACCTGACAGCCAGGGCCTACCATACATGCTGACGTGGCCGCTTGCGCATCAGGAACGTCCGGTTCGGGGCTGGTTCGCTCACCACTCTAGTACATTGATACATCGAGATTGGTTGGTTTTTCAGACGAGAGCGGGCGACCGACGAGCGATGGCGGAGGCGCCCAATCCCGGCGGCGGCCGGGCTCAGGACGACGGGGATCACGGCGGCGGGGATGACTATGGCAGAGCTCTGGTTGGAGGGATCGGCGGCGGAACGTCTGACGATGGAGGTGGAGGCGTCGACTACCTAGACGATTTGTGGCCCTCTCGACCATCGTCGGAGGCGGCGTTGCTTGCTCAGGTCTGTGCGGGTCCTCCACCGAGCAGCGAGCACTAGACATGCAGTTTCAGAGGATTCGAGTAAGTTCCAACAATGCCATGATTTGTATGTTGTAGTAATTTAGGATTTAGGGTGTCGTGGTATTGACGACGAGTACACCATGGAGGGGTCCTCCCAGAGCGTGTTTAGAGATGCGGGATAAGGCGGAATGTTGGTGGGTACGAGGTGACACAGCTTACCTAGGTTCAGATTCCACGACGGCGGCGAAATCGTACTCCTGATATAAATCACTATAACGGCAATACGTCGGGTTACAGGAATCGGTTCGTTGTGCATGATATGCGTTGTGTTGTCTGACCGTTGCAAGACAAGTTCCACCAGCAAGGAATGCCTATGTTGCCCCAAGATCAAATTGAACCTTCATACAAAAGAACTAGGACTTAGGGTTATTTCAATTGTGGTTACAGGGCAAAAGAAGGATCTGGACAAGCAGATGGTCTCTCTAATACCTAAAAATGCATATGAGATGTGATGAGATATATTGTGTTGTAATAGACATGATACTTAGCCTTACCACAAACTACTTGTTCTTTTGGGGGTCTTTTGGTGTATCGGATTCAAACTTGCTAGATTCTATGTAATGCAAGTGTACCTGATGTTGTTGATCATGAAATGATCATGCTGAGATGATCAAGACCATTTAAGTGTGGATGGTCATGGTTGAATCCAGTGATGTGCTCAGTGTAATTTATCTATTTTATCTTCAATTAAGTATACTTGCTCACTATTATTAGTCTATATTATCTCCAATTAAGTGTACTTGTTCATTTTTATTTGTCTATTTTATCTCCAATTATGTGTACTTGCTCACTATTATTTGTCTATTTTATCTCCAATTAAGTGTACTTGCTCAATTTACACACCAATACAGAGAGATGGGGACATGACTAAACCGGTCTGGTTAAATTGAGTCCTAGTCATCTCTCAGGATGGGCCTGGGCCATCAAGTGTGGTGTCAAAACATGTTCAGACCTGGATTTGTGCTATACGTTGTTCATTGCCTCAAAACTGTATGAATTAGCAAAAATTTGCAAAAGTGGTACTGACTTATTAAGTGAGCCCCAATTGAGATACCAATATGTAATTTACTGGTGACGCGTATCAGAACCTGACCTCCTCTCCCTCCTCGTCTCGGTCCTTCCTCTCCCCCGTCCTTGAGAGTCCCCTTCAAGTGGCCGGGTCGCCTCACGGCCCCTCCCGGAGTAATTACCGAGCTGGATATGGGGTGGCGGGAGGTAGTTGTAGGTGTAGTTTTGTAGGGTTGGCGCCGTAGCTTGGCGTCATGCCGTGGGTCAGCGAGATTCTCGCCGGGATCTCGCTTCGGCGAGTGTTGTTCTTGGTTCTTCTTGGTCTCGGAGGCGCGAAGGGTGAGGCGGCCACCGCAGCCCCGCTAATAAAGGCCGCTCTAGGAACCAAGATGCATCCAAGCTTCAAGCCATGGTCGCCTTCCGCCGGCCGAGGAGGCGAGGGGATTGAGGCTGTGCCGGGCTGGTTGCTTGCTTCTCTTGGTCGCCGTGGCGACGGGAGAGAGAGAGTGGTGGTGGGCTCGGGGCGTGGTCTTGGTGATGTACTTGCAAACAGGAGGATGGGATTCAGGTCAGCATTTCCGCCGATTTCTCGCCATGGTGGTGAGGATTGGCATAAGTTTCTTTCTGTCTCTGTTGTCTTCTTGATTTGTGTCGCGCTTGCTTGCGTGCATAGCCGAGCGTCAGCGATCACACGACGCCGGGATGGCCTCGTGATCTTTGGCAAAAAGGCGCCCATTCTCCTTCTCCACGGTGGAGTCTTCCTCCTCGCACGGAGCTCGCTGCTTGCTGCCGACAAGTGGTTCGTCCCGGAGACTTCGAGACGGCCAGGTTGCAATGTTCTTCGCCGGCAACAGTGTTCGAGCATCTCCTCCTCCGTCCTCAGCGTGTGCATCGCCTTGAGGACGCCGGCGATCTATGGCAGTGGCACCCAAGCACCCGATTGCTTTTTATTTTTAGTGCTAGGGTGTTTTTTAAAAGAGTAACACTACAGCTACGGACAGAATTCTACAAAATCAACCTTACGGACTGACGTGGAGAAAGGATAGAAACAGTACAGAACGAAAATCACGCGTGGTGGGTGGGACAGAACCAATCACGAAAGGCCAAGAGAGTCCGTAAGTTTGCTCCGTAGAAATTTGTCCGTACGTCTAGAGTTTCCGTTTTTAAAATTAGCAGAGCCCTTATCTTAAAATATAGGTTCTTTGTGCGAGTGTTGCTAGGGGCTTCTGCGCAAATTTGTACCTACCATCATGTGTTGTTAATCTAGCACCATCGGGGTCCTTCGTGACCCCTTCCCTGTTCAAAAAAAAAATGTAATTTACTCGGCAGCCAGCGTACCTAGTAGTAGCAGCGGCGTGAGGCTGAGCTGTGACATGGCTGTCGCGCTTCCAACCGCGGGCATACCGTGGCAGCCAGGTAGGTCCCCCCTGCGGATGAGGACGATCGGCCGAGTCGACCGGGGGCCACGTCGACGTTGCATCTTGCATGGGAGGCCTATGTGGCGCTTCCTCCATCCAAGGGGCGGTTTAGCCTCTTCGTCGTCGACCCCTCGACCGCGCGCGCGGTGGCGTCAGCGCTCGCGTCGGCCGCGCGCGGCGCTATTCAGCTCAGCTCACTTCGCGGATCGCACCCTCAGGTAGCCAGAAATTCCGTAGCGAATGATGAAGGTCCTTCCCGATTTGTTCCGTCTTCTATTTTGTCTTACTACTGATCTCCTTCTGTCTCCAGCAGCCAGCGGCCGGTCCCGCCATTCAGGCTCATGTCGGCCACTTTGGCTGGTACCGTATCATCACTGTATCTATCCGCCGCTAACGATAGTATCTTTTCTTGCATCTGCGCGTGATCATTGCGTTGGTGTATTTTAGGACGGGTCCATCGCATGCGGGTATTATAATTAGCAACCAGCCGGATCATATGGGTGGAAGAGCTTGCTGCATCGTAATGACATAGAAAAACATCTGTTCCGAAATAACTGAGATTCTAAGCTTTGTTCTAAATCAAGCTTCTCTAAGTTTGACCGGATTTAAATGAAAATGCTTGATTTGTCTAATATTGTCTTCCCTTTTTAATCATTTTTGTTTTACTTCTACCTCCCGATGGTGACTTTCGTGATATTTTTTAGTATATTCTACAAGGTGTTTCGCTAATCATCATAGACATTCGAACATACCCTTTCGTTTAAAAGGATACTCTAGTCGTTTTTTAATAATAGAGAAGAGGCAAATCCTCATATTTGAACAGCGTTCCTCGCATGGAGGAGTTCTTCCCGAATTGATTCTTCTTTGTATCTTCGATTCTCCACATGTCCAACCGAGTTAACGGCCAATTGAACTTTCAAAGTGCAATCCTCAGGCACATGAGGTAAACTGTCCACCAGCTGGGCTTCCTTCCACTATCGTTAGTGGCGGAGCTAACCCACAAAGTATGTTGGGGAAACCATGAATTATGAATGGTGGTGGGGACAAATTACAGTATTTTCTTTCATCCAAGTCCTCAAAAAATTCTTCAATGATTCTTCAAATTCTGGGTGGTAGGGGGGCAGCGGCCCCCCTAGGTGTACATAGCTGCCAGATTTTTGCCATGAAACACAAATCCTCTATCCCTTTTCACAGAGGTAGATTTTCCTGGCTTAAAGTTCATGCTTTCCAATGGAAGTGTCTCCTCACATAAAATCAGTGCAAGTCTAATTAGAGACTCATAGTAGTCATGAGATGTTTGTTTGCCATTACATGGACCCATGTGATGATATCAACCGATTCTGTGTTTATGTAGTGGTCGTCTCCATCGTTGGTAACAAATCTAGGAGCTTCAAGTCATGCCACTTATTTCTCCCTGCAAATCTACGCGCGAGTGGCGGCGACGACTTGGTTGTGGTGAAACCATGCATTTTTCCCTTGTCCTCCCCACTTCACTTATTTCCTTGCACGGCCTTCTCTTTGGCTCTACGAGGTAGAATAAATGATATGTACATGAGTTGACCACCGAGAGACATTGTTGTTGGACAAGAGATGGAACCCCTAGAGCAAGGGTGGTTGTTGGTGAGTGACGATGCTTATATTTTATAAAAAGTAGGCATCTATTGCATATTTTTCATATGTTACAATATTATAAGATTTTTATACTCCCTTCGGTCCATATTAATGGTCTCAACTTAGTCTATATCCGTATGTATCTAGTTAAGTATTTGGACTACGTGCATGCGAATCTAGACAAAGCTGAGGCCATTAATTTGGATCGGATGGAGTACAAAAAGGTAAATAATTGAAATAAATGAAGGTCAAATGAAAATGTTCTCTTAGGATGAGAATAGTCCACGTTTCTTTCTTACTACTGTATATCTCAGTCATCTCAAATCATCTTTAAAGATAGTTCTGCGTTCATAGAGATTAGGTGTTTCTCCTTGGATGGTCATTGCATTCCCGGGCTTCCAAATAACAAAGTACTCAACATTATTAGTTCCATATATAGGGGTTTGTTAATATATTTTCCTGTTCAACAAAGAAATACAGTCCAAATGTCCACGATCAACATCCACATCAATTGATGGACATTAATGAAACAAGTCTAAGATACTCTCATATTTAAGAGATTCACTAAAGGATTCAATTAGTGACTTAGCATAAGTGAGGGATATGTTCCATGTAGATAATGAACATTCCATTTTCCTTGCTATAAATGAATTGTTGATCCATTCTTTATGTGACATATTTCAAGATACTTGTAAGCAAGCAATAATCTAAGGCAATCTCCCCACAATAAATAACATTCAGCCTACTTTGCATTCGTGTAATAGGTTTTGCAGACCATTTTTACTAATGGTATTTCTGTTTGGTAAAAATGAAACCCATTTTTTTCATAAGAAGGCACTCATTTTGAGTTTGTATATATTTCATCCCTAAGCCACCTTCATCCTTTTGTCTGCACACCAAGTGCCAAGCAACAATGGTGGAGCTATTTTGAGATATATCAAAAAAATGTCTTCTCCATTTATCTGCTTGATCAGTGATGCCTTCGTAAATTTTCGGGGTGCTCATGAAAAATGTAGAAACTGAGGTTAAAACTAAGTTGACTAATTCAAATTTTCACGCAACAGTTAAAAATCAGAACAAGTCCCAAGTCTTTTTTAAATTCATGTTGCATTGCAGGCATTCATAAACCTAGATTGTTCGATTCTGGTGAGTCACGACTTCAATTGCATTCCTCGACATGGTCGATGGCAGATACCAGAGTCCACATCTAGAGAACCCTACATGTGTTCTCCTATGTCGACGATGTATATGGGAGATGTGTGTGACGGTAGCGACCATTTCCGTTTGAGATTTGCAAAGGAGCGTGGCTCTAGTGGTAGATATGGGCAAGCAGTTCCACACTTCCACCTTTTTCCTTGCCTTTTGAGACGTCGATGAATGTCGAAGACTGCAAGCTCAATGCACAAAGTGACCAACTTATTTGTTATTTTGTAGGTATTTGATGAACATAAAGGCCATCTTGTTTGATATTTTGTGGGTGATGTGTGTCTCTTGCCTCTTCCAATGAATGAGGCCACGTGTGATGTAAGCCTCTATGTGCAATACGAACGGAACACGTGTACACTCTTAGAAAAATATCGTGTAAGCAAAACCCAAAGAAGCTTCCAACAAATATGCTATAGCGAGCGCATGAAGTCCCCGAGAATACCATTTCTCTCGGGGGCAACGTTTGAAAACGTGCAACCAGAGCAATCGCCGCTTCGGAGGGGCTCCAGCCTCCAGCTCCGTTCCCCGCCAACGTCTATATAAGCGTACCAGCGCCAGCAGCGATCCGCCTCCTCCGAGACTCACCACACGCAGCCAGCGACGCTACGCCCCCACCAGAACATCTCGTCCTCTCTTCCCAGATATTTCCCCCTGCGCTTTTCTTCTCCCTCCTTCCCTCCCTCTACCTCTCTTTCGCGATCCAGTTGATTAACCAAGACACAACATGCCCGAGGCACCACGGACCGACGGCGGCGCCCTCGCGCCCGCCGACGTCGACGTCGTCACCACCGGCAGCCGCCGCAAGATCCCGGCGCATTCTTCTGTTCTTGTAAGCCGAATCTCCTTCTGATTTCTTGGCGCATGCATTTACTTGTCACCAAACGCTTCTGATTCGCCGCTCGACCACGACCATGACTCGGTCAATGGATTCCTGTTCTCTTTCAAGTTCCAACAGTTTCTGAAGGGGAACTTTTCTCTGCTTTGTTTGTTTTGCATCGACCAGGCGTCGGCGTCGCCGGTGCTGGAGAGCATCCTGCAGCGCCGCCTGCAGCGGGTGAAGGAGAGCGGCAAGCCCGGCAGAGTCCTCGTCCGGATCCGCGGCGTCACCGACGACGTCGCGGCGGCCTTCGTCCGCCTCCTCTACGCCGGCAGGTACCGTGCTGTCAGCTGTGCTCTCTGTCGCCTCCCTGGAATCTCTGCTAATTATTTTTTGACACATGCGTTTCTTGCAACCTTGGGTGAGCGAAAGTCCGTTGTTGGTTCCGTGGACAATCATTAGCACGCTGTCTTTGGGTATTAGCACACGAGGTGGAAAAAGGACAGCTCATTAGCAGTAAATATTAGCACACGAGGCAAAAAAAAGAAATAAAAACACGAGGTGAAAAAAGAACATCTCATTATTAAGACACGAGGTAAAAAAAGGAAACATTCGCATGTGTAGTATCACCCCACCCTGGTCGACAGGCTGAACTATCTGGCAGGCCTAATTAACTCTTTTTTTTTTCGGATGTCCTAATTAACGCTGTTTTCTTGCATTGACAGCTGGTAGTAATTGCTAGGCAATTTCTGCACCGACAAAACTTGAACTTGTGATCGATTCTCGCAGAACTCATAGTATAACAATCTAGTTTTTTTTCTGATAGATTCCTTGTACTACTCCATGTTAAATACCAAGTTTAACAAATGTGTAGTACTACCAGGTTTAAATAGTAGGTAGGCAATCTCCGATGCGAGTCCCCAACCACAAAATCTTGCGGTAGTAGTACCTTCACGAACATTAGCTAATACAAGCTGACAAAACTGCGGTGCGGATATTTTATGTCCTGTTTCATTCCTGACCGATGAGGGATCATCGCATGGCCTGTCCGTTGATTGATTCATTGAACCTCCACATGGATGGAACGCGCCAAGATTGATTAGGACATAGCACTCTCTGTCTGGTCGCCTTCGCGGCGCCAGCCAACTCGGCCAACTTGCCAGTTTTGTCTGGTCACTCGCCGCACGATAGGCGAGAAGACGGCACGGCTGAGGGAGGGAGGACGTGTACAGATAACCCAGGCGATTTTCCTTGGAGCCGTCGAGTCCAGCACCGAAAAAGTTTGTCGAATTTTCTCAGGCGCCAGCAGCAGCCGCCCACGCACGGATGGCCGAGAGAAAAAGTACTGTAGTAGTAAACGGAAAACGCGATAGTATTTCTTTTTCCCGTCAGTTTTGTTTGGTCCGGTTGGTGGCGACGGTAGCACCTGCCCGGTTGGAGCCTCCCTCCCCGCAGCTCGGAGGCGGCCCCGCCCACGCACATGTTGTCGCGGCCGGCGTCATCGTCCTGCGTGTTTGCTAGTACTCCTACTACTTGCCACCAAATGGAAAAAAAAAGAAAAGAAATATCACCCTGTTTTCTCGACCGCCCAAATGGCTACACTTGTTTATGTGCGTGTGTTCTCCGTGATCGCGAACGGACATTGCTGGAAACAATATCTAATTTTCGTGGTGGGAAATCGATCGTGCAGGCGTGGCGACGACGGCGAGGCGGCGGCGGTGGTGGACGAGGACGTGGAGCGGTACGCGGAGCAGCTGCTGGTGCTGGCGCACGCGTACGGGGTGCCGTGGCTGAAGCGGTGGTGCCAGGAGGCCATCGGCTCCAGGCTCACCCCGGGCACCGTCGTGGACGCGCTGCAGCTGGCCGACCTCTGCGACGCGCCGCAGCTGCACCTGCGATGCATGAGGCTGCTCGCCAAGGAGTTCCGCGCCGTCGAGCGCACCGAGGCATGGCGCTTCCTCCGCGAGAACGACCCCTGGCAGGAGCTCGACGTCCTCAGCAGGCTACAGGACGCTGACTTGGTAAGCATATCATCGCTAGCTGCTGCTCAAATGAAATATCCGCAACGAGACGAGACGAGACGAGAATTATTCGTGAGATTCTTTTACCGATCGTGTGGCTCCCATCGATGTGGGACATTCATGACGCTTGGCACTTGAGGTGTCTTTGTTTGTGAGCGGCGGGCGGCGTGCGTGATGATGGGGAAGCTCGGCAAAAGATCATGGTCTGCCAAGATGTCTCGGTGCGCGGCGCACTGGGGGACATGGCGAGCGTGCCGGCCTCGTCGTCCAGGCTTTGGGTCCGGGAGATGCTGGGCATGTCCGGACCGGCATGTCGCGTCGTTCGTTCGTGCGCATCGAGGAATTGACTCCAATGTTTCATCCGCCTGGCTTTCCGTGGCCGGTGGATGAGGTCTCGTCATGCCGCACACCTCGTTTTGGGTCGGTCGGCCGGTCCGCCGTCCACGCGCACCCAGTGCGACCGGAGTGGTCGGTGAATGTTCACATCTCCGAAATGGTCACGCCAACCGCTTCCATTCAGGTGGAAAGAAACCCAGCGGTCATGGCCATTGCTTAATTACGACCGCACACGCCCACCAAACTCTTGATTTGACA
The DNA here is from genome assembly GCA_030063025.1 of Avena longiglumis. Taxonomy (NCBI): domain Eukaryota; kingdom Viridiplantae; phylum Streptophyta; class Magnoliopsida; order Poales; family Poaceae; genus Avena; species Avena longiglumis. The sequence continues at coordinate 96,512,422 of CP125973.1, read as the reverse complement.
GAAGAATTTTCCGAAAACCAAACACGTTTCTTGGCTAATTACGTCGCTCGGATGATGAACTGACCGAAAGTTACCTGGGCGTGCGTGCAGCGGCGACGCAGGTGGCGACGGAAGAGCGCGGAGCAGCGGGTGTACATGGAGCTCAGCGACGCCATGGACACGCTGCACCACATCTGCAAGGACGGCTGCACGGATGTCGGGCCGCTGGGCCAGGCGCCCGCCCAGACGCCGTGCCCGTCCTACGCGACGTGCCGCGGCCTGCAGCTCCTCATCCAGCACTTCTCCCGCTGCAAGAGCCGCACCACCTGCGCCCGCTGCCAGCGCATGTGGCAGCTCCTCCGCCTCCACTCCGCCCTCTGCCGCCTCCCCGAACGCCACTGCAACACCCCTCTCTGCTCGTAAGTACCCAACCCACATCTTACTGATCACACCTTGCAGTTGCAGAAATTGGTTATACTTATACGTGGAGCTTGTCCCTGATGTTTGCAATTGTGAATCTGTGATCGTGCAGGCAGTTCAAGCGCAAGGAGGAGCAGAAGGAGGAGATGGCGACTCCGGTTTCCCCCAAGGCCGGCGGCGGTGGCGGTGGCGGCGACGGCAGGTGGGGGCTTCTGGTGAAGAAGGTGAAGGCTGTCAGGGTCATGTCCTCTCTCGCCAAGAGAAGCCCCACTGACACCGAATGTTGAGCGAATGTGTTTGTGAGGATCGATCTGCTCTCGGAGTTGAGGCAATGTGTTTGATCACAGCATCAGCCTCTGAGACAAGTTAGGGTAGCTAGATTATCTGTAGTGTACGAGTGTACGTACCGAAGCGAGCTATTTTAGGCTTGTCTTTGTTTAGAGATTAGAGATATCTAATCTCTCTATATATATTGAGTAATGTACATTAGTTCTATTCTATCCCTTGTTGTGATGTTGTTATTTTGTTGGGCGAGCCAGGAAGCGAGCCGAAAATTGTCGTGGAAGCTTTTTTTTAAGCTGCTTGTACTGCAATAGTAGCAGAGAGGATGTGATTTATCAGCATAGCAGGAAACTGGTAATTAGGGATGCAAAGGTCCAGATACAGCAGCAAGAAACTATTTTCCAAGAATCAAAGCGCCTGTCACAGTAGTCCGAAGATGATGCCATTTTGGGCACGTACAGTGCAATGTACTTGTTGTCATCCATTTTGGGCTGAATTTAAACCAATGAGAGGCATGTTTTTAAAGATTGGCTTGAGGGACGCGTTTCAGCCTAGGAGCGGAATTAGGAAGGAGTCAAACGAACAAGCCCATCAAGCTATTATGAGTTGTTGCCCTGATGTAACACCCTGACCACCCCTGGCCCGACGGATGTCACTCATGGAGGCTTTTTAAGTTCTCTAGACTAACCTCATAGACCAACACACATCTTTGCAACAATCTTTGTGATCACTTATGTGCATCCCGGGAAGTTTCATGTGAGAACACCCATCATCGCATTGCTCTCAATCAAGCATGTTTAACCTAGGAGTTCTTCGGAGATGAGCTTTGAGAAAACAAGATGCACCTTGCTACTGTGAGTATTTTATCAATCATATTAATACCTAGGCAAATATGTCATAGTTTCCACCGGGGAACGGCACTAGGCGAAGAATAACTCCTAGCGTCCGACGGGGAATTGATCCCTCTAGAACAATTCTTGTTTAGAGGGAGGGAAAAGCTCTACCAGTGTCATCCCAGAGTCTGTGATTACTCATCATAGCATGAAGGACTCTTCTAGCGCACGATTGTACATGTTATAGAGTTAGAGTGCCGACCTTATAGAGTATAAAAGCACATGCATGCATGGGAGACACAAGCAATGATATCAACACTCTAAATGCTATTTTCTAGAAATTCAAAACAATTTATCTCTCAAACCGCGAACTTGTTTCGTTTCTAGGAGAGCTTCAATAATAGACACATATTTGTATTTTTCAATGACCTTTTTGTTTACAAAGATACATCCGAAAGATTTATGATGTTGCCACTGTACTAACGCCAAAAATTATCACATGGGTTTAACAAAATAGGTTGGCAACTTAAGCATGGTAACAAAAGAATCAAGAAAAGGTGTGTTCAAACGTACCTACATAGGATCTTGTATCGGAACTCATGACTATATAGGCCCAACATGGAAAACATGTTGTTAATCAAGCAGAAGGTTTCTCGTGTACAAACATGTTTTATCTCGAAATTAGTTTTTAATGTGATATTGTCATATTTGATATTTCTTTTTCATGGTTTTCTAGACACATAACTAAACCTAACCTCCCGGGACGCTTCCAAGGAGCCGGAGGTCCCCCGCCCCTGCCCAATAAACCAACCTTCACCTCCTTGTTCACCCTGCGACCACCGAAGGAGGACTCCAGCAGCGGTGGGGTGCCCCCTTTTTAGTACTTATTCCAGGGACCCCGGTGTACTCATGCGCTACCACTTTTTTTTTGTTCTAGAGGTTCAGCATTATGCCACACTATGATAATGTCCTCCATCGAGCAAGCCGAGATCACCATAGGGCTCGATCCGGGTAGGCATCACGTGCGCGACTCCCCCAGCACCATTAAAACAATGACATCGATCGATCAGTGGTCCGATGCGGAACTCCTTCAGCACCAATCTTGGTAGGCCTCGCGGAGATGTGAAGCAATGCGGTCTGCACTTGCGCCACCACGCCATCGACTTCGACGTGAACTGTTTCTGCCCCGCCGACTCAATTTTGGTGTGGTTAGGGATTTGGTCGTGGCTGCGCAGGAGACAGGGTTGACCGGGCACATATCTGCAGGCGCCAGATCAGGGCCGTACCTGAGAATTTCAGGGCCCTGTACAAAATTATAAAAACTAGACCCTATTTACATAAACTACTATTCTAGAATAGGATTATTATTTTTTCCTATAAGTTTTGGAAGTCAACTTATTGAATTGTATGTTGGTTTCCAAAAAAATGTATATTTGTATTATTATTGTTAACTTGACATCCTTGTAAAACTCTTTAATACAAATCCTGAATTCTTGATACCAGATATACATTCGCACTGTCCTCCAAAAAAAAGTTTTGATGTGATATGTTATTTCGGTATGGTGTAAATTGTTTTTATTTTAAACATGACTCCCTCTCCTGAGAAGGAATTGGCACGTGGATAAAATAAAGTTGAAGAAACAATCTACTCATGCTTTCTATTTTATGAAGACATGACCACCAAATGTCGTAGGATTTTTTATACTAAGAAATTGGTAATGTAGTAGTACTGGAGACGAATTAAGATGAGGTTTGGGAAAAAAAGTAATTTAGTGGATATGAACGGTCGGTTCTTTCTTGCTCTTTGATTTCATAGAAGAGTAGAGAGACCTTAATTCGGTCAGGAATTTAATGGTAGAGGAACTGTCCAATTAAAGCTGAGAAGTGAGATGGACATATAGAGAGATGTGGCGTGGTTTGAGGTGTAGTTGGCGTCAGGGACATTGGACGGGAGTAAAATATTTTTTTTCTGGCAAGTAGTACTATGAAAAACAAGTCTCTTGATTAACACTAGCATTAAAGATAAATTGGAGGCCCTAAATTTTCCGAGGCCCTGTGCCGTCGCACCTTCTGAACATGCGTGCGGGACGGCCCTGCGCCAGATCAAGACTATGGTACATAGAGCCATGGGCCAATTCGCCTCCTCTGACTTTACCAGAGGGTTGGTCCATCGTGCCAATGTCATCGATGGCGATATCCAAGTCTAGTGGCGCCCCTAGTTCACCTTGGATCTTCCTAGGCACTTTTGGTGCAAGGTATTGTTAGGGGACCACAATCGTTCGTGTTTTGAAGATTTTAGACTCTTCGCGCAACGATCGCCACTGAGGATGGTGGCACCGACAAACTTCATTTTTGGCGGTTCTTATCCCCAGGTTGAAAACCCTTGGTCCGACATTGTGGTTGGGTACCTTCCTAGTTGTTCCCTTGCCAAAGGCATTGTTTGGGGATTGAAATTTCTCTAGGGTGAAAACCGAGGATCTAATTGTTTGTTGGTTAGACCGGATGGTGACAGTGTTTGTAAACGGTTACTTTTATGGAGGCATTGTTTGGAGATCATGTTCGGAGTTTAGGTGTGAATCACCATTGCTCTTGCTCATGTGAGTCTCTTATTGCTTTGTGTGAGGACTCTGTTTTCTTTTTTCTTTTTCTTTTGTTCTTTTGGCTGTGTGCATCCTTAATCTTTCTCTAGACATTATGTAGTTGCAAAGTCTGAATGTAATTAGTATTAATATACTCTTTTATATAAAAAAAATCTTAGTACGTGTACCTAGCAATCATGCGTTTTCTCTCTCCATGTGCATCTAGCCAAGCAGCAATTCTATCCGGACGCATGCAAATGTGCCACGGAAGCTTCACGAGTGCATGACCATCACGGACTGAGCGAGGGTATCAATCAACACGGATCCGAAACAAAAACACCGTGCACGGTGCAGCTCGTAGCGACGAAAGACCAAATTTAGAACGCGCTTTGCGCTTACGTTTTCCGTAATTGTGAATCAGGTACCGGAACTCCGGGAGGAATTCGAAGACGGAGTCGATACCGACTCGGAGGTCAGAACTCAGAACAGAGCCTTTATATAGATGCCAGATGAGCTCTTGGAAATCCAACAAGGAGCGAGTTTTCTCTGAAGCCCTGATCACCACCATGGCCAGCGAATCAGGACTGGGGTTGCTGCAGGCGGAGGAGGTGTTCGCCGGCGAGGAGGGTGCACTGGAAAGGAAGGCGCCGACGGCCGGTCTCGAGGCATGTGCAACAAGGAAAGGGGAGGTTGATGGCCGCTCCAAGTCGACTGATGAGGAGGAAGCGGGCATGTCCGAGGTCCTGTCTGAGGGCGCCGATTCGACGGTGGTGGCCGACGAAATGACGGACGAAGAGGACGACGCCGTGGACTCCCCGTTCGATGGCGCGTTCTACGCGGAGTGCAAGGCACGGTTCGAGGAGCGATTCCAGGAGATGATGGCTGAGCGGATGACCGACGAAGACGACGACTCCAGCTACTCCCCGTTTGATCAGGGCGACGAAGGGATGATGGACGAAGAGGAGGAGGAGGACGACGCCTTGCTGTTTGATGACGCATTCCTCGCAGAGTACGAAGCCAACTTCGAGGAGCTATTGGCTGGCCAGATGATGTATGCGTAGTGTGGGAATCTACCTACCGAAGGGAGCTGTTTCTGGCCTGTCTTTGAGATGTATGGTCGCTGTTGAGAATTGTACTACGTTGGTTCTAGACTAGCCGCGATTTAGCAAAGGGGTAGCTCGATTGATAGTCCTCGTAGTAATTGTCTTGTGAGACCAGAGAAGAAACGGACGGAAATTTCTTGTACCTTTTCTTGCTCTTTTTCTTCTTCTTTTTCTTGCTCTTTTTCTTCTTCTTTTTCTTGGGGATCGCAACCTCTCCACCCTCGCCCTCGCGACGAACCGCCGCATCCGGGGAAGGCTGGGCCGGAGCACGGCCCTCCCGCCATGGGCCAGTATCAGCACCCTTGTTCCCAGGCCGGGTCGTCGCAGCCGCGTCCCGTGCCTGCAATGCAGCAGCTGCAGCCGTCCTCCCGCCAACATCGGAAGGTGCTGGGGAGGCCTCGGCTCCTCAACGCGGCGTCTCGGCGGGAGTGGAGCTTGAAGGCGGGCGGCGGGGAGGATGTCTGGCGAGGTGGAGGGATACACGACACAGGAGGAGAGTCACGCCATCGCCGGAGGCTCCGGGGTGAGGCGCCATGAGCGCGAGGTACAACCGGGGCGGTGAAGTTCGGGAAGGCGGCGGTCGAGCAGCAGAGGAGGCGTCGGGGGAGGAAGCGGCGGCAGGACGGGTACAGGGGGGGGGGGGGGGAGACCCGCCTAGGATTTCTAGACCCACCCCCATGACTTGGGCCGAAAGGGGCCCGGTGGGTCGAAAGAGAGGCACCCTGGCCTCCCTACCCGCGCGGTGGATAGCAGAGCAGGCCACGCCTATGCCGGCAGGACCAGGCTACAAGCATACCACAACCCATGAGCGCCTGGCAGGTCAGCCCAGATGCGGCCCTGCCCACAGGAGCTTGTCTAGGCCCTCCCCCCCAACCCTTGCTGTGGCGCCGCCGGGGCAGCCCTCGACGGCATCCCTCCCTGTCGGCGAGGCCGCCACGAGACGGCCCTAGCCAGAGGGAGGAAATCCCCCAGGGAGGGGACGCTCAGCGGGTAGGAGCACCGGGGGGGGTCGGGACTCCACGCTCCCTATCCGAGAGCTCCCTGGCCGCCCTTACCCCGAATTCCCTCGACGTCGCCCCACGCCATGTCGTGGAGTTCAGCAAGCTCCGCCTCCCGCTCCGACGGCAGCAGCTGGGAGGAAGGAGGTGTCGGCCTCGCACAGGGTCGTGGCGGGAACAAAACGGCCGGAGGAGGGAGGATACGGCAGCCAAGCTTCACAGCATGCGCCGGGAAGGACAATGATGAGCCTTGCCGGACGAACTCGCCCCACTGGCAATCTCGGGCATCGACGACCACGCCCGCCATGTTGAGGAGGACGAGGCAACCCTCCACCGGACGGAGGACGACGGTGGCTGCCGACCATCCGGGGCGGCAACCTACGAAAACCGACGCCAAGGAGGCCCTCCAGCGCAGGGGCGGAGCATCAGGGCAGGTGGGGCGAGGCTCCATGGGGCCCGCCGCAGGGGCGCCGGCCGGGACAACCAGAGAACGCCGCCGGCGAGTTCACAATTTGAACCCCATCGCGCGCCTAGAGACTAGCTCTCGTTATTTCTTTCACTTTAGGCTTAGCAAATGTTCCCTCTATTCTAAAAAAATATCACAAATTTATTTAGATTCAGTATTTATACACGTTTTAGTTTTAGTATATAGACAAATATAAATCTAGATAAATTTGTGACATCTATCTATCCAGCACGCTTCTCTCCCCCATTTGGTGCTACTTGCCTGATGCATGTAAATGGACCACACAAGCTTCACTCATGCATGACCATCTCGTACTGAGGGTATCAATTTTTTTTAGAGTGCAACGGGTGACGATAGCCCACCTGAACGCGATTTTTATTTTCATAAAAAAACAGATTTACATGGTGGCATGGACACGAGAGACCGTGGTGGCACGGAGGTGGCATACCACTCCAAAGAGGTACATAGTAGGGAGAGGGGGCTGGGGGTGGGGGCTACCCTAAGCTGTCCCACCAAGCCCGAAGAGGATCAAGGTCTACCCGTCGGGGAGCTCAGATGACCCAGAGACGCAGATATTCCACGACTAAGGAGCGATTTGATCGGTGGTGGAGGAAGCTCTATCAAACACCATGCGGTTGCGCAATTTCCAGACCAACCATAGGATGGCGAGCAGAACCGTGTGTAGAGCCAAGGCATGCATACGGGGGAGGCGATCCGAGAGCATGTCAAGTAAACCAAGGACGTCTGCGTCGGGGGCAACCGCAGGTCGCTCGCAAGGCGCATCCACAAGGGGGCCAGGCGGGGGCACTGCACGAACAAGTGCGCCAGGTCTTCGGGAGTGCCTGGGCAGAAAGGAGAGTGTGGGGAGGCGGCACACCAGGTGGGCGCGTGTCCTAGTGCGACTCGGGTACATATAGCACGCGGAATTCCTCCACAAGATCAAGGAGCTCGATCACCCGCCGACAATTGGAAATTAGCTCAGCCGGCCCCTTCCTGTGACGTGCCCATTTCTTCGAGGCCGCGCGGTCCCATTTCAGTGATCGGGATAGGCGAGTGGTGGCACACCCAAGGCGACGGTTCTGTGGGAGAGCCTAGACAGATGAGATCATGGCCCTGTATTCGGGCGACACGGCCCACGACCGTTCAAAACGGAAAATCTGGGCCACGGGGGCGCGGGAAGAGGCACTGAGAAGCAGCGGCACATGATCCGAGGTGGTGCGCAGCATGGAGACCAGTGATGAGTTGAAGAGTTCCTCTCCCCAAGCAAGATTGATTAGAGCTCGATCCAGCCGCACAAGAGTTCTTGAATCTCTAGATCATCAATGAGATCATTTAATTCCTCCACGGAACGAGCATCAAAGTTGTCATTATTCCGATCCTCCGCAAACCAAGCGATGTTGAAATCCCCCATAACCAGCCGGGGGACATCGCCGAGGGTGGCAAGGGAGCGCAGCTCATCGAGGAAGGCCGCACAGCGAGCACGGTCACAAGGCGTTTGTGATCGCCAGGATCGCATAAAGCCATCCGTGGCAAGCTCGAAAAACGAAGTCAAGGAGAATTCCAGCGTGCGGTCGCCAACATGGGTCACCACGCGAGGGTCCCAGGCCGTGATCACACCCACGACTGAAGGGATGAAGGAGAACGCGGTGAAGCCCGGGGAAGGAACGTCACAGCCTTTGCAGGGGACACTGAGGGTATCAATGAACACGGATCCGAAACAAAAGCACCGAAAGACCAAATTTAGAAGGCTTTGCGCTTTACGTCTTCAGTAATTGTGAACCCGGTACCGAAAGGAATTCGAAGACGGACTCGATACCGACTCGGAGGTCAGAACTGACAACAGAGCCTTTATATAGATGCCAGATGCGCTATTGGAAATCCGTGACTTGCAAATCCAACAAGGAGTTTTCTCTGGAGCACTACACCACCATGGCCAGCGAATCAGGACTGGGGATGCTGCAGGCGGAAGAGGCGTTCGTCGGCGACGAGGGTGCACCGGGAAGGAAGGCGCCGACGGCCAGTCTGGAGGCATGTGCAACAAGGAAAGGGGAGGTTGATGTCCTGGACCTGGGCGGCGACACGACGGTGGAGGCCGACCAAATGACGGACGAAGAGGACGACGCCGTGGACTCCCCGTTCGATGGCGCGTTCTACGCGGAGTGCAAAGCACGGTTCGAGGAGCGGTTCCAGGAGATGATGGCCGAGCGGATGGCCGACGAAGACGACGACGCCGGCTACTCCCCGTTTGATCAGGGCGACGATGAGCTGATGGTCGAAGAGGATGAGGACGATGACGACTTCCTGTTTGATTAGGCGTTCTTCTAGGTAGAGTGCAAAGCACGCCACGACGAGGAATTCCAGGAGCTGATGGATGGATGAGCGGATGATGTAGTTTTTTTTTTTTTTGAACGGTCAACGGGTGGAAACCACCCGACAGAAGCTGCTATAAAAAATATCTGGAGTACAAGGGAACCCAAAAGAACAGAAAAATTACACAGGGGTCCAAAAATAAGCACAAAGAACCTTGGGGAAAAACTTGAAAAGCAATCAAGTCCCCGGTCCTCATCCTCCTCCAGAACCAAGCTCCGGCGTCGGCTGCGGCGACTCCAATGCCACTTGGAGACGGGAGCAGAAGAATACCGACGGACGGAGCAGAAAGCGAGCGCAGCCCCATCGCCATTCGGTCCGGCAAGAAAGACGGAAGAAGCCGCCACTAAACACCGGAGAGGAGCTCCAAAGAAACCGCCGCGCAGACTCCGACCGCACACTCAAGCGACCACCCCGGCACTGCAAGCAGAGAGAAGCCCACATGACATGGATGCACCAGCGCTGACGAAAAGAAAAGGACGACGAGCGCCGACCCTCGCCACCACGGCCGCCGAATCGTGCAAAACCACGTAGCCACCTCCACACCCACCTCCCTCGCCACCACGGCCGGCCAAGGAGAGCTAAGAGGCCACAGATCACACGCCAAGCACCAGCTCCTAGGCGCCTTATGAAAGGGCTTGCCACCAGTAGGTCTCCGGCTTGGATCCACCATTGATCTAAGTGGAGGTCGACTGAGGCGAAACCTTGGTGCCGCGCCAACGCACCAAGAGGAGCCCCTGCCACCACCAAAACAAACTGAGGAGGACACACTCTTCCAATCCCCCTCACCACCACGGCCGGCCGGGAGCGGGAGAGCAGAGCCACCACAAGCTTGAAGCGGAGCGGCGGGTCTTATTACGGAGATCCCGGATCCAGAGACGAGGCACACCGACTCCAGCCACCGGAGCACACCGCGCCCAATCTCCTCCACCGGATGTGCCAAGCTCGACCCCAGCTTCAGCACCCTACTCCACAACTACAGGCACAACGGCCACAACCCTAAAAAACTACTCCGGCGCCTCCCCTCCGCCGCCTCCGGCCACCATGGCCGCCGGAGGGGCTCGGGATCGGCCCGGTCTCGCGAGATCTGGGAGGGTTACTGTAGCAGGCTCTCAGAGAGGCGAGGGAGAGTGTTACGAAGCTAGCGGATGATGTAGTGTGCGAGAGTCTAGTGAAGAGATGTACGTTAGCTCTAGGCTAGCTGCAAGCTAGCAAATGACTACTTCTATCTTGGTAGCAATTCTTCTGTATTTTGTTGTACTCCAAGTATATTCATTGTAAGAAACCTGCAATATTTGAAGGTGTTCTCTTGCCATCCAATCAATCTTCTTTCCCATGATGCATCACCTCTGCCGCAAGTCTTATGGAGGTATTCAGAATTGTCTCTGTATTTATTTTACGAGCGTTTAGTTATTCTTTCGTGTACAGTTCATCCCACACGAATGCTTTTCTTTAAGGAGCCATTACCTACCGGCACAAGATCCACCGTGGATTCACGCCGTAAGATCCGTGCCACAATCAAAATTTTAGATTTATTATGATTTTATTCCTAGGAATTTTTTGATTCATTATGGTTTCATCCCGGACACGAATGTTAGGACATGAATCAACGGTGAATCTCGTGCCGGAAGGTGATGGCTCCGGTAAAATTTCCGTGTTGTTTCATCCCACGATACATCATTTTTGTGCTCCTATTTTTACCATGGTCAGCTTTTTTTAACAGGAAGGACCCCCCGGAGGGTCTGGAAGCTGTATTAAGGAGAAGTGGTGGGGCTACAAATTACAGCAAGGACCCCGGCAGAAGCACAATTTGTAACACAACCCTGAAGTTTTACACAAAGGACCCTACAAGAAAAGGTGGAAACGCGATTAGGTCCTTCTCCACCGTCGCTAGAGAGCATCTCCTTGCGGCCCCCGACGCCGTCACCGAGGACAATGCCACTTGGTCACGACATGACAATGAAAGCCGAAAGCGATCTCGCGAAGATCCTCCTTGGTGGCACTCCGGCCTGGAGGAAGAAGAAGAGATGGCGCTGGCAGAACTTGTTGAATAAAAGAGCAATTTACCAAGCGAATTAGCCATAATAAACGCTGAGTAAAACATGATTAGAATAATAGACAAAATACTAATCATGTGAATAAAAGACAGGTAACCAAACAGACTGCAAGACGAATATCTTGAGATGCGATCAGAACAAGATTATGAAAGAAAACATACACGGCAGCATCAGAAGAGGAACCACCGGTGTTCGTGTTGGCACCGTCGTTAGCCATGTCGTCGAGGAAGAGGCTGCTGATGTCGAGGAAGAAGTCCTCGTTGGGGAAGACGTCGGAGAAAGAGTCCGTGATGAATCCAGTAGTCGCGCCGATAGCGCTCTCCAAAAACCTTATCGCCCTTCTCCCGTATAGGACTCGAAGCAACGGGGTCTCGGAGGCCATCGTCCGGCTCATGGTGCACGCCAAGAAGACGGATGGGAAGATCTAGGTAGCGCAGTGCTCTGGAACCGGAGGCGCAAAGGATGTGTGGTAGTGTATCTGAGAGGAGGCGCGACCTCTCTTTTATATAGGCACAGAGGGGAAGGCAGACAGGCTGCGCAGGAGATGAAACGAATAGACAGAAGTTGAAGCGAACAGGGCTTCCACTCAGTTCATATTCATTTATCTCGTATTAAAAGTCCACTCGGACAAAACGTTTTAGCTTTTGTACAACTGTTCATATTACCATTCATGCGTGGCAAAATAAAGCTCGGCTCGGAGATTCTCAACCCGCAACCAGCTGTCGGTCGTGTCATGTCATGACGAGGCGTGACGAGGCGTGGCGTGGCGAGCGAGGAGGAGGAGGAGCGCGCGTGTATATGTCTTCTCTTCTCAAGCTCGTACAAGTGGTGGACGATCTCACCTTATAAGCTGGTCCAACTTCCACTCAACTAGCAATGTGGGACTAAACATTTGTTCCATCTTTTGTCTTGTATGAATGGGCCAAATGGGACTCTAGGATTTCAGGAATTTATTGGCATATAATAAATGGGCTGAGCCTATTTAGGCAAAAATTCCAACAATCCCCCACCAGATCCCAGAGGCACATGAAGTTTGCCTTTGGTTCCAAAATATTGTTTATATACCGCATCAGTAGGAGACTGTTAAGTTGAACTTTCACCTAGAGCTTTATGTTATACTAGGCTGCAACTTGTACAGTGGACTATGCCTTAAACTGCAAGTTTGCTGCGAACCTAGCTTCATAAAAAGTCTTGACCGATACTAGGTTACCGTGGGACTTCCCTGCGGGTGGAGCGTATACGTCATATTTCATGACCTTTCATGAGTTTATTAGAGAGCACCCTAATCTCATAGACTGCGACGTTTTAATAGTCAGACTCATATAGGCGTCTTCTTCAAAAGATGTTCTGCAGGACAACATCTTTGCTTAGGATAAGCCACTTAGAACACATTAAGATAATAAATCAACCTGCCGTGCAGAATAGGAAAGTATTGCATCTTTATGAAGTGGTGTTTATTAAAGTAGGGATAATTTCCTCTCAGCTAACCAACAGCTTGTCTCCCAATTCTAATTTACAGGATCTCCGATCACATAGAGTGGTTTACCACTGTGGAAAGCTCAAATCGTGGGTCTCATACCCATCTCCTTCGATGCATTTTCTATCACATTGCGTGATAGACCCTTTGTGAAGGGATCTGCCAAGTTTTTAGATGTTTGGATATAATCCAATGCAATAACTCCGGAGTTTCTCATTTTACTAACAGATTTCAGTCTCCTCTTCACATGTCTTGATGACTTCATATTATCCTTAGAACTATTTACCTTGAAAATCATAGTTTGATTATCGCAGTTCATAAGGATTGCGGATATTGGTTTTTCAACCACAGGCAAGTTCATCAAGAGTTCATGAAGCAAATCTGCTTCAACAGTGGCTGTGTCTAATGCTGTGAGTTCTACTTCCATAGTTGACCTCGTTAAGATGGTCTGCTTGCAAGACTTCCAAGAAACAGCGCCACCAGCAAGTGTGAATACATATCCACTTGTGGCCTTTATCTCGTCAGCATCAGATATCCAATTTGAATCACTATAACCCTCTAGTACCCTCGCATACCCGGTATAGTGAATGCCATAGCTCGCAGTGCCTTTTAGATAGCACATGACTCTCTCAAGAGCATGCTAGTGATCATCTCCTGGATTTGAAACAAATCGACTGAGTTTGCTTACAGCAAATGCGATGTCAAGCCTCGTGGCACTAGCTAAATACATAAGCGAGCCAATAATTTGAGAGTATCTCAGTTGGTCTCTAGCATTTCCTCGATTCTTTCGAAGCATCACACTAGGATCAAACAATGTAGGAGAAAACTTGACGTTGCTATACCCGAAATGATTCAAGACCTTTTCCACATAGTGGGACTGAAGCAATGTAATCCCACCGTCATCATCTCTCAATAGCTTGATGTTCAGGATGACATCAGCTACTCCCAGATCCTTCATCTCAAAGAAACGAGATAATAAATCTTTGACCTCCTTAATTGCATTAAGGTTGGTTCCGAAAATCAGTATGTCATCAACATACATACAAAGGATGACTCCCTCACCCCCACCATGGCGATGGTACACACATTTATCAGCTTCATTTACAACAAAGCTTGCAGCAGTTAAAGTTCTTTCGAACTTCTCATGCCATTGCTTAGGGGCTTGTTAGGCCATATAAAGACTTCAACAACTTGCACACCTTTCCTTCTTGACCATTTACCACAAAGCCATCTAGCCGATCCATGTAAATTTCCTCATCCAACTCTCCATTAAGGAAAGTTGTCTTAACGTCCATTTGATGAACGATAAGACCATGAGAGGCAGCCAATGAGAGTAATACTCGAATGGTGGTTAATCTGGCAACAGGTGAGTAAGTGTCAAAGAAGTCTTCACCTTCTTTTTGAGTATATCCCTTGGCCACAAGCCATGCCTTGTACTTCTTAATAGTACCATCAGGTCTAAGCTTTTTCTTAAACACCCACTTGCATCCTGCAGGTTTATACCCATAAGGCTACAGTGATCTCCCATGTTCCATTAGCTAAGATGGAATTCATCTCACTATGGACGGCTTCCTTCCAAGAGTCGATCGTGGAGATGCATATGCTTCTGAAATGGAAGTGGGAGTGTCATCCAGAAGATACACAATGAAATCATCACCAAAAGACTTTGCAGTCCTTTGTCTCTTGCTCCTTTTATGAATTTCATTATCATCCTCCTTAGGACTTTCAGAGTGTTCAATTGGAATGGTAGGTTTAGAGAATGTAGCAAATTCCTGATTAGATGAACTAGGTATCTCCGGATTTTATGAGTTAGGTTTATCCTTCATTGGAAAGATATCCTCAAAGAAAGTCGCATCAGTCGACTCCATGATTGTACCGACATGAATGTCAGGCACTTCAGATTTTACTATCAAGAATCTATATCCAATGCTATGAAAATCATAGCCTAGAAAAACACAATCAATGGTTTTTGGTCCAAGCTTGTGCTTCTTGGAGATTGGTACATTAACCTTTGCCAAACAACCCCAAGTACGTAAGTAAGAGAGTTTTAATATTTTCTTCTCCCATTCTTCGAATGGAGTAATTTATTTGTTCTTTCTGGGAACTCGGTTTAAGACATGACACGCGGTCAATACTGCCTCCTCCCACCATCCTTAGAGAGACCCGATGTGTCTAACATGGCGTTAACCAAATCTGTTAGAGTACGGTTCTTTCTTTCGGTACTCCATTTGACTGGGGTGAGTAGGGAGGCGTTCTCTCATAAATTATGCCATGTTCCGCACAAAAGAAATCAAACTCGTTGTAAAAATACTCTCCACCACGATCAGACCTAAGCCTCTTAATCTTTCGATCAAGTTGATTTTCTGCCTCAGCTTTATAGATTTTGAAGAAACTAAAAGCCTCATCTTTTGATTTCAGAAGATACACATGACAATATCTCATAGAGTCATCGATCAAAGTCATGAAATATTTCTTTCCACCTTTTGTCAACACACCATTCATCTCACAAAGATCAGAATGTATGAGCTCTAGTGGTGTTAAATTTCTCACTTCTACAACATGTGACTTGCGAGGTTGTTTAGCTTGCACGAGACTTGGCACTTGATCCCTTAACAGTTGAAATCAGGGATCAAAATTTATTTTGGCTAGCGTCATACAACCAAAATTAATATGACAAAGACAGAGTGCGACATTTGATTCAAAATTGTGTAAATATGATTAACAACTTTATTACAAATGTCCGACAGAGATAAGCGGAACAAGCCTCCGACTCATAGCCTTTACCAACAAAGGTTCCATACTTCTAAATTACAAATTTATTGGACTCAAATACAATCTTATAGCCATCTCGACACAGAAGAGATCCGCTAACAAGATTTTTATTTATTGAGGGAACATGATGCACGTTCTTCAGGCGCACGGTCTTTCCCGAAGTGAACTTCAGATTGACCGTACCAACACCATGAACAGAAGCATGCGAGCCATTCTCCA
This sequence comes from Avena longiglumis, assembly GCA_030063025.1. NCBI lineage: Eukaryota > Viridiplantae > Streptophyta > Magnoliopsida > Poales > Poaceae > Avena > Avena longiglumis. The sequence goes on along the minus strand of CP125973.1, from coordinate 96,496,870 downwards.
TTAGCACGGTTTGAGTCCCTTTGACCCAACATCTTTCATCTCAATGTCGCCCATGACAACATTAGCAGTCTTGCTGCCCTTCCCATGCTGGCGCTTGTCAAAGCGGTTGGGACAAGCAGGAGCCCAATGATCAGGATCACCGCACACATGACAAGCACCTTTCCTCTTATCAGTCTTCTTCTTGAAGCTCGTAGACTGTGTGGCCTTGTTCTTTCCATCGAACTTTCCTTTGCCGTCAAACTTGCCTTTGTTCTTGAACTTATGAGGCTGGAAGTTCCTTTTCTGTACCAGATTGGCATTAGAACCTCCCTCGGTACCTCGAGCACGTGTGTCTTTTGCTCTCGCCTTCTCTTCCACATCAAGAGTCCCAATGAGATCCGTCACGGAGAACTCTTGTCTCTTGTGCTTCAGATAAGTAGCAAAATTGCACCATGACTGGGGAAGTTTGGCAATAATGCCTCCGGCAACAAACTTGTTCGGTAACACACAAGTGAAGTGGTCAAGCTCCCTAGCAAGTGACTGTATCTCATGAGCCTGCTCCACAATGGGGCGGTCATAAACCATCTTATAGTCATAGAATTGTTCCATGACATATACAGTTCACTGCCAGCATTGGAGACTCCAAATTTTCTCTCGAGCGCTTCCCACATATCCTTGCCATTGCTAAATGTCAGATATGAATCGACAATATTGTCGCCAAGAATGCTGATCAAGGAAGCCTTAAAAGTGGTGTCAAGTTTTTGGAATACCTCTTCCTGAGCGGGATTAAGTTCTCCCTCAGGTGCGCCATAAATGGCGTTATAGAAGCTCATGGTCTGAAACCAGAGCACTGCTCCCGCACGCCATCATTTGTAATTGACACCTTCAAACACAGGTGGCTTCATAGAAGCAACAAAGCCACTTGGGGCAAATTGCTTGAAATAAGGTTTTTGGATTGTTGAATAAAAGAGCAATTTACCAAGTGAATTACCCATAATAAACGCTGAGTAAAACATGATTAGAATAATAGACAAAATACTGTTGGAATTATGCCCTAGAGGCAATAATAAAGATGTTATTATTATAATTCTTGTTCATGATAAAGTTTATATTCCATGCTAGAATTGTATTAAGCAGAAACTTTAATACTTGTGTGGTTTGTGAACAACACCGTGTCCCTAGTACGCCTCTATGGACTAGCTCATTGATTAATGATGGTTAAGGTTTCCTAACCATAGACATGAGTTGTCGATTAATAATGAGATCATATCATTGGGAGAATGATATGATGGACAGACCCAAACTAAGCAGAGCAATTAGATCGTGTCATCGTGTTCATCTTTGCGAAGTTTTTCTTATGTCAAATATTGTATTCCTTAGACCATGAGATAATACAACTCCCTGGTATCGGAAGAAAGCTTTGAGGTCATCAAACGTCATCCTATGAGAGGGTGATCATAAAGGTGTCTCGTGTGATCGGAAAGTACCTGTTGGGTTGTATGTATCGAGATGGGATTCGTCCCTCCCAAGTCGGAGAGATATACTTCGGGCCCACTCGGTAATCGATATCAACAAAGCTTGCAAGCACGTCATTAAGGAGTTAATCACAAAGTGATATCGGATTACGGTACGAGTAAAGTACTTGCTGTGAACGAGATTGAACTAGGTATGACGGTACTGACGATCGAATCTCGGGCAAGTAAAATATCGCGAGACGAAGGGAATATATATATGAGATTGATTGAATCCTGGCATCATGGTTCATCCGATATGATCATCGATGAATGTGTGGGAGTCAATATGGGTTTCGCACTTTGTTGATTATTGATAGAAGATCATGTCTGCATATTCTCGAACCCGAAGGGTCACACACTTAACGTGTCTCGACGCTAGGATAGATTGGATAATTAGTTTATGAGTTTTTGTTCGGAGTCTCGGGTGAGATCCAGGACATCACGAGAGGTTCCAGAATGGTCCGGAGAATAAGATTCATATAAGGCAAAGCAGATTTTGGAGTTCGGAATTGTTTTGGGTTAATCGGTATTGTACCGGAAGCTTCTAGAACCTTCCGGAGTGGGACCAACGTGGCCCCACTTGCCGGGAGGGGGCATGGGCCTATGAGGGAGTGCCCTGGCCGCATTGGTCTAGGGGCACAAGTCCCCATAGGGCCCAGCCGGCCAAGCACCTAGGGAAACCCTAGGGGAGCGTCTAGAAGGGGGGGGGAACTTGCCCCCCACTCCTCCCTCCTTGGCCGTCGGCCTAGTGCTTGGGGGAGGGGCAAGGGCCAGACTCCCACCCCTCTATATAAAGAGGGCTGGTGGCGCACCCATCCCACACCTCCTCCACAACCCTAGCCGCCCTGCTGCCCCTCCTCTCTCTCTCTCCCCCTCCCGATGCCAGAGGCGAAGCCCCGTGAAACTCTCCACCGCTTGCACCGCCGTCACACAGATCCAATCCATCTCTCCACCCCACTTGCTAGACCGAGGAAGGAGGAGACGTCGAGGTGCCGCGCGTGTGCATCTCTCGGAGGCATCGCCACTTGCGGTGTTAGATCAGATCGGATCGCGAGGAGGAGAAGCGAGTACGACTACATCACCCACGTTCCGTCGAACGTTCCGTTGTTCGAATCTTCAAGGGTATGAAGATCCCATCTATCCCCCCTCGTTGTTTGCATCTCCTAGATTAGATCTTGGCTTTCCCTGTTCGCATCCGTAGAAAATTTTGATTTACTATGCTGCGAAACCCATCAAATACTAATCATGTGAAACATCGAAAACATAATAAGACAGATAACCAAACAGACTGCAAGACGAAGACCTTGAGATGCGATCAGAACAAGATTAAGAAAGAAAACATACACGGCAGTAGTAGAAGAGGAACCGCCGGTGTTCGTGTTGGCACCGTCGTTAGCCTTGTCGTTGAGGAAGAGGGTGCTGATGTCGGGGAAGAAGTCCTCGTTGGGGAAGACGTTGGCGCAATCACTATCCGAGAAAGAGTCCGTGATGAAGCCAGTAGTCGCGCCGATAGCGCTCCCCAAAAACCTTATCGCCCTTCTCCCGTACAGGACTCGAAGCAACGGGGTCTTGAGGCTCCGCCCCGGCTCATGTGCACGTCGCAAGACGAGATGGGGAAGATCTAGGTAGCGCAGTGCTCTGGAACCGGAGGCGCAAAGGATGTGTGGCAGTGTATCTGAGAGGAGGCGCGACCTATCTCTTATATAGGCACAGAGGGGGAGGCAGACAGGCTGCGCAGGATATGAAACAAATGGACAGAAGTTGAAGCGAACAGGCGGCAACCCACCAGACAGCCTCCACTCAGTTCGTATTCATTTAGCTCATATTAAAAGTCCACTCGAGCAAAACGTTTCAGCTTCTGTACAACTGTTCATATACCATTGCGTGGCAAAATAAAGCTCGGCTCGACGAGATTCCCGCAACCCGCGGCGCGCGCCCGTCGTGACGAGGCGTGGTGTGGCGTGGCGAGGCGAGCGAGGAGGAGGAGGAGGAGGAGCGCGCGTGTATATGTCTTCTCTTCTCAAGCTTGTACAAGTGGCGGAAGAGCTCACCTTATAAGCTGGTCCAACTTCCACTCAACTTGCAATGTGGGACTAAACATTTGTCCCAGCTCTTGCCTTGCATGAATGGGCCAATGGGCCTCTAGGATTTTAGGAATTTATTGGCATATAATAAATGGGCTGGGCCTATTTAGGAAAAAATTCCAACAGAACTCCAATGCCAGAGCTCGGAGTGGTCGCCCTTCGACCATGGCATTCAGCAGCAGGATGGCAATCTCTGGTCATCGAAGAAGCGATGTTGATGGTAAACTCCAAAGGATCTCCCTATACACAGCTTCGAAGCATCCCTTCCGTATCCGCCTCGCAGGCGCCGGCAGCCCTGCACCCCATCTTCTCCCCCCGCCACCACGGCCGGCCAGAGAAAGGGAGAACAACAGATGCAACCTCTGCACCGCATCATAGCCACAGGCCTTATTGATGGAGTAGACGGAAGCGTCTCGCATCGCCGTATCTGTCTCCTCCCACCGGAGCACCACAGAGGGCACCACCGTCACCGCCAATCGCCAGATCTAGATCACAAGAACCGGCTAAAACCTCCCGGCATACCACCACAACATGGCACAAGGCCGAACCCTAGACCTACTACAACTACCACGACCTACAACTCCGACATCGCCTTCCGCCCCGCCGCTATTCTGGCGAAAAGGGCTCGAGAGAATAGGGTGAGCCTTTTGTGGCGTCGGTGAGTTGCGTGCTTCCGCATCTTGGGTGAGGCCTTGTGTGGCGTTGGGTGAGCATCGAGCCACCACACCTCGAGATGAGCCATTTGTGGCGTTCGGATAGCATTGCGCCATCGCACCTCTCCAACGAAGACGTAGCTTCGTTGGAAGTGAACTTCGGGAAACAAATCTTTGTCTCCGCGTCCATCGGTTATATCTCAACCGAGCCCTTTACTTATGCACTTTACTTTGTGATAGACATTGTGCTTGAAATATTCATATCTTGCTATCACCTTGTTGCTTGTATTGCTTATCATAGTTTATTGGTGCACTTAGGTGAACTTAGTGGCTAGGTTTTGTGCTCAATAAATTAAACGTTAGTTTTATTGCGCATTTACTTGAGCCTAAACCATAATAATTTTAAAAGCCTATTCACCCCCCTCTAGGCGACGTCCATTGCACTTTCACCTCATTTCCTTTTCCGCTTCCGTTTAGAATATTCTGTTTCCGTTACTTTTCCGCAAAATGTCATTTATGTTTTCTTTCTAGCTCTCCATTTCCTTTTTCTTCGGAAGCAAATGGAAAGTTTCCTTACTGTGTTCAACCCTACTCTCTCCTCACACTAAAAAATGAGTAATATGACAAGCCGGACCAACACGTTATGTAACTTCCTAGGATTAGCACCTCGAAATAGACAGGACACATGTTTGTGCATTGCATTCATGCATAAGAAAATCCGGGGAATTTTCACGCAAAACTAAAGAAGCTATAGAGGGATCGAGATCTCTCTTGTTCTGATGGAAACATCAGGACAGGTGCGATGGATTTCGACATGACCTCTATTGTGCTTTTGTCTTTCAGGGGAAGATAATTCAACATTTGAATTTTAAATTTAAAGATCTGAATATTAAAAGAATTTGAAATGGAATAATAATTGGAAAGTAAATTGTAATAATAAATAAAAGGTGAACTCTTATTTATATTTAAGATACATTATTTACAATGATCTAAGTATACAAGATAATTGAAATTCAAACACACACAAAAAAGGATATACAATAAGAACTGAGTTCATAATTATAAACAAGATATGAATATTACAATAATTCAGATTACAAATAGAAAAAATTAAGCTTTATTAAGATTATATAATATTACGTTGTCTTTACAAATGAAATATAAAACAAATAAATTTATTAAAGAAGATAAAACCATACAATGTCTTTACATTATTTAAACAGAAAAGAAATTACAATAATAGTTAAAAGAAAGAAAAGAAAGAAAACCTAAATTATTTTCCTATCTACTTTTGTATCATGTTTTCTTCATCTCTTCTTATCCTCCTTAGTCTTGATCCCTGCAAGAAAGCAACAAGCAAAAGAAATAGAAAACACAGGGGGTTATGGGGGTTATGGTACTCTTAGGTTTTAGCAATGTAATGCATTGCTTTGCCTCATCATTGAGTAGTATTTCATAAAAAAGGGCCAATGTAAAATCTGTTCTTATCTAGAATTTTCGCCTCAGGCTTATGCATCATAGGCAGGGGCAAGTTTCACCAAATAGAGCATCTATTCTTATCAGATGTGTAGCCTCAGTACAACATCATTGGCCAAGAGGCAAGTTACACCAGATAAGCACATAGTAAAGAAGTAGGAGTAACAACCAAATTACTTGATCTGATCCACTCACTGGAGGTAAGGCATGTCCGCACACAACCATGCATAATGTTGTGTCACGACACAGCAGAGAAGCAATAGTAGTGGTAGTATAAGAGGATATCCACAACAGCTAGCCAAAACAGTAATCCATTCTTAGTTTGCAGACCACAAGACCAACACCTCTTGATCCATTCTATCACTACACCAAAAAACTCAAGAACTCATTCCTCTTTAGAACTCATCACAGCCAATCCATATCTCACCAACCAAGACACTAGCCCAGATCACCACCACATCACTAAACCATGGTTGCTGCAAGGAGCCATCCAATGGCAAGGACAAGGTGGAGAAGGCTAGGCTATGGCTGTTAAAGTGGATAAAGTAGTAAAAGGAGAGGTGAGCAGGATATCTAGATGCAACAGCATCTGAACCAGATCCCTATCAAGTGCAACCTCCACACAACTACAGGTCAGGGACATCCTTAAAGGAATTTTGGCAAGCAATAAAATTCAGTAGTAGATCATGTGTTCAGACTATTACTGTGCACACTCCAGGGTAGAATCACCACAGTAGGGTTCTGCATCAGATATGAGCCACTTACTCAAACCACACCATCCCAGAATCCATAAACATAAGAATATAACAGATGGTTGGGAACAAGCCACTTAACTTTAGGAAGGAGCGAGATCCAGGACCTCATCGAGATTTAACAGAGCCGGAGTTGGACGTCGTCCGGCAACGCAACGACGACGACGCACCGAGCATGGCAGAGAGGGGTTAGCGTGAGTGAGATGAGGAAGAAATAGGGTGGGTCGAGGTGTGGTTGGCTCAACCAGCTTATGCCGAGCCGAGCGGTCATGAGGGCGGCCAGCTACCAAGTGGTCGGCGGCGACGACCGCAAGATGTAAGGCGAGGAATGGATGAGGTGTGTGTGTGTGTGTGGAGTGTGGGGTGAACCGGGGTGGGTTGACCACGAGCCGATGGGCCGATTGGGTCAAAACGGGCCCCTTTGGTAAACCTGGCCCAATTCCAAAGAAAAATAAATAAGAGATAAAATATTTATCAAATCACTAAATGACCAAACTACCCGTGAACATAAATTATACCCTAGAAAATATAGAAAAATCCTAAAAATATATATGATATATCAAGATGATCACAAAATATATCTACCTAATAAAAATATAATTTTAAGTGTTTAAATTAAATTTAAATAAAAATAATTATTAACACCATTAAATTTTAAATGAAATTTTATAAAATAAAACAAAAACCCTAAAAATAAATAAAAAATCATTTTTGTGTATCGAAATAACTCTATTATTTTATAAAAATACTCACTTAGAGTTTTACAAATAAAACATAAAGTAAATATTTAAAAACACTTAATTCTTTGATGAATTTTATAAAATAAAGATAATATTTAAAAATAAATAAAATTCATTTTTAAGGTCTTGAATAAATATATTACACTAGAAAAATATTAAATATACCATTAGGAAAGTCTTTTAATATTTTAAAATAATAAAACTTTACCTAATATCTATTTTGTGAATTCTTTAAAACAATTCTTAAGTAAGAAATAATCACAATTCTTATAAAACTTTGAGCAATTAGTGTCTTAGTACTAACTCCAAACCCATAACTTAAATTCATACTCAAACTTAAGTATAACTTTTAACTTTAAAATATTCCTTTAAAAATCTTACTAAAAATCCTTTTAAAAAAATTGGATATCACCCATTTATATAATATAGTGAATAATTCCACACCTTAGTTATACCTATCCTAAATCTAAAATTTGGAAATAATTAAAATATATTACATCTTAAGTTTACTTAACCTTTTAAAATTAACTTCAGTCTCAAAGCTTATAAACATCATGTCTAATAAATTCCTTATGTTTTTATAGTTCACTTTGGTCTATTTCAATTAAGACATAATGCATCTCCAGTCTAAACTAATCAATCAAATACCAAAAGGCATTGATCACATTTTATTAATAATGAAGATTGCTTGAACATTACACAGGAAATCTTTTCTTCAAATGTTATTCTTTTTGCCACTTCAAATAACAATCTTATAGTAAGTTCTTCAACTCTTAACAACTCAATCCCAAGGACTTTTATCATAATCATCTTATACTTTACTTACATATTTTGGATTATTAACACTTAGGTTCCTTATGAAGGTCATTACTTGTAAAGTAAAATTTGAAGATAAACCCAACTCTGAAAAGAATCACTTGAATTCACTTCACTCAAAGTATTGAGGATTCAACTTGGGAGTTTTACAAAAATGCATAGCATTACTTATGCATAACTACATATTGCTTCTTTAAACATTAGTCCTTACCGGACCAATGATGTAGATTTCAGATATTGGATCTTATGTCGTCTCGAAGACCGTGAGTGCATAATCTTGCAATCACAAAAGGCAAGTTCACACTTGCTCATGTCCTTTGATTATTTTCTGTAAAGTATTTTGCAAATCCAGTGTTGTCATCACCTACATTTGAAAAAGGACAAAAAACACTATTTTCATAATAATGTAATTATAGGTTATTTACCATGAGGTAATAACCTAATATATGAGTTCCGGTGGTAAAGGAACATATTATCTAGGACTTAACAACCAATGTCGCCAGTGATTCTTGCGCCGTATATTACGCGTTGACCATGAGATTTGGAATGGGACGGAGAAGTCAGTTGTATATTTTCCCTCTCGCATGGAACTGGATGTGCGGGTCGTGGCTATTATCACTCGTAGCGTGCATATTATTTATGGTAATTCGTAGAGGATATGCAGCATATGGGTGGGAGCCCTCAATGTCCCATGATAGTTCCGGCATCTGAACGGTTTGTACAAACCATTGTCGTAATTCAATAGGTGGGCATGGTGTACACCAAGGAGACATGCGGGGTCGCGGAGAAGGCAGTGATTGGCTTGGATCTTAGGTTGGGCCTCAAACCAAGGAAGTTTGAACGGGGACATACTCCCGACAGTGCAACAAAACCTAAGGTCTCTCATGGGTAAAGTGACGCACCTCTTTAGAGTGTAAGAACTGTAACTTGTTACTCCATGTTCCGGGAAGGAGCTACGAACGCTGCGGGAAAGGAACCCCATGAAGGTTCTAGTAAACCCGTGAAGGCTGACGGACATAGCTTTTCAGAATAAAAGCAACCTTTGAAGAAATGTTTATGAAAACCTGCATTGCCTACGACCTATGGTCTGTGGCTGTAGATATAATGCATCAAACACTCCTTTTCTAGTGGACTTGCTGAGTACGCTCGTACTCAAAGTATCTTCTTAACCCTTGCTAGATTTTAAAGCCAGTATAGATGATGTCTACACCAAGCTATGCTCCAGGAATCATCATCAACAGCTAAAGCTCTTCAAGGAAGTCAAGAAAGTCAACATATACATCAACTCAAGTGAAGACGAAGTTGCTGATTAGATAAGAATAGAATTTCTAACCATAGAACTTACTTCTGTAGAGTATTGCAATAGCAGCAATGCAAGCCAGTGGTTTAGCTACTAGTTTTATAAGTATGGTAGCTATGAGTTATTTATTCTTGATTATTCTTCATAAGAAGTTTCTTTCTCTCTCTTTAACCTAGAGTGTTCTCTGGATCTTGTGTAAAGAGTTGAGTTGTAACCTATAGTCATGTCTTGGACCTGCTATGTTTCTGTTGTACTACTCTGAGGGATGTAATAATAGTGAACGGTGTTTCATTGGTGTTATGTCAACGACTATAGTATACTACATCATGGAGTGGTATGCTGGGTCACCGTAGTTGGTATCAGAGCATATGCTTTGACCTTAGGATTAAAACCATTTTAGGAAGATCTGTAGGTTGGATAGTGACTATAGGAGCCATCTTATCTAAACCAGATATTCTTTTGACTTGTGATGAGTATCCACTTGAGGATAACCTTGTCATACCTAAGTCAGATGCTTAAGTCATTCTTTCTTAGGAGTAAATATTTTATCTTTTCTCAGTCTAGTGCTATTTAGTGTCTTCCGAAGGAGACATAAACCACCAAGATACTGTAAGAAAGTGTAATACATCATATGGAAATGGTGAAGCCTAACTCTAGAACTCAAGTAGCACAATGGAATTTTATTGTTAGTTGTTAACCAAAGACAACGAGATGAATCTCACTAGAATAAATGTTGATGTAATAAGTAGTAATCATGTGGGATTCACTTGAGAATTCTACGTGATGAAGTAAAATTATGATAAGACTTAATGATAGTGTAATGAGAAATAAAATCATCATGGTTGGATCAACCCCTAAATCATGATGTATTGGTAGACATAACCAGATCATGGTGAGATTAGCTTCGAAACCATGATGTAGCAGTAAGTATGAAAAGTACTTAGTGATTTATCTTGGAGTAGAAGTATGAAAATACGATGGTAGAACTATGATAGAAGTCATATGTGCTAAATATTTCTAATAATTTTTGGTTTAAGTTAAAAAATAGAATCTGATTAGTCATTTGGAGAGATCATGTGAGGTTAGTTGACTAATAAAGAAAGGTTGAACATAGTTAATCATTCCAAAGGTGAAACCAAAGGTTAGTCAAAACCAGGTTGAGACCACTTTGCTTAATACTATCCTGTTGCACTTAAGCAATTTGGGTAAAAATTGAGATAAAGAATAGTTGACTTTATGTGCTAAGTATCACAATGTAAACCTATATGAGGAGGTGTCATATACTACACAACTAAGCCGAAATTCTAGAGACATTATACTCAACTACTATATTCTGGGCTTAGAATATTGTGTCTTATATGTACCACATTTGGATTTATTTGTTTTTCTTGGATCTTCTTGATTGACTAGATCTGTACATGAAGTTTGACTTAGTGTGCAAATGCATGTTGCAACATCCAGTCACTACTTGATGTTATAGACCTAGATAGAGTAAGGGAATTCGTGTAAGGGAGTGACGAAGTTCAAAGACCAAAATGAAGATTACATGAAGAATGAAGCGAAGTGTAAGGATTATCAACTCAATTTGGAGGATGGATCAAGCTTAGATCATTATTAGTCAGCAACAAGAAGTGATGAACTTAAAGTTTAATCAAAATAGGTAATTTTGCTAATAAGTTAATGGAGTAATTATGCAAGTTCATGGATGTATCATGAATAAATACAAAGAAGTAGCTTTGAAACCAAAATGGTATTCAAGCTCTGACAATTCAGAGAGAATGCCAGAGGTATATCGGAAACCATAGGGTAATACATATACCCTAGGATGGTTCGCAGCTGGTAAATATCCGCAGCTAGTATTTGATCCACAGTTGGTATCTTGTCCGCAGCCGGTGTTGGTTGACATAGCTAACCAGATCATCTTAATGGTTGCATAAAAAGCATAAAATTTGGCCTAAGCTAAGTAAGATCTAAAGGAGTATAAAACTTAGCGATCGTCTTCGAGACTCTCGAAAATTGACCTATCAAAGTAAAATGCCACATCGTAAGTAAGATAAATAGTCTTTGAAAGATTTGTTTCGAGATCCACAAGTGTGTGGGTGCACCGTACAATCTTTCATAAGACTCTAATTAGGTAAAGTATAAGCTGAACAAAGACCTACATTCTAATTATAAAGTCAATGGTTACTTTATACACGGTTTAGAGACCATTAGTAAACCCTAAGGGGGAGAGTAAACAATTTTTGGAAGTATTGTTATCTAATTTTCCAAATAAAGGTTGGATAAGAAGGACTAACCTATAATAAAATAAAGCCTTATTTTCATAAGGTTAAAAGATAATCATCAGAAAGGTACTCTCTGAAGTATGTCTGGATGAAATATCGGAATTTATTTCAAGGTAGTAGTACTCAAACCTTGAGGTAGTTAATCAATGGAAGTTAAAGAAGTACTTCGGGTGATAAAATATTAATCCTAACAAAATAATCCTAAGAGGAAACAACTCTTAAGTGATCTTTAAGAGTGAATAATCACATCAAATTAGACATGTTTAGAGAAACAAGGAAATTCCTATGGGCATGGACTAAATGAGTTCAAATCCAACTTTTCGAAGGACTACCAATATAAACCATATCATCACAAATCAAAAGTTAGTCTTTTGATTTTAGTCATTGTTTAATGGAGTTAAAATCCTATGTTAGTGAGACTTCCTAAACCTTGTATAGTATAAGCACGGAGGTTTGATGATCAAGAAAAGGAGTTGGATTAGGATACCGAATCAAGGAAATGAATTAAATATGAGACCCCAATTAAAAGGAGTATATACCAAGGACATATCCCTAAGGAAGTAAAGTAAAAGGAACTTTGGGGTATTGAAGACAACAAGTTGGAGATTGCCAAGAATGATAAGAATTCAAAGAAAAAGATTCGGATATGGAATACTACAATTATGTCCATTTGAGGTTACCATGAAGTTGAGAAATGTCGTAATCAATACAATAGCAATTCCTTATTCTGAAACGTGAGAGTGTACGAAATTCGAGGACGAAGTTAATTTTAAGGGGGAGAGTCTGTAACATCCCAGGATTAGCACCTCGAAATAGACAGGACACATGTTTGTGCATTGCATTCATGCATAAGAAAATCCGGGGAATTTTCGCGTAAAACTAAAGAAGCTATAGAGGGATTGAGATCTCTCTTGTTCTGATGGAAACATCAGGGCAGGTGCGATGGATTTCGACATGACCTCTATTGTGCTTTTGTCTTTCAGGGGAAGATAATTCAACATTTGAATTTTAAATTGAAAGATCTGAATATTAAAAGAATTTGAAATGGAATAATAATTGGAAAGTAAATTGTAATAATAAATAAAAGGTGAACTCTTATTTATATTTAAGATACAGTATTTACAATTATCTAAGTATACAAGATAATTGAAATTCAAACACACACAAAAAAGGATTTACAATAAGAACTGAGTTCATAATTATAAACAAGATATGAATATTACAATAATTTAGATTACAAATGGAAAAAATTAAGCTTTATTAAGATTATATAATATTACATTGTCTTTACAAATGAAATATAAAACAAATAACTTTATTAAATAATATAAAACCATACAATGTCTTTACATTATTTAAACAGAAAAGAAATTACAATAATATTTAAAAGAAAGAAAAGAAAGAAAACCTAAATTATTTTCCTATCTACTTTTTATCATGTTTTTTTCATCTCTTCTTATCCTCCTTAGTCTTGATCCCTGCAAGAAAGCAACAAGCAAAAGAAATAGAAAACACATGGGGTTATGGGGGTTATGGTACTCTCAGGTTTTAGCAATGTAATGCATTGCTTTGCCTCATCATTGAGTAGTATTTCATAAAAAAGGGCCAATGTAAAATCTGTTCTTATCTAGAATTTTCGCCTCAGGCTTATGCATCATAGGCAGGGGCAAGTTTCACCAAATAGAGCATCTATTCTTATCAGATGTGTAGCCTCAGTACAATATCATTGCCAAGAGGCAAGTTACACCAGATAAGGACATAGTAAAGAAGTAGGAGTAACAACCAAATTACTTGATCGATCCACTCCTCGGAGGTAAGGCATGCTTCACACAACCATGCATAATGTTGTGTCGACCTGACAAAGAGAAGCAGCAATAGTAGTGGTAGTATAAGAGGATAGCCACAACAACTAGCCAAAACAGTAATCCATTCTTAGTTTGCGCACCACAAGACCAACACCTCTGATCCATTCTATCACTACACCAAAAACTCAAGAACTCATTCCTCTTTAGAACTCATCACCAATCCATATCTCACCAACCAAGACACTAGCAGATCACCACCACATCACTAAACCATGGTTGTTGCAAGGAGCCATCCAATGGCAAGGACAAGGTGGAGAAGGCTAGGCTATGGTAATAAAGTGGATAAAGTAGTAAAAGGAGAGGTGAGCAGGATATCTAGATGCAACAAGATCCAACGATCCCTATCAAGTGCAACCTCCACACAACTACAGGTCAGGGACATCCTTAAAGGAATTTTGGCAAGCAATAAAATTCAGTAGTAGATCATGTGTTCAGACGATTACTATGCACACTCCAGGGTAGAATCACCACAGTAGGGTTCTACATCAGATATGAGCCACTTACTCAAACCACACTGACGAGGTTTGATCTCATCAATGCCCATTGTTATGGACTTGGGTTTTGGAGAAGATGGGGATGCTGGAGATCGTGGAACGGTTAGCAAACAAGCAACACGGGACACAAGGTTTACCTGTGTTCAAGCCCCGAGGGAAAACCCTACTCCGCTTGTCCGCTTGATTACGGGAACCGGTTACATGGGTGCGCAGATGCAATCTGGCGTGGTGGTGCGTATGCGAAAGTATGAATCGAGAGATCTAGATCTGTAGATCTGTCTATTGTGTACGTGCCCTCCTCGTTGGACCCTCCTAGCATTTATATATGGGGAGGCTAGGTCTCAGGTACCGATACGAGTAGGTTACAAGTTGTATTCAAACTCTAGTCTTGAGCTTTCCTTGTCTTGTGCGCTTGGGAGTCCATGTCCATATGGGCTTCATAGCAGCCGAAACGTCATAGGCGTCATGGACCCTGGCAGGTCGTCGAGTGGGCCTTCCGTCGGGCTGGACCAGGTATACTAACATCGGGTACCCGTAGGGCATATCCATGTCAGTAGCCCCCGAGTCTCCATCTGAAACGTAGATTCGGGTGGAGACTTAGTTGTCTTGAACCTTGTATTTGGATGTCGGAGTCGAAAGTTGTGTCGAGTGCGAAGCACTTTAGCCGGAAGTTCATCGGGTCAGGTGAATTTGTTCGGCTGTTGTAAAGGAATCGACATCGTGGACGTAGTCAACACAATGGACTATAGGTTGCTGGCGACTCCTATGGGAGTAGCCCCTCGAGTGTCTGCTCGAGTCGTCGAAAGGTAGACTTTCATTTAGCCATTGTTTGCTTTAGATCCGTAGGACACAATTTTTTTGGATGCTTGAATCAATCCTCCCTATGGGAGTAGCCCCCGAGTCCGTAGTGGAGTCGTAGACTCGACGGAGGACTCGAAGTAATAGTTCATTTCTATTCATCTTTCGCGCCAGCCCAGCCTGATAGCCCCGAGTGTCTGGCGGAGTCGTAGACTCGGGAAGAGACTCGAGTCTTGTATCGTGCAGTTGTAGCCGAAAATCTCATGGGCGTACCGCTGACCCGGAAGTACATCGGGTGCGCGACCAGCGCTCCTGATAGGAGTAGCCCCCGAGTGTCTAGTCGAGTCGCAGACTCGAGTGGAGACTCATGCGAGGAGAAACCACTGACCCGAAAGTGCATCGAGTCAGCGTCTCACGCATAAGGAGCCAGGAGTCAACGTAGTGGAGTGATGCGGCATTTTAGCCAGAAGGACTCGACGTTGCGGATGAAGTTTAATCGCTTTCTTCAGCCGGTGCGCGCGCCGCTCTTGTTGATGATTGATGTGGTCATCCGAGGAATGCTTCGACTCGGGTCTTGGCGTCTATTGACGTGACTGGCGCTGGTCGAATCCGTTGGAGGACCCAATAGAATAGCTCATCGCATTTGACATCCTTGTAAGCTGCAGAAAAACATGACGAATTGTGAAGTACTTGTATCTTGTAAAGAATATTTGCCATTTGGCTTGTATAGTAAGATTCTGGTGCCGATCGAGCCGACACTTTTGCACTGTATGCTAGGTCTTTTTGTTAGCCTGATTACCCTTAGTCTCAGTACCTTGCCGAGGCACTCGGAGTTCAAGGATTCGACGGTCAGGAAGAATCAGCTACTCGGGCTATCGCGATCGAGGTGCTCGAGTGCGTGGAGCCGATGGCACATTAGGTTACTCGAAGAGGGCGCAGCCCCCGAGTGTATCGAGTGCGAGTTAAAAAATAAATTAGCTCTAAATAGAGGGAAACTTAGCTTTGTTGGTGTCATGGAGAATTTGATGCGGTAGCGGGTCATGCGGCGGACGTAGTCAACGCGGCGGACGTAGTCAACGCGGCGGACGTAGTCAACACGGCGGACCGTAGTCGACATAGCGGATTCGGCGTGATGGCGAGTCGTCTAAGTCGAAGGATGTGGCAGGTCACCTCAGTCGAAGACTTGGTGGGTCGCTGCATCCGAAGACTGTGGCGGGTCGTCGAAGTCGAAGAAGCCACCAGGCCGCCGGAGCCAAAAACCGCGGCGGGTCGCAGAAGCGGAGGAAGCCCCCGAGTGTAGTTTTAACGTGGTCGATGTAGTTGAGATGGCTGGCATGTAGTAAATGTCGACGAAATCATGCGGCGGAGTCGCCGGATTTTTTGTCGGTTGAACTGGACGCGGCGGGCAGAATTTCCGTGGCAGAATCGTAGTGGAGTTGGAGATTTTGGCAGCAAAATCCACACAACCAAATCTTCACGCGATGTATATTTTCCGTTTTCTTATACACTTTAAATAGGTTAATTGATCTGGTGCACAGTACATAGTATGTACTTTTGCAGATTGATTCACCCGAGCCTTGTACGAAACAAATAGGCTATTGCTCCATAAGGACGTGTAGTGAGAAATCCCATCGTGTTCCTTGTGACTTTTTTTTTTAGCTTCTCTTTGGGAACTGATCCGGCTAAGGCTTGATATCCGCTTCACGTGAGGGACAAGGGAACGTGCTCCATGAGGCCAGAGTGGTTTTCTAGAAATTGATGAAACTAGCTTTTTCTTCAGATTCCCTTGTGGCGCGCATTTCAATGGATCAATCTAATGGATCAATCTTGATGGAAACTGCAGTGGCATAGCTCAGATAGATCCGTGTGAAAACTGTTGTAGCTCTCAATCTGTGTAGATCCGATCAGCTGCATACTAAGACGGTGGAGATGAATTTGACCCCAGCGGAGACGTTGATGATGACACTCCACATGCGGGCACGGATCTATTTCCAGGAAACTGATGAATTGTAGATTGCTTCGGATGGGACCGTCATGATCGCACAATCAGCATCCCCGATTCCCACAGACGGCGCCAATTGACGAGGTTTGATCTCATCAATGCCCATAGTTATGGACTTGGGTTTTGGAGAAGAAGGATGGAGATCGGGAGATGGAGAAAGTTAGCAAACAAGCAACAACAGGGGACACAAGGTTTACCCAGGTTTAGGCCCCTGAGGGAAAAACCCTACTCCGCTTGTCTTCTGATTGATTACGGCGGAACCGAATGTTACAGGGGTGCGCAGATGCAATCTGGCGTGGAGGTGTGTATGCGAAAGTATGAGTCGAGAGATCTAGATCTGTAGATCTGTCTATTGTGTACGTGCCCTCCTCGTTGGACCCTCCTAGCCTTTATATATGGGGAGGCTAGGTCTCAGGTACCGATACGAGTAGGTTACAAGTTGTATTCAAACTCTAGTCTTGAGATTTTCTTGTCTTGTGCGCTAAGTAGTCGTGTCCATACGTTTCAGCAGCCAAACGTCATAGGCGTCATGGACCCGGCAGGTCGTCGAGTGGGCCTTCCGGGCTGGACCAGTATACTAACATCGTGTACCGTAGGGCATATCCATGTCACACACCATCCCGTAATCCGAAACATAAGAATATAACAGATGGTTGGGAACAAGCCACTTAACTTTAGAAGGATTCTTACAAGAAGGCTATCTAATTTAGAATAATATCAAGGCTCTTAAGTTGATGATTGCCACAACAACCAATAAATTCCACTACCATATCCATAGCATGAACAAAATCTAACCATTCCTGATACACAATACTAGTCAATGAGATCATTTCCTCACAAATGCAATAGAAACTAAAATCAATCTCCCACAAGACAGATTCATAATACAGTAACCAGAACACCACATCTTTGTACTGTCATAGTTGACAGTATAGAGCTAGTATTTATTTCATTAGCAACAGTCAGGAAATAAAGAAGCATCCCAACACAGCAAGATCAAGTATGTTGTATCTATTATTATTAAAAGCATACACTACTACACCACAATTTATACATGATCATTATCACCAAGCTTAACTAAACCAAACACAGTAATAAATTCCAGGAAGCAAATATTGAAGATACAACCAGATCAAGTATAATATTCACACACTTATATTTACAGAAAAAGATTCAAACATAATATGTGTGGCCATCTATTTACTGCAGCAAGCCAACCATATCCATTTTACCACCAAATGAAAGAAACAAATAATATTACTCATTAAAGTATGGTGCACTGGAAATTACTACAATACCACTAATAGCTAAATCATACATCCTCACAAATTGACTAACCAGAGTAAAACTGCAGTAAGAATACTATTCCAGAATCATCCATTGCAAGTTATTGATGCATAGCATCCATACCAAAACCCTATCAACCACTTAATTACATCCAGGCCTAAATTGGAACATCAAATAACCAGCACTACATCAGCTACAGGACCAATAAAACCAACTAGATCGAGTAATTACTATCAACCTAAAGTCATCTCCAGGCTTAATTAGAATACTAAAATTAACCACATAACATTCAAATAAGATAAATCGTCGACTCGAGGGTCGGTCACACAAGAATTACCTGGATCAAGGTAGGAGAAAATGCAGGAATAACATCATAACCGAAATAGCTAGGAAATTCCCTATCGGGGTTGCATTCACTGTCGTCCCTCCGGCATCAGAATAGAGTAAGTCACAATCATTGCTGCAATACATCATCACCATAGAGATCAGCCCTACCAGACGACGCGAGATGCGGCCGACCATGGCCGAGATGGCCAGGAAAGCAACTGACGTTAAAAACCCAACGAAGCCATAAAGGAGTCGAGGAACAGCAGCATCTGGGCGTGAGGATTGGAGTAGCCGCGCCGGTGACCTTGCTGAAACTGCACGGCTAGGGTTTCGTTGGGGGGGCGAACGGAGAAGCAGAGCAACGTTGAGACCAGGGGGATCGAAGAAGGAGCGAGATCCAGGACCTCATCGAGATTTAATAGAGCCGGAGTTGGACGTCGTCCGCGGCACAGCGATGACTGCGCATCGAGCATGGCAGAGAGGGGTTAGCGTGAGTGAGATGAGGAAGAAATAGGGTGGGTCGAGGTGTGGTTGCCCTGGCTCAACCAGTTAGGCCGGAGCTTGGCCGTCGAGCCCGCTGGCGAGGCGCCAGCGGCCAAGTGGCTGGCGGCGACCTCGCACGGGCGAGGAAGGAGTGGATGAGGTCTGTGTGTGTGTGTGGAGGGGTGAACCGGGTGGGTTTGACCTGAGCCGATGGGCCAGATTGGGTCCAAATGGGCCCCTTTGGTAAACATGGCCCAATTCCAAAGAAAAAAAAATAAAAAATAAAATATTTATCAAATCACTAAATGACCAAACTACCCCTGAACATAAATTATACCCTACAAAATATAGAAAAATCCTAAAAATGTATATGATATATCAAGATGATCAAAAAAATATATCTACCTAATAAAAATATAATTTTAAGTGTTTAAAATAAATTTAAAGAAAAATAATTATTAACACCATTAAATTTTAAATGAAATTTTATAAAATAAAACAAAAACCCTAAAAATAAATAAATAAATCATTTTTGTGTATCAAAATAACTCTATTATTTTATAAAAATACTCACTTAGAGTTTTACAAATAAAACATAAAATAAATATTTAAAAACACTTAATTATTTGATGAATTTTATAAAAATAAAGATAATACTTAAAAATAAATAAAATTCATTTTTAAGGTCTTGAATAAATATATTACACTAGAAAAATATTAAATATACCATTAGGAAAGTCTTTTAATATTTTAAAATAATAAAACTTTACCTAATATCTATTTTGTGAAATCTTTAAAACAATTCTTAAGTAAGAAATAATCACAATTCTTATAAAACTTTGAGCAATTAGTGTCTTAGTACTAACTCCAAACCCATAACTTAAATTCATACTCAAACTTAAGTATAACTTTTAACTTTAAAATATTCCTTTAAAAATCTTACTAAAAATCCTTTAAAAAAATTGGGTATCACCCATTTATATAATGTAGTGAATAATTCCACACCTTAGTTATACCTATCATAAATCTAAAACTTGGAAATAATTAAAATATATTACATCTTAAGTTTACTTAATCTTTTAAAATTAACTTCAATCTCAAAGCTTATAAACATCATGTCTAATAAATTCCTTATGTTTTTATAGTTAACTTTGGTCTATTTCAATTAAGACATAATGCATATCCAGTCTAAACTAATCAATCAAATACCAAAATGCATTGATCACATTTTATTAACAATGAAGATTGCTTAAACATTACACAGGAAATCTTTTCTTCGAATGTTATTCTTTTTTCAACTTCAAATAACAATCTTATAATAAGTTCTTCAGCTCTTAACAACTCAATCCCAAGGACTTTTATCATAATCACCACATGACAATTCACCCTAATCACATCATCTTATACTTTACTTACATATTTTGGATTATTAACACTTAGGTTCCTTATGAAGGTCATTACTTGTAAAGTAAAATTTGAAGATAAACCCAACTCTGAAAATAATCACTTGAATTCACTTCACTCAAAGTATTGAGGATTCAACTTGGGAGTTTTACAAAAATTCATAGCATTACTTATGCATAACTGCATATTGCTTCTTTAAACATTAGTCCTTACCGGACCAATGATGCAGATTTCAGATATTGGATCTTATGTCGTCTCGAAGACCGTGAGTGCATAATCTTGCAATCAAAAAAGGCAAATTCACACTTGCTCATGTCCTTTGATTATTTTCTGTAAAGTATTTTTCAAATCCAGTGTTGTCATCACCTACATTTGAAAAAGGGCAGAAAACACTATTTTCATAATAATGTGATTATAGGTTATTTACCATGAGGTAATAACCTAATATATGAGTTCTGGTGGTAAAGGAACATATTTTCTAGGACTTAACAACCAATGTTGCCAGTGATTCTTGCGCCGTATATTACGCGTTGACCATGAGATTTGGAATGGGACGGAGAAGTCAGATGTATCTTTTCCCTCTCGCATGGAGCTGAACGTGCGGGTCGTGGATGTTATCACTCGTAGTGTGCATATTATTTATGGTAATTCGTAGAGGATATGCAGCATATGGGTGGGAGCCCTCAACGTCCCATGATAGTTCCGGCATCTGAATGGTCTGTACAAACCATTGTCGTAATTCAATAGGTGGGCATGGTGTACACCAAGGAGACATGCGGGGTCACGGAGAAGGCAGTGATTGGCTTGGATCTTAGGTTGGGCCTCAAACCAAGGAAGTTTCAACGGGGACATACTCCCGGCCGTGCAACAAAACCTAAGGTATCTCAGGTTAAAGTGACGCACCTTTGCAGAGTGTAAGAACTGTAACTTGTTACTCCCTGTTCCGGGAAGGAGCTGCGAACGCTGCGGGAAAGGAACCCCATGAAGGTTCTCGTAAACCCGTGAAGGCTGGCGGACATAGCTTTTCAGAATAAAAGAAACCTTTGAAGAAATGTTTATGAAAACCTGCATTGCCTACGACCTATGGTCTGTGGCTGTAGATATAGTGCATCAAACACTCCTTTTCTAGTGGACTTGCTGAGTACGCTCGTACTCAAAGTATCTTCTTAACCCTTGCTAGATTTTAAAGCCAGTATAGACGATGTCTATAGCAAGCTATGCTCTAGGAATCATCATCAACATCTAAAGCTCTTCAAGGAAGTCAAGAAAGTCAATATATACATCAACTCAAGTGAAGACGAAGTTGCTAATTAGATAAGAACAGAATTTCTAACCATAGAACCTACTTCTGTAGAGTATTGCAATAGCAGCAATGCAAGCCAGTAGTTCAGCTACTAGTTTTATAAGTATGGTAGCTATGAGTTATTTATTCTTGATTCTTCTTCATAAGAAGTTTCTTTCTCTCTCTTTAACCTAGAGTGTTCTCTGGATCTTGTGTAAAGAGTTGAGTTGTAACCTATAGTCATGTCTTGGACCTGCTATGTTTCTGTTGTACTACTCTGAGGGATGTAATACTAGTGAACGGTGTTTCATTGGTGTTATGTCAACGACTATAGTGTACTACATCATGCAGTGGTATGCTGGGTCACCGCATGTTAGCACCGTCTTCCATCTCCCACCCGCGATTGAAACGGACACAACTGCGTGCCTGCCTCCTACCCTTCCTATCCTGGACATGTGCGCACCCTCAACACCCCTGCACTTATCCCGCTTAACCTACCTCCTCAATGCATCATCAAATCGTAGTGCTAAGTCGATTAATGGTGGAACCCATCTACACCTTTTATACCCTTCACCGCCCCTCTCTATGCCCTCCCCCTCTATATATAAACACCCACAAAGCATCATATCCTCTCGTACTACACCATCTCCCGGCTCCAACCTCAAGCTCATCCCCCATGGCAGGAAAAATTGATTGCTAGAGTTTCGATAACCGCTACGATGACAACGTCCTTGACGAGGTGTACATAGAGAATCAGGCCCCAAAATCTTTTCGCTGCATCCTAGTTTTTTACATCCATGTCCCTGTTCCCTTTGTTTGATCGTTTTCTTACCCATAGGTGGTCGCACGATGAGCCCCGATATCGTTAAAATTTCAACTAGAGGTTGGAGCCACCGGGAGCTCCGCTGAGGAGTGTCAAGGAGCCCTTAATCTTGATTGTGTATAGGCACACCCCGTAGGCTACTAGATCAACTTTGGAGACCATAGCAGTGTTTCCGATAGACCCGCCACACCGTTGCATTCGACTATCCCATCGATATGCCTCAACTCCCTTCCATGTGAGCCGTTGGATCTTGATCTGGTGGGAAAACAAATGACTTAATGCAAACTAGTACCGACGAATAGGAGGCTGCAAAATGTTTTTATTTTACCTGAATTTCTATTTTGGATAGAAATTAGGTAAAACTTCGATAATTCATAACTTGTGTTTTTCTTACTCAAAACTTGACAATAATATGTTTTTGAATCCTTAGTAAATGTGAATAGAAATTCATTCTATAGTTTTCAGGTTTGGTATAATTTTAATTATTCAAATTCAAAATAGTTAATTTGAGTAATTTTTATAAATCTTTAATTCATATTTTTTTGAAATGATTCTTTCTGAAGAGTTGAACCTTATGACCATAACTATCCAACGATATTTTTTGATAAATTTTCCAACCTTGTATAATACATGTTTAGAATATATTTGATTCCAACCCTAATTTGCACACAATTCTAAATTGGGAAATACCCAAATCCAATTAAGGTTAACCACTAATATGGTCACTACTGTTAGTGATTACTAAATGCAATAATTTGATTTGATTTGGAGTTTAATGCACATTTGGCATGATTTCATATTCGTTGAATATTTCTATTTTGGCATGTTATGTGTGTGAGTGTGTTTATGTATAGCATTATTTTATTTTATTTTTTGATAGATGTCTCGAAGAGAGACGATGATAAATTACGAAGGAACTAATATTGGCAAGTTACACATGAACTTTTATCTTATTATTTTAATATGCATGTTTTATGAGTATTTTCGTACAAATGCATGTGTAGGAAAATTGTGTTTTTATATCCTATTAGAGAATCATAGGCTTCCTTACCATGCATGATACTTGCAACTCTTTTTATTAAAATGCGTATTTTCTAAAGCTATATTAGAAAATATGTAACAAAATTATAGCCAATGGCACGCTAAAAGAGCACACACTATATCTTCTAGGAAGGTCAACTCTATGAAGGAAGTAGAATCCTTGACTACTACATTTGATACCTTGATTGATGGTTGTCTAAACCAAATTTATACAATGTTCCCTTGCATGAGCTTGTTGAAAATGATTCTAAAAGTTAGATTTTAACTACCTTAAAATTCTTGTAATTGTCATGGAAATAATTA
This sequence comes from Avena longiglumis, assembly GCA_030063025.1. Lineage (NCBI taxonomy): Eukaryota > Viridiplantae > Streptophyta > Magnoliopsida > Poales > Poaceae > Avena > Avena longiglumis. Next base: position 96,473,162 of record CP125973.1, on the reverse strand, counting down.
TATTAATTCTTATGCTAGGCCACCTTATGCCCCCAAATTATTAGGGAAATTATCCTCCAATTCCATATCCTTATGGAAATGAGTTTCAAAATAGGTGGAAGTCCGTGCCTACTCCGATGAAAACCTTCGCTTCGGTGGATCGTTTAGCTTGTGTGGTAGCCAGGTTGGTTGTGTGAGACCCTCGCGACAGTCGTGATCCATGATGGTTAGAAATGGTACATGTTCCAGTATTTTGCTAGTTCCCCCCTAATTAACCGGCCAACTCTTTTCTTCTTAATTAGTAAAACAGCAAGTATATTGGCTTGTTCAAAAGAAAATTTACTGAGCGGGCTTGGAATAGTCCGCGCCTACTCCGATGAAAACCTTCGCTTCGGTGGATCATTTAGCTTGTGTGGTAGCCAGGTTGGTTGTGTGAGACCGTCGTGACAGTCGTGTTCCATGATGGTCAGAAATGGTACTTGTTCCAGTATTTTGCTAGTTCCCCCCTAATTAATCGGTCAACTCTTTTCTTCTTAATTAGTAAAAACAACAAGTATATTGGCTTTTTTAAAAGGAAATTTACTGAGCGGGCTTGGAATAGCCCAGTAACCGTGGTATATTAAAACCGATAACTAAATTGTCATGCATGCTTGTCCCTATGTCCACAAATAAGTGTACATCTAGAAAATATAAAATAAATTAGGTCTCTCTCTCTTCCTGTACGAGACTCCACCAATATAATTGAAAGAGGAGAATGGTGATCGGTGGATGAGGCGGAGGAGAAGAATGGAAATTTGGAGGATAAAGTGGGGGTGATTGATTATGTGGAGCTAATTGCATTTATTAGTTGTCTTGATAGTGTAGATAAAATAATTTGGGGACAAATTTTGAAGCTAGATGTACACTTATTTGCAAACAGGGAGTATGCTTTTATTGTTGGACATAAAGTCACATATGAACTTTCTAATATAGACCGACCATGTGTTAACATCTCAGGTTAACTTATTTCTAAAACTAATTATAGTAGCTTGTTGTAGTGGTGCAGAGCTAACCGTGGTTTGACATGCAAAACCAAAGGTACAGCAAGGGCAAGGCCAATCTTGCTCTCCTGAAGACTGATATTACCAACACCCCAACACCCGGAGGCTCCGTCGAAGTGAAACTTTGCAACATCCTCTGCATCCTAGACCAGGACGAAACAACTGCACGCCTGAACGCATGACTCTCAGGAAAATCGCATTTGCACCAGATTGTCTACCACGTAGCGGCTGACAGGTGGGCCAAACAAAGTCAACACGAAATGGATGCGCGGGGTCTGCTGGCTGGCACGATCGAACAGCCAAAAATCAGTGAATTTTGTGGGAGACCCTGGGTGCTCTCCAGTTATACCTTTAGATAGCATCCTCCAGTTATACCATTAGATATAGCATCCGTATTTCCAGGCAACCGGGTTTTCTTTTTGACATGTTCAACGCATGGCCCATAGTCGGTCGTGTTTGTGCTTACTGTGCCGAAACCTATTTAAATCTCAGCCGTTTATATACATAGTATACGAATATTTAACTCATCTCACTACGGGAATAATCAGATAGATCGACGGCCTTTTTTATACGTCAATAGCAAAAGATCAAGGTTGTCTGTCCAATTTTACCGTCGGCGTAGGATATTAGGCCGACGGCAGCCGTCGACGTAAATTGAACCGTCGGCGTAGCCTATTAGGCTAACGGCAGAGCGACGACGTCAAGTCTACGCCTTGTCACATTAATTTTAGAAAAATAATAACTAAATCACTTAAATTCATAAAAATACATATAATACATAAAAAATTATAGAAAAATAAGATCTATCTATATAAACTCAAATATTACATATTTGTTTTTAAAAAATATAAAAATACAAATACTTTCATATAACATATTTTTTATTTTCTGTGTGCAAAAAACGGGTGTTTTGTGAAGCAACCACCAAATAAAAATTTCAAAATGATAATACCCCATTTTAAAAAATAGTAGACCATCTTGAATAGAAAATTTCCCAACCTGGGTATCTCAAACCTTTCTATCCACCCCTCGTGAAAAAGACAAATTCCTGCCGAATTGGTGGGAAATGAGTTAGATTTGAACTACAGGTACATGATATGATGCTTATGATTTTTTGCAAAAATCATTTTTAGATTCACAATATGCTATTTCATCAGAGATCCGATGCAAGTTTAGTGAGGCTCATCCCCGAGCTAAGAATCTTCGTGCCCGCCGATTTAGAAAGTTTGACGATAGTTTGAAATGTGCATAAAAAAATCAAAAACAATCAAAACAATGCAAAAACTTCGTGTGATGTCATATTATGTGACATATTTGTATGAAAAAAGACCAAACTTGGTATATTGATTGTGTCTCAAAATAACCTTCATTAAATGACCTATCTCAATCGACGTTTTCTGGATTTCAGGTCAAATGACTAATGTTACAGCTATAATCGCGGTATAGTTTGCGATAATATGCCCATATTATGCATGCATGTGTATCATGGGATGGCGAACAATGTTACAGGAGGAAGTTTTCCTTTTTGTCGCACCAAAAAAGCCATTTTTTATTTTTCGAGTGCAAAAAATGGGGTATTTTTTCAAGCAACCACCAAATGTAAGTTTCAAAATGATAATACCCCATTTTTTAAAAATAGTAGATCATCTTGAATGGACAATTCCCAACCTGAGTATCTCAAACCTTTTCGTCCACCCTCGTAAAAAAAGCAAGTTTCTGCCGAATCGATAGGAAGTGAGTTAGATTTGAACTATAGGTACGTGATATGATGCTTATGATTTTTTGTAAAAATTATTTTTAGGTTTACAATATGCTATTTCATCAGAGATCCAATGCAAGGTTTCCTTTTCGTCGCACCAAAAATCCATTTTCTATTTTCCGAGTGCCAAAAATGCGGTGTTTCATGAATCCTAACATAGTTTTTGTTGGTCTAATATTAAAAAGTTATGATATATAATTAAATAGATGATAGGGATGTCATATTTAGGTTCCTCTCATTTTTCTGATCGATTTGGATATATTATTTGTCGAATTATGATTTACGGATTTGTAGATATAAATTATTCAATTTTCAATGAAAAAAGGCAAAAGAAATAAAATTTATTTATTTTTATTTAAATTCAAGATTATTATTACAAGATTATTATTACTGATTCATTATTGTTTACTCAAATAATTATAAGGAATGTAAAAAAATAAAGAAGTCTAACATTATAGTCCAATGCTTAATAGGATTGATATGATAATATTCATAACAAGTTCTAATTTCTTTGTCGGAAGCTCATGTGTAAGGAATGGAGAAGTTAAGCGTGTCGGGGGTGAAATAGTGTAAGGATGAGTGACTGAAAAGTTTGACTACTTGTGAAATTTGATTTGAGACTAAGTGTATTTAGAATTAAAAATATCCATGTAAGATTAACAAGTTAAACAATTTAAAAATATTTAAAAAATTGGAAAAAAAATCTAGGCCGTTGGCGTAGCCAAACAGCCGTTAGTCATCTAGGTGGGACCATACGGTCTACGCCGGCGTAGCTATATACACCGACGATTTTTCTACGCTGACGGAAAAAGGGACTACGTCTACGGGATTGTACGCCAACAGGATTTTGGAGCTACACCGACGGGACCCGGCCGTCGGCGTATCCGTTGTCTGAACATTAGCACTTGTGGAGGCACGTGGTGGCTTCTTTTCCATCCGTACATTGTTTTCAGTATTATAATAGATACTACGATATGAGTAATGCTATACCTACGGGATGTATTCTTACGAGATGAAGCTACGAATAGACGTGGAAAAAAAGCAGAGGGGTTATGCCCGGAAATCACGGAAGGAAGAAGAGATAAGAACCAATACCATGCGTGCACGTTCTTCCGTAAGTTAGTCTGTAACCAAACTTTCCGTACGTCTAGGATATAGTAATGAATTGTAGAGGTACATAAACTGCTTTCAGCGATTACAAAATAAATTCTAAAGAAACTAAGAAATCTTAGAGGTCTTTAAAAAAAGGGCGTGCCTATGTCAGTCGCCTGACGTCAGACTCAAAAATCAAACCACTTCGCGATATCAACCTTGCTCATATTTCTGGACCGTGTGCGTTGTCCTTTGTTGGGCTGTTATTGCTCTATGTTGGGCTGTTATTTTCTTGTATATTTTGTTGGGCTTTTGTCTTCTATCTGGAAGAAGCATCCAGAAACAGCTGGCATATGACGAAACTACCTCCCGATCCCCCCTTCCTCTCTTCTTTCTAGCTATTTCTCTCGACAACCACCTCCCAGGCGATAAGCACAAGTCCATGGGGAAAAAAGATCACAACTAAATCATAGATCTGTTGACTGGTTTCATGAACAAGTACAGGGGCGAATTCAGATGAGATTGGTGGAGGATCTTTGAAAACTTACCCCGGTTAGCATAAAAATAATTTTTTCCTCTCTACTTTACTCAATCTTCCTGAACCCCTCAAGAACAACAGATCTGTTCTGCATCTTCCTGAATCCCTCTGTTTTCCTGCAGGCATTATGAAAGCAACACCATCCAGCATGAGCAACAGTTAGTTTTTTGCACTGAATCCATGTTACCCCAAACTTAGTTTTTTTTTGCTGAAAAAGTAATGTTGGTACTTTTCTACAGATGTTTTTGACACAGGAACATCAAGCACATACCAAGGTTTGCGTTTTCTGAGTATTTGGAAAAAAATTATTTTGGTCATGTGAGAATCCTCTGTTTTCTATCATTTCCCCTTTTGAAGCTCCATTACCATATATTTTTGTGTGCAGACATTATGAACAACTATGGTGATTTCTTGATTCGAACACAACTAGAAACATCAAAGGTAATTGATTTGTAGGAATTAACTTTGAAATTAATTAATTCATACTGTCAAGCAAAACAATATATGACAGGGCAAATAAAAAAAAACAGAAAATAGGGGATTTCAGATTGACATGTTAGTCTCTGTTATTATTGCACTCAAGTTTATAACTATTTCTGACATGTTAGTCTCTGTTATTTTCAGCCAATCTATGCATGCAATATATCAGCTACAGTGAGTTCTTTATGATGATATAATATGATGATACAAATCTGCTATAATATTAATTTTTGATAACATGCATATTTCAGGTAAATCAACATAATTCAATGCAAGCTTCTACATCTTTTGGAACAGCCAATTCAATATCACATCAGGTAGCACTTTGGAAAGCTCATGATAGTAAATGATTTAAAACTTCTAAACATAAATGAAACTGACCTTTCTTTATACCTCCATTATTCATCAGTTTCCAGGTGGGTTTGATCCAAATGCTTCATTCTATGATGATGGATCCTGCGGAGTAAGCATACAAATTAGCATAGTAATACTAAAAAATTCTTTTAATAGAACTATAACTAACATGTGCATAAACAACTTTTTAGCAGTTAAACTACTCACAAGAAGAGGAAATGTCGTACATGGATATGTTGCTTGGAGTTCAGAAGTCAGCTGATGCACGAAATTATAAGGATTTCCAACAAGGTCCATTGGGTGATGAGGTACAGATAACCTTCTTTTTTTGTAGCTTTGCTTTTTACCTATATTCATTTTCATTTTGTTTGTCATGCTTACATTTGATTTTTTTTAAATGTAGAATAAACTGTTCATGATCACTGGTAGATATTCTGATGGCAATGATAATATGCTAGAAGATGAAGAACCATTTGAACAGTTTCATGAAAATTCAATGCAAACATCAGACACTTTGCATGAAGAGGATTCATCACACTTTGACAACAGCACGGCACAAAATGAAGAAAATTCAGATGCAGAATGGGATGATTTAGCACCAAAAGAATATGATATATTTGGTGATGGAAGAAAAGATACTAGTGTTGATCAAGAACCAAATGCTTCTACTGATCAACAACCAATCCATAGTAATGATCATCCAGCATGTGCTTCCATCGAAGGAAACAATACTGAAAGTCAAGAACCTGTTGAGCATTTGTCGCAACAAGATATAGAGGATTTCTTGGTGCATGATAATATAGAAACTTGCAGTCAACAAGTCCGTCGTCAGCATACTCCACATCTTGACATGATGTTCGATTCAGATGAACAAGCTTATCATTTTTACAATGAGTATGCTGGAATATGTGGGTTCTCAGTAAAGAAAGCTGGGACTTATCATGCTAGAAAGGCAGGCAGTATAGGACATACACGTGCTACCTTTTTATGTAACAAATCAGGCAAGATAATTGATCGGGAAACTTTGGAGGCCAGAAAGAAACGGAAGCAGGAAAGGAAACAAGAGAGGACGGGAGTTGTGCCAGCAGAAACACAGAAACGAAGAAGGGCAAACATTGTAGATATAACAGGTTGCTTGGCTAAGATGGTGGTTTCACTAAAGAATGGTAAGTGGGTGGTCATCTCAGTTGATCTTGAACACAATCATCAGTTGAGCCCGCCGGATGAGACGAAGTTTCTTAGGTCTCATAAGCACATGACTGAACAAGAGAAGCTCTTCATTCGCACATTCAACTCAGTCAAACTACCAACAAGAAAAATAATGGCAATCCTGGCATACCTAAGAGGTGGAGTTGGTGCTCTTCCTTACACGAAAAAATATGTCAGCAATGTGCGAACAGCAATAAGAAATGAGTGTAAGGAGAATGACATGACCCAAGTTTTGGAGTACTTCAGGAAAAGGAAGCAAGCAGACCCAAGGTTTTTTTATGACTTCAAACTTGGTGAGGGAAATAAGGTGCTAAGCATATTCTGGTCAGATGAATATTCAAGGAAGATGTATGAGTTGTATGGAGACTGTGTCAGCTTTGACACAACGTACAAGACAAACAGATACAACCTTCCGTTTGCACCGTTTGTTGGTGTAACAGGGCATGGTAATAATTGTTTGTTTGCTTGTGCTTTTGTTCAGAATGAGACTATTGATGTATTTTCATGGTTGTTTGAAAATTTTCGTGAATGTATGGGAAACAAGGATCCTAAAACAATTATCACAGATCAATGTGTGTCAATGAGCAAAGCAATCCCTGCAGTATTCCCTAATATAGTGCACAGATATTGCTTTTTCCATATAAGAAAGAAAGCTGAAGAAAAATGTGGAAGATCATTTGCTACCAAGAAAGACCTACATGCAGATTTCTCAGATATCTTGCGCAATTCATTGACTGTGGAAGAATTTGAAATGTTGTGGCTGCAAATGATTGAGAGATATGATGTTGGGCACCTGAAATATTTGAAAGCAATGTGGGAGAACATGCAGAGATTTGTTCCTGTTTACTTCAAGAAGGAGTTTTTCCCTTTAATTCACTCCACAGCAAGGAGTGAAGGCACTAATTCAGTTTTCAAAGACAATGTAGGAGCAACGTACAGTGTTATTAGTTTCTTGAGTGAATACCAGAGGATATGTGAAGGAATTCAAGAAAAAGAAAAGGAGCAGGACTCAATTACAAGGACTACTTCCCCTAGTTATTATTTTGGCAGCGAGATTGAGATACAAGCAGGTAATATCTACAACCGACAAATATTCTACAAGTTTCAAAAGCAACTGGCTTTCACAAACAAACTCCATGTTCTTGAGATTGTTAGAAATGAAGTATGTGAAGTATACAAGACTAGAATGCTAGAAGAGAAAGATTTTAGGGCTAGGCGATTTGTTGTCTTGGTTAATCTACCCCAAGAGGATTTCTCTTGCATTTGTTCCAAATTTCAGAAAGACGGCATCGTTTGTAGCCATATACTTCGTGTTCTTGTCAACCTCAACATGTCAGAGCTACCAGCTAAATATTTCATAGACAGATGGAAGCCAAAGGAAAAGAAAACTATCAGAGATAAGAAGTTTAATGTGCCAATGCAACTCACAGAGGCAGACCACCACTTGAGGTTCAATCTCTTGTCCGACAGACTTATTGATATTGCATCTGATGGTTCTAAATCAAATGAGAGGTACCTAATTGTTGTTGAAGCTGCTAAGAAGATAGAGGAAATGCTGGACGCAATGACTACAGCTGAGGAGCAAGAAGAGCTCCTGAAAAAGCAGGGTTCAAAGACTGTAGCTAAGCATCCTATGGTAATTGATGATGGCTATGGCAGTAAACTTCAGAATCCTGATGTAAGTAAGGCTAAAGGGCGACCTACTACAGCTAAACGACAGAAAACTTTGGTCGAGGAATTTCGAACAAAACAGAAAATAACTTGTAGTCATTGTGGTTCGCATGATCACAACTATGCAACATGCGATTCCAAGCATCTAGATAAGTCTATTTTTCAGAAGAAAACTCCAAGAAAGAATCCTTCAGGTTTGACACTTTCTGTTGTTGTGCTTCTCTAACGTAAAAATAATAATATTTCTTTTTACTTTATTTAATTCTATGTCTGCAATTTTTTGCAGGTGTAAAGACAAGTGTGATTAAACAGAAACAATCTTCTGGAAAAAGTGTGCAAAACAAAGGAAAGAAGAAACCAGAAGAACAATCTACTCCTATGGATTTGTGAAAAGAAAATTGATCCACTTCAAAAAGTCAAGGAAGAAAAAAAGTCTGAAGATCTATATGTCATTTTACTTGATTCAAGAAAGATTTGTAATAGTAATATTGTAATAGGAATAATAGGGAAAATGATCTAGTATTATTATGTACCTTTGTTATTTATCTGGGAGTTATGTTCACCATTCCAGCATTAGTAGACTGCAAAAACGCATTCCTTTCCATCATTGATATGTGCTGAAAAAGCAAAACATTTCCATATTATAATAAAGTAACTTAACTTAATGTGTGCCTACTGCTAGAGAATATAAAAAAGTTTAAAATTATACCTTTGTAGCATTATTGATAAATGTAATTTCTTTCATCATGCTATTTTGAGCATTGAAAAGAAATCCAAAATGTTTTGTCTTGATAATGTAACCATTCAAGAAATAGTAGAAACAACCAAAGAAAATTGCACACACATGATATCAAAAAAGCTTGCAAACAGTTGTAAATATGAAAATCAACAATATGGTGGTTTTATGTATTCATAACAATATAAACTACAGAAAAACAGTACTCGTAAACATTCATATTACAAACTGATCCCTCATGTCTGCACTTTATAACACTAACTATATAGCATGTAGAACCAGAATATATTTCTTTGGCTAAAATTGTTTGAAATGTAGACTCTCTGGTCTTGATGGTTTAGTTTGTCCTCTTTTTACACTGCAAATATTCATGAAATGCATTTGTGTTACAAACTATCTAATAGATATAGATTTGAATTAGTACATAATTTTGCGAAAAATACATTGTTGTTACCAAGGTATTAGCAGCAAAGTGATATCATGGCCCAGTGGTCCTGTTCTTGTATGCCTATTTAAAAAATAACTCAAAACATCAACATGAAGTGAAAAACTTTATACTTATTGAAATACATTTGCTTAATCTTAGAGTTACCTGTAGGTCAAATGTACTTATGAAATCCATTTCCGCGATATTAGAGTTGTAGTCGTTGAATAATGTATCAATTGCAATCCTAATGCGTGACTCGGGTATGTCGTTTGATGAAAATGAGCAGGACTGTGGGTTCCTTGTGCAGTACTTCTGCATATACTTGATAGTAAAAACTCCACAATCATTGCTGTTTTTTGTCATGACAAAAATAGCAGATGATAAGTAAAAAATGAAACACAATTATATATCATATGAATAATATATACTAGAAGAATCGAATATGTGGGAGATGCATGTAACACATACGGAGTTTTCTGTTTTGGCAAGTTGGGGAACACTCTGCCATAGTTCTCGAAATGCATATCCTTCAAGTTGCATTCATTCCAAGTTTTTCGAAAATTTGCAATCTGCAGAGCAAAAATGAGTTAGCTATTCAACAAAGTCAGAAATTGCAAAAAAATCAAGTAAGAAGTTGGGATTAGAATTAGGAAAAGGGAAATACCAGCATATCATCAACTTTTTTATGTAGTGTACTTCTTTCTCCAAAAGCCGAGTCGAGAAACAAGAAGTTGCGTGTCCTTATGTCAACAGCAAACACGAACCAATGCTTATCGTACAAAGCTGGAAAGTGTAGCTATATTTTTGAAATAAAAGGAAAATGTTTTAGTTTGAGTGCACATATTCAAGAATACCAAAAAATAAAAAATATGCAGTAATTCTATATTAATACCCTTTCAGATAGGTGCAACTTCCTTGCTGAATCTGCTGCCTGAAATTTTTTAATAACGTTCTTGTTCCAGATGTTCTTCATGTATTCGCTTGGCCACTTCTCAAGGAAATATTCCTGTTTATCAAAAATGTAAAGTAAATAACAGTACCAACTTCTTTAGCACCTACATGTGTACAAGAAAAACAAAAACCATTACTTACAGCTGATGTATGAAAGAAGAAATGTTTGTTTGACTTCCTTGGATGATTGTCCTTGAAAAGCTTTCGACAGCAAGCATTGATTACCCATGCTTCAACCCACCCATTTTGTTTCATTGAATTCCCTAGTTGATTCAATGAAACTCTTCAATTATTCATGTTGATAATCCACTCGCTGTTTATAGAAAATCAACAATAAGTAGTATCAATATGTAGGACCAAGGAAGATGAAATCCAAAAGAATATAGAAAATACTAATTTTAATAACATGGTAATGCTTACTCCTGGTAATTTGGGTCATTGCATATTGTTGTCAATGTTTCATATATGTTCAGTTCATGTGGCTGGATAATGCTTCTGTTATTGTTCTCAAATGGCGATGTCAGAAAGTGGCTAGGATGAATGACTCTCTTTGGTGGTATGTTTTCCTTTCCAGTTGATGCACTAGCGCTCCCTAAGGTCAATCCAGCATTATATAAGTCATTGCTTCTGCTTGCCATTTCATTTCATACATTTGTGAACATCTTTTCCCCCAAAATATGAACTTCAGGGGAACTTTCTGGAACTCTGTTTGACCGTTCACCTAAGAACTGAACTTCAGGAGACGTTGCATTTGATCTTTCATAGAGGAATTCAACTTCGGTTGACATCTACAACAAAGAGCAAAAGCAGATAAAAATTTGCAAAAGGTAAGCAGATAAAAGATTTATTCAAAATACAAAAGGATCAACTGGGAACTGTTTTTGATACTGAAAAATAGATAAGAGTGGGATAGAAAGCTCACATGTTGTTTCAAATTTTTATTTGTTGACATCGGACTATCAAAATCTTGGAACAGTCTTTTGCCTGCTATATTTATTCTTCGTGTGTGCTCACTATTTGACAAAGGAGACATTGGCTGCAAAATAAAAAGGAAAATCACAAATATATTATTAGAAACAAGAAAAGCTTAGATTAGAACTGCAAAATTACTTTAATAAGAACTCTGAATCTCACATCTAGATCAATTAAATCTTCTATTTCTGTAATTGGTGCAGCCTGATTGTCCATGTAACGTGGAAAAGTATAACTTGGGTGTCGTTGAGCACATTGTATGGAACTAAATTCAAAATCTCTGCTAGTAGATGTCTGCAAACATTTATGTGAACATTAATATTTATGTGAACCAAAAAGAATTCAAAAACAGTGAGGGCACAATTTTTTTATATCTGAACTATATTGAAATCAATTGCAACATGGTGAGGTTACCTTGTAAGGTGGAGTTGGGACCTTTGGAGGAGAGAAAACATAACTTGATTTTGCCTTAAAAAGGTATAAAATAACTGAAAGTTAGGTTCTACAAATGTTGCCTACTGAAAATAAAAAAGCTATAACATAACTTGTTTGTTACTTAAAATAACTTGAGTTCTTATAATTAAAATTGTGCAGTAAGCAAAAATGCAAACCTGAGTTTGGTTGTTCTCCAATGGTAGTTGTTGTGGTTCTTCATTCTTATAATTTTTCTAATAAAACAAGAAAAGAGTTAGAAAAGAAGATTAGTTCAGATTGCGAATGGAGTAGTTTCTTACATAAATATAAATCCCAGGAAAGAGCATAAAAATGACAAACATGTGACTATAGTTTGTATTCTTCATTTATTTGAATAAATAACTCAAAGAAAAAAAAGCACCTGTTCTTTATGGCTGGAACAGTTTCCTATTTCTTTTTGCATAAGTTGTTCCTCCCTTTCATTATTCTGAAAAATGGGTAACTCAATATAGAAATTGAAAACAACAGAATTTTAAATTGCATATAACATAAGTACAATAAAAAGATGAAACCAACAAACCTCATGTTCATTTTGTGAATTTGCTCCAAGAGGTCTCCACAGTTCTTGCTCCTCAATGTACTTGCCGTTATCGTCTTCATGTTCAAACAATCTGAATGATGGTAATGAGGAGTCCTTGAAATAATATTTCTTGCTAGCTTGCTTTAGATATTCTTTCCTAGTAAGATGGCCTATAGATTCTGACATTTTAAAAATAGCAATAAAAAGAAATTAGGTAAAAGGTAATTATAGTTACTAGTAAATGATTGATGTACACGAGACAAATCGCCATTTTTTGATGTAATATCTTTCTTCTTAGTTACAACTTGCTCTTCTTTGGTATCTACTTCAGCATCTAATTTTGCTTCTTCCAAATCTTTGGCAGCTAGTAGTTGCAGATAAATATGTAAAAGTCAAGAATTAGTTTGAACAATCAATAAGAGGTATCATAGCTAATTTGAAGGAAACAATCAATTGAGAAACAGGGCCAACATGGGATTGGATCAACTGATCTACATGATATTTGTACACTACCAGTGTGCAATTATGAGAAAAAGTGCATTACCATCATTCCCATTATCTTTTGGTGCTTGTTCTTTCCTGATGGGTTTTGGAAAATGAGGAACTGATTCCATCATCTTCAGATGGTGTATGATTTAAACTTAAGCTTCTCTGCTGATGCTCAGTAGAAGCATTCTTTATTGAAACTGAGTTCTTGCTTTCTGCAGTATTATCCTGTGATGAATCATTTACTATGAGTAAAACAAAATTATAACAGATCAATTAGTATAAAAAAAGAAGAATATAAGTTCAGAGTACATAAGTTCAGAGTACCTTGATTACACCATGAGCCTTCTCTTGCTTTGACAATATTTCATTTGGCTTTATTACATTTGTTTCCAAATTAATGTTTTGTTCAGCTGAACTATTGGAACTCAACCTTGTTTCATCTTGTGCAACACGTCTCCTCTTGGTTTGTTGTGAGTCTGATATAGATGAAATATGAAAAAGAAAGTTAATAAAAAAGAATATTCAAATAGAAAAGATAGATTTATTAACAAAGCCAATTAGGCATGCAGGAATATAGCTATGTCAGAGTAACACACATTCAAATAAGATATCCCAACTTTGGTTCAGAAAAACAAAGGCAGCTGTAGCTGCAGCAACACTAACCCACTAACTTAACGGATTCACATAGATTACACTCTTAATACCTATTAGTATTTATTACAGTGCTAAATAGGATAGAGTTCTGATGGAGATCAGAAAATGCAGACTTCCTCCAACTATTAAAAGGCATACATATTATCTTTTTGAAGTTACTTATTAGTATATAGATGCATCTCTGAAATTATTAGTTTGTAGATGCATCTCTGAAATTCTTATTGCGATGAAAAACAATGGTAAAATTCATAAATTTAGAAAAATATACCTTGGTCAACATCTAGTACATGGGTACTTTCTTGAGTTTGCAATAACTGAGTTGTTTCAGAATTTGGTTTCCTGATACTTTCTGTTACTATAGTTTTGAGTAAATCAAGTACAAGAGCTTGAGCATTTGAATAGGTTTCTTTGTCTGCATCAACCATATGGCTTTAGAACGAGTGAAATATGTCATCCTTGACCTATTAGAAAAAAACATTAATAGGGAGAAAAAACAATAAGAACATAAAATAGAAATGAGGAAATAAACGAAAAACTTGAAATAAGAATAGAAAAAACCTGGATAGTCATATATTATCCCACAACTCTCTCAACTTCAGCTTTGAACATAGTTGGATCATCTGCCATTTTGGTACTAAGAATGGCCGGAGCTGCGTAGCATGTCTCAGAAAAATCCTTTATCTGATTTTTTAACACAAAAAACATTATGTATAAGTTAGAAGTTTAGCAAATTGTGTAGACATGATTTTTTTCTAGCAGATTGTGCATAAAAACTGTAGAATAACTTACAGCATTAATCCCATATTTGCCATCATTCCCTTTATCCAACTCACTGAAATGTCTTATTAACTTCCCTTTCCATACACGGATCCTTGGTAGAGTTGGAGGCAATTTAATTGAATCAAAGTTCACAAAATCGAGGTAGCGTACCTTACATGGAAAAGAATATCAAAATCATCAAAAAAATGTGCATAAAGATAAAAATGCAAACATAAAATAGCAAGTTGCGACTCGCACCGCCCTTCCACATCGACAGGTGCTCAGTTACAATCAAGTTGCAACTAGGTGCAAAAGCTCAGTTACAATCAAGTTGCGACTGGCACCGCCCTTCCACATCGACAGGTGCTCAGTTACAATCAAGTTGCAACTAGGTGCAAAATCTCAGTTACAATCAAGTTGTGACTGGCACCGCCCTTCCACATCGACAGGTGCTCAGTTACAATCAAGTTGCAACTAGGTGCAAAAGCTCGCCATTACAATGTTGCGATCGCACCGCCCTTCCACATTGACAGTGCTCGCCATTACAATCAAGTTAATCGCACCGCCTTCCACATCGACAGTGCTCGCCACAACCAAGTTACAACTAGGTGCAAAAGCTCGCCATAATCAAGTTGCTGGCACCGCCCTTCCACATTGACAGTGCTCGCCATAATCAAGTTGCGATCGCACCGCCCTTCCACATCGACAGGTGCTCAGTTACAATCAAGTTGCAACTAGGTGCAAAAGCTCGCCATAATCAAGTTGCGACTGGCACCGCCCTTACACATCGACAGGTGCTCAGTTACAATCAAGTTGCAACTAGGTGCAAAAGCTCAGTTACAATCAAGTTGCGACTCGCACCTCCCTTCCACATCGACAGGTGCTCAGTTACAATCAAGTTGCAACTAGGTGCAAAAGCTCAGTTACAATCAAGTTGCGACTCGCACCTCCCTTCCACATCGACAGGTGCTCAGTTACAATCAAGTTGCAACTAGGTGCAAAAGCTCAGTTACAATCAAGTTGCGATTGGCACTTCGACGGGGGTTCCCCCTTCCCCCAGTTACAGTCAAGTTGCAACTGCCACCCCGTCTCCTTCCCCTCCCTCGACGAGGCCCTAGTAACAAGCAACTAGCAACTGGGACCCCGCTAAGAGGTCAGTTACAATTAGGTTGCAAATAGGCCCTCCTTCGACAACGACAGGTGCTCAGTTACAATCAAGTTGCGACTGGCACCGCCCTTCCACATCGACATGTGCTCAGTTACAATCAAGTTGCAACTAGGTGCAAAAGCTCAGTTACAATCAAGTTGGGACTGGCACCGCCCTTCCACATCGACAGGTGCTCAGTTACAATCAAGTTGCAACTAGGTGCAAAAGCTCAGTTACAATCAAGTTGCGACTGGCACCGCCCTTCCACATTGACAGGTGCTCAGTTACAATCAAGTTGCGACTGGCACCGCCCTTCCACATCGACAGGTGCTCGCCATACCAAGTTGCAACTAGGTGCAAAAGCTCGCCATAATCAAGTTGCGATCGCACCGCCTTCCACATTGACAGTGCTGATTACCATAACTGTTGCAACTAGGTGCAAAATCTCGCCATAACTGTTGCGATCGCACCGCCTTCCACATCGACAGTGCTCGCCATTACAATCAAGTTGCAACTAGGTGCAAAAGCTCGATTACAATCAAGTTGCGATCGCACCGCCTTCCATATTGACAGTGTGCTCACAATCAAGTTGCGATCGCACCGCCTTCCACATCGACAGGTGCTCAGTTACAATCAAGTTGCAACTAGGAGCAAAAGTTCAGTTACAATCAAGTTGCGACTGGCACCGCCCTTCCACATTGATAGGTGCTCAGTTACAATCAAGTTGCAACTAGGTGCAAAAGCTCAGTTACAATCAAGTTGCGACTGGCACCGCCCTTCCACATTGATAGGTGCTCAGTTAAAATCAAGTTGCGACTGGCACCGCCCTTCCACATCGACAGGTGCTCAGTTACAATCAAGTTGCAACTAGGTGCAAAAGCTCAGTTACAATCAAGTTGCGACTGGCACCGCCCTTCCACATCGATAGGTGCTCAGTTACAATCAAGTTGCAACTAGGTGCAAAAGCTCAGTTACAATCAAGTTGTGACTGGCACCGCCCTTCCACATTGACAGTGCTCGCCAATCAAGTTGCGATCGGCACCGCCTTCCACATCGACAGTGCTGCCATAAATCAAGTTGCAACTAGGTGCAAAAGCTCGCCATAATAAAGTTGCGATCGGCACCGCCTTCCACATCGATAGGTGGTCGCCATAATCAAGTTGCAACTAGGTGCAAAAGCTCGCCATAATCAAGTTGTGATCGCACCGCCTTCCACATCGACAGTGCTCGCCATAATCAAGTTGCAACTAGGTGCAAAAGCTCGCCATAACTGTTGCGACCGCACCGCCCTTCCACATGGACAGGTGCTCAGTTACAATCAAGTTGCGACTGGCACCGCCCTTCCACATCGACAGGTTCTCAGATACAACCAAGTTGCAACTAGGTGCAAAAGCTCGCCATAATCAAGTTGCGACCGGCACCGCCCTTCCACATTGACAGTGCTCGCCATAACTCAAGTTGCGATCGCACCGCCTTCCACATCGACAGTGCTCCATACAATCAAGTTGCAACTAGGTGCAAAAGCTCGATTACAATCAAGTTGCCACCGCACCGCCCTTACACATCGACAGTGCTGCCATAACTGTTGCAACTAGGTGCAAAATCTCGCCATAATCAAGTTGTGATCGCACCGCCTTCCACATCGACAGTGCTTAGTTACAATCAAGTTGCAACTAGGTGCAAAAGCTCGCCATAACTGCTGCGATCGCACCGCCCTTCCACATTGATAGGTGCTCGCCATAACTGTTGCGATCGCACCGCCCTCCACATCGACAGTGCTCCATAACCAAGTTGCAACTAGGTGCAAAAGCTCGATTACAATCAAGTTGCGATCGCACCGCCTTCCACATGGACGGTGCTGCCATTACAATCAAGTTGCGACCGCCCTTACACATCGACAGTGCTCGATTACAATCAAGTTGCAACTAGGTGCAAAAGCTCGCCATAATCAAGTTGCGACTGCACCTCCCTTCCACATCGACAGGTGCTCAGTTACAATCAAGTTGCAACTAGGTGCAAAAGCTCAGTTACAATCAAGTTGCGACTCACACCTCCCTTCCACATCGACAGTGCTGCCATAACTCAAGTTGCAACTAGGTGCAAAAGCTCAGTTACAATCAAGTTGCGATTGGCACTTCGACGGGGGGTTCCCCCTTCCCCCAGTTGCAGTCAAGTTGCAACTGCCACCCCGTCTCCTACCCCTCCCTCGACGAGGCCCTAGTAACAAGCAACTAGCAACTGGGACCCTGCTAAGAGGTCAGTTACAATTAGGTTGCAAACTGGCCCTCCTTCGACACCGACAGGTGCTCAGTTACAATCAAGTTGCGACTAGCACCGCCCTTCCACATCGACAGGTGCTCAGTTACAATCAAGTTGCAACTAGGTGCAAAAGCTCAGTTACAATCAAGTTGCGACTGGCACCGCCCTTCCACATCGACAGGTGCTCAGTTACAATCAAGTTGCAACTAGGTGCAAAAGCTCAGTTACAATCAAGTTGCGACTGGCACCGCCCTTCCACATTGACAGGTGCTCAGTTACAATCAAGTTGCGACTGGCACCGCCCTTCCACATCGACAGGTGCTCAGTTACAACCAAGTTGCAACTAGGTGCAAAAGCTCAGTTACAATCAAGTTGCGACTGGCACCGCCCTTCCACATCGACAGTGCTCGCATAACCAAGTTGCAACTAGGTGCAAAAGCTCGCCATAATCAAGTTGCGATCGGCACGCCCCTTCCACATTGACAGTGCTCGATTATTAAGTTGCAACTAGGTGCAAAATCTCAGTTACAATCAAGTTGCGACTGGCACCGCCCTTCCACATCGACAGGTGCTCAGTTACAATCAAGTTGCAACTAGGTGCAAAATCTCAGTTACAATCAAGTTACGACTGGCACCGCCCTTCCACATTGACAGGTGCTCAGTTACAATCAAGTTGGAACTAGGTGCAAAAGCTCAGTTACAATCAAGTTGCGACTGGCACCGCCCTTCAACATCGACAGGTGCTCAGTTACAATCAAGTTGCAACTAGGTGCAAAAGCTCAGTTACAATCAAGTTGCGACAGGCCCCACCGATAGGTGCTCAGTTACAATCAAGTTGCGACTAGCACCGCCCTTCCACATTGACAGGTGCTCAGTTACAATCAAGTTGCGACTGGCACCGCCCTTCCACATCGACAGGTGCTCAGTTACAACCAAGTTGCAACTAGGTGCAAAAGCTCGCCGATAATCAAGTTGCGATCGCACCGCCTTCCACATCGACAGTGCCTGCCATAAACCAAGTTGCAACTAGGTGCAAAAGCTCAGTTACAATCAAGTTGCGACTGGCACCGCCCTTCCACATTGACAGGTGCTCAGTTACAATTAAGTTGCAACTAGGTGCAAAATCTCAGTTACAATCAAGTTGCGACTGGCACCGCCCTTCCACATCGACAGGTGCTCAGTTACAATCAAGTTGCAACTAGGTGCAAAATCTCGCCATAATCAAGTTACGACCGCACCGCCCTTCCACATTGACAGGTGCTCAGTTACAATCAAGTTGGAACTAGGTGCAAAAGCTCAGTTACAATCAAGTTGCGACTGGCACCGCCCTTCAACATCGACAGGTGCTCAGTTACAATCAAGTTGCAACTAGGTGCAAAAGCTCGATAACTGTTACAGTTGCCCCACCGATAGGTGCTCGTTACAATCAAGTTACAACTAGGTGCAAAAAAGCTCAGTTATAATCAAGTTGCGACTGGCCCTTCAACAGGGGTTCCCCCTTCACCCCAGTTGCAGTCAAGATGCAACTGCCATCCCCGTCCCCTCTCCCTCAACTAAGCCCTAGTAACAACCAACTTGCAATTATGACCCGCTAGGAGCTCAGTTACAATCAAGTTGCAAACAGGCCCCCCTACGACATCGACAGGTGCTCAGTTACAATCAAGTTGCGACTGGCACCGCCCTTCCACATCGACAGGTGCTCAGTTACAACCAAGTTGCAACTAGGTGCAAAAGCTCGCCATAACTGTTATGACAGGCCCCGCCCTTCCACATCGACATGTGCTCAATTACAATCAAGTTGCTACTAGGTGCAAAAAAGCTCAGTTACAATCAAGTTGCGACTGGCCCTTCGACAGGGGTTCCCCCTTCACCCCAGTTGCAGTCAAGATGCAACTGCCATCCCCGTCCCCCCTCCCTCAACGAAGCCCTAGTAACAAGCAACTTGCAACTAGGACCAACTAGGAGCTCAGTTACAATCAACTTGCAAACAGGCCCCCCTACGACACCGATAGGTGCTCAATCACAATAAAGTTGCGATAGGCCCCATCGACAGGTGCTCAGTTACAATCAAGTTGCAACTAGGTGCAAAAAAGCTCAGTTACAATCAAGTTGCGACTGGCCCTGCGACAGGGGTTCCCCCTTCACCCCAGTTGTAGTCAAGATGCAACTGCCACCCCATCCTCCCTCCCTCAATGAAGCCCTAGTAACAAGCAACTTGCAACTAGTACCAGCTAGGAGCTCAGTTACAATCAAGTTGCAAACAGGCCCCCCTACGACAACGATAGGTACTCAGTTACAATCAAGTTGCGACAGGCCCCCCTTCGACACCGACAGGTGCTTAGTTACAATCAAGTTGCAACTAGGAGCAAAGCTCAGCAACAATCAAGTTACAATCAAGTTGCGACAGGCCCTCTGATGGGGGTTCCCCCTTCCCCTGGTTGCAGTCAAGATGCAACTGCCACCTCGTCCCCCTCCCCTCCCTCAACGAGGCCCTAGTAACAAGCAACTTGCAACTCAGACCCGCTAGGAGCTCAATTACAATCAAGTTGCATCAGGCCCCCCTTCGACACCAACAGGTGCCCAGTTACAATCAAGTTGTGACTGCCCCCCTCCACACCGACGGGTTCTCAGTTACAATCAACTTGCAACTAGGTGCAAAGCTAATCAAGTTGTGAATGGCCCCCTTCCATACCGACAGGTGCTCAGCTATAATCAAGTTGCAACTGGCCCCCTTCCACACCGACATGTTCTCGGTTATAATCAAGTTGCACTAGCTCCCTCGTCCCTGCCGACGGGGTCCTCCCTGTTACAACCAAGTTGGAAACCGGAGCCAAAAAATACTTGCAAGCCTTAACAACTAAGTTGTTAATTTAGTTGCACCTGAAAATAGTTCTTGCTCACAGAAGTTTATCAGTAGCAACAACAACAGCAACAGTGAAACAAGAGCAAATAGTAACAGTAACAGTAAACAATGGGATTCGAGCGCGGTAGACATAGAAAACAGGTGCTCACAAGTAGCTTACAACACTGACCCGCCAATAGAGTTCCCCCCGGTGGCAAGCAAGTTAAAAAATCTCTATTAAAAAAACTCAATTCAAAAATCAAATGAATAGACAAATAAAAACTATTAAAAAGATAAATATTAATTAAAAAACGCAAAAAAATGTCCTAGCAGTCTAGCTTAACATATTTTTGTTTTTAGGGATAAAAATAAAAAAACCACCCATAATAAATCGACCACACATATAACAACTACAAAAACACAACACACAACTCTAAAAAAACACAAAAAAAGATACAAAAAAAAAGCAGACAAAAATGAACACAGAGAAAAAGCCAAAAAAATGCCCATCGCGTGCAGCTAGGAAAACAGGACCCAGGAAAAAAAGCACGCTCAAAAAAATCAGACCGCAGTACATCCAACAGACGAAAGAAGCCAAAAAAAAAGCTAAAAGAAAAACAAACTGCACTACAGCCAACAGACCTCAGCCCACTCACACGAGACAAAAGCCCATGAACACGAGGCAGCCAACAGACGCGCAACAGCACGCAGACGCGCGACTCGCCCTCAGACGCGGGAACTGACACTGTTGTTTGCACGAATCACGGAGTAAACGATCCAACGGTTAAATTGACGACTGAGACTTAACTAATTCTCAGGCGCCTGAGAATTAGCAAAACCGTTAAAAAAAATATTCTGGCACAATCCTGTACTTTTCTAGCAAGCCATAAAGACACAATTGAACATACTACTCCGGACTGACCATGCATTAACATCTCGAATTAATTAACTTATTTCCGAAACTAATCATAGTGGTTCCGTTTAATTTGTGCGGTAGAGGTGCGCAGCCAACCGTGGCCTAGCTTGCAAAACCAGGGGTTCAGCAAGGCCATGGCCAATCTTGCTCTCCTGGAGACTGATATTGCCAACACCAACACCACCGGGAGGCTCCGTCCAAGTGAAACCTTGCAACATCCTCGCAAACAGCATCATCGTCACGGAGGTGCCGAGCGAGATGCCAGGGCAACCCCTCCTCCCGGCGCTAAACGAGATGAAACGTAGGCCTGGTTCGCCGAGCCCCACGGCATCATCCTCCACACCATTCAGATGCCGCTCCGGCCGGAACTCGAGCGGTTCCGTCCAGATCTTGGGGTTCCGGCCCAGCGCTGTACGGCTGAGAATGACGTGGCTGCCTTTCGGGATGGCATAACCGGCGATGGTGGTGTCCTCCATGGCGACACGCGGTTCGTGCAGGGCGTGGTAGGGGTGGATGCGGAAGGCCTCCCGGATGCATGACTTCAGATAGTTTAGCCGAGGAATGTCATGCTCCTGGACCAGCCTATCCTTGCCGACCACCGTGTCGAGCTCGTCGATTGCCTTCTGCATGACATCCGGTCTGTTCATCATCTCGGCGAGCGCCCACTCTACGACGTTGGATGGACTGTCCATTGACGCAAACATCAGTTCCTACACGTACGCATGTATTGTTGCCACACACAAATAAAACATTACTAATGAGAGACATGTAATTTAGTAAAGTGTGTATTAAGAGAGATAATGGAGACATATATACGTACCAGCGTCTGTGCTTTGATTTCGTCGAGCGACAGGAGTGGCTCTCCTTGTGCGTCATCAAGAGAAACTAGCACATCCAAAAAGTCTCTAGCCTCTCTCTGGGTTTCTCTACATCCAATCCTGTCCTCTATGACGGGGTCGTGCAGCCGGTTGAGGGTTCTCATGGCACGCTTCATCACCTTCTCGTGTCCCTCCAGGTCGAGCCCAACCAGTGCTGGGATATAATCCGACGCCCAAAAGTCGTAGATGGTGTGGATGAGCGTGAAGAGAGCGGCAACGTGAGCCACCTCATCCTCCCCTGGCCCGCCCGAAGCAGAAGCTGCCGGCGGCGCGCCGAAGTACCTCTTGCCGAACGCTAGGGTTCGCACCATGTTGCCGCAGAAGTGCTGGGCTACGTGGCGCACGTCGACGGTCCCGTTCCCGCGGCGAGCGGTGTCGTACACCCATCCGACGAGGTGGTCGCTCACCGCCTCGCGCAGGTGGTGGAGCTGCCGCTCCATGGACGGGGCGAGGATCTCGGAGGTGAGCACCCGTCTCATCTTCCTCCACTGCTCCCCGTGCGGCGACAGGATGGCGCCCTTGTACCCGAAGCTGGCCAGGCCGGAGGAGAAGGTGGCGGGCCGGGAGGCGAACGCCGCGTCTTTCTTCTGCAGCACCTCGCGGGCCATCTCCGGGCACGCCGTGGCGATGACATGGACGGGTCCCAGACGGAGGCACACGATGTCTGTGCCCATCTCCTCCAGCAGTCCATGGATCCACCGGGACACTGCCGGCCTGTGCCATAGCACCTGGTGCAAGTTACCGATGACAGGCAATGTGCCGGCCGGCCCCGGGGGCAGCCGGCGGTGTAGCTGCTCCCTGATTTGCCTGGCCATCGCAGCTCTCATCTTATGGTAGAGGAAGACGAGCACAAGCAAGGTGACAGCCGTAGCAACGCCAGGGTTACCTGCTATTGTTGTTGCCATCCATTCATGCGGTTTTGGTGTGCTCATGACGTTGCTCGCGCTGCTGGAAGAGCTGCGAAACAGGATTACTAATGAATGAAACGCCCAAAGTTTGTGTTCTCGGACGACACTCCCGGAGGTTCATGGAATAATGGAGGTACTTGAGGATTTATATATTGTTGGATGCTAAATAAGGCGGGAAGGATCAACTTACCTGATCCTACATCTGATATGCATGCATGAAGCGCATGCGTCTCTCATTTCTTGAGTGGAAGCGTCACGTTTTTCGTGTTCACACCAAACGTCCAAACTATGCAGCTCAGAAGCACCTATATCCTACAGTTCCATGTATGACCTAATACGAGCAAGTTTAGTATTAAAGCCCGCTGCCGGCTATACGAGCTTGCCACGTCACTTAGAGTCAACATAATAGTCAATACATACAATAGCTAGATATAACGTAGTACTATACTCACAAGATGTCTAGGAGCACGTGCTACACTAGTAGAAAACTAGCCAAAGGATTTGACCTTCAGTACCGGTTTCTTGTACTAAAGGCTGCATTAGTACCGGTTTAACTGTTCAGGTCACCGGCAAATCTTAGTACCGGTTCGTTTAGGATATATAGTACCGGTTCCTGTTACGAACCGGCATGAAAAGGTTTCACGCTAAATTTGAGGCGAAGGTGGGGCCAGCGCTGCACCTTTAGTATCGGTTCATATAAAGAACCGGTACTAAAGGGTCTTTAGATCTATTTTTTCACGCGAGCCATCCGAGCCAGCACCATTTTTGCTTCTCCTCTCACATTTCCAAATATTTCCCTCCTCTCACACTCCAACAAATCTCCATTTTTCTCCACCATTTTGTCAAGATTGACGGCACCGACCATCTATCCAAGGGTTGGCAATATCATCCTAATTTAGCTCATTTCTTTGCTTGTCTAACTCGTATCATTTTTCTAGTGCTAGCAAGGTGTTCGATGAAATGCCTAAGTTAGGGATTTCATTCTTTTTATATGCAATTTGAGCTCAAATTGAAGTATGATTTTGGTTTTAGTATCGCCCCGCCTCATCGCTGCCGATCGCGTACGGGCCCCTAGCCGGCACCACCTCGGTGAGTCTCTTTTTTTATAAAAAAAACTTAGTTTTATGTGATGATAAACTTGAATATCAATTAATTTGGTCACTCATATATTCATGATGTTGTGTAATTAATGATTTTTGATATACTTATATAATGCAGATGAATCGACAACGGATGTACGATGACCGATGCCATCCCGAGTTCATTACTGGCATGCATTATTTTCTCAACGTGGATGAGGCAAACAGGCGGTCAAATGGTTTTGTTTGTAAGAATATGAAGGATTACTCTACTTCAAAAACCCTTCACGTCCACATGCTTGAGAACGGTTTCATGCCCGGCTATAATTATTGGACCAAGCACGGAGAAAGAGGGGTTATAATGGAAGACAACGAAGAAGAAGAGGATAATGACAACTATCCTATGTTCACTGAAGACGGTGATAGTAGAATGGGGGAGACGAATATGAAGAAGAGCCCATTTTTATGAGCCCATTTTTTATGAGCTCGATGACGATTTGGGTCGGTCCATTCTTGATGCGAAGATAAACTGCGGAAGTGAAAAAGAGAGGTTGAAATTGGAGAAAATGTTAGAGGATCACAAAAAACTGTTGTACCCAAATTACGAAGATGGCCAGAAAAAGCTGGGTACCACACTGGAATTGCTGCAATGGAAGGCAGAGAATGGTACTTGTGACAAGGGATTTGAAAAGTTGCTGAAATTAATAAAAAAGGTGCTTCCAAGGAAGAACGTATTGCCCTCTAGTACGTACGAAGCAAAGAAGGTTGTCTTCCCTCTAGGATTAGAGGTGCAGAAGATACATGCATGCATTAATGACTGCGTCCTCTACCGCGGTGAGGAGTACGAGAATCTGAATGCATGTCCGGTATGTGGTGCATTGCGGTATAAGATCAGGCGAGATGACCCTGGTGATGTTGAGGACGAGTCGTGCCCCAGGAAGAGGGTTCCTGCCAAGGTGATGTGGTATGCTCCTATAATACCACGGTTAAAACGTTTGTTCCAAAACAAAGAGCATGCCAAGTTGTTGCGATGGCAAAAAGAGGACCGTAAAAAAGATGGGATGCTGAGACACCCCGCTGACGGGTCGCAGTGGAGAAAAATCGATAGAGAGTTCAAGTCATTTTCAGATGACGCAAGGAACTTAAGATTTGGTCTAAGTACAGATGGTTTTAATCATTTCGGGGAGCAGAGCTCCAGTCATAGCACCTGGCCAGTGACTCTATGTATCTATAACCTTCCTCCTTGGTTGTGCATGAAGCAGAAGTTCATTATGATGCCGGTGCTCATCCAAGGCCCGAGGCAACCCGACAATGACATTGGTTGAAGAACTTTTACAGTTGTGGCGTAAAGAAGGTATACCTGAGGCCATTGGTTGAAGAACTTTTATAGTTGTGGCGTAAAGAAGGTGTACATGTGTGGGATGAGCACGGACAAAAGGAATTTAACCTACGAGCATTGTTGTTTGTAACCATCAATGATTGTCCTGCTCTTAGTAACATTTTAGGATAGTCAAACAAGGGATACAATGCATGCACACACTGTTTAGGTGAGACAGACAGTATATATTTGGGAAACAAGAATGTGTACCCGGGGCATCGTCGATTTCTTCCAAAACAACATCACGTAAGAAAGAGAGGAAAGCATTTCAGAGGTTCACTCTGCAATCGACGTGATGCACGTGATGAAAAATCTTTGTGTGAACCTGCTAAACTTCTTGGGCGTGTATGGGAAAACAAAAGATACACCGGATGCACGACAGGACCAGCAATGTATCCACGAAGGAAACAACCTGAATCCAAAGAAGTATCAAGGTACTGCCAGCTACGCTCTTACCAAAGAAGAGAAGTAGATCTTTTTTTAAGTCATGAGTAGCATCAAGATCCCGTCTGGCTTCTCGTCGAATATAAAGGGAATAATAAACATGTCAGAGAAAAGGTTTCAAAACCTAAAGTCTCATGACTGCCACGTGATTATGACACAATTACTTCCGGTTGCATTGAGGGGGCTTCACGAAAATGTTCGAGTACCCATTGTGAAGCTATGTGCGTTCCTCAATGCAATTTCTCAGAAGGTGATCAATCCACTAACTCTACAAAATTTACAGAAGGATGTGGTGCAATGTCTAGTCAGCTTCGAGTTGATGTTCCCACCATCCTTCTTCAATATTATGACGCATCTCCTCGTTCACCTGGTCACATATTATGGGTACATAGAGGAGATATGGGAACTTGACTATGGACCTGGTACTCCTCTTCATAGTCTGGCCACGGGAATAGCCAGGGACAAAGCCATGAGTACTCTTTAAGTACTCGCAAACTAATACTAACATTTAAGGGGGGTTTTGTAGTAGGACACTAAGCTCTAGGGTTGTTTTGCAAAAAGCCAGATTTACCTCTACTAAGTTCAGAAGCAAGAAACTAGTTGAAGTTTTATAACACATAAGTAGGAACTTGTATTTCATATCACAACTTTGTTCTGGTCAAGTCAAATTCTCAATCCATTTCACAAGTCATTTTGAAAACATCTGACGGGCGAACAGTATGGCCACTCCAACTGGCCATAACCGCGGACGCGACTATTCGAATAGTTTGACACTCTGCAAAGATTGTACACTTTCACCACTACATTCGATACATCCGTCAGGAACAAATACTGAATTCACCATACTCAGTATGCGGATAATCGATCGTAACCTTTCAATTACACGCCCTAGTATAGGCATCTCTCCAGTGAGTTTGGCCTCCCAACCATGACCAACTGTCATCTTGGGTACTCCACAGGTGGACAATCTTCACAAGGTAGCCTCAGCTCAGACCTTGGCGGTGAGGGAACCTATACTAAGGTATATAAGTTTCCAGTCAAGCCCTACCCAATTTTTGGGTATTGTGGTTGTACGGTAAAATTGGAATGGTATCGCATCCAGACAACCATCAGTTTTATAAAGGGATAAGGCTCATGCCTCAACATTTTCATCATCCAATCATCTGGTGTTCGAAAACACATGTCAAAACATCTCAGTAGAATGACTCATCATTCTAAGGTTTTCATAACCATTTTCCACCAAGTATTCCCATCTAAAGTTGATCAAGTTTTATGCTTAGCACTAGCATCTACAAGTGGGATAAGTACTAAATGAGGGGTGGTAAACAAGTGGGGTGTAACTAAGTTCAATCTCAGGCCTTAGGATGACATCAAGATTGTCTAGCTTAGGCCAAATTTAATGCTCTTTATGCAACCTTCAATTTTCTTTCTAGTATCTACAATTCACTATGTAAACTCTAAGAGAAAGCCTTGATAAAGAAATAAAGTATAAAGCTTGCAAGTAAAACTAGGATTGGGTTATCAAGTGGGTATGATCACATATGCTTAAGGCATATAGTTGGCATGGTAGCAAGCGAGTATTAGCTTGCATAAATGGGGTATATTGCAAGGGTTACTTGCTCAATCAACTAGTAGTATTAGGCTTGCTAAAGTAGAGTATCTTGCAAGTGTTAGCTTGCCTTATGCAGAGCAGTGGTTGAAGTTCTCCTCGACTTCTTCTTCGTAGTATCCTCCTTCCTCCTCGTATCCTTGGTCGGTACTAGAGTCTATGAAATAAATACGAGGTACACAATCACCAAACAATACTTAACTACTTTCAATCATCATACAAAGGTGCACTATAGATGATCTAGTATCATCAATAACATTACAAGATTAAAGCTTTGGTCTTATTTTTTTTATTTTTTTAGAAAAGTAATTTCTACCCATTGAAAAACTACTTAAGATTTAATATTCTCCAGACCAAACATGGGATCATGTTGACACATGTCATCACCACATATTTTAGTACATGGGAAATGTGATTTAAAGTGGTGTCACAATTTAATAAGGTTTAACCTTTTATTTTAAATAAAATAAAGTGACTAGAAATGCCTATGTGGCATTCTTTTGTTACTTGAACATTATTTCTGTAAGTAAACCCATATGTTTTTATATATTCTGAAAGGTATGATCAAATGTGATTTTTGAGAGTTGGAATCAACTCAAAAGCTATTATGGTTGAAATTTGAAAAATGTTTGAATGCAGAAAAGCTTCTGAATTGTTATTTTTACCAAGGTTGATCTATAGATCCAAATGATTTGAATTCGACGGGCTTGGATTAAGCATTTCAGTACCTTTCTAACAAAATTGGTTTCATGTAATTTGGTTTACTAAATCGAACTGGGTTGATTTTTGAAACTAGGTACAGAACTAAGTTTGAAATAAATAGAGAAATCTAAATTCAAACGTTGGGCTGCGTGGGAAGGGCTAATGGGCCGGCCCAGTGTCACTGCACAGCGTGGGGCTCAGCTGACAGGGGGTTCCACCGGTCAGTGGCTCATAATACGCGAAGCGGTATGGGGCGATGTGGTGCATTGGATTAGAAGTGAGATCAACGGCTGAGGGTCGTCGTCGATGATGAACATGTCACCGGCGAGCTCGAACCCTAGCGGCTCAGTGGGGGTCGTGGGAGGTTCACCGGGGCTCAGGCGAGGGTCGGCGATGGGGGCGAACGACGAAGTCAACGACGGCGATTCTCCTGGCACCGGCAGCTCCTCCTGGGGCGGCTCCAATCGTTGGCTTCCTTCTTCTCCAGCAAAGGCGGGCTCCGATGAAATTCTGGCGATGCGATGCTCGCCTTGCTCCGGGAGTGAGGTGGGGTGGTTCTGGGTGAGAGGGGAGTGAACTGGAGTGAAGAAATCGAGGGGGGGTCTTCTCCTTTTATAGGCTTGACGGCGAAACCGAGAGGGATGGGCAGGCGACGGTGGCGACACGGCTATAGGCGGCTAGTGGCATGGTTGAGGTTGGCGATCGAAGGGCGGTTTCCTGGAGATGCTCTAGAGCTTGAATGCGCGTGTAGGGGTGGTGGCAAATGGTCGAGAACGTGCGGTGCTCTGCGAGGCAGAGGCGGCGAACTCTGCGGCGAGCGGTGGCTACGGGGTACGGGCGATGAAACGAACATGTCTGTGTTGGGAATATGCCTAGAGGCAATCATGTATGATGAGATTTCCCATTGTATTCATAAAGTTATTAAGTAGTCCTTGTATAAACATCTGATGTGTATCATTGAATATGTGATTCAGTTGTGGAACTATGCATTCATGTTGTTTGTACTAAATATCCTTGGTCATTGAGGTTGTGCTGGACACACAACTTAGACCAATGTGAAAGTTGGCTTGATGACTCGGTTCCACTTGTCATGGGCATGGAGATGCTATTCCAACTTACACAGACTAGGCTAAAGAGTTTAGCGAGTCGGATTGACCCATATTGAGGTACAACGAACTAAGTTGTCATTTGTATATCTCCATCAATGTAATCCTTAGACCCGAGGTTGTTGCATAGTCCGAGTTGAGGATCACCGACTTAGGTTACACAAACGTTGATCCGTGAATCGGGCAGTTATAAAGGCAGGTTCGGTCGATCGAGAATCAAGCTGCGTGATGTGAATAACCAAGATGGGATTTTTCCCCTGCACTTGGAGAGATATTCTCTGGGCCCTCTCGTGAGATATGATTCAGAAAGTATGGCCATGCACGACTCGGTTATGTGTTAACGAGGCGATCGACTAAGAGTTAGTCGGGTGAATCACTTATCTCGGATCCGTA
Organism: Avena longiglumis; assembly: GCA_030063025.1. Classification (NCBI taxonomy): domain Eukaryota; kingdom Viridiplantae; phylum Streptophyta; class Magnoliopsida; order Poales; family Poaceae; genus Avena; species Avena longiglumis. The sequence goes on along the minus strand of CP125973.1, from coordinate 96,443,397 downwards.
AGAGAGTCGGACTATTTAAGGGATGACATATATTCCTATAGTCGACAAGGTATATCGTGAGGCAAAAGGGACTCGACGTAAGTCGCATTGGAAAGGCAAGTCGTCATGACTCTTTGGTACTTGGGAGTCAAGACGCTCGCTAGGAGATGCCGATCGATCGACAGAGTCGGACTCTAATCGTGTCCAAGTAACCATGAGCTGCGGGTCACACACTTAAGAGCGGGAGCAAGTTGGATTGGATCCGAATCTGTAATCTGGTTGGGTTGGACCTAAACCAGATTAGGACGAGTTAGTGAGTTGGACTCACGGTGACTAGTGTTATATGGGCTTTAGTGAATGGGTCATGAAAGGAGCCCACGCTCACTCCCTATATATAGTGGAGCAGAACCCGGAAGGGTTAATCATTGTTCGGTTAGGTCATTCCATGTGTTGGAAACCCTAGCTCCATGAGTCCGGCCGTAATCGAACCTAGTAGCGCCACGGCGCCCTCCTCATACGATGTGGATACCAGCAGAGGTGCTGCGATCAGCACCGTGACGATCGGATCGTGAGGACTATCGCATCAATCGACACGCTTCATCGGTAATCCGCAACCGTCTGCTCAGTGGTAAACCTCGTGGCCTTCTACCTCGCTAGATCTTGGGATCACCACGTTAGAGGAAAATTTTATTTTATCTCCGCGGCCCAACAAAGGTATCGAGCGATAGCTTCGGTTTTAGGTTTTAGATCTCGCATATGTGATATGCGGTAGGCTATAGATGAGATCTATGTGTTGTTTTGGTGGTCGATCTATGAGATAGATCGGTTTTGTATGAAGTTGATTGGATCAACTGTACTCGGGGAATGGTAGATCTGATTTCCGTGATCATACTGCTGAGGTCGTGGAACGACATACCCCTACCGGTCGGCATCCGCCATCGGGGTAGATTGTGACACGTAAATCCAGAAGCGGTGATCGAAGATCAAAGAGTTTGATCGAATCGGAACGATGGTCGGAATCCATGTTCGGATCGTAGATAAGATCTACGTTTTCGCCCTGTCGTAGCGCCTTAGATGTCGTTGCGAGTTTCACAACGCTGGTAGATATTGTATCTATGCATAACTTGTTTTTGCAGCAAGTTGTGAATGGTATGGTTCATGTGCATGTGATGTATGTCTGTAATCCATACGTGATCTGCGAATCACGGTTTTTGTCAGCCGGCTGGAGCCTAGGTGTTGTCATTTTATTGTATAACGACCTGCGTGTCGGATTCTCTATGTAATTTATTTTACTAAGCTAGTGTAGCTGTTTGAGAACCCGGAAGGCATGCAAGGCGTTGTACATGTCGGCGACATGGAGTAAGACGGCAAGTGACAAGAGTTGGCGCGAGTCGGATTACAGGCTTTGTGGAGATGGAGATCGCCATGAAGAGAGCCATACCATTTCACATTATAATTGTTTTATTTTGTGTTATTGTTATGTCTCAGTTTTACCTCTATTAGATAGTCGGTAAAATTTAATCCCTCAAAGAAGGTCTAGTCGGTTTTCCCGCCAGCGTTTGCACCATCACAAGTCGGACATTTTTGGTAGTGGGCTCATAAAATTGAGGTGCTGCCAATTCTTTCCGACTAGGTGGGTTCGAGTCGGACTCTTACTGTAGAAACACTTGGTAAGCTAGACGGGTCTATCACAACGGTTGTGGGACTCGGGGAAAAGTCAGATGGGAGCCGGGCATGTGATGCCACCCGTCCAACAGGAGTCGCATGAGATGCGATTGACAAGGAGTTGTCTACCTAGATCACTTGGCGGCTAGCAGTGATGCTAAAGCTCACTAGCCGACTTGATTATTTAGGATCCTGAATCACTAAGTAACCATCGGAGGGGTGTTGGTTCTAGTGGGAGCATAAAATATTAAAATGTTTAATATGCTTGCTCTTTTATGAATACATGTCTTAAGTGTTTTTTGCATATTTTCTGTTGTAGATCATGGCACCAAGTAGCAGTCACTCTCAGATATCCGGTTTTGCGTTGAGAACCATTCTTGAGAAAGATAAACTGAACGACACTAATTTTACCAACTGGTATCGAAATCTGAGAATTGTTCTCAAACAAGAAAAGAAGGACCATGTCCTAGACAACCCACTTCCGGATGAGCCGAATGAGAATGCGATCGTCGAGCCACCAATGCCTACCGTCGGGCTAAGGATGAGTCCACGAATATTAGTCGTCTTATGCTTGCTCACATGGAAGCGGACTTGCAAAAGCGATTCGAGCATGTTGAGGCCTACGATATGATCGAAAGCCTCAAAAGTATGTTCTGTGCTCAGCGAAGACCGAGAGGTATCAAGTCTCTCGTGCTGCTGAGTTGCAAGCTTAAGGATGGTGATGCACGAGTCCGCATGTGATCAAAATGGTTGGTTACGTGCAGTCTCCTGGAGAGGCTTGGCTACCCCATAAGCGAAGAGTTCTACGGATATAATTCTGAACTCTTCCTAGTGCATATGGGCAGTTCATTTCGAACTACCACATGCATGGTATGGATAAGAAGCTCACTGAATTACATGGGATGCTCAAGCAGGTAGAGGCGGATCTCAAGAAAGGCACCAGTCAAGTGTTGATGGTGCAGAATAAGGCTAAGTTCAAGAAGAGTTCTTGGACTAAGAAGAAGGCTAAGTCGAGGAAAGCGGGCTCAGACCTGTCCCAAGCGCTTCCTCAGGGACTAAGCCATCTCCTTCAGCCGGATCAACTTGCTTCTACTGCAAGGCGGATGGCCACTGGAAGAGGAACTGCAGCAAGTACTTGGCCGACAAAGCCAAGAGTGGAGGTATGACTTCCGACTCAGGTACACTTGTTTGCAATGTTATAGACATTTATCTTGCTAATGCACCTAATAGTTCTTGGGTATATGATATCGGATCGATTCACATTCGCAACTCGCAGGTGGACCGGTAAGAACTAGGAGCGTAGCAAGAGGCGAGGTTGATATTCGAGTCGGCAACAAAGCAAGAGTTGCTGCGTTGGAAGTCGTCACGATGCAACTTCATTTACCTTCCGGATTCATTATGGAACTAAATAATTGTTATTATGTTCCAGTGCTTAGTCGAAACATTATTTCTGCTTCATGTTTGATGAGGCAAGGCTATGAGTCGAATATCAAGAATAATGGTTGTTCTTTGTATTTGAATGATATGTTTCACGGCTTTGCACCCGTTCAGAATGGGTTATTTATTTTGAATCTTGATGGTGAGTCGGTTTATAACATAAATGTTAAAAGGTTGAAACCAAATGATCTGAATATGACTTACTTTTGGCAATCCGGCTTGGTCATATAAGTTGGAAACGCATGAAGAAGCTCCATGATGATGGACTCCTAACTTCGCTCGACTTGGAGTCGCTCGAGACATGTGAATCTTGCCTACTCGCAAATGACCAAGACACCTTTTGCAAAGAGTTGTGAAAGGGCGTCCGACTTGTTGGGACTAGTACATAGTGATGTATGTGGACCAATGAGCACGACCTGTGGTGGCTATGAGTACTTCATTACCTTCACGATGATTTGAGTAGGTATGGATATATCTACTTAATGAAACATAAGTCGGAAGCATTTGAAAAGTTCAAAGAATTCGAATGAAGCACGAATCAACTCGGCAAGAAAATAAAGTTTCTTCGGTGGACCGAGGAGGCGAGTACATGAGCCATGAGTTTGATGACCATCCGAAAAGTTGTGGAATAGTTCCTCAACTTACTCCCAGAACGCCACAAAGGAATGGTGTTTGGAAAGGCGGAATCGGACCTTGTTGGACATGGTACGATCAATGATGAGTCGACAGATCTGTCTTTATCATTTTGGGGTTATTGTCTAGAAACAGCGTTCACACTAAACAAAGTACCATCAAAATCGGTAGAGAAGACACCGCATGAGATGTGGACAGCAAAAGCCGAGTTTGTCTTTTCTTAAGATTTGGGGTTGTGAAGCTTTTGTCAGCGACTTCCGGACAAGCTTACGCCAAGTCGGATAAGTGTATTTTCGTGGGGTATCCGAGGAAACCTTGGGTTACTACTTCTACAACCGAGAAGAGGTCAAAGTGTTTGTCGCTCGAACGGTGTCTTCCTTGAGAAAGAGTTTCTCGGGGAGTAAGTGGGAGCACGGTGCAACTCAAGAAATTCGAGAGGAATCGGCTAATAGCAAATCGGCAAAAACCTTGGAGGATAAGCCGATCGTGGCAAATGAGCCGGCAAAGACTGTACTAAGATCGGCAAGATTACGAAGTGTTCGTGATGTGTTATCGTAGATGGTGATGAGCCGCAAATTATTCGGAAGCGATGGTGGGATTCGATTCGAGTCATGGCTTGGAGCCATGAGATCCGAGATAAAGTCCATGGATGAAAATCAAGTTTGGAACTTGGTTGATCGCCAGACGGTGCAAGACCCGTCGAGTGCAAATGGGTCTTTAAGAAGAAAACTGATATGGATGGAAATGTTTCAATCTATAAAGCACGCCTTTGTCGAAGGGGTTCCGATAAGTTCAAGGAGTTGATTCATTTAGACTTTCTCAGTAGCGATGCTTAAATCAGTTTGGATCATGTTAGCTATAACGGCCTATTTCGACTATGAGATATGGCAGATGGATGTCAAAACGGCTTTCCTTAAACGGAAATTTAACCGAGTACGTGTATATGATACAGCCCGAGGGTTTTGTCGATCCGTCTAATGCTGACAAGGTATGCAAACTTCAGAAATCCATTTATGGGTTGAAGCAAGCATCTCGGAGTTGGAATATTCGCTTTGATGAGGTAGTCAAATCTTTTGGCTTCATCAAGAGTGATCATGATTCTTGTTTGTACAAGAAGTTTAGTGGGAACAAACTAAATTTTCTAATCTTATATGTGGATGACATATTACTGATTTGAAATGATGTCCAGATGTTGCAAGAAACCAAGGATTCATTGGAAAGGAGTTTCTCAATGAAAGACTTGGGTGAGGCAACATACATCCTCGGAATCCGGATCTATAGAGATAGATCAAGGAGGCTCATTGGATTGAGTCAGAGTACTTATTTGGACAAAGTGTTGAAAAAGTTCAACATGGAATCGCCTAAGAAGGGTTCTTACCGATGTCCCATGGTGTAAAACTTAGCAAGACTCAAAGGTCCTTTGACAACCGATGAGCGAAGTCGGATGAGTGCGATTCCATATGCTTCGCAATGGATCCATCATGTACGCCATGATTTGTACTAGGCGGATGTTTCCTATGCTCTAAGTGTTGTGAGCAGATACCAGGCTGATCTGGAGAGATCCATCGGGCAAGCTAAAAATATCCTAAAGTACTTGAGAAGGACTAAGGATATGTTCTTGGTTTATGGTGGTGAAGATGAACTCGGTGTAAAGGGTTACACGGATGCGAGTTATCTCACCGACTCGATGATTCTCGCTCGCAATCCGGATACGTGTTTATTATAAACGGAGGTGCCGTGAGCTGGAAAAGTTCCAAGCAAGAGGCGTATGCGCTCACAACAGAGGTCGAGTATATTGCTACCTCGGAGGCAAAAAGGAAGCTGTTTGGATGAGGAATTTCCTCATGGATCTTGGTGTGGTTGGGCTCGTCCAATCCATTGGACGTGTATTGACAACAATGGTGCTATTGCACAAGCCAAGGAACCTAGACAACACCGGAAGAACAAGCACATACTCATGCGGTACCACCTAATTCGCCATTCGTGGATCGGTGATATCAAGTTATGCAAGGTACACACGGATGCAAATATTGCGATCCGTTGACAAAGCCGTTACCCCACCAAGCATGAGGCGCACGAGAGCTATGGGCATTAGATGCTTAGACATATGATGTCGGAAGATTGACTCTAGTGCAAGTGGGAGACTGTTGGAATATGCCCTAGAGGCAATCATGTATGATGAGATTTCCCATTGTATTCATAAAGTTATTAAGTAGTCCTTGTATAAACATCGATGTGTATCATTGAATATGTGATTCGTTGTGGAACTATGCATTCATGTTGTTTGTACTAAATATCCTTGGTCATTGAGGTTGTCTTGGACACACAACTTAGACCAATGTGAAAGTTGGCTTGATGACTCGGTTCCACTTGTCATGGGCATGGAGATGCTATTCCAACTTACAGACTAGGCTAAAGAGTTTAGCGAGTCGGATTGACCCATATTGAGGTACAATGAACTAAGTGTCATTTGTATATCTCAATCAATGTAATCCTTAGACCCGAGGTTGTTGCATAGTCCGAGTTGAGGATCACCGACTTAGGTTACAAACGTTGATCCGTGAATCGGTAGTTATAAAGCGGGGTTCGGTCGACCGAGAATCAAGCTGCGTGATGTGAATAACCAAGATGGGATTTTGCTCCTCCACCGGAGAGATATTCTCCGGGCCCTCTCGTGAGATATGATTCGGAAAGCATGGCCATGCACGACTGCTAAGTGTTAACCGAGGCGATCGACTAAGAGTTAGTCGGGTGAATCACTTATCTCGGATCGAGAAGAGAGTCGGACTATTTAAGGGATGACATATATTCGCCTATAGTCGACAAGGTATATCGTGAGGCAAAAGGGATTGACGTAAGTCGCATTGGAAAGGCAAGTCGTCATGACTCTTTGGTACTTGGGAGCTTGACGCTCGCTAGGAGCCGATCCGATCCGATCGATTGTGAGTCGGACTCTAATCGTGTCCAAGTAACCATGAGCTCGGGGTCACACACTTAAGAGCGGGAGCAAGTTCGGATTGGATCAATCAGAATCTGGTTGGGTTGGACCTAAACCAGATTAGGACTGAGTTAGTGAGTTGGACTCACGGTGACTAGTGTTATATGGGCTTTAGTGAATGGGTCGCATGCAGAGCCCACGCTCACTCCTATATATAGTGGAGCACAAGAACCCGTAAGGGTTAATCGTTGTTCGTTAGGTCATTCCATGTGTTGGAAACCCTAGCTCCACAAAGTCCGCCGCCATAACGAACCTAGCGATTCGCCACGGCCCTCCTGTAATGCGTGGATACCAGAGAGGTGTCGCGATCAGCACCAGACGATCGGATCGTGAGGATCAGATCGCATCAAGCGACGCTTCATCGCAGAATCCGCAACCGCGCGTCTAGTGGTAAACCTCGTGGCCTTCTACCTCAGCTAGATCTTGGGATCACCACGTTAGAGGAAAATTTTATTTTATCTCCGCGTGGCCCAACAGTCTGGTGGTCTCCTGGGACGGTGGGGTGCACGCTGGCGAGCGGCAAGGGCTCGAGGTGGTCGGGTTGCGTGGGAACGGCGCTGGCTTTCTGCAAGATGCGTCGGCATGGTCGCTGGCACGCAGTGTTCTGGCGGTTCTGGTCTCTGTCTTTGAGCTAGGGCTGGTCGAGAGGGGCGGTGAGGCATGGGCTGCATGCTAGACAAGGTTGGCACGACTAGTTCTTCTCCTAGCTTGCTGTCCACACTGGGGTGACATGGTAAGGCTCGGCCTGCTCACCATTGATGGCATTGGCAAGCTCACACTGGTGCTAGGGGTTAGTTAAAGATGCTAGATGATCTACTAAGGCTAGTTGCATCCAGAGGGGAAACAAGGTTGGCCCAAAACACTACTCAACATAGTGTTTTTGATTTTGTTGATTTGAATCTGCAACCTGTTTGATGAAATGGCCGCATGAACTTGAGTTTTGAATTTTGAAAAGATTTTTGGTGGGTGTGCTAGGCATGAGTTGAGGATTCTGTGGATGTTTGGGTTTTGAAAACTGAGCTTGTTTGAGTTGGTTTTGAAATAGTGGGATCTTCCCATATGAGATAGATTTAATTTTAAACTGTCATTTAAACTAAGAATTTAAATGTTTTTGGATGATCACAAAGTGGGCCTTGGTACCTTATTATGAGTACTAACAAGGGGTGCAAAGATCCATACATGTTTCTGTTGAGTTTTGAAAATTAGAGATAGCCAAAGTAGACATGGGAGTTAATTTGGCAAAAATGACCATTCACTTAATTTATTTGTTTTGACTAGTTTGTCTTTGGGAAAAGTTTGGGATTGTTTAGATGATGTTTATTTCACCTAAGAATCATTTTACAAGCAAAGAAACATAGAACCGTGGCAATTCAAAAGAATCCAAATTTTGAATACACACACACATGAATGCTTTCATATTTTTAATTGGAAAAGTTTTTGTTAACCCTAATTTTGATGATTAGAGTTTGATGATCCAAGCTTAATATTTTTGGGATGTTACATCCACACACCTTTATCATACTTGATTATTGTTTGATTGAATTATATTCTTGTATAGAAATGCGCGAAACAACCATTGGGGACTAATCTATGTGGATACTACGTTTGCGAGTACATTCACAAGATTGTCAGCGAGAGAATGAATAATAAAAGAAATAAAGAGGTATGTAAACAATATTCACAAATTTATTTTGTTACCATCAGTTGTGCTAAGTTTTAGTCATAATTGTTTGATTATGATTTGATATATATATATACATAGATCATGTATTCATTTGTATCTCATTCTTTTACAGTTGGAAAGAAAGCGGAACACGCTCTCAATCGAGCACCGCTTCAAAGCAATTGGCGAGATTTTTCCTTCGGGACGTCATAGCTAATTTCAGAGAGTACCACTATGCATGAAGATTGATCTTCATGCATGTACTACATGTAATATATAGTTTGCCTCGGAGAGTACCACTATGCTACATGTAATATATAGTATGTCTCGGAGAGTACCACTATGCATGTACTACTTAATTTGCGATCTTATGCAATTACATGTTTTATATATATGCACCAAGTTGATATGCATCACCTTGATCTTCATGTACTACCTAAACCCAAACGCATTTCTGGCGCATTGACGCGATCCTCGTACGATGAAACGGTCTGATACCCCTAAACCCCTCCTAAACCCTAAACCCTGAATTCTCTGCCACGTCCCACGTTTGGTACCTGTTCGTGTTACAAACCGGTACCAAAGACTCTAGCCCGCTAGATCCTGCATGCCACGTGGAGGCACTCTTAATACCGGTTCGTAAGGAACCGGTACCAAAGGGACGAAGGATTTAGTACCGATTAATTGGTACCGGTTTCCAAACCGGTACCAAAGCCCCTCTGGAACCGATACAAAAGGTCATTTTCCTACTAGTGCTACAGCCGGCTATTAGTTAAGTTCCGCTTATCTTCTCTCCCATCTTCACACTCATCCAACTAAGCAAAAAAATACTATTTTAATTCTTATAGCCAGTTGACTACTCCCTCTGCCCTGGTTAAGGATGGAAATGGAGTGGGTTTGGACGGATATATCAAAACCAAATCCAAATCCAAATCCATCAACCTTACTGTATCCCGCCCATGGAGATATCCATGGGCATGGATGTCGCCCCAGATCCAATCCCGCTGGATATCTATGTATCCATCGATATCCATTGGTTTACACACTATATATATAATAATAACAACATTAAACATAACTTTGATATTATAGCAAATTTCAACAGCATTTCAGCATAACATGCGTCCATTCTTTCACACTTGCGCCAGGACGTCTACTCAGCAGTAGCAGCGGCAAGCCCTTCAATTATGAAATCAAGGTATGGGTGAGGGGAAAAGAGGGAGGTCGGCCAGTACAAGGATGTAAGGAATTGGGGGAATTCTTACCGTCGTGGAGGTCGCCGAGGACAGGACAATCGTCGACAATTCTTGTAGACGGGCAGGAATGCAGGAGGGGCAATCGCCGGCGATTCCTAGCGGAGGAGGAATAGGGGTTGCAGAGAGAGCGGAGGCGTCACCGGTCCGCTAGGTTGTGTCCTGGCCTGCGAGGATCCTAGGAGGGGATACATTACTGGCGCTCTGCCGCTTCCCCTGACGGTTGCCATATCCGTATGTAGGGAGTGATTAGGGAAATGGAATAGGTAGGGATTGATATAATAAGAGTAATTATCTAGGGTTAGTACTTAGGTGGCCCTTTGGGCCTAGGTATTGGAAGTTGGTTCATTAGGACTTTTAGCGAGTAATATGGCATATGTAAAAAAATGTCTCGCTAATATGTGGGTCCCATGTTTCTTCCGGGTATCCATCAGATATCCATGGAACGAAACCACTACCCATGCCCACCCCATGAGTTAGCGGATATCCGCCCCATGATATCCGTGGGCGTACTTAGTCCTCCATACCCTTACCCACCGGGTCGGATATCCGTGCATACCCGGATCCGTGGATAAAATTGCCATCCTTAGTCCCGGTTTAAAGGACACAATTTGCAATTCTCTTGACCCTATGTGTCCTCTAATTGGTATGTTTTATAGTGTGGAGAAGAACATGCATGAGAAGAAGAGCCAACAAAATCATTTCACATCTCATTTAAAGCGTTCACATTTGTTCACACATATGCATGCAAGCATTTTGTTCTTTTCACAAGTGCCTAAATATTTTGGGATTGCATGATTTGCAAATTGTGTCCTTTAAACCGAGACAGAGGGAGTAGGACTTATTGTACTTGCTCTATATTACATACACAAAAATCCGTGCCGGACGGGTCAAATCGCGGTAAGTCAAGCCATAACAAACTATAACTTACAATACTACTTTAAGTTGTAATAACCAACACGCCCGTCTCTAGGAATCGAGGGCCGGGAGCCAAATGCGAAAAATATATTAATAGTTCAAACAATAACTTACCATACTACTTTCTCCGTTTAGAAATAATTTTCGTGGATTTGTCTTGACACACTAAGATGCGCCTAGATACGAAAATTTGTGACACATATTTCCGAACAAAAGGAGTACCCTTGTTTGACCCATTTGGCTTGCCCTTAAGAACGATTTGAAAGTCTTGATTATATCATTTCCATACACTTCCAAGAAAATATCCTACTTGATCCATGTATGTGACTAGAAAATCATTCAAGAGCGACTATCACCCATCTAATTATAAAATCTCTATTCAAGTTTTATCAAATAATTGTTGGAGGTCTCATTAGGGAAGAACTCAAGAAGTCAATGTACCTCATGTGCATCAAATGAAGCTAATGAGTTTAAGGTAGTGAATGCCGACATACGTGAGAGTAAGACCATATTAATCTCACCAAACAGATTATCAAGCTATTTGTTGGTGATGAGTGGATTTCAGCTTGGAACATCACATGGGACTCGATCCATGATCTGTGTCCACGAAGACCTCAACACCCAAGACTTGGAGGCCTACGCCTAGAAGCTCTCAACCGACCTGACCCATGAGGCTGCAAGACAACTCTCTAGAGATTTCGAAAGACCAGATGTACATCCAGGGGAGATGGAGGATTAACTTAACATGCAAGACAAGATGAAGACCTGCGTGAATAAGGGAGACTATTATGCCACCGACGGATATTTATTCTTGGAGACATTTACCTGAAGGGGACACGCCATAATCGCCCAAGTCATAGCCTTTAGCCTTAGTCATAAACCCTTGATTCATCTACACTCGTCGGGTACTGTTATAAACCCGTCGAGGTAATCTTGTAGCCACATTGTACGATCTTTTGATCATATTATGAATAAAGTCTAAGGGAATTCACCCCATTACACCCATATCTTTATCTTTGAGATCCAAATCTACTGACCCAAGCCGATTGTTGAACAAATAAACTCTCTTTTGATCATCGCAAGAGAGATTGTCATGGGATCATGAAAATAATTCTTCATAAGTTGGCGAGCCAGGCAGGGTGTGTCCGCCCCATGCAGATCAGATCTGCCCTGTCGACGGGGGAGGTCGCCACTGACCTCCCCAACGCCGAAAACTCAGGGGATGTCACCGGTCCTTGGGTCTTTGTTGTCCCCATGTTCCTTACTCTGGAAGAGGATTACGCCCCAAGTACTTCGTCTACCTCATACAAGAACTACTTCAATAGCATCGAAGAAATATTTGGGCGTGCATACTGTTGCCACCTTGAAGAATGCAGTGCAGCACTAGAGGTCAACTACTTCAACCCCAGCTTCACGCCTCGTGAACTCTACCTCAGTGCTCGGTGCCCTCCTATGGGTACGGGGGCGTGGCATACGTGTATAACCCAACAGCAAGCTACCACAGTGCCCCACTTCCATGAGTCTACATAGGTTATCCTAGCCTTGTGCCTTCGGGTTATTATATAACCACTCCTTCTCCCAGCTATGGCACAAGTTACATGGAGGATCCAACATGCTGCGGTGACCCAGCATACCACTGCATGATGTAGTATACTATAGTCGTTGACATAACATCAATAAAACACCGTTCACTAGTATTACACCCCTCAGAGTGGTACAACAGAAATACAGCAGGTCCAATACATGGCTAAAGGTTACAACTCACTCTATACACAAGATCCAGAGAACACTCTAGGTTAAAGAGAGAGAAAGAAACTTCTTACAAAGAAGAATCATAAATAAAAAATTCAAATACTACCATAATATTTAGACTAGTATGCTAACTAATGGGCTGGCATTGCTTATATTGCAATATGCTACATAAATAGGTTCTATGGTTAGAGATTATATTCCTATCTAATTAGTAACTTCGTCTTCACTTGAGTTGATGTATATGTTGACTTTCTTGACTTTATTGAAGAGCTTTAGCTTTTGATGATGACTCCTGGAGCATAACTTGATGTAGACGTTGTCTGTATTGGCTTCAGAATCTAGCAAGGGTTAAGAAGATACTTTGATTATGAGCGTACTTAGCAAGTTCACTAGAAAAGGAGTGTCTGATGCACTATAACTACAGCCACAGACCATAGGTCGTAGGCAATGCAATTTTTCATGAATATTTCTTTAAAGGTTGCTTTTATTCTAAAAAGCTATGTCTGTCAGCCTTCATGGGTTTACCAGAACTTTCATGGAGTTCCTTTCCCGCAGCGTTCGCGACTCCTTCCCAAAACAGGGAGTAACAAGTTACAGTTCTTACACTCTGCAGAGGTGCGTTACTTTACCCATGAGAGATCAACTCCTTGTTGCACAACAGGGCAGCTTGCCCATCCAAAATTCCTTGTTGTGGGGCCCAGTAGATGATCCAAGCCAATCACTGCCCTCTCCGCGACCTCATATGTCTGCACAATCCTTCGGGGCTGTCTCACCTCCGTTAAGCCCCCTTTCGGGCAGGCTAAAACCCTGATGAGTTTCCGAAGACTCTATGACCTGGTGATGCCCGGACGAGTACCATTTAAATGGACTATATCCCTAAACACCATTCATAGATAATCTAGACACCAAAAGTGTGGGGCATAAGGGTGCCCACCCATATGTTGGATCCGCACAAGGAATCACAACGTCATGTTAAGGTCGTCTTGCCTCCATACGAGAGGAAAAGTATACAACTGACTTCTCCGTCCCATTCCAAATCTCATGGTTAACGCGTTATATACGGCGCAAGAATCACTAGCGACATTGTTTGTTAAGTCCTAGGTAATATTTTCCTTTACCACCAGAACTTCATATTAGGTTATTACCTCATGGTAATTAACCTATAATTATTTATTATGAAATTAGTGTTTTCTGACCTTTTTCAAATGCAGGTGATGACAACACTGGATTTATAAAATACTTTACAAAAAATAATCAAAGGACATGAGCAAGTGTGAACTTGCCTTTTGTGATTCCAAGATTATGCACTCATAGTCTTCAAGACAATATAATATCCAATATCTAAAATCAGCATCATTGGTCTGGTAAGAACTAATGTTTAAAGAAGCAATATGCTCTTATGCATAAGTAATGTGATGCACTTTATAAACACGAATCCCTGGGATAACGCTGTTCTAGAGTTTGGATACTAGAAATGATGTCTTTGAAATGTGTTGTACGTTTAGATAAGTTTCACACTTGTGCTTCTTATTAGGGCTTGTGAGTGTGTGTAAAACAATATGTAATTATACTATCATACAACAGTAAGATACAAAATTGTGGAATGATATTCAAGGATTTCTTATATAAGAATTGCCTTATCTTCAAATCTTGTTTTACAAGTATAGGCATTTATAAGGAACTTTAAGTATTAACAATCCTGATATACAAGTAAGGTTTAAAGAACTCTGATTATGATTAATTGTCATCTGTTGACTATGATGAAAATTCTTAAGTTTAGTAGATAAGATTTGGGGATACTATCTTAAGATTTTTTGTTTGAAGTGGCAAAAAGAATAACATTTGAAGAAAATATTTCTTTTCTTAGGTCTAAACAATCTTTATGGTTAGTTAAGTCTGGTCGATGGTATTTGTGCTTTCTTGAATAGTTTGGACTTGTGATGCTTTACAACTTAATTATAACAGATCAAAGTTAACTATAAGACACATAACAAAGTATTTAGTATTATATTTAAAGTCTTGTGGACTAAAGTTAACTTAAAAAACATGGATAGATTTAAGGTGTAATGCTTAGGATATTTGTACCTTGCATACTTTGTAATGTTTCCTGAAGGTTACTTAAGAATGGTTGCACTTTTATTTGGTGTAGTGTTTTCTTGATTTTATAATGGAATAGAATCATTTACCTTTTTATAGATGAGTCGTTATAATTTATAAACAAGGTAATAATATTATTTAAATACTTATGAATTCACTATAGTGTATTGGTATATTGATAAACTTGTGGTTACAGTAAAGGAATAGGTTTTAGTTCACTATAATTTATACTTCTTGGAGATTTTATATTGGATAATAATCTCTTTAGTAATGATTTACACTTCTGGTTGAATGATAATTTAGTAAAATTATATTTAAAATGTGTTGGACTAATTTGACTTTATATTCTAAATATGTAAGACTAGTATTACTTATTAGACCTAAATTGGCAATTTTAGAAATATTAACAAATTTTATTTACCCTTGTATGAATTAACAACTCTCGAAATAGGTTTAAATTCAAGTTATAAAAGTATTTAAATTTTTATTTACCTCAAAAGTGGAATATTATATTTTTAACATGTAAGTATTATTTTTGTGATCATTTTGGTATATTACATTTTTTATGATTTATAAATAATAAGATATGAATTTTATAAGTTTTATTACTTTATAAATACATAATAAATAAGGAATATTTGATTAATTGAAATAATAATGCATGCTTATAGTTTTAAATTATAGTTCTTATTTTTCTAAGGTTTTTGATAGTTTATTTATATTTTTAATATTTACCATTATTAAAATATGAATTATCAAAGTTTCATTACTTATAAGATCTTTATTAAATAATAATTATTTAAATAACTATTACAATAATGTTTGATAATAGTTTCAATTGATAAATTTTATTTTTCTAAACATTTTCATATATTATACATATTTTCTGAATTATAAAACAAAAGTTATGTATTTAATAAGATTTAATTATTTTATTTTATTTCTGGAATATTTAAATTTGGGTTTATATCCTTTCTTTATTTCTTAAACAGAAAATGACTTTTTATACCACACCACAGCTACCCTAGGTCACTGACCAGTGGGCCTATGGCCACATCATCAGCCACGCGAGACAGAGACTAGGTCAAACCACGCTGAGGTGGCAGAATGACACCAGCATGATGTCATGCTGACATCATCTTGGACTCCACCACCAGAGAATGGTCGCCGGCGGCGAACCATTGTGCTCCGGTGAACAAGGTCGATGCTGTTAGACAGAGGGAACCAAGGCGAACCTATTTGTGGTAATGCCGCTACCTAGTGGTCACCGGAAATACACCGGCGACGAGCTTCTACGACGGCCAACGGCGGTGCTCAATGAAACGAGGTCTACGGTGAGAATTAGCAAGCGAAATTAGGGTCTAGAGATGCGCAAGCTTACCATGATGTTGGTATAGTGGTCGGTGAAGACGATGGTGCTCCAGTACAGACTAATTTGTATGAACTTTGATGATCATCGGCGGAAGGGAACGGTGAAATTTCCTTGATTCCAAATGCCCCTTGCTTTACGACTACTACTCACGCAACAAGGATGGCGAGACGCTTCTCCTCGACTACCCCATGGCCTCAGGGGTGGTTTATACCGGCAACAAGGAGTGGCTCCGGTGAGCTAGGGTTTCGGCCCTTCTCAAAACAGAGAGGATAAGGAGGAGTGGAGATGCGCGAGTGAGAGGATGAGGACGAGGGCTTTGCCGTGGTGTTCTTGTCCTCGCAGAGCGACCTCGGCGGTGGCAGGAATCGCAACGGCGACGGCGAACGGCATCGGCGTGCCTGCGTGAGGATGAAGAAGGGGTGACAGACGACAAACCGGTATGGGCCAGACTTGGGCCAAGTGGGCCACGGTGTGACGCGCGTGAGCGGCGGATAGAGCGAATAAAAACTGGGCCATGGGCCAGAATAGTCTGCTGTTTTCTTCCTTTATTATTTTCTGTTTTCAACTTCCTGTTTTATTTTCACGTTTGTATTTTAATCTTTGGTTTGAACTTTATTTTATAAAATTTATTTGCTGAATACTTGCAGCAATAATTTGTATTTATTGTGATTCCTTTTGTGAACCTTTATGATAAATGTTTTTATATTTCTTTATTTTCTTTATATGAACCCCTTTTAATATTTTGTAGAATCCTTTCTTATTACTTTTCTTTCCATTTTAAACCATGGATTTATTAAATGATATTTCCTTATTTGTTTATAAAACTTAATTCTAGTTAGCTCATAGTTTGGATGGAAATTTTTATATAATGATCCTATATCATTATTTGATGCATGATATTCAAAGGAAATTAATATGGTTAATTTTACTCCCATTAATTTAGAAAATGTCAATGTATATATTCTATTATGATTAACATAGAAGTTAGGGTTTGAATTGTAAGTGCTTACCCTAGAGTTTAGGGTCCTTATTTTACTTATATTTTTTTGTTGATGTGAGTAAAGATTTAATAGCTAAGCATATTGTCTTTTGTTTGTGATCTTTAATGATATCACTTTTTAAAATATAAAGTTATTAACTAAAATGTCTTATAGAAAAGAATTGATAAAAATATCTCCTAAACACATATGGTTAAGACAATTGGAAATGATAAAGATGTGCTTATGTGATTTGCTATAGGAAAATGTTCCTATAAAGTTGTATGGAGATAAGATGAGGAATCAATAACATGAAATGGATATTATGTTTGGTTTGAGATTTAAAGTTGGGTGTTTACCAAGAATTCCTATCTTCCATAATTCACAATCCTGGACTTCTAATTAAGGAATTCCTTTTCTAGATATACTATTTCTTCCTATCCATCATCATGGTTAACATGATGAGCTTTACTTCACAAGAATATTCTTATCCACTTTTTGTTCTCCTAAATCCATTTAAAAATCCAATGAGCTTGACACTAAATATTTTCATAATCTTCAGCTATCCAGACTTGGTTATATCCACTACCCTTCTGTTGATAACCTCCAATCTAACAAGTAGCTACTTCTAACTCCATTCCCATTCTTCCATAACCATCCACTAATATTACTTTAGTAGACGTATTTATAATTGGATATACATCATTCCTACTTCACCTCAAGTGTTTAATCTTTTCCAGAGGAAGATACTAACTCGATAATTCAATGATGATCTAACATCTTCTTAATCATACAATTTTATCTTTACTTAGGTCCAATATCTCATATTAGAGTTCAATCAAGTTTTACCCACCAATGTTACTTATACAAGATATAAGCATTCAATCTTGGTGATTAAAGCATGATCATTATAATCCTTTGATCCCTTATGGTTTAGGTTTCTAATGAGCTAATCAAGGCTTCATCAATACACATTACAGTTGTATTGGAATCATCTTCTTAATATTTCTGTTGGGTTAAGAAATATTATTCTTTGACTATACATACTTGATCCCATAAAATTACTCCTATTATCTAACTTCAATACTCATCCTTGTAATCTCTACCTCAGATGCTCTTTTATCATTTCAGGAGTGAGTTAACTCTATCAATAATTCTATTGATTTAATTCTCTTACAACACTACCATCCTATAAATGATATTTAAATCTAGTATTACCATATACCTTTCCTTACCTCCATCCTTAAAGGATTTTAAGTGAACGCTATGATAAGAACAAGAGTTATTACCTCAAGTATTGATAGTTTAAGAATTGGTGAATCAATAGTTGGTTACTCAACATTGATGAACAATATATATTAAAACAAGGTTCAATAGAGATGATAAAGATTCTTATGGAAAGAAAGATATGTGGTAAATGATCTTAACTTGATTTCCTTGCTACTTAATCTCACTAAAGGGTTAAGGTTAGATATTACCATGATACTCATAGCAAGGATAGATAATAATAAGATAGGTCAGGATTAGTCATTACATTCGTATTACTTGAGTTGTAGTCTGAACTTGGTATTCATAACTTGTTGTGAGGAATATTATGATATGATCCCTTAAGTATCAGATATCAATCATTAAGCAATGCATTAAGTTTTAAAGTTTATTATATTTTATCTACCCTTATATCAAATCATGTTTACCCTGATAAGGTTTTAGCAAAGGTCATATTGAAACTTATCGCAGTCAACTTGATGATCTACTTCAATTCCATCAAGTTGAGAGAAGCTTCAATCACTTCGACAAGTTTTGTTTAAAAGCGCGAAAATTATTCAGATTTTCTATGCATGAATGCAATGCACACATCTGGGTTCGGCTTATTTCTAAGATCTAATGCTGGGGTGTTACACATACTCTACCTATAATGGAACATCGGTGGACTAGGGGTCCTCGTGGGAAAACGTCGCACCGTACAACCCACAATCAACGTACCTACGAATGCTTCACCGGTGCTAGGTCTCTCCCTATTGGACCGGTCGTGGGTGAATCGGTTCGGCGGTTCACCCAAACCCAAGGCCTCCAAAGACGGTTGCCAAAGGCCCCGAGGCTGAGAATGCCACCATAAACACGGAACTCAAGACAGCCTATGATCTAGCCGCCGAGGAAGCAGCGGATCTGGAGAAACGAGTCAAGGAGTACACGGCCCCCTCACCTGCACCAGCAACTAGCAAGCACGATCACAGACACGATCAGTCAACCTCCAGGAGCTCTATATCTAGATACGATGGGAGTGGCTTAGATATAACCCCAATGCCGAATGACGTAACCCACACAACGAGAAGTCATCACATCATCCACGGCAAAAAGGGAAGGTCTTCCAGCCACCACTGGAGCTCGCCGCCACGTGTGGACGACCGGGGATGAGATTTGATTTACTCTCTTGAATGAGATAAATCTTTTTGTTTGTATTTTTTTATATTCTATGCTCTTTGTCTTTCTCCTAGTTCATTTTCTGAACTTGTGATGTTTCATGTGTTGATTTTTTTATATAATTTGAACAACATTTACTTGGTGTTTTGTTCAAATTTTATCTCCATTTGGTTCTTGAAAGTCTTGTGCATGCATATTGTATAGTACTTAATGTTGAATAAGATGTGGATGAAATTTAATTTAATATCTATATGCACATATTTATGTGGAGATTGACCTATGTATTGTAGTTTCTCTAACTACTTCAGACCCAATATGTTTGGGGACCATATTGTATAGTACTTAATGTTGTATTAGGTACATTCGAGATACATTGGATGTTTGTCTCTTCAATAAGGAAGATGTGGTGACAAAATGATAGTTGGAGGCAAGCTAGTATGAACGATGAATTCTTATCTACTACATCCTATCAATGATATCTCAGTAACAAATATGTCTTATTCATGCTTTCATATCTTACTTCCAACATCTTGTGAAGGGTTTCGCAGCATAGTAAATCAAAATTTTCTACGGATGCGAACGGGGAAAGCCAAGATCTAATCTAGGAGATGCAAACAACAAGAGTGGATAGATGAGATCTTCATACCCTTGAAGATTCGCACAGCGGAACGTTCAACGGAACATGGTTGATGTAGTTGTACTCGCTTCTCCTCCTCGCGATCCGATCCGATCTAACACCGCAAGTGGCGATGCCTCCAAGAGATGCACACGTTTGGCACCTCGAAGTCTCCTCCTTCCTCGGTCTAGCAAGTAGGGTGGAGAGATGGATTGGATCTACAACACGACGGCGTGGTGCAAGTGGTGGAGAGTTCTGCAGCAGGGCTTCGCCTACGCGCAGTCGGGAGGGAGAGAGAGAGAGGAGGGAAGCAGGGCCGCTAGGGCTTGAGGAGGAGGTCTGGGAGGGGTGCGCCCCCAGCCCTCTTTATATAGAGGGGTGGGCGGCTATCCCTTGCCCCTCCCCCAAGCCCTAGGCCGGCGGCCAAAGGAGGGAGGAGTGGGGGGCAAGTTCCCCCCCCCTTCTAGAAGCTCCCCTAGGGTTTCCCTAGGGTTTGGCCGGCTGGGCCCTATGGGGCCTTGTGCCCCTGGCCCAATGCGGCCAGGGCACTCCCTCATAGGCCCACGCCCCCTCCCGACAAGTGGGGCCATGTTGGTCCCACTCCGGAAGGTTCTAGAAGCTTCCGGTACAATACCGAATAACCCGAAACAATTCCGAACTCCAAAAACTGCATTGCCTTATATGAATCTTATTCTCCGGACCATTCCGGAACCTCTCGTGATGTCCCGGATCCCATCCGAGACTCCGAACAAAAACTCATAAACCAATTATCCAATCTATCCTAGCGTCGAGACACGTTAAGTGTGTGACCCTTCGGGTTCGAGAATATGCAGACATGATCTTCTATCAATAATCAACAGCGAGGTCTGGAAACCCATATTGACTCCCACACATTCATCGATGATCATATCATATGAACCACGATGCCAGGATTCAATCAATCCCATATATATATTCCCTTCGTCTCGCGATATTTTACTTGCCCGAGATTTGATCGTCGATGCTAGTCATACCTAGTTCAATCTCGTTCACGGCAAGTACTTTACTCGTTCGTAATCCAATATCACTTTGTGATTATCTCCTTAACCACATGCTTGCAAGCGGTGTTGATATCGATCACCGAGTGGGCCCGAAGTATATCTCTCCGACTTGGGAGGGACAAATCCCATCTCGATACATACAACCCAACAGGTACTTTCCGATCACCTGAGAGACACCTTTATGATCACCCTCTCATAGGATGACGTTTGATGACCTCAAAGCTTTCTTCCGATACCAGGGAGTTGTATTATCTCATGGTCTAAGGAATACAATATTTGACATAAGAAAAGCTTCACAAAGATGAACACGATGACACGATCTAATTGCTCCGCTTAGTTTGGGTCTGTCCATCATATCATTCTCCCAATGATATGATCTCATTATTAATCGACAACTCATGTCTATGGTTAGGAAACCTTAACCATCATTAATCAATGAGCTAGTCCATAGAGGCATACTAGGGACACGGTGTTGTTCACAAACCACACAAGTATTAAAGTTTCCGCTTAATACAATTCTAGCATGGAATATAAACTTTATCATGAACAAGAATTATAATAATAACATATTTATTATTGACTCTAGGGCATAATTCCAACAGTCTCCCACTTGCACTAGAGTCAATAATATAGTTTACATCTGGCAACAATCTAACACCCATGGCACTAAGGTGCTGATCATGTTTTGCACGTGGAAGAGGTTTAGTCAATGGATCTGCGACATTCAGATCTGTATGTACTTTGCTAATCTTCAGATCTCCATCTGCTATATAATCTCGAATTATATGAAACTTGCGGTTGATATGCTTGGTCTTTGGATGATATCTTGGTTCCTTGGCTAGTGCTATGGCGCTAGTGTTGTCACACAATATCTCTAGTGGGTCCAAGGCACTTGGAACCACGCAAATATCAGTGATGAACTTCCTGATCCAAACTCCTTCACTTGACGCTTCTGCAGTAGCCATGTATTCCGCTTCTACTGTAGATCCAGCGATCACGCTTTGCTTGCAGCTTCTCCAGCTCATAGCTCTTCCATTCAAAATATAAACGTATCCTGTCTGAGATTTAGAATCATCCTTGTCGGTGTCGAAACTAGCATCAACGTAACCCTTTACGACGAGCTCTTCATCACCTCCATAGACTAAGAACATTTCTTTAGTCCTATTCAAGTAATTTAGGATGTTCTTCACGGTTGTCCAGTGTTCCACTCCTGGATCACTTTGGTACCTGCTCGTCAAACTAAGAGCATTGGACACATCCGGTCTAGTACACATCATGTCATACATGATAGAACCTATGGCCGAGGCATAAGGCACTTTGCTCATAGCTTCTCTATCATTTACCGTAGTGGACCTGAGCCTTGCTCAATATCTTACCCGACAACATAGGCCTTTGAACCTTTCTTTGCCTTATCCATTACGAACCTTTTCAGAATTTTGTCTAGGTATGTACTCTGGCTTAAAGCTATCAGACGTCTTTGTCTATCTCTATAGATTTTGATGCCCAATATATAAGCAGCTTCACCTAGGTCTTTCATTGAAAAACATTTGTTCAAATAACTCTTCACATCGTTAAGCATGTCAATGTCATTTCCAATAATCAATATGTCATCCACATATAGTACCAGAAACGTCACCGAGCTCCCACTCACTTTCTTGTAGATGCAAGCTTTGTAGCAATTTGGAACAAATCCAAAGCTCTTGATCACTTGATCAAAACGAAGGTTCCAACTCCGAGATGCTTGCTTCAGTCCATAAATGGAACGCTGAAGTTTGCATACTTTATCAGCATCCTTAGGATCGACAAAACCTTCGGGTTGCATCATATACAACTCTTCATCAATGTTGCCATTGAGGAGCGATCTTGACATCCATCGCCATATTTCATAATCATGAAACGCAGCAATTGCTAATAAAATCCGAATGGACTTAAACATCGCTACGGGAGAGAAAGTCTTATCGTAGTCAACACCTTGAACTTGTCGAAAACCTTCGCGACAAGCCGTGCTTTATAGACGGCGGTAACATTACCATCCGCGTCCGTTTTCTTCTTGAAGATCCATTTGCACTCAACGGCCTTTCGATCGCTAGGAGGGTCCACCAAAGTCCATACTTGGTTTTCGCTCATGGATCCCAATTCGGATTTCATGGCTTCTAGCCATTTCTCAGAGTCTGGGCTCATCATCGCTTCCTCATAGTTCGTAGGTTCACTGTCTTCTACTAACAAGACAGTCAAGACAGGGTTGCCGTACCACTCAGGAGGGGCACGCGACCTTGTCGACCTGCGACGTTCAGTAGCAGCATCGTCTGAAGCTTCATGATCCTTGTCATTAGCTTCCTCTATTGTTGGTGCAGGCGGCACTGGAACAATTTCAGGTGCTGCGCTACTCTCCAATTCAAGAGAAGGTTCAACAACCTCGTCTAGCTCTACTTTCCTCCCACTCACTTCTTTCGAGAAAAAACTCCTTCTCAAGAAAGGATCCGTTCTTTGCGACAAACACTTTGCCTTCGGTTCCGTGATAGAAGGTATACCCAATAGTTTCCTTAGGGTATCCTATGAAGACGCAATTCTCCGCTTTGGGTTCGAGCTTGTCCGGCATCAACTTCTTGACGTAAGCTTCGCATCCCCAAACTTTAAGAAACGACAACTTAGGTTTAGCACCAAACCATAGTTCATACGGTGTCATCTCAACGGATTTAGACGGTGCCCTATTTAAAGTGAATGCAGCGGTTTCTAATGCATAACCCCAAAATTATAACGGCAAATCAGTAAGAGACATCATTGATCGGACAATATCTAATAGAGTTCGATTCCGGCGTTTAGACACACCATTGCGCTGTGGTGTTCCGGGTGGCGTGAGTTGCGAAACGATTCCGCTTGCTTTAAGATGCATGAGAAAATCATAACTCAAATATTCACCTCCACGATCGGATCGTAGAAACTTAATATTTCTGTTATGATGGTTTTCCACTTCATTCTGAAATTCTTTGAACTTTTCAAATTTTTCAGATTTATGTTTCATTAAATAGATATACCCATATCTACTTAAGTCATCGGTAAAAGTGAGAAAGTAGCGATATCCACCGCGCGTCGAAACACTCATCGGTCCGCATACATCGGTATTATGATTTCCAACAAGTCCTTTGCTCGCTCCATCATTCCGGAGAACGGGGTTTTGATCATCTTGCCCATGAGGCATGGTTCGCATGTGTCAAATGATTCAAAATCAAGAGATTCCAAAAGTCCATCAGAATGGAGTTTCTTCATGCGTTTTACACCAATATGACCTAGAGGGCAGTGCCACAAATAAGTAGTATTATCACTATCTACCTTGCATCTCTTAGCCTCGATGTTATGGATGTGTGTTTCATCCCTTTCGAGATTCAGAAGAAATAAACCATTCACAGCATGTGCATGACCATAAAATATGTTACTCATATAAATAGAACAACCATTATTCTCAGATTTAAATGAATAACTTTCTTGCAATAAACACGATCCAGATATGATGTTCATGCTCAACGCAGGCACATAATAACATTTATTGAGGTTTAAAACTAATCGCGAAGGTAAAACTAAGGAGAGCGTGCCGACGGCCATCACATCAACTCTTGATCCGTTGCCAACGCGCATCGTCACCTCATCCCTCGCTAGCCGCTGTCTATTCCGCAGCTCCTGTTTCGAGTTACAAATATTAGCAACTGAACCAGTATCAAATACCCAGGCACTACAACGAGGGCTAGTAAGGAAAACATCAATAACATGTATATCAAACATACCTTTGATGGTGCCAGCCTTCTTGTCCGCTAAGTACTTCGGACAGTTGCGCTTCCAGTGACCCTTGCCCTTGCAATAGAAGCACTCAGTGTCCGGCTTAGGTCCAGACTTGAGCTTCTTCTCAGCAGGGGCAACGCGCTTGCCGCTGCCTTTCTTGAAGGGCTTATTTGCACCCTTACCTTTCTTAAATCTAGGGGGCTTGTTGACCATCAACACATGATTATCCTTCTTGATGTCCACCTCCGTAGCTTTCAGCTTAGCGAAGAGCTCGGTGATCGTATCAGTGGAACCAATCTGATTATGAGTAACTACAAAACTTTTGTAGCTAGGAGGGAGTGATTGCAACCACATCAATCTTGAGCTCCTCCGAATATTGCAGTCCAGTTGCTCAAGGCGTTGAGTGTAGCCCGACATCTTTATGGCGTGCTCACTAACAGAACTCCCTTCCTCCATCTTGCAGTTAAAGAATTTCTCAGAGATCTCATATCTCTCAGAACGGGCCTGAGTCTGAAACATAGTTTTCAGTTCCTCAAGAATCTCAAAGGGCCTGGGGTAATCTTCAAAACGATTTTGAAGGTCCGATTCCATAGCAAACAACATGGTGCTCTTAATCACACCATAATCATCTTTGCGCGACTGATAAACAGCTTTCTCATCAGCCGGCACATCTACATTAGGGGCGTCACCTAGCGCATTCTCAAGGACATAGTCCTTTTGTCCGCCAGCGAGAATGATTCTCAGATTGCGGAACCAGTTGGTGAAGTTAGACCCATTGTTTCTAAGCTTTTCCTTCTCAGCAAAAACGTTGAAGTTGAAGTTGGACTTGGCCATGTGATCTACAGTATTTGCAAGTACAATTTAGACTATGTTCATGATAAATAGTTCAACTTAATCAAATTACTAGATGAACTCCCACTAAATTCAACATCCCTCAAGTTGTTTAGTGAACACGATCCAAATTCACCACACATAATCCGATCATCACGAGAAGAGATGTGGTTTCAATGGTGGACAACAAAGTGTCGATCATATCATTCATATGACTCATGCTTAACCTTTCGGTTCTTGTGTTCCGAGGCCATGTCTGTACATGCTAGGCTCGCTGCTAGACCCAAGTATTTCGTGTGCAAAAGCGGCTTGCACCCGTTGTATGTGAGCGTGAGTCTATAGCACCCGATCATCACGTGATGCTTGGACACGACGAACTTTCGCAACGGTGCATACTTGGGGAGAACAGTTTTATCTTGATCTTTAAGTGAGGAATCATCTTATAATGCTACCGTCGCGATCTAAGCATAATAAGATACATAAAAGCATAAACATCACATGCATATAACTTTATGTGACATGGTATAGCCAATCTCGCAATAATGATCTCCATCTTGTGCGTTCCACATGATCTCCATCACTCCACCATGATTGCCTCCACCACGAATAGCAACTACAACTATTGATAACTACTTAGCGATAAAGTAAAGCTATTACATGGCGATAAGAAGTTGACTCATGGGTCATACACAATTATAAAGACAACCATATATGGCTCCGCGGTTGTACTCATCGACATGCAAGTCGTGAAACATTACAAAACATGATCATCGCATACAATATACACATAACATCTTGGGCCATACCATATCACAGAACACTCCTGCAAAAACAAGTTAGACGCCTCTACTTTGTTGTTGCATGTTTTACGTGGCTTGTGGGAGTAGATGCTAAGAACAATTCTTACCTACGGAAAGCCACAACGGTGATATTATGGTTGCCAAACTCGGTGTTAATCCCATGACAACTATAGTGAGAGAAACGACATCCACCACCGCATGTGTGGTACAAGCCACACGTCAAGTGGAGCCGGTCTCATGAACGACGTCGCGTAAGGTTGGCCTGGACCGCTTCAATCTCACTATCCCGCGTCATAAGAAGAACACAAACAAGAGGCTTGCAACAAACATCAACGCCGCAACAACCATGTTGCGTTCTACTCGTGAAACACATCTACGCATAGATCTAGCTCTGATACCACTGAAGGGTTTCGAGGCATAGTAAATCAAAATTTTCTACGGATGCGAAAAGAGGGAAAGCCAAGATCTAATCTAGGGGATGCAATCAACGAGAGATATTGGATTAGATCTTCATACCCTTGAAGATTCGCATGGTGAACGTTCGTCGGAACGTGGGTGATGTAGTCGCACTCGCTTCCTCCTCGCGATCCGATCCGATCTAGCACCACAAGTGGCGGTGCCTCCGTGAGATGCACACGCAGCACCTCGGCGCCTCCTCCTTCCTCGTACCAGCAAGTATGGTGGAGAGATAGATTGGATCTACAACACGACGGCGTGGTGTATATGGTGGAGAATTTCTGCAGGCTTCGCCTACAAACAAATGGAGGGAGAGGAAGGGCAGGGCAACTAGGGTTTGGAGGCAAGGTGTGGGGGAGGCGCCAGCCCTCTATATAGAGGCGGCCAGCCCTTGCCCTCCTCCAAGCCTTGGGCCGGGCCAAGGAGGAGAAGTGGGGCAAGGACTCTCCCTTTCTAGAAACCCTATCTCTAGTTTAAACGAGTTTAAACTCTATAGGATCGGCTGGGCCCTATGGGGCCTTGTGCCCTGGCCCAATGCGCCAGGACACTCCCTCATAGGCCCATGCCCTCCCGGAAGGTGGGGCCACGTTGGTCCCTTCCGAAGGTTCTAGAAGCTTCCGACAATACCGATTAACTTGAAACAATTCCGACCTCCAAAAGCACCGCCTTATATGAATCTTATTCTCGACCACTCCGGAACCTCTCGTGATGTCCCGGATCCCATCCGAGACTCAACAAAACTCATAAACCAATTATCCAATCTATCCTAGCGCCAAGACACGTTATGTGTGACCTGCGGTTCAAGAATATGCGTACATGATCTTCTATCAATAATCAACAATGGGTCTGAAACCCATATTGACTCCCACACATTCATCGATGATCATATCGGATGAACCACGATGCCGGATTCAATCAATCCCATATATATATTCCCTTCGTCTCGCGATATTTTACTTGCCCGAGATTTGATCGCTTGCCGTCATACCTAGTTCAATCTCGTTCACAGCAAGTACTTTACTCGTTCCGTAATCCGATATCACTTTGTGATTAACTCCTTAACCACATGCTTGCAAGCAGTGTTGATATCGATTACCGAGTGGGCCCAAAGTATATCTCTCCGACTTGGGAGGGACAAATTCCATCTCGATACATACAACCCAACAGATACTTTTCGATCACCTGAGAGACACCTTTATGATCACCCTCTCATAGGATGACGTTTGATGACCTCAAAGCTTTCTTCCGATACCAGGGAGTTGTATTATCTCATGGTCTAAGGAATACAATATTTGACATAGGAAAAGCTTCGCAAAGATGAACATGATGATAAGATCTAATTGCTTCACTTAGTTTGGGTCTGTCCATCATATCATTCTTCAAAGATATGATCTCATTATCAATTGACAACTCATGTCTATGGTTAGGAAACCTTAACCATCATTGATCAATGAGCTAGTCCATAGAGGCGTACTAGGGACACGGTGTTGTTCACAAACCACACAAGTATTAAAGTTTCCGCTTAATACAATTCTAGCATGGAATATAAAATTTATCATGAACAAGAATTACAATAATAACATCTTTATTATTGCCTCTAGGGCATAATTCCAATAGTACTAGTTGACAATACCATGACAGTTGCCACTATAGCGAAACTAAAGTTACACGTGGTAACTTGTTACAAACTAGATTGGCAACATGCGCATGGTAACCAAAGGGCCATAAGAAGTTTCTTCAAATATATCTACATAAAATATACTATATTTGTTCCTAATATAAAACATCTTATATTTTGGAGTGGAGATAATAGTTTTGAAAACCATGTCAATATTTTTTTTAACAAGGATCGGGTCCTGATGGACAGGCTTATAGCTCCTATGCGACGTCTTTACGTGGAATTGGAAGGAAAGCGACATCGTTGCAAATAATAGCTCGCATGCGACACTTCTGAAGCGGCAAATAGCTCCCGTGCGACACTTCTACTTAACCCCACGAGACCGTCAACGAATTGAATCACCGAGCACGAGGACCCACCCTCTCCACGTCACGGCGAACTCACCGATGTCCACCTCATATCGTGGGACCCACAGCGTGGTTGAAGAGAGCCGTTGGCCCCGATCCGTCCCCGCACCCGAGCACTCCCGCCACCGTTCCAGCATCTCATCCCCTTTAGTTTTCTTCTCCGGCGAGCAAGTGCGGCAACACCGGCGAGGCATGTCGAGCTCTGCTTCCTCCCACCGCTCATGGCCTCGGTATGGTGCGGTGCCGATGAGGAGGTGCCCCGATTGCCCCCGTACCGCGCCCCTGAAGCGGTTTGTCACATCCACCGACAAGAACGACAACATTGGCCAGGAATTTGTGAAGTGTGAGAGCAAGTCCGAGCCGGGAAAGGTGAGATTTGAGTGTTCCGAGCGCCAATTTCTCGCCTTTCTTTAGAAATTTCATGCATTTCATCGAATTTGGGATTTAGGGTTCATCTCTGCGATTTCAGGAACTGCCAAAATGTGGGCATTTTGAGTGGCTTGATGAGTACATCGAGCGAATTGGGTGGAGGTAGCATCCTGGGAGCTCGAAAACCCGTCCGTGGTGGAGCAATTGGGATGTGGCAACCCCATTTTCGCTGGTACTACGGTGGATGCGGAAGTGAAGGTCGAGCTGAAGAAGATGAACAAGCAGCTAAGGCAAATCATCGAATTGAAGAAGCAGGACAATCTGATGGCCGTTTTTTTTATTTTTGTATAATTTCTCTCGGATTAGTTTATCTCATCATCGTTAGTCCTTAGACAGCGCAGTCAGTGTTCGAGTGATGCTTTGTAATGGATGTAATGGTCTATGTCTTTGCTTTGAATAAAATGCAACACAAATTCGGGCTAATTTTGAGCTGCTCTGTTTTCGAAATCAATGTTCCTTCAGTTTCGTCAGTGTTCTTTTTATCAGTGTGCAGGGGGCGCCCATGTGCAGGGGAGAGGGAGGGGTTGAAAAGTAAAAAAACAATTGACGAGGATTGAAAAAGGTCAGGCCCAAATAGAACTTAGCCAGGCCAAAATGGACGTATCCAGGCCCAATAGTAACTATATGTTGATTGGGCAAAAAAATGGTACTCACGTTACAATCTAAATAGGGACGTGTGGATCTGCAGATACTCGTGCTCAGGTCGCAATCTTTTTTTGCGAAAGTAAATATATAAATGAATTCCAAGGACATCCATTTAACTAACATAACTTGGGCGTTCCTTTAACTTATGTAAATATGTAAATGTCTTATTTGAAAATGAACCATGTGTTGTATGAACTTGTTTTTGTGTCTTTTGTTTTATACACTTGTAAATATATAAATATTGCACGAGTATTATATGAACTTGTTTTTGTGTCTTTTGTTTTATACACTTGTTGTTTTGGGTGTTTTGACAAATGACAATACAATAAAACACAGATTACAATAAAACAAGGGGATATATAATATTGGGATAACATTACTTATATTAGATAGGGGGATCGATAACATTATAATAAAAAGAAAAAAGTACAATAATATAGAAGGGAATAGGCGCCCCGCCTAAATCCTGGGATAGCCCCTAAAC
Organism: Avena longiglumis; assembly: GCA_030063025.1. Taxonomy (NCBI): domain Eukaryota; kingdom Viridiplantae; phylum Streptophyta; class Magnoliopsida; order Poales; family Poaceae; genus Avena; species Avena longiglumis. The sequence goes on along the minus strand of CP125973.1, from coordinate 96,413,132 downwards.
CCTAACCCTAGCTACCCTACTCCATCGGCGGTGGAGGCGGTGTCGGTGCAGCCGCCTTCGCGGCATTCCACGCCGCCAGCCTCTCCCGCTGGTCCCGCTTCCGCTGCTCCTCCCGGAAGGCCCAGCCATTGGCCTCCCGTTGCTCCTAGTCCTCTCGTCTGCGCCTTTTCTTCAAAGCGCTGGGCCTGCTTCTCCTCCCACCTCGCGATAGCAGCCTCCTTCTTTGCCTCGTCCTTCGCCGCCTTAGCCCAGTAGGCTTCGGAGGGGAGGTCGCCGCCGCTGGGGAGGTTGGGACTGGGTTGGTGACGATGGGGCCTGCCTCCCAGAGGCAGGGGACTTTCTTCTTGCCACGCTTAGGTGCGTGGCGCCCCGCCTCCCACCACCGCTTGTGGTCCGGGTGGTTGTCCTCGTCGCTTGCGTGTCGGAAGGGAAGCGGGGGAGGTCGCCATGGTCGCCGGAGTGTTTGGGGGCTGGGGAGGCAAAGGGCAGGCTCGAGGTTGAAGATGAGGGCAAGATGAGATGAGGAGGCAAAGGCGTTTTGCCTATTTGAGGGCGGGCGTGAAGGGCGTGGGAATCCAGCGTCGCGTTGGCGCAGACGCCGAGACGCGTGCGCTGCGTTGCGTGTGGGAAACGGGCGTGATCAATGCGAAAGAGAGAGAAAAATAGCTAGGATGCGACGTACTGTAACCCCTGCACCGCCGCCCCCGCCCCTGCATGCATGCATGCATTAATGCGAAAGAGAGAAAAAACGTCCAAGGTAGTTGTTCATTGGCAGTGAAAAATAAAAGGAAAAATATAATTTGGCCTTGATTTACTTCTGTAATAAATGCAGGAATATAGTACCAAGGTACTCGTTCGTTTTTACACACCGCATGCAACTAAGTTTATAATATTTTATATTTTGATTTTTTTCTTATATACGTAGTCAAAGTTGATATTTTAGATTTATAAATATTGACTTTTTGTATGGCGCATAAACCAGATGGGAGTAAGTTTGACTGAAGAAAGTTGTTCGACGTACACTTATTTAATGGGGCAGCGTTGTTGCACGCAAAATAGCTAGACTGCGACGCTATGGGCAGCTGCATGCATGGTGCAGTCCGCCCCGCCCAGCGCCCTCGCATGCCACGCTCGGTCCAACGGTCAATGGAGTGTGCCACGATGTACGTTATATTTATTACATATTTTAGATTTTGATATTTTTTCTTAGGCTGGTCATAGTGACATGCATACTCCCTCTGTTCATAAATAAGTGTACGTTTGGCTTCAAAATTTGTCCAAAAAAAGTGTACTTCTACCTTTCCAATGCACTTAGATGTGATATCATGCATATGTTACTAGTCTAAATTACTACTCCATAGTGCAAAATAACATAGATGTGGTATCATGCAAAGTCTCATTTATTACAATGAACCTGAGGGGAGTAAGTTTGACTGAAAAAAGTTGTTACACGTACACTTATTTAATGCGACGGAGGAAGTAAATACGCTGCAGCGCTGTTGCACGTAAAATAGCTAGACTGCGACGCTAGGGGCAGCTGCATGCATGGTGCAGCCCGCCCCGCCCAGCGCCCTCGCATGCCACGCTCGGTCCAACGGTAAATGGAGTGTGCCACGCTCGCCTGCCACACTGTTGCACATAAAAACGATGAAGCCAATCAGATTCCAGAATCATCCATCCCACAGATCGCCAAGAGCTAGCCATGAAATCCTTCTAAGAGACGCCAACCAATCAGGTTGCAGAACAAGCCCTTCCACGGATCGCCCAGAGCCACCCGCGGAATCCTTCTAGAAGACGCGATCGGACGGACACAGTGTCGCGCTAGGGTTAGATCTACATTCCTCATTCGGCCTTAGGGTTAGCGGGGTTTAGGATGCAGTCAACGGGGTTTCACAAGTTTGACCAGACATTCAAATGTGCATAACTAATTCAAAAAAATCAAAAAAATACAAAACCTTCGCATGGTGTCATGTTATGTGACATAGTTGTGAGGAAAAATATCAAACTTGGTCTATTGATCATATTTCAAAAAACCCTTCACAAAATGACCTATCTCCTCCGAGGTTTTCTGGCTTTCAGGTCAAATGACCAATGATATGGCTAGAATCAAGGCATAGTTTGTGATAATATGCCCATATTTGGCATGCATGTCTATAATGGGATGACTAACAATGTTGTAGCACAAAGTTTTCCTTTTCGACGCACAGAAAATCCATTTTCTATTTTCGAGTCTTAGAAAGAGGGGGGGATTTTGAAGCAACCACCAAATTGAAGTTTCAAAATGGTAACATCCTATTTTTCAAAAATACTAGACCACCTAGAATGTACAATTTCCCAACTTGAGTATCTCAAACCTTTTATTCCATCCCTGGTGAAAAAGACAAATCCTGCTGAATCGGTTGGAAGTGGGTAAGATATGAACTACAGGTACATGATTTCATGCTGATAATTTTTTGTAAAAATCATTTTTAGGTTCACAACATGCTATTTCATCAGAGATCCAATGCTGGTTTTGTGAGCCTCAACCCCTAGCTAAGAATATTTATGAAAACCCTTCAAGTTTGACCAGACATTCAAATGTGCATAACTAATTAAAAATATTAAAAAAATACAAAACCTTAGCATGGTGTCATGTTATGTGACATAGTTCTGAGGAAAAATATCAAACTTGATTTTAGAAATGGTCGAAAAAAAACTTGCTTAGAAATGGGGTGGTTTACCCTAGCTTTGGAGCCCATTTCTACCCCATTTTGGGTGAGGGTGAGTTGTACTTCACAAAAGGGATCGGGGTGAGGATGAGTTGTATTGTACATATGAGAAAAACATTGGAAGCTCATACAAACATAGAAAAGTGACATAGCTACATTTGTTGAAATTCAAATTTACCATCATATTTGAATTTTGTCCAAATTATCAACAAGTGACAAGTTATTATAATAACAAATGTTTACAACAACAAGTGCCAAATTATTACAATAACAAATGTTTACAACAATAAGTGCCAAATTCAAAGTCTATTTCTTTTGGCTCTTCTTACCCCTCGTTTTCTTCTCCTTCACAAGTTTCACACCACACAACAGGTTTATGCTCTTCTTTTTCTTACCATTACCATCTGGCCTCCCCACAGCACGTCCAAGAGTCTCCTTCACCTCCTGCACCTCCTCAACAACCTCATGATCATGATCCATAGCCTCATCAACATGGTCACTTTGCACCAGAGCCTCAACAACATGGTCATTTCGCACCAGAGCCTCAACAACGGGCTCATTTTGCACCAGAGCCTCAACAACAGGCTCATTTTGCACTAGATCCTCAACAACAGGCTCATTTTGCCCCTCATTTTGCACCAGAGCTTCCAAATCAGAAACGGTGTGCCCTAAAGCCTCAACAGTTTGCATATCATCCTCCAAAACAAGTTCAGATTGCACCAAGAAGACCAAACATGATCCGTTAGTTCTCTTCTTTCTTTGGCCATTGATTCTTGCCCTTTTCATCGACAAAGATTCAACAACAAGAGGTGGGCCTTTTCTCCACGCTTCCTCTTGAAAACAAGCAAGTTAGGGGAGAAAAATCATCAACAAGAAATGGGATAGATTTTGGATGAACATACTTTGGCTTTTCAAATAGCAGTATCGCACTTGGTAGATCCAGCTCGTGTCCAAGTTCTTCATGAGTTTGCATCTATTCTTGTTACCTTTTGGGCCCTTTTTGGCTTGGCATCTTTCTTTTCATCTTTCTTTCCCTTCTTGTCGCTCCCACCTTTCTCAAACCAAGCCTTGAATTTACTCGCTTGGGCTGCCAAATTTCTTTTCATCAAAGGAGGACACAAGGAGAACTGAATGTCCACTTGTGCCACCGAGATCGATCTGTAAGTGCTGAATTGGTGTTCCATATGCAGCCTTGAATTTTGCTACAGAATAATACTCGTGCAAATATGGGTGCATATTTAGCTTGTGTTTGGAGGCCAAGAAAAGTATGGCATGCTCACAAGGCTTCCCAGTGTGTTGCCACTCAAGGCATGTGCATTCATGCAATTGAGTGTCAACAACATGCCTCCCGCCTTTTGTATCTCCGACTTCAAAGACCCCACAATGAGGATTTCTCAACACGCAAATGTGCAAGATTTCGCTCCTGCTGACCACCGCACAACATCGTGAAGCTTATCTCCTTTAAGAACATCACCAAGCCTTCTTCTCAATTCCCACAACCTCATGATCATGATCCTGATCGTCAACCATGTCATGGATGTGCAAGTCTTTAACTCCTTCACTTTGTTGTTGAAACTTTCGCCAAATTATTGTTGATATGATCACATTTGATGGCAGTGTTAAAACCAGACTGTACCATAAAAGAGAATGGTAGGTTTCCAACCATGTACAAAACTTCACCCTATCCTCCTCAGCATGCCGCCTTAATCTTCTCAAGGTGATATGAATGTGTCACCGGTGTAAGATCTTGTCAGCCGCCACATGCGTACAAAATCATCTCCTCGAATTTTTTATCAAATTCATCCACATATGGTCAAGCACTCTCGCCAAAGATGAGGGAAAACAATCTTCACTGCATTTTCTAAACCTTTACATGCATCTGTGCACCGCCAATGGAGAGATGACCCTATGCATCTTTTTCAACTGCATCATGAACCATGTCCATGATGTCTCTATCTCGATCAAAACATGCCAATAGCTGTGGAACATCCAATTGTGTCCATCTAAAGCATTGCATGTCGCTAGTTGACCATTCCACTTTCCACCAAGAAAGATGAGTCTATACTCAAATATGGACGGCACCGCTTTGAAGCCATCGATGCAAGGCTTTAAAGCCATGAAGAATTTAGAGAAGAAGACTTTCCCATCACCGTTACCAAGATTCATCTCCACAACACTGCCAGGTGACCTCTTTTCTACTTCTGCTTTGAAGTTATAAAGCATTCTAAAGGTATTTTCCCAATCACCATATAGCTCTTTCATTGCCCTTTTCTTTGCCTTCCACACTGTAGTATAATTCATCTTAATGGGGTACTGCTTTTCCAAGTCTATTTCCAGTCTCTTTGCAGTGTTGTTTGGTGTTGTGGCTAAAATGGGCTTGATCTTTTCTGCAACCCATAATTGTGATGTCATCTTTGTAACTGTTTGAGAACTTGTAATGCAAGTATGAGGTTTTGGAATTTAATTCACTCTTATTGTCCTTCCATCAGGTTGGCGTCTAGCAGATATATACCACTTGCAAGGCTTGGCACCACCATCATAACCTACGCATTTTGCATAGAACTTCTTTTTATCAGTCCACATAGTCTTGGTAGCAAACTCACGTTTGACTGCATATGTCCTAAAACACATCCTGAATTCATCCATGCTTGGAAACAATCTCCCAATTTCAATAACTGGGTCCTCTTTGTCATAAACTGTTACTAGCTCATCATCATGTGCATCATCTACATGAACTGCAGCATTTTCCAACAACTCTAGATCTATATCTGCCTCTTCATCTCTTAAATGGTTGTCACCATAATTTGCAGCTTCATCCCTCTTCTTCTCCTTGTCTCTGTCATCTATAGGAATTCCAAAAAGCTTTGCCATTTCAATGTCATCTATTGGTGCAATGACCAAATCAGTCCGGTCATGTATCTCAACTGAATTCCAATCAACAGTTATAATCCTTTGTGCATTACCATCTGCAGCCTCCCCTTGTGCATTAGCATCATCATCCTCCACTGTTAACACTTCCAACTCGATAAGTATAGGCATTACTTGCCTTTGTGCAGCCAATCATCCTCGACCATCTGAGCAGCCACCGAGGCCACATATCCAACCCTCGAATCGGTTTGATTAATGAGCTCGCTAAAATGTAGAATAGTTTTGCTTGTCCAACCGTTTTGCTCATCGATTTCATCAACTATATGTTCCCCTGTCTCAACCCTAACATAGTCACATTTGCAATCATCAAATCGTAACAAAGAAACTTCTTGCTCTGGCCCCCAAACCACACTATCCCCAATTTTTTCCACCATTTTCCTCACCGCCTCCTCTCCCATGTTTATTAGCTCTTGGGGATCAACAAGTTCTAATTCCACCTCCCATTTAACAACCGTGTCTCTCTCAATGATCTGCGTGCTGCCATCAACTAAAACAACCCTAGAGGGAAAGAAATTGATGCTAAATTCGAAGGTTTGGCGCAAGAACATCGTCTGCTTTTGGCATGGCACCGTTTGAGCTAGCGGAAGCGAACAAAGAGCTCAACCTTAGAGAAATTAAGTGCAGAGATACGGGATATAACGATTAGAAGTCCCCTCTCCATGCTCCATGTGGCATCCCGCAAAACCACTACTAGAAAATCGCGTTGAATTTGTGCATTGCATCGTCATCATCATGCATTGTTTGCCTAAAAGTAATTTCGAAAACCTATTTTTGTTTTCCAAACGCCCCAACTTAATTTAAACGCCAAACCCCGGGTCGCCGGAATATTTTGTTTTGACTAAAGGTGTTTTGCAAACGGGGTTATCAAGACAAATAAAATTTATGTTGTTTTTGGTTGGGGCAGTCGAACGGCCGATCGACCAACGATCGCCAGAAAACTAAATCGGTCCAACTAGTCTGCCCCTATTAATCCTAAAGCTACCCAGTTCTCTACCCTCTCTCCCCAGCCACCTCACCCTGGCCAATAGTCCCTCGCCACCTCACCCTCTTCCCTTCCCCTACCCAATCACAGCCTGCCACCTAAGCCTAACCATCCTCCCCCTCTTTTCTCTCTCTCCTTCCCCTCCACTCAAACCTCTCTCACACACACACGCTGCGCGCACTGCACCCCCCACAGGCCGCTCACGCGCGCGCAGCCACTCCAAACCACGCACGCACGCCCCCAGCTGACCCCACCCTGGGACCCACCCGGCCCCACCTGACCACACCTACTCCTGGCCCCACACCGACTGTGGCCACGCCCCCATCCCCACGCCTGCCACCACATCCCGCCTCCCCCACTGCTTCTTCCCCAACCTCCCCTGCTCCTCCTCTCCCCAAGTCCGGCCACCTCCCAGGCGCCTCAGCTGCCGCTCTTCCCTGGCTCATACTGCGCTCGCACAAGGCGCCTCACCACATCATGACACGCCTGCCGCCAAAGCCGCTCCTCTCCCTACTCGCCGGCTGCCCGACCTCCGCCCGCTGTGGTCAAGACGCCAAGCCGCCGAGCCTCGACTAAGGCCATGAAAGCTCGCGGCCTTGCCACGACGGCCAGCCTTCCACGCGCTTCAAGGCTCTCGCCACGCCCCTCACTAACCTCCGCCTCCAACGCCTCCGCCGCCGAAGTTATCTCCCTGCGCGCCCGGAAGGCCGAGCTGCCGGAGATCGACTGGCGCCACCTTCATGGCAAGTCTTCGCCAAGCGCTTCACATCAAGGGACCCCTCGCCTCCGCGTGCTTCGGCCGAGCGCCCGACCCGTCCTCCTCCAGCGGCGCCCGTCTGCCGCCCATGAAGCCGCGGCCACCGCCACATCCGCGCCAGCCTCTGTCGACCTCGCTGTCTTCGCCGCGCCGGTCTCCGCCATCCGAGACGCTGAAACCGCCAGTAGTCGCCAAGCTCGACTCCCGGCCTCTTCCCGCGGCGTCACTTGCCGCCCGCCCGCTGCCGTCGTCCGAGCTCCGCGGCATGTGCGCCCTCGACCGCCTTCGTGTCATCCTCCGACCAAGTCCACTGGTGCCAAGGAGGCTCACTGTGGCTGCACCGACCACGAGACCCCAAGGTAAACGTGACAAGACCATCAACCCCGATCCAAGTTCCACCTTCGATGCAACCCCGACAATGACACAAGTTCACCATCGGCCAACGACGTGGGAATGACAAGAGATATTAGAAGATGTCCTGAAGCCCGATCCCACCGGACGCCAAGACCTCCGTCATGGAAGCCGCAGGATCCGTTCCTGATGCGCCAAGGTCTCCAAAGAACCCCGAACCCCAAGTTCACCTCGCCAAGGTCTTCACCAAGATCGCCGAGAACTTCCACCGAGCCGAGCGATGATGTTGAACCAGGACCTCCATCGGCAAGATCGCCAAGACCGACGACTTGAGAACCCGACAAGACCGTCATGACAAGAACGGCATCGCCCTAAGAATTCGACACGCCCGACATCGAACAAGTCCGCTTCCGAACGCCAAGACCTAACCCCCGGAGTCCGAGAACGATTACGCCGAGGCCGTCGAACCCTGGACCCTGAGACCGACCCCGAACCCCGGAACCCCAAGATCGCCGAGAACCCTAATGTGTGAACCCCTTTCTCGAGCCCCATTTTATAAATGAAATCACAACTTGTTGCATATTGAATTGTCATTGCATAATCTTGTGGTTTGGGGGCCTTAGGCCAATTCACCTAATAATTAAATATGGGGCCCATATGCGGGCAAATCTAGTCTCATATCGGCCTCATTTAAACTTGTTTAGCGAACCGGTATCTTATCTTGCCTTGTTATAACAACATTTAAATTGCGGGGGGTTCTAAATAACTTGAACCATCTAATTAATTGTCGGAACCCCGGTTCCGCTTAATATGACCTAATTGCATCGCACCTTGCCATGCCATCCATCATGCATGCATCATGCCGATCTTCCGCGGTATTAAATATCGATCCTGTGTTTCTTCTAGTGTTTTGGTTCTTCGCGGATAAGGCCGTTGAGTTGATGTGAGCTTCACCGATCTTCGTGAACCCTTCGACAATGTTTTCAGGAGCATCTCCCCTTTCTACCTATCTTACTTTTATAGTACTTACTTCCTCCTGTTGATCTATTGCTATCTGTGGTTATGCTCTAGTTTCGAACCCGTGATATCCCTTGCAGCCATATATAGCCTTGGACACATCCTATTACGTTGTTTGGTAGATAGTTGGACCCATGGTCGTAGTCGCTTGCTCAAGTGTTTTGCTTCGTCAAGTACCACAATTGTTGGAGGAATTGCCGCATGTCGACGTTGGAGATGATAATGGTTTTACTTATTGTTCACTTTAATTCCTGCTAACAACTAAAATTGAATTAAGGAGAGGCATCGGTGGGTGATAGGTAAGATTTGGTTTCCGATCCCACTTGTGTCCTCAGACGAGTTCTTGACACTGTTCCGAGATCGAGCGCTAACCACGGTGGGGAGATATGGGCCCCCATTGATTATTACCGATTTCAAAGTATTGTACTTGGGGCCACAAGTAGTTTGGGGCTTTGTTACTATCACATTTTATGCCATGCTTTACCGCTTTATTTACGACAGCGGTACCTTAATCGCATCGCTTTTGAAGCGAATGTTTTCTGTCAGACGACAGCCCCGATTGGGGACCTGCCGTTCTGACCATTGTCGAAACCCCGAGTCCGTCTCGAGACCGGCCGACTTCGTTGGTGTACTTTAGTGGGTGGCCCCGTGCTTGCTTTGGGTCTGGGAACGTCGTGACTTAGGCCCCGCCGACATACCGATGGGTGTATGTTAACTGATCTGGCAAAAAGGGTCGAGGTGCCTGTGGATACTTTGGTGCACCCCTGCAGGGTTTAATCTTTTCGAGAAGCCGTGTCCGCGGTTATGGACGACTTGGAGCACAGTGTCTGATCATAGACAACTATAACTAAAGTTTACTGTTTTAAATCGACCTGTTTCCGATATGATTAGTAATCAGCTCCACTACAACGGAATGGCTAAGTAAAAGTACCAACAACTGCTGGGTTTTGGGGCTATCTCATGATAATTGTATCTGACTAGTAAGTGTTGCCACTATAACGGAATGATTAACTAAAAGTGCCCACTGCTTACTTTATCAGGACGATTATCTAAACCTGACTAGTAAAGTGCCGCAACTATAACTGAATAAGTAAAACTGCCAACCGTGTGAGTTCTCGGCTGACTTCCTCGTTGGTTACGAGAAACGCTGTGATGGGTTTGTTTGGTGATAGCTTCGTTGGATCCGGATAGGTCATTCTCACCCTCTCGATAACCGCCATTGTATCGAGTCTCTATAGGTTGTTTAGGGCATGTCTTTGCCGCTCGGCCCACCATACCTATGTAGGCGAGGACCGAATTCTAGCCTCGCCGTGTCTTGGCCTCGATCGACGCTCTTTTTTCCTTTGCCTGTCGCACCCTTTGTTTAAGCAGGTTTTGAGATCGACGCCGTTAGCAGGGTTACCCTTCCGGCTTGGCCTGGGCAGGGTTATGGACGCCATTGGTTATTCTTCAGGGCTCTTAGCCCCATTTGCATCTTGTCTGTAGTCGGACGCTCCCTCTTTTCAAGGTGATTTGGATTTTGTACCGTATATCTGTATTCTTGACTCTTGAGTCGCTGTTGTATATATCTGTTCTGTGGGTCCCATCGAGGACTGTTGTGTAATGTTATTACTTTGTTTTCCACCCGCACGAAAGTGCCTGGTGGGCACCTTCGAATCGTTTCTATGCGGGTTTGGCGAGTTTTGCTAAAACTTGCATAGGGCCGATTCTGAGGGTGTTACACTCCATATCGTTCCCCCTCGCCCCCATTCAGCACACCCTCGCCTCCACAATCTAGTATCAATGGGCACGCTCAGATCTCGAATTGAGAAGAATGGGAGAGGAATTAGCTTTCAAATGGCACTCACCACCTTCGCCGTCGAACGAAAGCGTCGCCGCCGAGAACGATGGGTGAGGTCCGCCGTCGGGGAAGCTACACTCAGTGTGATGCGCGCTCTCGGTCGGAAGCGGTTGGTTTGACTGGCTGTCCCAACCAACCGGTTTGGCTTAACCCTAATCTTGGAACAAAGTTAAATGGTCCTTACGACCGTTTTAAGGCCCGTGTGGCCCTGGGATATTAGCTGTCTCACAACCGTCGCATGCGAGCTATTCTTTTCAACGATGTCGCTTCCTTCCAATTCCATGTAAAAACGTCGCATAGGAGCTATAAGCCCCTGATGGACCCAATAGCTGCTTATATAGATCGATGGGAAGAAATTGCATAGCATTCTAGAAAGAAAAAGGGAAATAAAAACAAGACCTACACTTTTACAATAAGGACCCCAAAAATAAAATGGAAAAATAAATCAAGTCACTCGGGCCCTTCTCCACCGCAACGCCACGAAAACTCAATAGACGGAGCAGTGATGTCGTCGACCAGGACGAACCACTTAGGGTGATATCCCTGGGGAATCTTAAGCCAGAGTTGAAGTGCCTCCAATCGACGAACCACTTAGGGTGATATCCCTGGGGAATCTTAAGCCGGAGTTGAAGTGCCTCCAAATTGGTCTACAGACAGGAGGTAGAACAGCCAGCATGGGGTTGAGGAGGGCCGCCTAAAAGCCATAAGGAGTAGAGGCAAGACGGCCATCACCGCCGCATGTCGTACTCTCCTGATGAACTCTAGAAGAAAGGAGCTAGAAATCATGGCCGTGCAAAATGACGCAGAGCTTTGACCCCCTCAATCCTTCTCAATCTCCATGATGGTTGACAAGAAGAGCAAGGACAGGAACCACCACTTCACATGTACAATGGCATTCCTCTAGATCAAGATATGGAAGAACCACCATGGAATTATTAATGGAGATGGCGGCGGTTCGTTCCCTCTCCACCTCTGGCTTTGCCCTACAAGGAGGAGGAATACCACTAGAGATAGCCCAATGCTTCACGCATGCATCGGAGCTCCACTTCAGACTACTGGCATAGCGCCGGAACTACGGCATCACGTCAAACAACACCTAGTCCTAAGACAAACTAGCTAATGTTGTAAGGGGGGAGGAAACCTCACCTTCTCGTCACCAGCCTCCGCCGGAGAGGAGACGGGAGGGGCCAGCCCTGGATCTGGGAGGGGCGGAGTTAGCAGGGGAAGGAAGAGAGCGGTGGGGGAAGAATGTCAATAAGTTATACAGACTCGAAATCACGTTGTTAACTAAGCAGATGGTTTCAACGGCATAAACATTTTTTATCATGAAATTAGTTTTTAGCGTGAACTTGTCATATTCGTTATTTTCTTTCTATGTGCACTTAGCAATCATACGTTTTCTGTCACCATGTACATCTAGCCAAGTAGTAGCAATCATGTACTACTAGTTTCAATTTTCTTCTGCTGCACGCAAATGAACCACGGAAGCTTCACGCGCGTGCATGTCAATCACGGACTGAGGTAATCAATCAACACGGATCCGAATCAAAAACGTCGCGCCGAAAGACGATAATTTGAACGTTTTGTGCTTTACGTTCTCCGTCATGCATTGTGAATCCGGTGTCGAGAGGAATTCGAAGTCAGACCCTACACCGATTCGGAAGTCAGAACATAGCCTTGGGCCTTCATATAGACGCGAGATGAGCTCCTGGAAATCACCACCAGGTGACATTGAAATCCAACAAGGAGTTTTCTCTGAACTCTGAAGCCGTGCACCACCATGGCCAGCGAATCAGGACTAGGGATGCTGCAGGCGGAGGAGGCGTTCACCGGCGAGGAGGGCGCACTGAGGAGGAAGGCGCCGACTGGGGCGGAGGGAGCGGCGGCCGAGAAGAAGGCGGGCCTGTCCGAGGTCCTGGACCAGGGCGGCGACGCGACGGTGGTGGCTGACGAAACGACGGACGAAGAGGACGACGCCGTGGACTCCCCGTTCGATGGCGCGTTCTACGCGGAGTGCAAAGCACGGTTCGAGGAGCGGTTCCAGGAGATGATGGCCGAGCGGATGGCCGAAGAAGACGACGACGACGCCAGCTACTCCCCGTTTGATCAGGGCGACGACGGCCAGATGATGGACGAAGAGGATGAGGAGGACGACGACTTCCTGTTTGATTAGGCGTTCTTCTAGGTAGAGTGCAAAGCACGGTATGAGGCGAACTTCGAGGATCTGTTGGCTGATCGGATGATGTAGTCTGTGAGCATGGCATGTCTGTCAGTCTGTGATTTCCCTACTAGCTAGTATTAATGGCCTCAATTTTATCTAGATTTATATGTATTTAGTTAATTATTTGGACTAAATACATTTGTATTTAGACGAAGTTGAAACTATTAATACGGATTGGAAGGAAGACAATCTTTGAATCAATGTGTTCTCTGTTCGAGGCAAGCAAGATTCTTCTTGACTCTCTCCGATAGGAGACAAGTTAATTAAAGGGAGGGAATTCGGTGACAGACTACGTGCCGAACTCCGAAAGTCTGAACAGAGCTAGGGTTCGCCTCCTCCCTCCTAGTATATAGATCGATGCGCACTTGGAAAATAATCCACAAAGTCGCACGCACCCAACCTGAAACAGGTTCCTCGGCGAGTCGAGATCAGACCTACCGATGGCCGACAATAAGGAGTTTCCGCTGACCACCGGCGCCGGCGAATCAGGCCGACTGGTGCTGCAGCCCTGCACCAAGGCAGAGGAAGGGTTCACCCGCGAGGAAAGTGCGCTGAAGAGGAAGGCGCCGACGGCCGGTCCCAAGACGTGCGCCATGAAAAGGACGGGAGGCGGCGGCTGTGCCGCAGCGGCAGCGGAGAAGGAGGTCCTGGATCATGGCACCCTTGTGACGGAGGTGGCGGACAAGTTGATGGACGAAGATGAGGATGATGATGATGATGACGAGAACCTGGGGAAGACGATGATGAAGACGACTTCGACACGGTCTATGCAGAGTGCAAAAATAAGCACGACGAGCACTTCCAGCAGCTGATTGATAGCTTACCGTTTGTGTTGAAGTTCAAAGATTATTCCATTGATCCCGATGGCTAGGAGAATCAACCAGTCGAATGGAAGTGAGCTGTTAGGGCCAGCATCACCATGCATAGAGATTCAGAACTGTACAAATCTGTTAATCACAGCATCAGCATGTTATCAGGGTAGCTAGGTGAACTAGTAGTCTACTTAAGTGAGATGTGTGTGGCCTGTCTTGAGATGGTTTATCTATCTGTGAGTAATATACATCAGTTTAATCGTTTCAGTCTTATTACTGTTTGTTGAGTTGAGAGGAAACGGCTGGAAATTTGTCATAAAGAAAACTGCCAGTACTGTTTTATAGCGAAGTATGATTAATCGTCATACCATGAAACATGCAATATTTGAAGGAATAATTTTGCGATAGTAAACAATATTTCACTCATTCGGCTGACAAGCTGGTTAACTCGAGAGGCCTCTAAAAATGACCAACAAAAGAAATGACTACTCTCACCAAGAATACATGATTTTTTTAGCTTGCTCACAACAAACGCCAATGGGACAAGGATTCATGATCTTACTCTCCGGTAAAATTTTGATCACCTCGATACTGGTTAAGTAACAAAAGTCATGCATTAACAGATAGGCAAAAATATTTTGTAGATATACGAGCGCTGCTTTAAATCAACAAGAAAGAAAAACTGAAATTTAGGCAACGCTCGGAACTGGATACAAAGCTGAAAGGCACTGCACATATATAAGTAGCCAAAAAATGAAAGCAGTACGGAAATATTCCCACCTTGAAACGCCACAAGTCATTTGTTTGATCAAAGGTAATCAACTTCATTACAAAATATGTATAAGCAGTTCAAAACAACAACTCACAGGTTCATAACCCAAGGCAATGGAGCTGAGTTGCACTGTTTTATAAACTGGACACGATTCAACATGAGCATAACCTCTTGCACTCGAGGAAGTCATAACATCTTAGTTTTATTGGAGGTGTCAGGCGTACAACAACCAAGGATTATCACTTGGAAAATAAAAACAGGACAAAGCAACTAGTCGAAGCCATTGGCCAAACGATGATCATGCTTCACTCTCTTTTGCTTGGGCTATTAGCTCTGCTTGCATTTTCTTTATCTCCAGCTCCCTTTCCATCCTTTCTTGCTGAAATAACCAAGACAACTTTTAGCTGATTCCAGAAAACAAACATATACATTTCTAAATCCTTTCATTTTTGTAACATTTTTACGCGACTTTGAAAACAGTATTTCCTGTGGTACTGATTTTGATGATGAGGATTGTATGCGGGTGGACGCCAAACTGTTTTTTGTGGAAACTGGCACACGGAACACCTCATCTGATGCTCTCGTTCTCAAGTCTAAAAAAGAGTTAAACCTACAAGTGTAGAAAACGTAATTCTAAGCCCAGCACTCAAGGAAACATAACTACAAACAGTTTCCATCTCTCACTCTGAAGTTTCAACAGAGCCCATTGCCCTGGCCTTTTGGGGGCAATGGAGGGTGATATATAATAAATTATCAGAGGGGCAGTGGGGAAGGTACAGAAAAAAAATATGTTTACCATTTTTGCAAATAGTTTATAAGGTACCCTTTAGAAATTTACCCTAAGCATAAGCCCCAAGAATCAACGAGTCAAAAGGTCGACTTGATTCACTTGAGTAAACAGTACTAGGCGCTGACCATACTGCTACAAATAGCATAAACAATGAGAAATCAGAATTTTACTCTTGATGATTGTTCAATACACATGCTATGATAATTAATTAGTGATAACCCAGTGTAACAAAATACAGAAACACAAAATAATGGGATGCGTTGAATGTTAATATAGGTTACAAGCTGCCCTTGGCAAATTTACCGTTAATATGAGCTCCATGTAACAGAAGTGCGCAATGTTAGTCAGTAAGCGAATTAACCCAGGTGTCACCCGGATGATTATAACCTACACCAATTCATTTCTAAAGAATTCCAACAATACTCATTCCAATTTCACAAGTCACTAATCAGTAGAGGATACTAGGATAGGCAATACCAAAGTAGAAAACAGCTAGATAGGGACATTTCAGAGGGGTGAGTTTTCTGTTGAATGCTTACAGCAACAAGAAAAGGTTGCAACTAAGCTAATTGTATTTGAACTGACTAACTGGACTATCCAGCAAAGTACAATCATCTAACATTCAGTCTGAAGATCTGATGCAGTAGAAATGTATGACAAAATTTGCATTTATATTATTCTTGCAGCTGCGGAAGACCGGAAGGAACCGTTGCGGGAGACAGAGCTACCACACAGCTGTGGAGTTACGTGCCACAGTTTCCAGTTCCTGAAGTAAACACATGGATATTGTTTCCGACTACGTTAACCTGTTATATATAATGGAATACCTTAAACTATCTTTTGTTTATGAAGATTCACAGCTCCTTCTACAATGTGAATCCCTAGTGCTTGCACGACCTTATATGTTCAGATTTAAACTCCTATGGGGCTATGACCCTTGTATGGTCCGCTCTGTGTGTGCTTCAAATCTGTAAGAGTCAATTCTCGTTTCATTTCACCGTGTGCTGCTTGAAAAAATCGAGACGTAAATTCTAATTCCATGTCTGCAAGATCGTCGTAAGAACCCCCGACTAGAGAAACGCCCCCCGGTTCGAATCTCGACATCACACCTGACCAAGAAGGGCCAAACCTACTCCCAGGATCTACGGCCCATCCATCGGTTCAGGCACGACCCATCATCAAGCTCGCTAGACCAATCCACGATTCACGAAGACTAGACACAGAGCTAATCGCAGACGGAGAAAGACCTAGATCTGCCGCGGCGAGCTAACGCATTCATTTAGCGAGGCGGAAGAGGGGAGAAATCAGGGGGGCAGCGGTTAGGTTTACCTTCTCGTCCTGGTGGAGGGCGATCCAGACGTGGACCTTGTCCATGGACTCCCAGAAGAGGAACGCGCCGAAGGTCATCGCGAAGTAGGTCGCCACCCGCACCATCTTCTTCTTCCTCCTCTTCTCCGATCTCTCGCCCCGGCGGATTTGGATTTGGCGATGGCTGCTGCGTGTGGGGGATGGACGGGACGGGATGCCTCAGTCGACGGCCCCGGGGATCGGATTTTGGGCTGAGCACTCTGAGCAGTAGACCGAGAGTATGAACGGGCTCGTCTTGGGCCTCGTTTCCTTCTCAGCCTAACATGGCCTGTCCGCAGTGTCCAGTGAGTAGTGAGTACTGTAACGAGGGCAGGTCCAGTATTCTCTTCAGTTGTTTTCCAATTCCGGAGTCATTTTTTGGAGTGAGTTTTAAAAAAAAACATCGAGGAAAACTAACTTCCCAGATAAGCCTCGGCATAAATAGTTTTTGCTTCGTTCCACATTTATTCCTGACCTGAACAATACTGGATAATAACTTCTAAAGAATCTGACTCTGCACACATTTACAAAACTTCACACACCACGCTTACTACGCTTACGGTCACACGCGTCAATCTTGCACTCAAGACCCAGGAAAAAAAAGGACCTTACAAACCCATTCAGTAAATAAAGGGCCCTTGGAAATCAGCAAGAATTGGTAGAGGGGCAGTTTAGAGTCTTGGGGAGGAAGACGAGAACTGGGAGAGGATTCACAGTTCAGTGACATCAACGCTACCTTCCCCTTTCGCGTCTTCACTCGCCGAGTCGCCATTGCATTCATCGCTTGTTTCTTCAGTTTTTTCGACGACTTTTTTCTTCACTATCTTCAGACCTCGACACTTCAGAGCTTGCCACACCAGCGACAATGTCCAGCAGTGTGACAGTGTAAAGGGTACATGGACGCCGCGGACTGGAGTGAGGGCTTCGAGGAGGCCGGCGTCCACAGAGACACCAATCAGGTGCTGCCAAAGTGCCAATTGATCCATGGCAAAAGTCAATCAGGAACATACCATCTGAACATGTGTTGCAATGGCACACCAAGTGATGGACAACAGCAAGCGAGGTAAATGAGTCCGTTTTGATGCACGGTCTTTCATCCCAGTACCCAGCTTATAAGCAGACTTGACAGCGAAAAGTCATCTTCTAGCCGGATGCGAAGCGGACCAGTCATCAATCTGCTGACTCGATGGGGCAGCATTCAGGACGTTTGCTACAGGCCATCTTCAAGGTTTATCTAAATCCTCGTGTACCTAGTGTGCAACGGTAATAAAAAAAACAGATTCAGCTACAATATCCTCAGATTAAACATCTAGTTTCTCATCACAAATTAAGCTTACCAGCTCAGTGTGCACCAACCTTGCATTGTAAGGGCAACCAGGTCTGCTCCTCTGTGGCATCCCGCAAAACCACTACTAGAAAATCGCGTTGTTTTTGTGCATTGCATCGTCATGACCGCATGCTCATGTCATCATGCCACATTGCATTTGAGCATCGTCATCATCTTGCATTTGTTTGCATAGAACTATTTGCGGAAAAACCTGTCCTTATTTTCTAAACGCCCCGTCTTTATTCAAACGCAAAACCCGGGTCTCCGGATTATTTTGTTTTGTCTGCTATCGGTTTGCAAAAGCCCTGTTTGAAATAATAAAATATTTAATTATTTTAGGGGGGCAGTCGAACGGGCCGATTCGACCCAGTCGACCACCCCCAGAATAAAAATCGGTCCACCTAGAACCTAAATCTATTCCCACCCAATCCTATTCTACCCACCTATCCTAGCCTGCCACCTCCCTCTCCCTCCACCTCATCTCACCCGCTGCCACCTCATCAATCCACAGCCCCCATCCCCCCTCTCTCTTTCTCACACAAACACACGCCACCCACTCAGCCACCCTCTCCCTTACACCCCGGCCCCACTCTCCATCTCCTGTTTCGGCCCCACCCAACACACCCACACCCATCCACCGAACCCCCTCTCTCTTCCCCTCTGACCACCTGGTCCCACCCCGGGCAATCGCCCCCCACGCGCCCCCCACACACCGACACCCTACTCAACCCCCTGCCCGGCCCTACCCCTGGCCCCGCGTCCCACCCCGCTCCTCTCTCTCTCCCAGCGCCTCCCTCCTCTCTAGCTCTCTCTCTGGCCGCTCCTCCTTCTCCTCATGACCCTCACCTCTCCGCCACGGCCACAGCCTCCTCCCCGCCTCGGCCTCCCTCCTCCTCCTCCGTTTCGCCCCAACCACCGCCTCGCCTTCTCCACAGCCTCCGGTCGCCTGACCCGATCGCCTCGCCACCCTCTCTACCCGCCGCCAGGCAGCCCGCCTCAAGCTCGGCCCGGCCCCGACCTCTCCTCCGCCGTGTGGCCCAAGCATGCTCGCCACTTCTACGCCGCCGCTGAAGCCTCACGGCCGCCGCTTCTTCGCGCGCTGCCATTCGCCACCGCCGCCGCTGGCGTCCTCGCTGGCCGCCGAGCCCTGGCGCCGCCCAGCTTCGACGTCGCCCACCGGTCAGCTGTCAGTCGCCGCCAGCCGCCTCCTCCGCTTCCGTGGATCCCGCTCGAGGCCATCCGCTTCATTGCAAAGCCGCCGCCTCGCACCGGCTCGCCATAGCCGCCGAACAGCGTCCGCACTCTCCGCCACGTGTGTTTTTGTGTGTTTGTGCGATGTTCCCCAAAACTCCCGAGTCCAACGACAAGATCGGCATCGGCAAGACCAAGAAGGAACCCCAAGATCTTCGGGAGAAACCTCGACTTTAGACCAAGTGCGCCAACCACACCGAGAAACCACGGTACCCGGAGATCGACACAGGACTGAAGCACCAAGGCCTCCTTCATGGAATAGCCAAGATCCACCGGCGCCAAACCCAAGACCGACATCGTCATCCGAGAACTCCGACAAGGACGTCAAGCTCGTCGAAATCCCAGACGCCAAGTACTCCCTCGAGGACGCCGAGTACTTCACCCCGGACACCGAGACCCTGGACGACAAGTTCTCCTTCCCGGAAGCATTGACGCTCATGCGACAAGATCTGCTTCTGTTATCCGAGACCGATCCTGTCGAACCCCCGAACCCCGGAACCCCAAGATCGCCAAACCCTAATGTGTGACCCTTATCCGAGAACCCTATTTTATAAATTGTCAACTATATAAATTGTTGCATATTTAATTGTCATACTTGCATGCATATTATCATGTGATTTGGGGGCCTTAGGCCGATTCACCTAATTAAATATGAGGCCCATATGCGGGCAAATCTAGTCTTATATTGGCCTCATTTAAATTTGTGTAGCGAACCGGTCATATGTTTTGTCATGTTAAATACAACATTTAAATTGCAGGGTGCCTAAACAACTTGAACCATCTATTTAATTGTCGGGACCCCCGGTTCCGCTTAATCTTGCCTAATTGCATCGCATCTTTGCCATGTCATACATCATACATGCATCATGCCCGATCTTTTGTCGTAGTATTAAATAGTGCATCCGGTGTTTATTCTAGTGTTTTGCTTCTTCGCGGATAAGGCCGTTGAGTTGATGCGAGTGTCGACCCGATCTTCGGTTGAACCTTCGACAATGTTTTCGGTAGCATCTCCCTTTCTACCTATCTTACTTTTATAGTATTTATTCCCTCCTGTTGATCTATTGCTATCTGTGTTGCGATGCTCTAGTTTTCGTACCCGTGTTATCCCTTGCAGCCTTATATTGCCTTAGACACATCCTATTACCTGTTGTTTGGTAGATAGTTGGACTTGCGTGTCGTAGTCGCTTGCTCAAGTGTTGTTGCGTGTCGTCGAGTGCCACAGTTGTTGGTGTATTGTCGTACGTTTGATGTTGGAGATGATCATGCTTTTACTTATCGTTCACTTTAATTACTGTTTAAACAACTAAAATTGAAGTAAGTAAGCAGAGGCACATGTGGCAATAGATATTATTTGGTTGTTAACCGTCCACTTGTGTCCCGTAGGACCCCGAGTACTTGATACCTGTTCCTTAAATTTTCGCGCTATCCACATCCGGGAGGATTATGGGACCCCCCTGAGCCAGAGCTTGATTCATTCTTATTTCTTGGGGCCACAAACTAGTTTGAGGTTTTATTTATGATCCTGTACTTATGCCATGCTTTACTGCTTTATTTAAATTGTGCGATGGATAGCACTGCATCGCTTAGGTAAGCGGAGTGTTTTCGCGGTATCAACAAGCCCATTTGGGTTCCCGATCGTTTCTGACCATTGACGCAAACCTTGAGTCCGTCTCGGAGTCAGCTAACTTCGTTGCGGGTCTACTCAATGGGGTGGCCCCCTGAAATAATTCTGAATCCTGTGATTGCTTTGTCGTGAAGGCCTCGTTGGGTTTTGATTTGGTTTTTCCGATGTTGATCGAGTGTGTGTTTCTATTTGTGCACCCCGGCCGGGTTAAAACTTTCTGAAAGCCGTGTCCGCGGTTATGGACGACTTGGAGCACAGTATCTCGATCATAGACAACTATAACTAAAGTAGTGCTATAAATTTGACTTTATAATGACTAGTAATCAGCTTCACTATAATGGAATGGCTAAATAAAACTGCCAACAATTGCTTGTTTGGGTTGTCGCTGGCGACCATTGTACCTGACTAGTAAGTATTGCAACTATAACGGAATGGCTAAATAAAAGTACTAACAACTGCTGGGTTTTGGGTTATCTCATGCTACTTGTATCTGACTAGTAAGTATTACAACTATCACGGAATGGTTAACTAAAAGTGCCCACTGCTTATTTTATTAGGATGATTATCTACACCTGACTAGTAATTGCTGCAACGATAACTGAATAAATAAAACTGCCAACGGTGTGAGTTCCTCGGTTGACTTCCTCGATTGGTCTCGAGGGAGAAACACCAGGATGGGTTTGATTGATTGTAGTATCAGGTTGGTTCCGAATAGGTCTTTCTTACCCCTCTCTGATAGCCGCCAGTCGTGTCGAGTCTTTATAGGTTGTATAGTACATGCTGCCGCCGCCGCTTCAGTCCACCATACCTATGTAGGCGAGGACCGCCGAATTCTAGCCTCGCTGTCTTGGCCTCGATCGACGCCTCTTTTTCCTTTGCCTTTGTCGGCACCCTTTTGTTTAAGTGTTTTGAGATCGGCGTCGTTAGCGGGGTTACCCTTCCGCTTGGCTCCCGGGGTTATGGACGCCATTGGTTATTCTTCAGGGCTCTTAGCCCCATCTGCATCTTGTCCGTAGTCGGGCGCTCTCTCATTTTCAAGATGATTTGGATCTTTGTATATTATATCTGTATTCTTGACTCATGGAGTCGTGTTGTTGTATATATCGGTTCTGTGGGACCCATCGAGGACTGTTGTGTAATGTTATTACTTCGTTTTTCACCCGCACGAAAGTGCCTGGTGGGCACCTTTGAATCGTTTCTATGCGGGTTTGGCGGGAAGCGCTGAAACTTGCATAGGGTCGATTCTGAGGGTGTTACATCCTCCTAGACAAGTGAGGTGTGTACCCCTCTTGTATCATTAAACACATTCACGATCACCGAGTTGCGTCACTAATTGAGCTGAACTGTGGATTTTTGAGAAATCGATTATTTGAATCTACAATTTCTCGACAGTTTTGCTGCCAAAATATACATGCCGTTTTATGAATGGATACAATAGTATCACATATGCAAGCACCGAATAGTAGAGAGATATGATAAGACTATTCCATGCCATCTCCAATGTTTCAGTTCTGACAGTTAATAACATATGCAAGTTGCAAGACTAATTAATTTGGTTATCATGCTTTAGTAAGGTCGGCTAAAGGAACTAGGAACAAACATATTCTATCATAGAAGAACAAGGGAAGGGAATCAAAAATCCAAAATAAACACACGCGCAATATAAATATATTTCTAAGCAAAATCTTAAAGAGTGTCTGCAATTGTAGTACTAACATACATATGATAGAAAGAGAAAAGGAGGGTGAGAAGAAACAAAACATGCTAGATAAAAATTCGCAAGGAAGCATATCTGAATGACAACGAATCAACCTAGATTCGAAAATAATGCAGACATTTCACATGGAGAACAGCGCAGAACAGTCTTTTGCTTTCTGGTTCTCTGGTCCCGGATTCATAAGAAATTTAGCCCACCCACACATCAAAATTCCATGATCTTAAACCGAAGTTGGGAACACAAATAATATTCAGACTCCTCAGAAATTGCTACAGGAGATGCTTTCTTCTCTAGCAGATGATGGCATCAACACATTGGGTCCAGAAATCAAATCACCAGTTTCATCAGACATAAGCCAGTAGCCACAGCCAAACTAACCTGTAACAACCATACTGTAGCAGAAAACCATAGTTCAATCAGGCAAAGAACACAAGACTAGGAATTACCAACAGTAAACAATTATAATTGTGTCATAGGCTGATAGGCTGTTCTAGGTTCATGTAAATCTGAATCTAGCGGGCACTTCCCCTCTGCAAGTGGTTGCATAGTCCTCATCAAGGTGTGGTGCAGCTTCCTTGTGAGGGCATATGAACTTATCCACGAATACCTTCTCGCTGATCAAGAGTATACTATAGTAGTCTTTGCCATGATCTAGCAATCCATCTTCCTTAAGAAACTTCATAACATAGTACCGGGGCCTGAGTCGTCCCTCCAGGCTAAGAGTAAGCATTGCCGGCCGATGAGCAATGTACGCAGGTTCCAAGCCCACCTCAGAGATAAGGAAATCTGATTTTCTCTGCAGCGTGTCCCTAGATATCGACAGCACAAGTGGAGCCTTAGACACGGCAATTTTCACCTCAGCATCCGACCACCTTAACGTGGTCTTGAAGTACTCCACTTTGGCAGCGATCTTCTCCTTGTTGAGGGGTTCAACAGCGCGCAGAGCATGTCTGAACATCCGAGATCCACGGGGCACACCTAAACCCTCGGCGCATGCCACCATCGCCTGGACATGCTCCTGTTTGGAGATCAGCATCCTGGGCTTACAGATGAACAGCTTGGCAATGTCACAAGCACCTAGCCCGCACTGCCGCAGGAACGCGGCATTGGGCTGTACCCTTTTAAACCTACTGCCGACGAGGTGGCAGCTGCCCTGTAGCACCCTCAGGAGGTCCTCGGAGGAGCCTAAGAGGTTCAGATAGTACTGAATCTTGGAGACGATGGATCTGCACCGGAATTTGTCACCGGCGAGTGAAAGGAGGCGCAAGATCTCAGACCGTGATATGCCGAGGCCGGTGAGCCCGGCGACGACGGGGCCCAGGGTTCTCTCCACGCCGGCACAGAGTAATTTGGGGTCCTTGGCGACGGCGGCGGCGATGTCGGCGGGGGCGAGGCCGAGGTTGGCGAGGAAGGCGAGGACGGCGTCGGGGTTGGAAGGGGATTTCAGGTGGGAGATTTTGGCGGAGGCCTTGAGGGCCTGGTCTCTGGTGAGGCCGCAGGTGGCGACGAGGTACTCCTCGACGGCGAAGCTAGGTCTTGAGGAAACGACGGCCGCGGAGAGGACTCGATGGAAAGGAGAGATGGGAGAGGTGGCGGGAGAAGAGAGTAGACGGCTGAGGATGCACTTCTGGAGGCGGAGCATGGTGAACCTACGGCGCTGCGACACCGGCGGCGAGCGGCGCAGAGATTTCCGGTTGGGATTATGAAAGAGGATTTCTGTAGAGATACGATACACACATTAACACATACATTTACGATGGCCCCCACCATGATTTCATTTTCTTTTGTAAATGAACTGAAATGAATCAATGATTCAATTTCCAAGCTCTGAAAAAATTACGAAATAAAATCTGACGTATCGTGAGATCCGGCAGAAATTTAAGTGTGAACTGCACTAGCGGTCCTAATTCTTTTTCGGTACCTTTAGTTTGGTCCTAAATCTTTAAAATTGCACATCCGGATCCTAATCTTTCGTAAGTGATTTATCCAAGGTCATATTTTGTTCAGAACGCTTTGACATGTCTACGTGGCACATTAACCATTGCCACGTCGGCAGTAAGATACGAGTCGAAGGTGTATGTTTGTGAAAAGTCAGAGGTGTATATTTGTGAAAAGGCCCCTAGGTTTTATTTCTTTTAAACCATGGTATTAATTTACTTTTTGCAAGCATGAACTCGACACGGCGCGTGGTTTGCCGACGGGAGTCGCTGCCGGCCACAGAGGGCCTCGCTGCCAGTAGCATTGTCGTGGTTGCACAGACGAGTCAGCCAAAATCCTCCGCGTCCAGTCCTGAGTCCCTCCTTCACTTTCCTCTTCCTGCTCCACCACTACGTTCTCAGCAAGGTCAGCAATGGCGGGCGCAGCAGCAAGAAGGGTGTCGTGCAGCTGCCGCCGAGCCACCTGGTCATCCCGTTCCTCGGCCACCTCCACCTCGTGGAGAGAGAAGCCATTACACGCCTTGGCGCCTACGAGATGCGCTGTGGAGTGCTTCATGGAGAAGCGTCTCTTCGCTAATCGCCGGAGTTTCCGTCGTAGCTACTCGTGTCCTTCGGCGGGGACGCGCTTGCCAGGTCCAGCTACGGCGTGCATTGATGCAACCTCCGCACGTTGCAGCTATGCAGCTTCTCTCCGCGCACCGCGTCACTTGCATGTCCGGCGTCATCGCCGCTGAGGTGCGCGCCATCACTACTAGGAAAATAGTCGTCTGTGGCGCACCTGTAAACTGTTGGAATTTTGGCCCAAATAGTCTAGCCCATTTTCTATTTCAATAATTCCTGAAAATCCTAGAGGCCCATGTGGCCCATTCATGCAAGACAAGAGCTGGGACAAATGTTTAGTCCCACATTGCTAGTTGAGTGGAATTGGACCAGCTTATAAGGTGAGCTCTCCTACCACTTGGTAAAAGGATGAGAAAGAGAAAGAGAGAGTTCCACACGCGCGCTCCTCCTCCTCCTCGCTCG
Source organism: Avena longiglumis (assembly GCA_030063025.1). Taxonomy (NCBI): domain Eukaryota; kingdom Viridiplantae; phylum Streptophyta; class Magnoliopsida; order Poales; family Poaceae; genus Avena; species Avena longiglumis. The sequence goes on along the minus strand of CP125973.1, from coordinate 96,387,728 downwards.
CCTCGACGCCAGCCATGCTGGTCATGGTTGGAGTTCAGGGAATCTCGCCAGCCGAGCTTTATTTTGCCACGCATGAATGGTATATGAGCAGATGTCTGCTGAAACATTTGCTTTGAATGGACTTTATACGAGTTAAATGAATACGAATTGAGGAGCTGTCCGGTGCTGCTGCTCGCTTCATCTTCGTCCATTCGTTTCATCTGCACTGCCCCGCTTCCCCTGCGCCTATAAGAGAGAGAGGTCGCGCCTCCTCTCGATTCTGTACCACACATCCCTTAGCCTCTAGTTCGAGCAACTGCTACTTCCATCTTCCCCCATCCCGTCTTGCGGCGTGGCACATGGCCGACAAGAGGCCTCCGAGACCCGGCCGCTTGAGTCACATGACGGAGAAGGGCGATAAGGTTTTGGGGCGCTATCAGCGACCATCTTGGCAATCACGGACTCCTCACAGATAGCGACTTCTTCCCGACATCACCCTCTTCCTCGACATGGCCAATGACGGTTCCAACGCATGGTTCTATACCTCTTGCCGTGTACATCTTACATCTCAATCTTGTTCTGATCCTATCCAAAGTTTTATGCCTTGCAGTTTGTTTGGCTATATGCCTTAATTTGTATTCTCTATTTAGCATGATTAGTATATTGCCTATTATTCTAGTCATATTTTATCTAGCGTTTATTTTGGATAATTCACTTGATAAATTGCTCTATTTCTCAACAATCCAAAAACCTTATTTCAGGCAATTTGCCCCAAGTGGCTTTGTTGCTTCTATGAATCCACCTGTGTTTGAAGGTGTGAATTACAAACGGTGGCGTCTAGAGCAAGGCTGCTCGGTTTGGACCATGAGTCGTTATAACGCCATCTATGGCGCACTGGGAACTTAATCCCGCTCGGGAAGAAGGCGTTCAAAAACTTGATACCACTTTCAAGGCTGCCTTGATCAATCCTCATGGCGACAATATTGTCGATTCATATCATCATTTATCAATGGCAAAGATATGTGGGATGCGCCGAGAGAAAATTTGGAGTCTCGATGGCGATGGAAGCGTATGTCATGGAACAATTCTATGACTACAAGATGATTGATGACCGCTCCATTGTGGAGCGGGCTCATGAGATCTGATCACTTGCCGGGAGCTTGAGCACTTCACTTGTGTGTTACCGGACAAGTTTGTTGCCGGAGGCATCATTGCCAAACTTCCCCAGACATGGAGGAATTTTGCTACTTCTTTGAAGCACAAGAGACAAGAGTTCTCCGTGACGGATCTCATTGGGACTCTTGATGTGGAAGAGAATGCGAGAGCAAAATACACACGTGCTCGAGGTACCGAGGGAGGTTCTAATGCCAACTGGTGTGAAAAGGAACTTCCACCTCACAAGTTCAAGAACAAAGGAAAGTTTGATGATAAAGGAAAGTTCGATGGAAAGAACAAGGCCTCACAGTCCACCAGCTTCAAGAAGAAGATTGATAAGAGGAAAGGTGCTTGTCATGTGTGCGGTGATCCTAATCATTGGGCTCCTGCTTGTCCCAACCGCTTTGACAAGCGCCAAGATGGGAAGAGCACAAGGCGCTAATGTTGTCATGGGCGACGTTGAGATGAAAGATGTTGGGTATGGTATATTACCTTTTTCTTTCATTATGTCATTCTCTGATTGGTGGATTGACACGGGCGCTAATGTACATGTACATTACGATATTTCCATGTTTTCTTCATATCGTCGGAGGGACTCAAACCGATGGGGAGCGGCTCGCATGCTTCGTTCATGGTGTTGGTGCGGTCGATCGAAGTTCACTTCGGAAAGACTGCTACCAAGAACGTGCATCATGTTCCCTCAATAAATAAAAATCTTGTTAGCGGATCTCTTCTATGTCGAGATGGCTACAAGATTGTATTCGAGTCCAATAAATTTGTAATTTCGAAGTATGGAACCTTTATTGGTAAAGGCTATGAATGCGGAGGCTTGTTCCGCTTATCTATGTCAGACATTTGTAATAAAGTTGTTAATCATATTTACACAAATTTTGAATCAAATGTCTGGCACTCTCGTCTTTGTCATATTAATTTTGGTTGTATGACACGGCTAGCCAAAATGAATTTAATCCCTGATTTCTCAACTATTAAGGGATCTAAGTGCCAAGTCTGCGTGCAAGCTAAACAACCTCGCAAGTCACATACATTGCAGTGAGAAATTTAACACCACTAGAGCTTATACATTCTGATCTTTGTGAGATGTATGGTGTGTTGACAAAAGGTGGAAAGAAATATTTCATGACTTTGATCGATGAATCTACGAGATCTTGTCATGTGTATCTTCTGAAATCAAAAGATGAGGCTTTGAGTTTCTTCAAAATCTATAAAGTGAGGCGTAAAATCAACTTGATCGAAAGATTAAGAGGCTTAGGTCTGATCGTGGTGGAGAGTATTTTTCCAACGAGTTTGATTACTTTTAAGTGAACATGGTATAATTCATGAGAGACGCCCTACTCACCCTACCAAATGGAGTAGCCGAAAGAAAGAACCGTACTCAACAGATTTGGTTAACGCCATGTTAGACACATCGGGTCTTTCTAAGGAATGGTGGGGGGAGGCATTATTGACCGCGTGTCATGTCCTAAACCGAGTTCCCATAAAGAACAAAGAAATTACTCCATTCGAAGAATGGGAGAAGAAAAGACTAAAACTCTCTTACTTACATTTTGGGGTTGTTTGGCAAAGGTTAATGTACCAATCCCCAAGAAGCGCAAGCTTGGACCAAAAACCATTGATTGTGTTTTTCCGGGCTATGCTTTTCATAGCATTGGTTATAGATTCTTGATAGTAAAATCTGAAGTACCTGACATTCATGTCGGTACAATCATGGAGTCGACTGATGCGACTTTATTTGAGGATATCTTTCCAATGAAGGATAAACCTAACTCATCAAATCCGGAGATACCTAGTTCATCTAATCAGGAATTTGCTATATTCTCTGAACCTACCATTCCGATTGAACACTCTGAAAGTCCTAAGGAGGAGGATGATGAAATTCCTAAAAGGAGCAAGAGACAAAGGACTGCAAAGTCTTTTGGTGATGATTTCATTGTGTACCTTGTGGATGACACTCCCACTTCCATTTCAGAAGCTTATGCATCTCCTGATGCTGACTACTCGAAGGAAGCTGTTCATAGTGAGATCAATTCCATCTTAGCTAATGAAACATGGGAGATCACTGATCGTCCTTATGGGTGCAAACCTGTAGGATGTAAATGGGTGTTCAAGAAGAAACTAAGGCCTGATGGTACTATTGAGAAGTACAAGGCAAGGCTTGTGGCCAAGGGTTATACCCAAAAGGAAGGTGAAGACTTCTTTGACACTTACTCACCTGTAGCAAGATTGACCACCATTCGAGTACTACTTTCTCTGGCTGCCTCACACGGTCTTCTCGTTCATCAAATGGAAGTTAAGACGGCTTTCCTAAATGGAGAGTTGGATGAGAAAATTTATATGGATCAACCAGATGGTTTTGTAGTAAATGGTCAAGAAAGAAAAGTGTGCAAGATACTGAAGTCTTTGTATGGTCTTAAACAAGCACCTAAGCAGTGGCACGAAAAATTTGATAAAACCTTAACCGCTGCAGGCTTTGTTGTAAACGGCGACAAGTGCGTATACTATCGCCATGGTGGGGTGAGGGAGTCATCCTTTGTTTGTATGTTGATGACATCTCGATTTTCGGAACCAACCTTAATGCAATTAAGGAGGTCAAAGATTTCCTATCTCGTTCCTTTGAGATGAAGGATCGGGAGTAGCGATGTCATCCGAACATCAAGCTATTGAGAGATGATGATGGTGGAATTACATTGCTTCATCCCACTATGTGGAAAAGATCTTGAGTCGTTTGGGTATAGCGACGTCAATTTTTCTCCTACACCGTATGATCCTAGTGTGTTGCTTGAAAGAATCGAGGAAATGCTAGAGACCAACTAAGATACTCTCAAATCATTGGCTCGCTTATGTATTTAGCTAGTGCCACGAGACCGACATCGCTTTTGTCGTAAGCAAACTCACGATTTGTCTCAAATCCAGGAAATGATCACCGGCATGCTCTTGAAAGAGTTATCGATATCTAAAAGGCATCATGAGCTATGGCATACACTATACCGGGTATCCGAGGGTACTAGAGGGTTATAGTGATTCAAATTGGATATATGATCTTGATGAGATAAAGGCCACGAGTGGATATGTTTTCACACTTGGTGGTGGCGCTGTTTCTTGAAGTCTTGCAAGCGCACCATCTTAACGAGGTCAACTATGGAAGCGAACTCACAAAGACTAGACACGCCTTTGAAGCAGAGTGGCCGTGAACTCTTGATGGACTTACCGTGGTTGAAAAACCTATACCCGCAATTCCAATGAACGTGATAATCAAACCGTGATTATTAAGGTGAACAGTTCTAAGGATAATATGAAGTCCTCAAGACATGTGAAGAGGAGACTGAAATATGTCGGAAAATGAGAAACTCGAGTTATTGCATTGGATTATATCCAAACATCTAAAAACTGGCGATCCTTCAAAAGGGTCTATCACGCAACGTGATAGAAAATGCATCAAGGAGATGGGTATGAGACCCACAATTTGAGCTTTCCATTGGCAAACCACTCTATGTGATCGGAGATCCCGTGAATTAGAATTGGGAAACAAGATGTTGGTTAGCTGAGAGGAAAGTATCCCTACTTTAATAAACACCACTCCATAAAGATGCAATACTATTCTCGCATGGCAGGTTGATTTATTATCTTAATATGTTCTAAGTGGCTTATCCTAAGCAAAGATGTTGTCCGTAACATCTTTTGAAGAACACACCTATATGAGTCTAACTGTTAAAACGTCATAGCCTATGAGAGTAGGGTGCTCTAATAAACTCATGAAAGGTCATGGAGTATGACGATAAGCTCCACCAGGGAAGTCCCACGTAGCCCAGATCGGTCAAGACTTTGTGTGAAGCTAGATTGCAGCAAACTTGCAGTTCAAGGCATAGTCCACTTGTAAGTCGCAACCTAGTGTAGCATAGAATTCTAGGTGGAAGTTCAACTTAACAGTCTCCACTATAGTACCGGTATATAAATGTTTTTGGAACCAAAGGCAAATTACATGTGCCTCACGGGACACAGTGGGGATTGTTGGAATTTTGGCCCAAATAGTCTAGCCCATTTTCTATTTCAATAATTCCTGAAAATCCTAGAGGCCCATGTGTCCCATTCACGCAAGACAAGAGCTGGGACAAATGTTTAGTCCCACATTGCTAGTTGAGTGGAAGTTGGACCAGCTTATAAGGTGAGCTCTCCTACCACTTGGTAAAAGGATGAGAAGGACAAGGAGAGAGTTCCACACGCGCGCTCCTCCTCCTCCTCGCTCGCCTCGCCACGCTGACGCTGACGCAAGGCTGCATGGTTGCGGGAATCTCGCCGAGCCGAGCTTTATTTTGCCACGCATAAATGGTATATGAACAGATGTACGGAAGCTGAAACATTTGCTTTGAATGGACTTTTAGTACGAGTTAAATGAATACGAATTGAGTGGAGGCTGTCCGGTGGACTGCTCGCTTTCATCTTCGTCCATTCGTTTCATCTTCAGACTGCATCGCTTCCCTCTGCGCCTATAAGAGAGAGAGGTCGCGCCTCCTCGATTCTGTACCGCCACACATCCTTGCGCCTAGTTCCAGAGCACTGCGCCATTTCCATCTTCCCCATCCTGCCTTGCGGCGTGCCATGAGCCGACAAGGGCCTCGAGACCCCGCTGCCGAGTCCTGACGGGAGAAGGGCGATAAGGTTTTGGGAGCGCTATCAGCGACCATCGCTTCACACGGACTCCCACGAGCGACTTCTTCCCGACATCAAGACCTCTTCCTCGACATGGCCAATGACGGTTCCAACGCCGGCGTTCTACTTCTGCCGTGTACATCTTCTGTCTCAATCTTGTTACGATCCTATCCAAAGTTTTATGCCTTGCAGTTTGTTTGGCTATATGCCTTAATTTGTATTCGCTATTTAGCATGATTAGTATATTGCCTATTATTCTAGTCATGTTTTATCTAGCGTTTATTTTGGATAATTCGCTTGGTAAATTGCTCTATTTCTCAACATAAACATCATCTGTGGCACACTAGGGGTGAGCCACGGCGCCATCCTTCTACTATCTCAGCCAGGGCACACCGCCTCTGATGCGCCACGGTTATGTCGAGATAGGCGAGCGCACCTGCTAGTGCACCGGATATATTGGCAGGTGCCACGCTTTGATCTTCATGGCGCACGTTGCGCCACTAAGTCTGTGATTGCACTTTAGTTGCGATGCCACAAAAGTTGTGCCATGTGCGCCACGGGTGTCTTTTTTAAAAAACAAATTCAAGGCCAGATGATATACAATACAGATTATATAGGCAGATATACACACAGATATATACACAGATATACACACAGATATAAGATATACAGTTATATATATAAATACACAATTCGCAAAACAAGATTGAAACAAATACATATAGATAAGTCTCATACATGAATACATAAGTTATACATTGTTTCGATCAAGTTACAAAGTAGTTGGTGACATGCGAATACATGTGTCGATCGAACAAGTTAGAGCTCGATCGGAAGCTCGCCTAGACATCTAAACTAGCTAGACACAAACGCGGGATAAACAACCAAAGAAGATAAGCATGATCACCGCCGCGAGGGTGTCGGTCTTCATCAGGTTCTTCGTCCTAACTCCCACTAGATAGCGCGTGTATCTAGATTCCGCCTCCGCCATAGTGTTGTACCCTTTGTAGCTATTGCCGCTGAAACGGTGCACCTGTCTCCGGCAGTCTTCCCAATCATCGTAGACTCCGGGAACCCGTCCCTTATACACGACGTACCACGTCATCTATAAGTTGACAATAATAATTAACCGATGATTGAAAAAACATATATAATTAAAGTCGCATATGAAGATACACTTATAGAAAGTACTCCTAAATCAAAAAGACCAAACTCAAAAAGCATGCCTCATATATAACTAGGTTGTTCGACACAGGAATATGCTACGATGGAACTGTTCGCCAAGTAGGATGCACAACACATGGACATGTGCATAGCACAAGGCGGACAATCCCATCGCAGCACATTCACATATAATGTGCCACGACATTTCAATCATCGGCATTATTCTCGAAAAAGACCAAAGTAACTCGAAAAGAATGCCTCATATATATATACATAGCTCGTTGGACACAGGAATATGCTACGATGGAACTGTGAGCAAAGTATGATGCACAAGACCTGGACTTGTGCATATCACAAGGCTCACAATCCCGTCGTAGCACATTCATATATATAGTGTGCCACGATATTTCAATCATCGGCATTATTCTCGAAAAAGACCAAAGTAACTCAAAAATAATGCCTCATATATATATACATAGGTCGTTGGACATAGGGATATGCTACGATGGAACCGTAAGCCAAGTAGGATGCACAACATCTAGACTTGTACATAACACAAGGCTTATAGTCCCGTCGTAGCACATTCACATATATATTGTGCCACGACATTTCAATCATCGGCATTATTCTTGAAAAAGACCAAAGTAGCTCGAAAAGAATGCCTCATATATAACTAGCTAGGTCGTTGGACACAGGAATATGCTACGACAGAACAGTTAGCCAAGTAGGATGCATAATTCCTAGACTTGTGCATATCACAAGGCTAACTATCCCGGCGTAGCACATTCACATATATATTGTGCCACGACATTTCAATCATCGGCATTATTCTCGAAAAAGACAAAAATAACTCGAAAAGAATGCCTCATATATATACATAGGTCGTTAGACACAGGAATATGCTACGATGGAACCGTGAGCCAAGTAGGATGCACAAGACCTGGACTTGTGCATATCACAAGGCTCACAATCCCATCGTAGCACATTCACATATATAGTATGCCACGACATTTCAATCATCGGCATTATTCTTGAAAAAAAAGTAAGGAAAAAAAGAAGGACCAAAGTGAGCAAAGGACCAAATAGTAAGCAAAAAAACCAAGCATTGATTGATATATAATAATAATAAGCAAAAGAAGTAAGCGATGATTCATAAACCTAATAAGATAAGTATAGTAGCATGTACACTTGTCCACACACACAAAAAGGTCATCTATAGTTTGTAACTACAACTAGGCCAACATCAAGCCTTCTGGCTCGGCTTAGGGAACGGGAGGACGCCTTGTCTCGTCATGAACTTCCTATAGTCACCCTGCATCTCTAGGCGATCTTCTATGTCACGGTTATTCGGGATATTTCCTCCGTAGAAGATCCCCAGTCATGACATCACGAAAGATGATTGCCCCAACCGCTGCTTGGATGCGATACATCTCTTGTCTAATATCCGAAATGATCTTGGCATTTGCTTCGCCCACTGCTTGAGATGATCCGCAGAGAATTCTGCTGGTCAAGTAGGAACGCCCTCATGTGATGGAGTGCGAGTAGGCTTCCTTCTTCGCTGGCTGCTTCACGCAGGGGAATTCCGTTACGTGGTTGAAGACGTGCCTGCCGAACTTGACCTTCGTACGCACGAAGGTGGTGCCTTCCGTCGAGGCAAAGCCAGTGAGAGCATCATCCAGAACTTCTTTGATCTTGTCGTAGTTTTTTGTAACACCCTCAGAATCGGACCTATGCAAGTTTGGGCAAAATTCACCAAACCCGCATAGAAACGATTCAAAGGTGCCCACCAGGCACTTTCGTGCGGGTGGAAAAGTAATAACATTACACAACAGTCCTCGATGGGACCCACAACAGAGATATATATAACACTGTAGAGTCAAGAATACGATATAATACACAAAGATCCAAATCACCTTGAAAGCGATAGAGCGTCCATCACGGACAAGATGCAAATGGGGCTAAGAGCCCCACGAAGAATAACCAATGGCGTCCATAACTCCTGCCCAAGCCGGAAGGGTAACCCCGCTAACGACGCCGTTTCTCAAACCCGCTTAAACAAAAGGGGTGCCGACAAAGGGCAAAGGAAAAGAAGGAGCGTCGATCGAGGCCAAGACAGCGAGGCTAGAATCGGCGGTCCTCGCCTACATAGGTATGGTGGATCGAGCGGTGGCAGTGAGCACTAAACAACCTATAGAGACTCGATACAACTAGGTTATCGAGAGGGGTAAGAAAGACCTATCCGGATCCAACCGAGACTAACACCAAACAAACCCATCCCGTGTTTCCCCTCGAGACCAAACGAGGAAGTCAACCGAGAACTCACAGTTGACAATTTTATTTGTTCAATTATAGTTGCGATAATTACTAGTCGTTTAGATAATCATCCCGATAAAGTAAGCGTGGCACTTTTAGTTAACCGCTCATTATAGTGGCGACTTACTAGTCGATACTTTTAACATGAGATAACCCATAAACCCAAAGTTGTTGGTACTTTTATTCAGCCATTTCGTTAGAAGTTGCAATACTTACTAGTCGATACAATTGTCGGGCGACAACCAAACAAGCAATTGTGGGTATTAATTAGCCATTCCATTATAGTGAAGCTGATTACTAGTCATTATAAGTCAAATTTATAGCAAGATAAACTTTAGTTATGCTTGTCTATGATCGAGATATCAGCTCCAAGTCGTCCATATCCGCGGACACGGCTTTGAAAGTTTTACCGCCGGTGCACCAATAGCAACACACGCCGATCAACCTCGGAAAACCAAATCAAAACCCAACGAGGCTTTCACGACGAACAATCACAGGATTGAGTATTTGTGGGCCACCCTTAAGTAGAACCCAACGGAGTAAGCAAGCTCGAGACGGCCTCAAGGTTTGGCGGACATTGTGAACGATCGGGAACCCCAAACGGGCTTGTCGACACCGGCGAAATCGTGGTCCGATCCTAACAAGACAAAGGTGCAGACTCGCACAATCGTAAATAAAGCGGTAAAGCATGGCATAAGTACAGATCGTAAATAAAACCTCAAACTAGTTTGTGGCCCCAAGAAATAAGAATGAATCAAGCTCGGCTCAGGGGGTCCCATATACCTCCGGATGTGGATAGCGCAAAATCAAGGAACAGTATCAAGTACTCGGGTCTTACGGACACAAGTATGCTCGAAACCAAATATTATCTATCACCCACCGATGCCTCGCTTATTCAATTTTAGTTGTTAAGCAGAAAGTAAAGTGATAAGTAAAGCTAGTATCATCTCCAACAACAACATGCGGCAATACATCAAGAATCGTGGCATATGACACACATCCGCAGACTTGAGCAAGCAACTACGACACGCAAGTCCAACTATCTACCAAACAACAGTAATAGGGTGTCCAAGGCAAATATAGGGCTGCACGGTATATCAAGGGTAATGAAACTAAAGCATCGCAAATACGTATAGCAATAGATCAACGGAGGGAAGTAAATACTATAAAGGTAAGATAGGTAGAAAGGAGATGCTCGCTGAAAACTTTGTCGAAGGTTTTCCAAGATCGGGCTAAGCTCACATCAACTCAACGGCCTTATCCGCGAAGAAGCAAAACACTAGAAGAAACACCGGATGCGATATTTAATACACGGCAAAAGATCGGCATGATGCATGCATGATGTATGGCATGGCAAGGTGCGATGCAATTAGGTCATATTAAGTGGAACCGGGGTCCCGACATTCAATTAGGTGGTTCCTGTTATTTATCTACCCCGCAATTTAAATGTTGTTATAACCTGGCAAAAGATAGCACCGGTTTGCTACACAAGTTTAAATGAGGCCAATATAAGGCTAGATTTGCCCGCATATGGGCCCCATATTTAATTATTCGTGAATCGGCATAAGGCCCCCAAACCACATGATTATGCATGCAAGTATGACAATTTAATATGCGACAAGTTGTATTATGTTATAAAAATAGGGTTCCGGGAAGGGGTTCACACATTTAGGGTTCGGCGATCTTGATAGGGTTCCGGGGTTCGGGGTCGGGGTCCAGGGTTCAGGGTTCGACGGCCTTGGCGGGATCATTCTCGGACTCCGGGGGTAGGGTCTTGGCGCATCCGGGGCCTCGGTGTCCGGAGCAGAACTTGTGTCAGCGTCGGGACGCGTCGGGTTCTTCTGGTCGGCGTTCGTCGACGCCAGGACTTGTGCCTCACGGGTCGATCTTGCCGCGAGGGATCTTGTCGGCCGGGTTCGGGTTCGAGTTTTCGCGTCCGGCGAAGATCATGGCGGTCATCGGGTTTGGGAGGAGAACATGGCGTCGGTGTGGCGGTCTTGTTGTTCCGTCAAGTCATCGTGGTTTCTCCTTATTCACGGTGGCGGACTTGGGAACGGCGCCAGGTTCGCGGCCCGGTGAAGTACTTGACGCGTTGTGGTCTTCGATCGGGCTCGGATCGGTCTTGTCAAGTCTCCAAGCATCTTGGTGCTTGATGTCCGCGAGGAGTCCCCGGGTACAGGATGGGGATCTTGTCGGCGAGGAGAACTTGAATCGATCCGGTGGTCATCGAAGATCTTGTCGGCGCTTATTCTCGATTCTCGTCCGGTTTGTCGCCGCCATCTGAAGATCGACGGCCCGTGCCGCCGGAAGGTTTGGACTCAACTTGTAATGGTAGGGTCGAACACGTGGCCCACCTATGGCATGGGCCACGAGGACAGCGATCGCACGGACGGTGGGCGAACTTCGCAGAGGGTGCGAGCAGCCCCGGGTCCAAGGGCGAAAGCGGGCGCAGCTCGGCGGGTCCTTGGGCGGCAGCAGGCGAGGGAGCCGAGCCAGGGCGGAGAAGCGCAGCCGGAGGCGTCCGCCAGGCGGACTTCTTGGGAGGCTGGCGGTGAGGCTGGGTCGCCGTTGGGGACGCTGGCGCTGGTCGGAGCGGCGGCGGGAGGCGGCAGAACACGGAGGCGCGTTGACGGGCGCGATCTGGCGAGTGTGGACGCAGAGGAGGAAGGCGGTGCTCGGCGGCGTGAGCGAGGAGGTAGGCGGCGACGGTTGGAAGCGGATGGCGTCGCAAGGCCGCGAGCGCATGGCTAGGCGCCAGGCTGGTGGAAGGCGCCAGGGAGGAGGAGGGGTGATCCGGCGCGGGGCTGGTCCAGTGGAGGAGCTGGGCGGCGGGGCTTGGAGGCTCGCAGAGGAGGTGCGAGGCGACGGGTGGAGCAAGGTTGGGGGCGCGGTGGAGGTCCGCACGCAGGCGGAGTGGCTGCGGAGAGGAGACACGTAGGGGAGGCGGTGGTGGGCCAAGGTGGGGAGGTGGGATCTGTGGGAGGTGGGATCTGGTGTGGGAGTGGCGGTCTGGGGGTTGGTGAGTGGGGAGTGGGTCCCGCAGAGAGAGAGAGGCTGGGGGCCGACCCGGGGAGAGTGGGAGGGGGTAGATAGGGTTGGGGTGAGAAAAGGAGAGAGGTGGGTTGGTGGATGGCTGAGGTGGCAGGGGGGTATGTTTGGGGTGAGAGGGGGAGGTGGCAGCCTGGGGTTGGTGGGTAGGAATAGATTGGGTGGGACTAGGATTTAGAGTGAGCTGTTTCCAAAAGTGTGTTTGTTTGGTCGCGTTTAAATTAAATCAAAGACATTTTGCACACTAGTTTTTAGGCAAATAAAATCTCCGATGCTATCGGGGTTTTGTGTTTGAAAAATAAAAGGGGTTTATATACAATTTGAAACTAGGCTTTTCGAATAATGCAGTCAAACAATGTATAAATATGACGATGCAATGCACAAATTCAACGCGATTTTCTAGTAGTGGTTTTGCGGGATGCCACAATTCGACACCACTAACAAAGGATCTCGCCCTCGAGATCCGCCTCATGGTACCAGAAGGAAGGTCGGCGATCCTCGTCTTCTCACTTCGTGTAGATCCTCGCGACACCACTAACGAGGGTTCATCCTCCATCTTGAAAACGGCGACACCACCAACAAAGGGTCGTTGCTCCTGATCGTCGAGGGAACACTCCGGGGACAAAAGGTCGAAGGTAGAGGTATCAACAAACAAGGCCACCTCCAACTTCGGTTAGAAGAGGGAAAAATTACATTGATCCACCAGTTCGATGTACAGAGCGAACAGTAAGATGTTATTATTATTATAATTCTTGTTCATGATAAAGTTTATATTCCATGCTAGAATTGTATTAAGCGGAAACATTAATACTTGTGTGGTTTGTGAACAACACCGTGTCCCTGGTACGCCTCTAAGGACTAGCTCATTGATCAATGATGGTTAAGGTTTCCTAACCATAGACATGAGTTGTCAATTGATAATGAGATCATATCATTGGGAGAATGATATGATGGATGACAAACTAAGCGAAGCAATTAGATCGTATCATCGTGTTCATCTTTGAAGCTTTCCAATGTCAAATATTGTATTCCTTAGACCATGAGATAATGCAACTCCACGTACCGGAAGAAAGCTTTGAGGTCATCAAACGTCATCCTATGAGAGGGTGATCATAAAGGTGTCTCTGTGTGATCGGAAAGTATCATTGGGTTGTATGTATCGAGATGGAATTTGTCCCTCCCAAGTCGGAGAGATATACTTGGGCCCACTTTAATCGATATCAACACCGCTTGCAAGCATGTGGTTAAGGAGTTAATCACAAAGTGATATCGGATTACGAACGAGTAAAGTACTTGCCGTGGAACGAGATTGAACTAGGTATGACGATCGACGATCGAATCTCGGCAAGTAAAATATCGCGAGACGGAGGAATATATATATGGGATTGATTGAATCCTGGCATCGTGGTTCATCCGATATGATCATCGATGAATGTGGAGTCAATATGGGTGCCTGCAGACCGCTTGATTATTGATAGAAGATCATATTCCAGCGCATATTCTTGAACCCGCAGGTCACACACTTAACGATCTCGACGCTAGGATAGATTGGATAATTGGTTTATCAATTTTGTTCGAGTATCAAATGGGATCCGGGACATCACGAGGTTCCGAATGGTCCGAGAATAAGATTCATATAAAAGTGTAGTTTTGGAGTTCGAATTGTTCCGGGTTAATCGGTATTGTCGGAAGCTTCTAGAACCTTCCGAAGGGGACCAACGTGGCCCCACCTTCCGGGAGGGGCATGGGCCTATGAGGGAGTGTCTCGCATTGTGCGGGGCACAAGGCCCCATAGGGCCCAGCCGATTCTAGAGAGATTTGACTTTAAATCTCGGGATAGAATTTCTAGATAAGGGAGAGTTTAAATCGTTTAAACTAGAGATAGGATTTCTAGATAAGGGAGAGTTTAAATTGTTTAAACTAGATATAGGCTTGGAGGAGGGCAGGGCTAGCCGCCTCTATATATAGAGGGTGCGCCTCTCCCACACACACCTTCCTCCAAGCCCTAGCAGCCTTGCTACCTTCCTCTCCTCCCGATTGTTTGTAGGCGAAGCCTGCAGAAATTCTCCACCATATACACCACGCGTCGCGTGTTGTAGATCCAATCTACCTCTCCACCATACTCGCTGGTCCGAGGAAGGGAGACGCCGAGGTGCTGCACGTGCATCTCACGGAGGCACCGCCACTTGTGGTGCTAGATCGGATCGGATCGCGGGAGGAGAAGTAGTACGACTACATCACCCACGTCCGACGAACGTTCGCTGTCTGTAATCTTCAAGGGTATGAAGATCTAATCCAATCTCACTCGTTGTTTGCATCTCCTAGATTAGATCTTGGCTTTCCCTCTGTTCGCTCCGTAGAAAATTTTGATTTACTATGCCGCGAAACCCTTCATAGTGCAGCGGGTATAGGTGGAACATATTGAAGATGTCGTCGAACCGCGGGAAGAACAGATCCGCAGGGGCATTGTCGACGAAGCCCAATCCTGGTGGCACCTTAACCACGAATACCGGGTGCGAGGGATCTTTCTCCGATAGAAGGCGTCTCTCTATCGTCAGCATGTCGTCATGCACACTCTGCGGTTCCTAATTGGCGAGCTTCCACAAATTCTTAGGTAGCATGGGCTCACCCGCCACATGAATCCTCCACATAATACCCTCGGGTCTTAGTGGCCCGTCCCGAAACCTGATCGGATTCGCAGTTGTTGACGTCACCGGCTGGCTCGAGCTGCTAGATTTTCTTTTCCTACCTTTTTTTCCTTTTGGAGAGCGGGCAGGCATCGCAATCTGAGCACCGGCCACCCTATGTAGTGTGTCAGGGCTTAGAATAAAGGGCCGGTTGGTTGTATCAGCTGGCTCTGTAAAGGCGCAAGCTGGAGGCGTCTCCTGAGAACCAAACAGACGCTTGGTGGTAGTGGCTTTATCTGTGGGGCCACCAGCTAGGTCTTCGTTGCTAAACTGAGTGTTGAAGAAGTGATCATTCCAGTCTTCGTCGTCCTCGGCCGGATCCTACGCCATGTGCATATCATTAACATGATCATCCGACCCACCGCGTGGAGGTGACGACGAGGGCGGTAAGGGGGCCTTGCCACCGCTTGTTGCTGGCACGACAGGTGGTGTTGTTGTCTGTGGCGTGATGGCCCCCGCCGTCCCCAAACGGATCATGCTCTTTGGCCATTGCAAGAATAAGCTGAAGCAAGTTCTGAGGACATCCGACTCTTCTTCATCCGCTCCTGGGGGTTGAATGGGAGGTTCCAGGTTGTCGCAGCCCCTTAGAACCCGACTAATTTTAACCCTGTGCACGCTATCTGGCATCGGCCTTGAGTGGAACGTGCGCTGCAAGGGTTGAATGATGGTACTCTTGGCAACATCCCTCAGCTCGTTGTTCACGTAGCATAAGAGAGTGCAAGGAACATCCGTCTGCGGAAAACATGTACGACACCGTCAGAGATGCCATAAGAGTAATAGATGGCGTGAAAGGCGGTAAAGCAATTTGTTTACCGTGATGGCGTCGAGATCGGCTAATGTCGACGCACCGCATACGGCGACGGGCATGCAAGAGATAGAAGGGCTGCTTGATGGCGCGGTGCTGGCCGCCGGTGTATTCTCCCTACTGACGGGTGCTTGGAGCTCCGGTGCCGCCGCGACGATGGCAGGAGGGCACCAACATGTACTTCGGCACCGCGGTGATGGCAGGGGGAGTCACCAACACTTGCGGTGCCGTGGTGCTATCGGGCGGAGTCACGAACACGTAGTTCGCCTGATTCGTCGGCGCCGCGTTGTTCGAGTGGCTGCTGACCATGCTTGGAATCGGGCACGGCCCTACTCGACCACCCACACTCCAAATTGCTATTGACTCCACCAAGGTAGGCAGGAAGGACGTGAGGGTGCTTGCCAGGTTGTCTTGGACGATCTGCGGGATCCGCGCCACTTGTTCCTTAAGTTATTGAACCTCGCGGTTTTCCTCCTCGCTCCTTCCCGACGGCGCCACATGCGTCCTCAGCGGTGGACCAAAATGATCCACCCAATTCTTACCCTCGAGGCGGCCAGACGGCCACCGACGACGGCTTCTTCAGAATCGCTCTATTTTCTTGGCTCGATTCATCGCCTGTTAAAAGGGCTATCCCACCGGTGGCCACCGTCGACCCGGGATGAGGAACCGGGATCCATGACTAGCAACAATTTCTCCTCCCCGCAGAGAAGTAATGTTGAATCGTTTAGATCATCGATTAGATTGCAATCGAGTTGATCCGCGGTAATTAGATTATACTTACCACAATTTCCTTGAATTCCTTCACCGCAGGATCCGCGGTAAGTTGTTTGGTTTTTGGGTCCACATGGTAACGGGCCCTGATGAAGTTTCGAACCTGCCCGGGTTCTAATTTCGCAAAGGGGTTTTCTATCCCCTTGGATCTATACTCTTCGTCCTCCTTATTCCATTTGACCTTCGCGGTTCTGTATCCACCAGATCCGAGATGGTGATGACCTATATTCATCGCCTGCAGCACCTTTCCCTGATTACTATTGGCCAGGGCTCTTTCGGATTCACACCTCTCCTTGAACTCCCGGAACTGATCTTTGGTGATCTGCGGGTCAATCTTCTGGATCTCCTCGAGACTTTTGCCTTCTTTATAGATCTTATTCTTTATCCGGGTTCTCCAGCTGGCCAGGACGGTGCTCATCTTTGTGAGGGCGGATTTGTTTACTTCGTTCCCATGATAATTTGTGTTTTGATACTTAGCGGGGAACTTGTATCTTGCGTGTAGCTTCTCGAAGAGGAGTGTGCGCAAGTGGCCATTATCTTTATGCCGGAGATTCTCGGTGTTGATCGAGATGGTTGTCCGGGTGATCGCCGCCACTTTCCCACCATACCCTTTGACGACAAGGGCAGGCTCCAAAGGAACCCCTGATGGGCTCACTTCGGTAATTTCCTCCCTAACGGTGCCGACCGTGTTAGGGCGCCGGTCCTTCGGCTTCTTCTTCTGCTTAGGAGGATTGCTACCACTCCCTGTGCCCTCGCCGCCATCAGTTGTTTAATCACCCGCCGTTCCTTCGGCTTCTTCCTCCGCGTCTTCCATCTCATCATCCTCGCTCTCTGAAGGATGGTATTCTTCATCGTCTTCTAGCTGCTGGGCCGCCTCCCAGAATGTCAATTGTTTATTCGGAGGTCTGAGTTCTCCTTCAGCGCTGATGCACTTCGAACATCCAGCCTCGTCGTTGTCACACATCTTTGCACTAATAAAAAACAAATAATTGGTTAAATGCACGGAAAATCCGGCATGACCTTTACTAATTTTGTTAAACTAGGAGTGCCCGATTTATGCCGAAACGAAAGTTAATCAATATTCCGGCAAAAATCGGGACTCATTTCATACAAGAACCTGCATACACGACATAATAAAGTGCTTCGTATACAAGCACAAGCACAATTTCAAGTGCTACAATTATATCACCACAGATCAGTACTACTAGACCATCACCAGCAAGCAAACCAGTACTAAAACCATCACTAGGATCAGTACTAACACCATACAACATAACTAGGATTTCAGCATGAGCATTTCATCAGTATATACACATTGTTTCATCAGTATATACATCATAACTAGGATTTCAGCAGGAGCATTTCATCATTATATACACATTGTTTCATCATAACTAGCATTGTAGTAACAATATAAGATGCACTGCATCCCAGTGGCAGTGCTTGACAATGTCTCTGTTTGGTAGAGTCTTGACACTCTCGTAGTAATCTTGTTCGGTGTTTTCTACTGCGTTTACACTGCTTTAGTGTTACTTAGAGTGCACTAGTAATAATATAGTAAGATGCATTGCATCCCAATGCTTGACATTATCTTTGTTTGGTAGAGTTTTGACACTGTTAGGTGGAGGAGTAGTAATCTTGGTACTCGGTAGGGTTACTAGTCCTAGTATATATTGTTCGTGGTGTTTGTTTAGGAGATGTTAGCTGGAACAGACACTTGAACAAAATAAGGGCTTGCAAAAGCAAGTACCTTGCTCAAATAAAATTAGTAAAGGCTATTGTATGTAGACCAAAAATGTACAAGAAAAGGCCAAGATGACCAGCTCAACATCAACACCATAACATGTCTCTATCACTGCTCGTAAAGCGGTGGCAGTTTTAGATTGCACAATTGGCAGCCTAACATGACCCCACTGGAGCACAAAGCATGGCTGCAAAGGACATGCTACTAATAATGTGCCCAGAGAGGACAAATGGAGCCATCAACATCGGATTAACAACTCATTTGACAAAGAAAGTTTATTTATACAAGGGAGACCTCTGAATCTGCATACATGGCCGGGATGCCATATTCCAAGATGACATGTGATGCTATTTATTGGATTGATTGATGCTAACATGGAAACAGAATATTGGAGTTCTTAATATGAAAGTGCCAACATGCTCAACTCATTTATCCAGTGCATATGAAAATATATATGGGCATGCATGCCAGCATGCTTTTCTATGATGATTACTTCCAAATCAAATGGTCTAAAATCCTACACCATTCTGAGGTTGAGGAGGAGGAGGCATGCATATGAGGAAGATTGTTCCTCCCACAGGAGCACCCTAAAATCCTACATGGTCTAAAATCATAACACCTGAACAACTTGTATTTCAGTCAACTACACCATTCTAACTACTTTAAATTGAAATACACAAATCTCACTGGACAAAATAGGAGTGATTTCTCATAGCATAAGCTGTTATTATAATTATTAGACCAGATCAGACCAAGAACCAGTGCTGGTTCTAGTACAGTACGGATGAAAACATCAAATACCAATCTCGGCCTCTGAGACCAAGAATCATTGCAGGATCAGACCAAGAATCATTGCAGGATCTAAGGAACCGTGTGGAGAGGGAGAGAGGGGAGGCTCACCTCCTCTGAGACGAGGACGACGACGAGCACGTGGGAGAGGCGGCGGCCTCCTCCTCCTCAGCATCGAGCGGCGGCAGCCTCCTCCTCCTCGAGCGGCGACGACCTTCTCCTCCACGAATCGGCAGTGACACGGGCCTCCTCCTCCTCGAGCGGCGTGATCCTCCTCCTCCACAAGCGGCGCGGGACTCCTCCTCCTCCATGGATCGGCAGCGACGTGGGCCTCCTCCTCCTCGAGAGCGCAGCGCGGCGGTGGCAAATCGAGAAAGCAGCGGTGGTGGCGGTGTGGTGTCTGTGAGACGGGGATGAGAGAGGCGGACGTGGCGCACGCGGTTGACTAGTCCAACCCACATAGGCATAGCGCACCCTGGCCAAGTGCGCTACGGGTGTCCAGGGTGCGCTACGCCTATGTGGGTTGGACTATCAGATAAGAGGGCGGCCACCCCACTAGTTAACACTAGCAATCCTTATCCCAGGTTCGCCCATCGCTCTAATCTAAACTGTGAGCACCTGTGTTTGAATCCTGGTGCCCCAGTTTTTATTCTTATTTTAAAAATACTTTTAAATGTTCCAAAAAATGCCCAAAAGTGGTGATATATTCCATAAAAGTTTTGTTTTGTTTTTAAAATACTTTTAAATATTCCAAAAATGCCCAAAAGTGATAATATATGTCATAAAAGTGGTATAAATTAAATATGATTCAAATATGTCATAATAATTTGTCCATGATACAAATATATCATAATAATTTGTCCATGAATATTACAATCTTTTTCGACCACGTGTTTTACAATATTTTTTGAGCTAGCGTTTTACAATCTTTTTTCCCTTCTTTGTCGCGGTTGAATAATTTAGCCCCGGCACTTTAATGCTTCTTCTTTTGAACAGGCTACCTTTTTTGGTAGGGTTGTCCTTTTTCTTCTTGTGATGTATGTTGCTGCATCATAGTCGTCGGCATCTTCAATCTTTGGATCGTCGTACTGGTCGAAGTCTTGCTCGTTGGCAACTCCATCCATTCCGATGATGTTTCTTTTTCCTCTCCTCACGACAACACGGCTAGGCTTTGTCGGGTCGGTAATGAAAAAAACATTGGTCCACTTTGGTAGCCAGTATCCACGGTTCATTTTCCGCGGCCACGTTCGCACCGGCGGCCTTGGATTTGGCTGCCTCGGGTATAACCATGGTTGTGAAATACCGGTCTTCTCTTTCGACGCTCTTTGCCCATCTGACACGGAACATCGACACCTTTTCTCCACAGTAGTCAAGCTCCTATATCTCCTTGATTCTTCCGTAGAATTTTTACTTCATGTTATCATTGGTGTAGAATTCCGACGTTACGCCTGAGTTTTGATAATCACACTTGTTGTCCTTTTCCTCCGTGTAGAATGTGTAGCCGTTGATATCATACGCCTGATAGGTCACTAGGTTTTGCATTGGTCCCTGCGACAAGGTGAATATGATCTTTTCCGTGTTAGAAGAATGCGATCGCGGGGGATTATCAAGGAGCGTCTGTCTAAACCAACACGTGAAATATGAGTTGTGCTCTTTGATTATTTCTCCGCGCCCTCCAGATGCCGGTCACCGCATTCTTCTCGATTAACCTTTTGTGCTTCTATACCCAAGGATCGACCAGTTCTAAGAGCATCTCCAGCAGGCGCGCTATAATAGCGCAGCGCTAAAATAACTGCTTTTTTTGCAGCGAGCGCGCGCTGTAAACCTCCCCCAGCAGGTGCTCTAAAATAGAGCGCGCGCCCAATATTTAGCGCGGCGCTGGACTTTGCGCTATCCCGAGCGTCAAATTTGCAGCTACAAATATGGCTATCGCTATGACGCTGGAAGAACACCACCTGCTTCGAAAATCCTCGCGAGCGTTGGCTCTACCCTCGGTGGCCGGCGATGGAAAACTCGACCCTCCCACCTCCCTACTCGTCCCGTCCCGCCTGGCCGCCGCGCCGCAATCCGCCACAACCGCGCTTAAACTTTAGCGGAGGCGCCGCTGGGTCGGCCAACAAGGCTTTCTTCAAGCCGCGGACAACCTCCGGCGCAGCGCTGCCACCCATCGCGCCGGGGAAGAAGACCACGTCGAAGAAGACGACGTTGAAGCGGCCCGCGGCGGTGGCGGCTCAAAGGAAGCAGGAAGGCGGCGCAGCGGCGCCGCTGAGCTTCCACCGCCGTCTCCAACCTACACTCCGCCCGCGCCTCCTACCAACGCTCCGCTAGCGCCTCCTCGACGAGCGCCAACCGCATCCGTCGTCGCCGCACGCAACGTGCTCGATGAAATGGCACAAAGGTATAAATTCACATTTTTTGCTCGGTGAATGCGAAGATAATTGTGACGTTTGCGTTAATTGTAGTGTCGATGTCGATGACGATAGTTTCTTGGAGACTATGGAGGTTGCCGGTTCACCTTTCGTTGAACCAAATGAAGAGGTGGACGAAGATGTGGTGGAGGAGTACGAGGATATGTATGAGGATGGGGAGGGCATGGTGGAAGCGCCGGCGGGGAGGAATCAAAACTACACCATCGATGAGGACGTGTTGATTTGAAAGGCTTGGTTGAAGATTGGTATGGATCCTTCGGTTGGCACCGACCGAAGCAGAGACACATATTGGTTAAGGATGAAGGAGTACTTTGATGCCAAGAACACAAGTGGAGTTCGTCGCACCTCCCGGTCTCTTCGGTCCCGATGGTCGGTCATCAACCAAGATTGTTCGAAGTGGGCAAGTGCGAATAAGTCGGTTGATGTTATCAACCCAAGTGGCACCAATGACATTGATAGGGTAAGTTGTTGTATTGTGTTGTACTATGTTGTTTACATGTGTTCTCTATGTCCATTGCTCATTTATACTTCAATGTAGAACACCATGTGTCAAGGCATGTTCCGAGATGAGGGGAAGAAGACCAAGAAGGGCAAGAAGATCCTCTCCAAGCCATTTACATTGCACCATTGCTACGAGGTGCTTGGGAATGAGGAGAAGTGGAAGAACCGTGGAAGAATTGATGTGCCAACCTTTTTGGCACAACAAGCAACCGCGGAGGCAACCATCCTTGACGATGATGAATCAAGTGGTGATGAAAGAAAGAGAAGAAGCTCCACTCCTCACTCGGTTAATGGGAGACCACCACTTGGAAGGAAGGCCGCCAAAGAATTGAGGGGGAAGAAGGCCGGTGATGATGACATAGCGAAGGCTATGGAGAAGATGGCGAAGGCAAGAGAGAGATACAACAAGGACAAGAAGGAGGCCGAGGCGTGGCGCGTGGCATTTGAGGAGAGGATGGCCGCCGCCGAGGAGAGGAGGATGGCATTTGAGGAGAAGAAGGCGGCCATCGAGGAGAGGAAGATTGCAATGGAGGAGCAACAACTGTTATCGGAAGAGGAGAGGAAGGTCTTTTTCATGGACACCTCAAGCATGGATGATAGGCAAAATGAGTACATCAACCTTGCCCGTGACGAAATCTTGGACAAGAAAATAAAGTTGGCAAACCTCGTGAAGGCCCAAAATGAAGGAATGAGTGCACCGAGAGGCTATGGAGGTGTTGGAGGCTATGGAGCACCACTTGGAGGTGTGGGAGGATATGGAGGCATGGGAGGCTATGGAGTAATGGGAGGTATGGGAGGCTTTGGAGCACCACCGACGGGCTACGGAGGCATGGGAGGCTATGGAGGAATGGGAACACCACCGATGGGCTACGGAGGCATGTGAGGCTACGGAGGCATGGGTCTTGGAAGCATGGGTGGGATGAGTGGGCAAGGCGCCATGTGAGGCATGGGAGCACCACCGGGAGGATTCATGGCCTCTTTGATGGATCCATATCCTTCTACCAACGACACATATGGTGTTCAACCGGCAACACCATCGTGCAAGACTCCGATGAAGATGCCCAACATGGAGGTTGCGGTGGTATGGAGAATGTTGACAAGTGAACCATGTCATTTGTCATTTGTGTTGGAACAATGTCATTTGTGTTTGAACCATGTCATATTTGGATGAACTATGTTATTTGTGCTTGAACTATGTCATTTTGATGGTTGGAGGATTTTTAGATCCATTTATGCATGAATTATTTGGTGTTTTTTGATCTTCTTTTCATAGATGCAATTGTGTTTTTGTGTTTGTCTTTGCTGCCGCTAAAATACGTACCGGTGGGGATTTAAACGAGCGCTGCATTTTAGAGCCTCAGGAGGTCGCTAAAATGCACAAGAACGGGATAACGCTGGCTATCCCAAGTTTGCGCTCTAAATACAGCCTCATTGGAGATGCTCTAAATGTCAGAAGCGACAAGGTTTGCTCGATCAAAGTCTGCGTCGAAAATCGAAGTCTGCATGCAAGATGCGACGACCCTCTCGGTGACCAGATCCGCCGAGCTTGCCAAGGTGCTCGTTAACGGAAGACCGGCGGTGGTTCTCGATGTCTAGATAATTCGTGCAAAGAGATGCACTCTTCGCCGTAAAGCCCTTGGCTATGCTTCCATCCGACGAGACCATTGCGAACCTATCCTTTGATGTGTCCGTTCATCCTTTCGAACGCCATCATGCTGCGGAGGAACATCAGCCCGAGTTGTACGATGTCCTCCACGACATAGACCAGCAGATGCACCATAATGTTGAAGAATGCGGGTGGGAAGTAGACCTCAAGCTCACATAGTATCACCACGATCTCCTCATGTAGCTTCCCGAGCTGATTCACGCCAATCGACTTCCTAAAGATGACGTCGAAAAACTTGCAGAGGCCAAATAACATTTCACGGACGTGCTCGTCCATTATCCCTCTTAGTGCGACCCGAAGTACCTGCGTCTTTAGCATGGCACAGTCGTGAGACTTCATGCCACTGAACCTCTCGCTTCGCCTAGGTATCTCGCTATCTTGCCCACGTAGCCGTAAGGAAATTTGACTCTAGAAGGCACTTGAAAACTGTTGATCTCATCACGCTTAGAGTGAAGCAAGAAGGAGGCGTAATATTCGTTATTCTTTAACTTTTAACCTTCCGACGACCTTGTGTCGCCTCCGACTCATGATCATCGTCATCTTCCGATCATCGAGTAGTGCGCCCTCCGTGAAGCTCCTTCCGATACCCAAGCATATCAGTCGTGTCTTGCTTTGACCATCTTTCATCCTATCCGCATGTTGATTATGGTGGCGAGCACTCTCGGACACGTTTTCATGATATGCATGATGTCCAGCTATGAGGCATGCGGAGAAACTTCCAAGATGGCAACCCCGTAAAAGACCTTGTTTTCCATACCTTCATCAGCCGCTTGTCTTCTTGCCTCTTTCGCTTCTTTCCGTGCTTAGGACAATCTTTCCAGTTTTTCATCAACTCTTCCACTTCTTTGCTGCTCCTACGCTCTGGGATTCCTCGGGTCTCGGATTTGCCATCGAACAGGTCTCCACGTTTTCTCCATGGATCATTCTTGCCGAGCCACCTCCGGTGCGCCATGAACACGGTTTTCGATGACCCTGGATCTTTATCTAGTTGGAGATAGCTTGTGTTATCCATGCACCTAACGCATGCGCAGAATCCTTGGATAACCTGCCCCGAGATATACCCGCAAACTGGATAGTCTTGCACCGTAGTGACCAACGCGGCTCTCATAGTGAAATAATCTTGTGCGACGGCGTTGTAAGTATTGGCTCCAGATTACCATAACGTGGCTAGCTCCTCTTTCAACAGCCCGAGATACAGATTGATGTCGGTAACAGGTTGTTTCGGCCCTTGAATTAGCATACTCATTTATATGTACTTCTTCTTCATGCACAACCATGGAGGGAAGTTGTTCATCCATACAAACACGGACCAAGTGTTGTGCGTGCTGCTCTGGCTACCGAACAGATTGAGTCCATCGGTGCTCGCACCAAGCCTGATGTTCCTCGAATCTCCACCGAATTCTAGGAATTCGAGGTCCAATGCTTTCCACTGGCTAGCATCTGAAGGGTGCGTCAGCAGCTCATCCTTTTCGGGGTCATCATCATCATCTCCTGGCTTCTTCCTTCCTGCATGCCATCGCATGAGCTTCGCTTCCTTAGGGTCCGCGAAATAGCGCTGCAGACGAGGAGTGATAGGAAAGTACCATACCACTTTTCGAGGTGCTTTCTTCCCTTTCTTGTATCGACTCACGCCGCACACCGGACATGTGGTTTTCTCCTCGTACTTCGATAAATTATGCAATCGTTGATGCATACGTGATATCTAACGTGCGGTAGATCGAGAGGACAGACGATTTTCTTGGCGTCCTCGATACTAGTTGGACATGTGTTCCACTCCGGGAGACGATCGTGCTAGAATGCCATCATATCGTCAAGCTTGGTCGCTCAATTTGTGTTTTGACTTCATCTCCATAGCCTTGAGCGTTACATTCAACCGGTATCATCGGGCTGCATCCTTCATATAATGGAGTAACCGCTTTTCTCAAGTTGCGCAAGCTTGGCTTTCTCTCTAGCGGCAACCTGGCGTTCGCCCGCTTGAGAAGAAGCTCTTGCACATAAGGGTCCCGACACTGACGTTGTTCCATCGTCGCTCCTCCGCATCTAGATCATCATCATCCCTGCCGCTCGCACCTTCACCATCTCCAGGAGACTCTTCATCATCTCGCCTGCTCGCCGTGATGATGATCATCGCCATGTTGGCCACCTTCACCGCTCCATCGCCTTCGCCATCGCTATCCAACGAGTGTATCCATCCATGAAACCATGGCGAAAGCGGTGCAGATTCTTTAACTGGTCGATCACCAGTTGAGTTTGCATCTTCGCACGAACATCTTATAACCGTCTTGTTATTTCAGATCATGTCGGCCATACATTTCAAAAATCTAGCCACAATGCCTTCGCTCATTATGGACCATTTTTGCTCGCACGGTACACGGTACAATTAGAAGTCTATTAGAACCACATAATGAATGCATGCATGCAATGGTCGATAGAAAATTTTGGCATGACCTATCCTAAAATTAGAACCTTTATGAATGCCAAAGTCTTGCCAAAATGGAAATGAACCAACATTTTGGCAAAACAAATGGCAACTTGTTCACATACAAACACAAGAGAGAGACCGAGATCCATACACACATGAACATATCATTATCCTCTCCATACACACATGCATGAGCATCATCGATACTCTCCATATATACACACATATGACCATATCGATCCTCTCCATACACACATCATGAGCATCGATCATCTACATACATATGACCATATCATCCATATACACATGAACACATCCTTACATGGACAACTTACCGAGATGAGAGACCAATCAAGGAGAGGTGCGCGCGAGAACGGAGAAGGAGATGAGAGAGGAGAGCTTCCTCTATTACTTATGTAACATCCAAGGCAAGTTCTACATGCTAAAAATGGTGAATGGGTGGAGAAATTGAGGTGGGAAGGAGAAGGATCCCGACTAGATATAAGGAGGAAGAAGAAGGGGAAAGTGAAGTGTGGGATGGTGGAGATGATCACATGATCACATATGTTTGTGCAGGTCGACACATCCGTGGCGCACATGGCCCCAGTGCGCCACAGGGAAAAAGCACATCCGTGGCGCATATGCCAGAGTGCGCCATGGATGTTTATGCCCGTTTAAGGAGCAGAGGGGGGTTCACATAGGCATAGCGCACTTGCCACATGTGCGCTACGGCTATCCCCAACAACCGTAGCGCACCACCCCTATGTGCGCTACGGGTATGCGGCATGCGACCAACAGGGCCCTGGCCCACGCATATCTGTGGCGCACTATGGTCATGTGCGCCACGGTTGTTCTAGTTACTAGTAGGGCACTGTCCATAGGTGATCCACGCCTGTTTTAGCCGTGGGGCACTCCAACCATGTGAGCCACGGATGTGCTGATTACCTATAGTTGTTTTCCTAATAGCGCATGGCGCACCGGCTTTGCCACGCCGCCGAGGCGTCCCCAGATGGCGTCGTGTGGGTCCAGCTGAAGCGGGGGTTGTTCGAGCTCTTCCTCAGCGTGCTCATGGAGACCATCGCCCAGACCAAGGGGACATGTTCGGAGGCCGACGCCGACCAGGGCCGACCCATAGGGCAGGGCAGAGGGAAACTCACCCTGGGGCCCCATGATCGAGGGGCCTCGTCCCACTTGTTTGTTATTAGTGTACCTTAACGTCCAATATTGTAAAATAATTCTAGAGAAAATATAAATGGTTTTTTTGACCTGGAGAAAATATAAATGGTTGTATAAAAATATATATGGTTCAAGCTATACCTATCATGACTACTCTTATATAACATTTTTGAATATTTTTCTCGATGTCGTAATTTTGGTGGCCTCTCCAAATGTGCAGAATAATACCAGCACTCATGTGCCTTTACAAGGTTGTTCGCATTCATTAGTGTAGATTAATTACGCAATCACATAGCTATACCATTCCGCAAGCAAATCTTCTATGATTCCCAATGATTCTATTTATCCCTGCCATACATGTGAGACTATTTTCATCATTTTATTAATTCAGTGCCTAATATATTTACTCATCTACTCATTTTTTGCACAAGCCTATATACACAAGCAACAATTGGTAAAATAAGTATGATGGTATATAGTTCGCTTGATCAATAGAAAGAAGTGGTTTCGAAAGTCTTCACCGCGATATCAAAGATCATGGATCTATTAAATGTACAAATTACTTAAATTTTTTATTGCATTATAGTAATACTTTTTTTTACAGAATACTAATATTTTTAAGTCTTTTATATGTGAACAAGTGGTAGAACTTGGCATACATAGTTAAGACGCCCAAGAACGGTAGTCATATATAAATTTTGAGTAATATTTAAAATTTTAGTATAAATATTAAATATATCCCTAATATTTTATGTAGTAAGGGGGGCATTGCCCCCCTTGACCCTAGAAAAGCTCTAACACTTTAAACAAGGCTCCTTAATTTCATGTTGTCCTAGGGCCCCTAAATTCTATGGACCGGCCCTGACGCCGACACGCACATGTCTGTGGAGGCGCGGGAGTTCAAGAAGGTGGTGGATAGGATCATCCCGCACCTCGGCGCCGCACCACGGTGGGCTGGAGGGACCGCTCCTGCAGTGTCTCATCGATGCCGAGCGCTCCTCTAGATGACAGCGGCAACGATGACAACAAGAAGAGCATGATTGTTGTACTGCTCACTCTGCAGAAGACGGGGCCTAAGCTAGTATTCCTTTTTTTCAATCACAAGAAAATAGGGGACAGAGATGGAACATGCATGCATGCCCATTAGCAAGCACAAATAGGACCTAGGGGTCTTTTTAGAATTTTTTATGTCCAGCTAGCACCTCTACTAGGCTCATACCGCTGACGTGGCAGTGGTCAAAGTGCCACTTAGACAGGTCAAAGCGGTCAAAACAAAATATGACCTCGGCTGAATCACTTACGAAAGATTTAGGATCTAAATATGCAATTTCAAAGATTTAGGACCAAACCGAAGGTACCTAAAAAGAATTAGGACCGTTGATGCGGTTTTCTAGAAATTTAAACTTTTGGTTAGAAATGGCCATGTGCCAACGGTGCCATAATCAGAAAATTGAATGTTAGTGTGCAATGATTTTTCTTGTAACTTTTGAACAGCTTGTTGATATAGTCATATTTTACCTCGAATTTCCATGTGCACAAGTTTCCTCCCAATCTCAATGCATTTTCTCTACTATATCTCTACTATCTAAAAAATAAGTTGGTGTTCCGTTTTCTGCCTATCGATGCACTACGTCGGTTTATTTTCGTCGACAGCTCCACTGCCACCGGTTTTTCGTCCATCCATCGACCCATGGACACCCCGCCCCGCGTCCCACGCACGGTTTCTTCGCCCATCATTTCTCGCCCAGACGCCGCCACTAACCTCGCCGATGCGGCCGCCGCCATAACGATGACACCTTCCCAAATACTGATGAACTTGATAAGCCGAGCGAGTGTCTTCCGCGAAAGTCATAGTTGTCGGCACTCTAATTGAGGAGCAAGCGCATCCTTGGGACAGGCTAGAGGCATCGGCGTTCTGCGGCAATCATCTTCCTGTTGTGAACATTGCGCCGCCGAGCCGCACCCCTCCTCCACACCGGGTCCAGAATTTTGCCCAGCCCGTCCTGGCGCCGCCGGATCTGGCTGTTCCTCTCTCCAACACCGCCATCCTCTCGCCCCATCGCCTCTCTCTGCCGACGAGCAGATCCACCTCCGATATTCCACATCCTGCCATGTTGTCTCCATACCAATTGTCGCAGTTTCTTGTATGCCCCTCCTCCTCTTCAAGCAATCGGACCGCCTCGAAGGATCAGAGCTTCCGCAAAGGCCCGACCTGTGAAGATCTTCCCTACTAGCCTCAGGAGCCGCCGCGGCCTCTACCAGTCTTCCCCACGAGTGGAGCGGGTGCTAGGGAGGAGCCCTGCGACGACATTGCCACCACCACGACCACTACGGTTACAAGGTACATATATGGTCCCTTCTAGAATGGCAGACTGTAAAGAAGAAAAACCATACAGTGCATTGCAGAGTTTTAGTTGTTTTGCAATATGAATTCAAATGGTATTGATGAGGCGGGTGCAATGGCGACAGAGTTTCAGACTTCTTTGATATTTTTCCTGCTCTCCTTTATCAATTTAAGAATCCAACAACTATTTGTCTAAAGGTTGCAGTACAATACGTTTGCTTGAGTTATCTTCGTCAGTTCGACTGGAATAGGCATGCCTGAAATGTAGCCAAAAGGGACCCTTTCCATGAGAAAGAATTTTTTCGGAAGATCTACAATTTAATACATTTGCTGGCTCTTTGTCTTTGTGTAAATTCATTAGGTCTGTTGAGTATCAGATGCTATGAGAAGTTAAAAAGCTACATGAGAAAAATGAAGAAGACCGGCAAGATTGGGCTCTCTAAAAAAGATGCCCATATAGATTGGCTATGGTTCAAGGGATGGACATGGCAATCATACTCAGCCAGTTGGACAGCCAGAAGTTTGAACTATAGCCTGGTCATTCTTAGAGAGATACTCGTTACTATTGCATGGTCTTTCTTAGAGAGATACTCGTTATATTGACTTCCTTTCGTTATACTCCACTCCAGTTTTATTACCCTTTGCAGAATTACATTATTTTGAACAGCCACACAAATACATTTTAGGTTGTCGCATATAGTATCGGATCTCATGCCCATTATTTCTGTAAATAGAGTTATCATGTAACTGAATCATAATTTTTCCTGCGTTGGCCCGTGTCATTATTAAAAAGGAAAAAGGTGGCCGTCAGTGGGAGACGGAGCCGCAGAAGGGAGATGGCCATGTAGCTCCATGGCATGTCTGTTCTACGTGGAACAGAAGGACTTCAAGCGTACATGCTACAGGGACATGGCCATGCAGTCCTGCACCTTCATTATATCTTTCCTTCTATGTTCACCAAGTCCTCACGGTGAGGAACTTATTACCCTTTCATAGCTTCATTAGTCCTTGCTAATTTGCACCTCATTGGCATTGTTACTGCAGCAATCTACTTTGGTGCACTTACATATTAGTTGAGTTGTTTGAATCGGATAGTCGGTTATCTGTTGAACTAAGTAACTTTTTGTACTGTTGTTATGGTGCTAGGTATGTATATTTTTTTAATACTACATGTATACATGTATCGTGCACGTTTTTTGGTCCTTGGGTATTACTATTTTCTTTGCAGGCAATAATTTTTGCTTCCATTTTAAAAATTAGTTCCCTGTGGCCTTTAGAGTGTTTATTTTTCAGGTATTTATAGGAAAGTACAGCTAAAACCATCAAACTGGGTCCACGTTCCTAAAAGTAGTGGAGAAGGAGTGCAGGAGTTAGCAATCAAAACCCTCATGATTCTTAAGTATGGTGGTATTCTAACCCATGCAGGAAGAAAGCAGGTTGGCATGCTTCACATGTTCAAGTTCCTGTTATTTGGTTAAGTCGCTGTTTGATGAATGCAATGGGTACCTTGCCAATACAACCCACTTAGATGTTACACATTGATTGATTCTTACTCTTTTTAGGGTTAACTCAACGAATTCACATCTTAGTGTACAAATATTGAGCTTACTATTTTACAAATATATTATAGTTATTAGTACACCCTCTGATCCATAATAAGTGTCGATGATTTAGTATAAAATTTATACTTTATCTCCTACACTTATTTTTGGATCGGATGGAGTACTATATTATCTCTAAAAAGTAAAAACTTAACATGCCTGAGTACCTGTCGATTCATTTGTGTAAATTATCGCCAGGGAGTTTTCATATGCTTTTTTAATTGTGCAGGCAGAAGAGTTGGGAAGATATTTCAGAAATAATATGTATCCAAGTATGCCTTCATAAACCTTGGTCCATTTTCTACATGACATTGACTACGTGCAACATCACTCTATTGGTTGCCAAAGAGATATTTGGATTTAGCCTAGATACATGTCTGAACTGAGTAACTAAACATTTTCCATAATCCTGAACTTCATTGCAATTTTTTTTTAATGTTGCTGCTCCATGTGCCCCTTTGGCTACCAAGGGACAAAGATAAGGGCGATGAAGAACACATCAATCGAGCAAAGGGTGGTCTGCGTGCCATAACTTGAAAACCTAGATTGAAGGGCTCCTTTTAAAGCAATTACACTTTTTTTCACGAGCTAATGTTTCCTAGGTAAATTCAGTCTTCTCTT
Organism: Avena longiglumis; assembly: GCA_030063025.1. Taxonomy (NCBI): domain Eukaryota; kingdom Viridiplantae; phylum Streptophyta; class Magnoliopsida; order Poales; family Poaceae; genus Avena; species Avena longiglumis. The sequence continues at coordinate 96,355,848 of CP125973.1, read as the reverse complement.
ACTGTAACAATGATATTGTCCCCCTTAGTAATCAGCAATCTGGCTTATTCTGATTGCTTTGACATAAAGTCCTCGGTAGACTCCCACAACAAGACTGTTTGTCAGCCCGGAGATGGCGCCTTTGTCCTCTTCTGGAAAGACTTCTGGGAGATTTATCCAAGTATGACTTCATCAACCTTGGTCCATTTTCTACATGACATTAACTACGTGCAACATCACTCTGTTGGTTGCCAAATAGGTATTTGGATTTATCCGAGATAGATGTCTGAACTGAGTAACTAAACATTTTCCTTAATCTATACCTTTTAACCTGAACTTCACTGCAACAATTTTTCTTAATGTTGCTGCTCCATGTGCCCCTTTGGCTACCAAGGGACAAAGACAATGGCGACGAAGAACACATAGATCGAGCAATGGGTGGTCTGCATGCGATAACTTGAAAATCCAGATTGAAGGGCTCCTTTTGAAGAAATTACACGTTTTTTCACGAGCTAATGTTCCCTAGGTAAATTCAGTCTTATTTTACTGTAACAATGATATTGTTCCCCATATTAAGCGGCAAGCTGGCTTATTCTGGTTGCTTTGACATAAAGTCCTCGGTAGACTCCTACAACAAGAATGTTTGTCAGCCCGAAGATGGGTTCTCTTATGGAAAGACTTCTCGGAGATAGAAAATATATTTGCCTTGGACCAGGACATTAGTTTGAAATCCTTCAAATCATCGCCTCACATCTCCAACTACACTACCAGCTACTACTTTTTACATGTGCTTTTTTAAGAGAGGTAGGGTACAGTATTCATCGAGATGTGATTTTGAACAGCAGGTTGTCGAAGCAAGAAGGCGATATTATACATCACTTTGACAGTAGGCTTCGGGCAGTTTATCTTTTCTATGAAAAAATGTTAGTAAATGTTATACATCATATTGAGAGTAGGCTTCAGGTAGAAGGGGCGTCGACTGCGGTTTAATCTGATGGTAAGGATAGCCCGACCCCAAGATTGCACAACAATCAGACCCATTTTTGGTCGTGGGACATGGACCGCTAAACCTAGGTGAGCTCCTGATTTTATGATTTGTTTTGGAAATATTAAATTAGTCAAGTATTGATATCTTGAATACAAGTATAGCATTAGCACAACGTAAAAAGAAGAATGATTAAGAAATAAATTGGCCGAGGATATTAAACTGATCGGAACATGGCAGCTCTTTGTACATGAAAGCGTGATCGGATCTTCCCATACCAAAAACAGTAGATGAACACTCTGTAGGTGTTCTGTAGCATTCTACACTTGCCGGTTGCCACCCAGTGCAAATTCAAGGTGAAATTGCTCATCTCTACTTTATCCAATATGAGGCTGCTGTTGATAGTTTAGTGAACGTTTTTGTTTTAGCTTATTACTTCAGATTTTCCTTAATATCGATGCAATTGCTATTTGCTTGGATTTTTTTTATATAAGATGGTATTAATTTTAATGAATCCTTGGTTCCATTTTCTTTAGGTGATGTCCTCTTGCCATGCGACCATCAGCACTCAAATTTCCCGTGTATTTGGAACTCCCGGACATAAGCTTATCATGTACTAAATAACCATTTTGAGATAATAGTACTTAAATAGATTGCATATTGTTGTTGTTTTCCTGTATGGCTGAACTTAATACATATGATTTTCAAGGACTCAGTTATGACTGGTGACATAGAACAACTAAGATGATTGATGTGCTTCATAGGAGAATATGTTAGCAATTCATATTCCCCTTTTGTGTTACATAAAAAAGATTCTTTCGGTATCGTTTAAAGGTTTCCTACACTAGACATGAAGTTCAGCTCGTGTTCTCCTTTACTCTAAAAATGATAAATTTACTTCATGTGAATTCCAGAATTTTATACTTTATCACATTTTTAATGCGCTAGAGTGTTTGTACCCCGTAGCAACGCACAGACATATTTCCTGGTACTATCTAAAAAGACAAAGCGTTCCGTTTTCTGCCGTCTGCGTTTCGCTCCGGTCTTCGTCCATCGCTCCTCCACGCACGAAAACATCTCTTATCTCTACTACCGACGTTTCGTCGAGCCTCCTTGGTCGCGCATTGGCAAACACGGCTTGCGAAAATAACTCCAGCGAAACGTCCGCCACCGCGTCCTCCCGTCGTTGATTGTGCGCTCTCTCTCTCTCAACTGACGCTCTGCACCCATCTCTCCCTCACCATGCCTCCCGGCCGCGGCGCCGCCCTAGCTCAATGCCTCCACACGAGCCGCCGACGCCTCTGCGTCTTTGCACCAGCGCCCGTTTGCCAAGCTCGCTGTCCTCCCCCTCCAAGACAACCGCACCCCACTTCACCCTGCGCCCACTCGTGGGTCGTGTCCGGCTCCCTCGCTCCAGCCTCGCCTGATCGGGCGTCTCCTTCGTCAACCCCTCCAAACCGGCGACCTTTCCTCCCTCCTCAACCACACCGAAAGGGAGGCCCCAAATCCGTACATCCGCCTCCCTCCTGTTCTACCTCGATGTCCGAAACCTCCCGTCCCTACCTCCTCAACTGCGTCGGAAACCTCCCGTTCCTGCTTGATTAATTTCCCCTTCTCTTGCTTCGTGTTCTGTTGGCGTCTATTGCTCAAAACGTGTTTGTCTTAATGCTTGAGGAATATTGCTATTGGATTTTATTAGTTGTTGTCGGTCACATAATAAACAGATGCTGCTGCACTTAAAAAAGATACTGCTGCAATTAAGCGTGTCTTAATTTCACGCACTTTGCACTTGAGATTTCAGGCAACATTTGAAATCACTATGTATTCCATAAGATTTCATTCGTCCCCTTCAGGCATCATCACTATGCGAGATGATGGGGGAGACAACAACCATTGAGCGAGCACATCCTGTTGGCGTGACGTTGATTTCATGGGCTCCAACAACATCACTTGGTTTACTGGGTGGTTCAGGGGAGATTGTTTGTAAGCTTGTCTCTGTTGGTGTGACGGCTATTTCATGTGTGAATCAAGTTGGAGGCACCCCATCGTGCTATATTACTAACCTTTGCACATCCACTTTATTAACTAGCACTAATGGTACAATGCACGTGTTTTGGCACAAGAGATAGCTCTGCATGGATACACAAATTGTGCAAAGTGTTTGACATCAACTATTGTGAATTTTAGATATAGTTTAATGGTCGAATGATGTCCAATTAACATTGTGTCTCTATTATTTGTGGTTTTTATACGTGCTAAAGCTACTGAAAAACTGAGTTGTTTCACAAATAACTTCAGGGACAATGTGATTATGTGAAGCTAATCCCTGGGAGTTCAGTGAGAGCTAAAACACTACATCTGGTTGGTGGTGAGTCCTTGGGTCCTTTTCTTTATGAGATATATGCATCTGCCATGTTTGCACCTAGGAAGTGTTCACCTTGGAAGCAAGTAAATGTTGTGTTCGGGTTTATTAGGCGAGCTTTACACAACACAACAGGTTTTATCATGAGATTTCTTTCATTTCTCTAGAATTTGTCCATGGAAGCTCCAGGTTGTTCCTATTTATTTCAGCTGATAGCTTTTTACTTTTCATTCTTGACGTATTCATTCATTGTTTGCGTTCTAAAATTAGTGTTTTTTGTTTTGAGTTCATGGTGCTATCTTGCAAGACAGTGCTGTAAAAACTAAGGTATACGCACTCTGAAAGTTACTGAATGTATGTTGTAACCCACCCTGTTGATTTAGGTGCTTCTTTCTTGACAGTGTTTTTATAGGGATTTTTGTTAATTATCTGCAAGAGAAGAGCACAAAATATGATTGGTTCAAAGGTTCAGGCCTAGGTCCAACATTCGACATTCACTTTTGGAGATCATGTAATAAGTATTCTGTTGTTAAGCCAAGATTGACAGGGTTTTTACATTAGCTTCCAATCAAACAGTATCTGGTACTGAACCCACTCAGTCAGCAGATAAATCTCTCTTCCTGCTTATTACTTGGCACTTAACAAAAAGGTAAGCCAGCCTCTTGATATCTTCATAGATCATACAAATTGGTGAGATTTCACCAGATTGTTTATTACACTGACCTCCACCTCATTGCATCAGCGGTGAGCCGATGGCAGTTTGAAGCAGATTGGGCGATGGCCGTTGGCGGAAAGGCTCTAGAATGGAAGAACTACAACGGAGTAGTGGCAGACTGATTCATCTCGCCGACACTGTTTCCGTCTTTCAGTCGCCACTCTGCATTTTTCTGGAATGCATCAAGTTAAATATTTATGGCCTAGGACTGTTATTAAACCATTTATCTACTACAGAGAATAAATGCAATTTACTGCCAATAGGTTCTCCAACAATAATCTTTAATATTGTTATCTCCTATATACATTGAAATCATTTGTCTATTTGTTACCTATACAATGCAATACGAAAATCCTTAGTTTCTGTACAAAAAGAAGAGATAAGGACCTACTTGTTGAGGTGGACATATTCTCTCTTTTTCTGAAGTTTTTCATGGCATGTAATGCTTGAAAGATATATCTATAGTCTATATTCAGAACTTTCTACACGAATTACTCAGGGTAATTTATCAGGTTGGCTCCTAAGTCTGTTCCAGTTACTTAAGGATGCAACAAACTGAAGATCCGTGGATATAGAATGCTAAAGAAAATCCTCAGATGTACTGTCAGTTTGTTTAAAATAATCAAAGGAAGCAGGATATGTTTTTCAGAAAGGTGAATTGTTTAATTATGTGCATATCTAGCCTAAGTTCCAGTAGTAATTTGTCAAGTCAGTAACTGACATTTCTCTGGTAGTGCTAAGGCCAGTAGAGACGTAGGGAGTCAGCTATAGTTTACCGTGTTTATCATATTGAATTAAACTCCAGCATAATTTCAGTATCTGTGCCAGTTGGCGCACAACGTCATCTGACGTATTCACAAGCTTTGTATGCTGCTTATATTGCATTGTTCCTGCCATTGTAAATAAAATGTTTCTTGCTGTTGTTGCATTGTGTGCTGCTGAAAATTTCAGTAGAGAGCAATTATGGAAGTAGTATCAAGTGTCATCAATTCATAGGCTTTATTTTGATTTGCCAAGTCTCTCTCTTAATCAATTATGGTTTGCTCTCAGGACCATGGTTTTGTGATTGCCGCATGACTCTATTTTGCTGATGCTTTTCTTGGCCTACTTCTCTGCCATAGCCGCCTAACTGCAAACACCAATTCGGAGCCGTCAACAACAACTCCCTACAACAGTAGAAAGGTTTGTTATGTATAAATTTTCTCTTTTACTTTCTATAGACTTATCTTCCTTATTTTAAGACAATCCTTACACTGGTCTGGGTAGTATCAGTGATATATAATTTAGAGCATTGACCTATTAATTTGTGATCAGGTTGCTCAGAATCTACTACGAAACTTCTCAATTGGAACAACTAAGATTGTTGGATATAAAATTTGAGGAGTATGTTTTATCGAAGTTATTGGCTTAGGATATAAATCTGTGTGATGCTGAGCACAACCAGATTACATACAGTTTACTTTAGATCTATAAGTGTGTACTAACTGCTTTAAAAAATGTACGGGAAGGCAATCCAATGCTCATTTAAGTGGCGGTTTAATCTACTGCTGCATCATTTAATTCTGAGGTATGGTTATCCTTTTTAAATTTAAGTAGCTCATATATCATGGAGATATACACCGAGTGAATTAACAAAGGCAATGCAAAATATATACAACATTTTTCATGAGTGAGGACCAAGCCTGAAGACTGGAGAGTAGCTATTCATTCTTCTCTACATGAGATAGAAATATATGGCTTTTTTTGGCATCAAATTTACGGTTGTTGATATGCATGAAATCTGACATTTGGGTGATCGTGGAAACCTCAGGAGTCATGAGGAAAGATAGATGAGAACAATGTTCTTTGTTTTCTTTAGGCTACTTGGGTTATCCGCTTATGCTCTGTGTCTCTCCTGGCTTGGATTGTGTCTCACTCATCTTATCCTCGATCCCCGCTTTTCTTCAGGCGGTGACAAGGATGCAGATCAAGAAGGTCCACGGGGATGGGTACGAGTTTGGTAGGCAAGGGTGCCATGCTCAACGGGAGGAAGGAAATGCGAGCTCGTGCTTTTTGGCAATGTCACATGTATGTCTCGGTTCGTTATTAGTGGGAATCATCTAAAATTTTCAATTTTATCTGTTACTCCCTCCGATCCATATTAGTTGACTCAACTTTGTCTAGATATGGATGCATCTAGACTAGATACTTAACGAGATACATATAAATCTAGACAAACTTGAGTTAACTAATATGGGCCCGAGGGAGTATCATTTTTAATATTAAGGATTGTTATATGTGTGGTTCAGGTGTTACTTATGCAAATTATTTCTATGCCACAATGACGAACCTCCACTCCAGCAGGAAAGTAACCCTGTATCATCTGTAGGCTTGCTGGAGCTGAATCTGCTCATGTCCCCATAAATTATTTAACTACATCTTGAATTATTAATTAGTTCTTACTGCAACCTGTGGATATTTGTGTAAGTGGATGCCAGTAATTTAAAATGGTACAAATATATTTAACTATTCAATGCTTTAGGATTACGTAGTTCATGCCATGTCATACCATCACAGCTCTCGCTGTATTGGATAATTAAGCTACATGGCATGGACTAAGAAAATGGTGGTCATGTGATTAAGCAACAACTCTCGCTGTATTGGATAATTAAGCTACATGGCATGGACTAAGAAAATGGTGGTCATGTGATTAAGAATCTACAGTTAGACTACTCATACCATCTATTAATTATACACAGGAAATCACCGTTGTTAACTTCTCTACATATTTCTCTCATCAACTCGTAATACAAAGGACATCATACCTTCCATTTCTTCAGCAGTTCTACATCTGCATTTTGTTCAAACACATTCTTTCAAGGACTAACGATCCACACTAAAAGAAACATCAATCACATACTAATCTGTGGTCTACACGATTAAGATGAAGATAGACATCTTTTTAGATTTCTTGCATCCTAGCACACCATCTAAGAAAATTATGCATATGAAAAAAATCAATAGACTTATTTTACAAATTTGAATAGAGTGAAATAACACAAAAAATATCAAATCCAATTATTAAATCAAGCCATATTCATTACCCAATTTCTAGGGTGGTGTGTTTATGAATAGATTTTTACAACAAATTTCATTAGATCTGTAGTACATCAATTCTTCAAATCTGCACAGGAATAAAGTGAACTCATTCAGACACCGTGGTCATCAATCTGGATCTTGATGAACCTGCAGAATAGTGTGAGGTTAGGGTTGGATCGGACTAAAGAAAAGACGTGAGAAAGAGAGAGTGGGTGAGAGGAGAGGTAGAGGAGGAGGAGACTTACCCATAGGAAGATGATGCAAGCTCGACGGCGGAACTGGATCCCGGAGGCGTCGACAAGAATGGTTCTGGATCTTACTAATAAGAACTTGGAGAGGAGAGTACTGGAGTACTGTTCATTGGTGGCAGGAAGGCTCGCTCGTCGGCAGTGGCGGAGCTTTGTTGAAGCAAAATTGTGCCATGGCCCACCCAACTCAGCAATTATTAAACACTAAAATACAATTAGTTTTATCCAACTCCACTGTTCCTGTTGTTTTCTCCCTAAAAACTATTTATGGCATGTCCTAAGTTTTTAGCCAAGCTCTGCTACTGCTCATCCGCGACAGGGAAGCCAGGCCCCATGATGGCGAGTGGAGGTGGGAGATGGGTCCGGACACAATGGAAGTTGTGTGAGGGGAGAGAGCTTCATGAAATAAACACACATGACATGGTTGCCGATTCGAAATGAGGTATGCATGGGCCGTCCTAGATGGAATTTGCAATTAAATTATATGTCTAATTTCGTGGCAGCAAATGGCCCCAATGTATTTGTAAATGAATTCCACGATTCCCACAATCCCACCCCAATACTTGGGAGCCAAACAAGCTCTGTTTTTGGAATAATAAGAATGTCTTATATTATAAACCCATGTTTTTACATACATTATGCATATATATATTTGTAGCAAGAAAATAAACTTGAGATCCTGTAGCAACGCACGGGCACTCAACTAGTTTTAAAAAAAAATGAAAAATGAAAGTCTATTTTTGCTAGGTTTTTAAGCTAGAAATCGATTTTGAAAGAATTTTAGAATTCATGTAGTGGCAGTTCATCTTGTGCTACAAGAATATAAAAAAGAGTACTCCCAATAAAAGAGCACGCCTGTATCGATGTTCAACTCCAAATGCTGATTGTATGCGTCCGTCCTGTATTCTCAAATTTCCGGAAGGAACATACCCCAAACAGTTCAGAAAACTATAATGACAGGTTACAAGAAGAAGATACTACAGGATCGATTTACTCTAGCAAAATAGCACTACAGGACCGTACTAATAATGTCTGAAACGGGACGAAATAACTCTGTCAGACACTCACGAAGAAACCAGAGCCGGTTCAGCTGCAATCATGTCCAAGAGCATTCCATGAGCAGTAGTACCACCATCAACGACGGCCGCACTGGCGACACCACCACCACCAGCAGCAGCGCCCGGCGAGCCGCGGCTATGGAGCCACCACAGCAGGTTGGTCAGCGTGTTGCCGTCGTCGTGCGACGCCAGCTCCCTGGTCTTGGCCAGCGCCGACTCCTTGTCGTAGGTCCCCTCCAAGGCGTACACGAACCCCTTCCACCCGTCGCCGACGCCGTCCCTGGCCAGCGCCGGCGCGGTCCAGCGCACCAGGTCCCTGGCAAACCCGGCGTCCGGGAAGAGGGCCTCGCTGATGGGCACGATGGGGAGCAGCTGGATCCCCAGCCTGCACTCCTTCCACTCCGGCGGCGCGAACCAGAGGCCGCTGTCCCTCTTGTTCGCCCACACGACGCCCACGACGCGGTTGCTCCCAGTGAAGTCGCCCTCGTAGATCGCGTCGCCCTCCCGGACGTGCCACCACGTCTGCGCCGCCAGCATCTCGAGCGCGGTCAGCGTGGCCGCGGCGGAGACGAGGGGCGCGTCTCCGTAGCTCAGCCCCAGCAGCGCGGCGGAGTAGTAGGCGTTCACGGCCTCGCTGGTGCTCTCCTGGTTGCGCCCGTCGCCGAACTCCGTCAGCCCACCGGCCCAGGAGTGCAGCTTCCAGAGGTCGAACGTCCTCATCCTGGGGTAGTAGTCGCTCGCGCCGGCTTGTCGCGAGGTTGTCATGAAGTCGGCGACCATGGAGTAGGCCTGAGGCATGTACTCGCGGCCCCAGGCCGGGTCGATCTTGGCGAGCACAGCGATGGCGTACACGAAGTAGCCCAGGTGGTAGTGGTGGTCGTTGTAGATCCCGAAGCCGAAGTCGGCGCCGGTGTCCGTCATCCCCTGCCGAGTGACGAGGCCGCCCCACATGGGATCGTACAGGAAGCCATTGCCCTCGAAGCTGCCGTTCAGCCACGGCGTGACGGTGGCGGTCAGGAAGCGGTGCACCGCCGGGATGACGTCAGGGCACCCGACCTCCTCGGCGATCAATGCCAGCCTCGCCGCCCTGGCGATGGCCTTCCCGTAGAAGTAGGACGAGGCGGTGGTGATGGGGCTGGAGGCGAGGTCGTCCACGTCCTTGCGCAGCGCGGCCACGATCTCGGGCACCCCGTCCTCGCTGACGCCCCGGGTGGAATGCCACGTGGGGAACACCGGGTCGGTCCTTAGAGCCCAGGAGTCGCCGACGACGCCGACGAGGTCGCCGTCGATGCTGCGGTACCTGAAGTCTTCGAGCACCCGGACGCCGCGGTCCTTGGAGAGCAGGCGGAGGTGGAGCGGGTGGGCGAGCATGAGCAGGTCCCCCGACCCATCCGTGCGCCAGGTGTAGTCGACAGAGAAGGGGCGGTTCAGCGCGGCCTCCCCGCCCGTCGGGAAGCAGCTGCTGTACTGGTCAAGGACCGCCTCCATGGCCGCGTCGGGCAGGAAGGCGACGCGGATGACGCCGTCGAATCCGGGCGCCGCGAGCTGCGTGACGCTGGTCATGGACAGGCGGATCGGCGCGGACGCGTAGAGGAGGAAGGTCTGGCCGCTGTTCATCCGGAGGCGCCACCTGGTGAGCGCGTCGTCGCGGGGCGCGGCCTCGAGGAAGGCGTGGACGGAGGCGAGGGAGATGTCGACGGGGGCCCCCGCGGTGGCGACGGTGACGAAGGGGCTGCCGCGGACGAGGAACGCGCGCAGGGACAGGGAGAAGTCGAGGGTGACGGAGAGGTCGTCGAAGGCGTAGATGCGGTGGGGCGCGGCGGAGTCGGATGGGGACGAGATGGTGAGGTCGGCGACGAAGGTCTGGGCGTGGAAGGAGGGGGAGTGGACGCTCTTCGGGTAGCAGACCGTGAGCGCCGCGGCGGCGGACTTGACCGAGTACGGGTGGATGTACTCGGGCTGGTCCCCGTTGTTGAGCGCGAAGTTCTGGAAGAAGGAGTTGGTGGGGAGCGGCGCGGAGAGGAGCTCGCGGGAGAAGAAGCGGGCCGGGTCCGGGAGCACCGTCGACGCCGCGTGCGGGAACGCGGGGAGCGAGGACGGCGGCGGCGGCGGGGGAGGCATGTCGGGCTGTGGCGGCGGGGTGGTGTTGTGCCTGGACTGCCAGAAGAGGAACGCGGCGAAGGCCACCGCGAAGTACGTGGCGACCTCCGCCATCCTCTTCCTCTCCATCGCCGTCTGTCACGGGAGACACAGCAGAGCCTGGCTTCGATTATATAGGCGCCGCCGCGCCGGTCGATCTCTCTCCGCGGAGGACTGCGATTGGCGACGGCCGCGTCCCCCTTAGGAAGAAAGGACAGTACAGTTGCCTCAAGAACTTGGTATCGAAGCAAACATTACTAAATCACACAGGTTACTAAATTTTGGTATAGTTTTCTAGCTTTGATGTCCGACCCATATTAGTTGATTTAGATTTGTCTAAATTCAATCTATCTAGACATGTTTTATTGCTAGATACATCCAAATCTAGGCAAATTTGAATCAACTAATATGGGTGAGAGGGAGTACTATTTTTTAACAGGAATCATACAATTGCCTTTCCTATCTTTTTTTTTTTTTAGTTTTCCTAGCTTTGGCAGTAGTAATTTTTTAACAGGAGCCATACAATTGCATTTCCAATATTTTCTTGGTAGTTTTCCTGGCTTTGGTAGCAGTAATTTTTTAACAGGAGCCATACAATTGCCTTTCCAATCTTTTCGTCTGCTTAGTGACAAAGGAACAGCTATTGACAACCGTTATACAACGATGGCAAGCAAAGTAATCAGAGTATAACAGAGAGAATATTTCTGCCCTGGGAAAGAGAGGCCACGCCAGTAACATTTTTTTTACAGTGATTTAGTCCATATACAACAGGTTTACATATACAAAGACTAAAACAAACTTATACAAGAGCAATTGCACCTGCAGGGTGATCGCACACCCAGGTGTGATAATAGCGAAGACTGAGTGGTCATAACAATATCATGCCAACACATTATGCAACAATCTTCTTCCAGACAAATTACCCATTTTCTTGCATCAGGAAAACTTACTTCCTTCCCTTTTATTGCTTTCATGGGATAGGCAACAGGTGTGCATTTTCAGATGTCAATATAACCAAGCTATACATTGCTGCCCTCTTCTAGAGAGGCTTCTGTTGGAGCCAAGTTGTGACGCAGGTTGCACCCTCATTGCAGCAGCCCGCTCCTCTTCCCCCAACCCATGGCTACTATGTACAGAATCGTGCAGCCGGCAATGGTTCCGAAGGTGGTTTCCCAAAATTTCACATGTGCTGCTCTTGTCGCCTCTGGAGTGTCGGGATTGTAAAGTGATATGCCAATGTTCATCCCGAAAAGACCAACGACAGCAACTCCAGCAGTAACCACAACTGTCGCAGTCGAGAGCATGACCCCCATCTGTAGAAGCTGGTTCTGCTTGTCGTCCAACATTATGTTGATGTAATCCTCGGTATCATCAACATATTCCCGCAGCTTCAACCAAAGGTACATCAAATATATGTTAAGCTTGAGAATTTGATGTACAAGCATTTTATATATAACTCCCTATCCCAATGTCTCATGGTTAGAAAGAATATTGCTGACAGTAAATGGAAGATCAGATAAAATCATTCTAAAGAACCTCCGATGAAACCAACAGAGAGAAAAGTGAACTCGACTACTCAACCAAAAACAAAATAGTGTCTTCTGATATAACAATAAGCTTCTACTTCTAGAGTGCCCTAGCTCATAATATTTAGCTTGTTAAAGGCGTCATTTCCGCAACATTTTATAACTTATGCCACAATGTTTTTGACTAACGGTGATAGCATTGTATGTTCTCAACATACGCTAGATAGTGCTATAAATTCACGCTCCGGATCTAAGTTCTTTGAATAATATAATAGGTGGGCAGGAACTCAGCAATAACACGGAAAGAGAACAACTCTTACATGTGAAAGCTTATTCAGTGTGCCATCAATTTGCACAAAATAGGCCTCCAAAAGCATCTCCAGTTCTTCAATGTTGGGCTTATAACCAGCAAAGCTAACATTGGTTCCATATGGCTCGCTTCTATAATCTTCATCCCTAACACACAAATGAAATGATTGCATATATTTAACATATTCATACATGCATATTGATGCATTCAAACCAGCCACGGACAGAGATATTTATGGTCTACAGAAATAGCAGTACTCCCTCTTCCAAAATAATCGATTTCCTAGTTTTATCCTAAGTCAAACTACTTTAGGTTTGACCAAGTTTTAAGGAAAATATATGAACATCTAACACACAAATTTATTTTTATAACATTAATCATACAATAAATTTACAGACTATATAAATTTGATACTGTGGAGTGTGGATACTGACACTTCTTCCTATAACTTTGGTCAAACTTAGAGAAGTTTGACTAAGGACAAACCTAGAACATCGACTATTTTGGAACGGAGGAAGTACATCTGAAGGAAGAAAGCAGAGATATCTCGCTTTGTTGACTTACCTATCCTCCTCCAACTGAGATGGATCATGATCATCAACCTCAACTCTGGATGAAGTCTCACTGATATCTTGTTGAGCAAGTTTTTCTGTCAAGTACATTTCAGCCATGTCCATTTCATCATCCAATAGGTGCTCAAGTTCATCCCTCACCTGTCAGAATGTAAATTTTATCAATGTGGATTTATTGTGCAAGTCAACAAGGAAAATGAGTTCAGAAGATTGCAGTGAATAGATTTTTCCAAGGAAATTATAGAGCAGAACACATATAGTGGTAGGCGGTGGTCAGATGTACATATAATGAAGGTGAGTTATGGAGGTTAGAAAAATAGTGGTATTGAAAGTAGCCAGCAGAATGAAATACTAGCAAATTATGTGTGACAACACCAACCCACAATAGTATGATACAGCAGCAGCAGAAATTGAAAAGTATACGTGAAATAGATTGCACCCTCAAAGAAGTTAAATTGCCTACCTTCTGCACACGTCCAGAAATGGCCACCAGACGGCTCTTAATCTGCCTAACTCGCTCAAGATTCAATGTACTGATCTTTGAAGTTAGCTCATCCAATGCTGGGTATGCCTCTTTCTCCAGAGTCCCAGTCTGCGGAAAAAAAACAGACCAGTCACTGTCTGCAACTACCAGTAGACCATGTTTCCTTTATTTGCAAGAACTGAGAACTACTGCTATGTCTGTAGACTTTATTATCTCAAATGCAATATATTTGAAAAAAAAACAGAGAACACTCAAAAGACTACTCCAGGATCAGCTTAAGAAAAGCTTCTACAGTTAGCACGACTCCATCTATCTGTAAATAAAATATAAACAGGACTGCCCCAGGTTTTCTGGGAAAGCACGAATACCAAACTTCTATAAATTGCTCCAACAAGGCCTCAAGTTCATCTGATAAGCACATCTGATTAAATGAATGAACATCCTATGTACTACCTCGGTTCCATATTAACTGCTGCAGATTTGTCTAGATTTGCATGTTTCTACGCACTAAAATGTGTCTAGATACATGCGTAACTAGACAAACCTGCGACATTTAATATGGAACGGGGGGAGTAATAACAAAGGCTCAATATCGAACAAGACTTCGTGTGAAACTGTGAACCATGTTAAAACAAGCTATCTTAAGATGGAAAATAGGATAACTTAGATGTATTCAAATAAGTCGAACCAGAATATCCAGAAATATGATGAGACACGTACTTCCTCTTCCAGAGATCTACATGCTGACTCGAGGCACACTTCAAGGGCACGAAATTCAAAAGGTAAAACCTTGGTGCTCCCATCTTTCACTCCGGCCAACGTAGGCATACTGCTGCTGTGAGTCATTCCACCCACCGCATTAGGAGTCCTCTTAGCCATCTCCAGTTCTTGTCCTTTAGATGAACTAGGAGCAGGAAATGGCGAAGCAATCGCAGATGATTCACCCTCAATATCAGTAAACTCTGCAGCCTGTTAAAGAAAAGTAAAGTCGACACATTCATACAGCCCCTTAAGCCTTATCACAGTATCACTTCTAAAAATCAGGAAACCAAGTGGAATGACCTAATTGCCAGAATCAACAACTTGAACTTTGCATAACTATGTGACCAAGCATGTGCTCTTACATGCTTCCTATAACTGAAGTGTGAAATCCGCCAAGTCAGCAAAACATATATTATGCCAACTGTATGAAGGTCTCGTGTTTTTGTTTAGCAAAATGTCGAGTTCAATTCAGCAGCAATTTCTCAAAACAAAACTGAAGATGGAGGTGCTCTAACAGATGCATGGTTTTTAAGGCGTTAAGGCGTCTTAACGCGACCTAGGGGCGCTCTGACGCCTAGGCGGGCGCTTTGGACGCCTAGGCGCCTAACACGGCCAATTTTGCAAGGCAGAGGAGGGGCGCCTGGACGCCTTTAAAACCATGAACAGATGTATAAATCTAATTGTATTCTTGGGATCATATGGTGTTTGGACAAGTCTGGCGATAAGATGCTCTAACAGTTGTACTCCCTATGTCCCGAATTCCTTGGCACAGGTTTGTCTAGATACGCATTTTAGTGTATAGATACATGCAAATCTAGACAGATTTGTGACAACTAATTCAGTACAGAGGGAGTATAACATCAAGGGAAACACCAGCACTACTGGCTAATCAGTTCCGAGAAATCATGAAAGACATCTGATCCCACACCACACAACAAAGATATAGTCCTGGCAAAAATTACTATCACTGGCATCATTCAGGTGCTAACACATAATGTGATATTTAGCGATGTCCTTTTTAGAAGCAGGACACAAAGTTCAGCACATATGACTGGAAATCTTTTTTTTTTAAGTCTCCCCATAATTCTCCTATCCATCCGCCAGTGTCCTTTTTAGAAGCAGAACACAAAGTTCAGTACATATGACTTGAAATATTTATAAAAAAAGTCTCCCCCATAATTCTGCTATCCACCCGCAGCTCGGATATTGTACCACAATTATTTTACTAGTCTAAATCATAAGCCTAGAAGCAAAGCATATGGTGAATTGACAGGAAGCAGAGGTACAAGAATATACCTGACCAGAGGAAATGAGCACGCGGGCCTGGAGGTCGCGGACGAATTGCGCGAAGTCGGGGTCCTTGGAGTTGGGGAGCAGTACCTCGGCGGCGGTGATCACGGCCTTGACGCGCTCCAAGTTGACGACGATGGCGCGCTCACGGCCCAGGATCGTGGATGGGTAGGACAGAAGAGGGTCGAGAACTCTCAGGTCGCGCGCTGGCAACCCCGTCCGCGCCATCACCGCGTGCTTTCCGGCCTCCTCGAGCCGCGCTCGCCCCGATGCCGGAACCACAAGCCACTCCCGGCTCGCCGCCGCCGCCGCGGCAGCGCCCGCCTTCCGCCTCCCCCCGCCGCCCGGCACCGTCGCCAAGGGCCTCATCCCTTATTCCCGGAGTTAGGGTTTCGATTGCAATCGCCGACGGCAGCGGTGGAGGTGCAGGTGTGTGTGGTCGGCTGAAAGGAGATGCGTGGGGTCCGAGTGAAAATTGGAGGCCTTGTCCGTAAATGTTACGAGAACAATTTTGTTTGGACTTTGTGCATTATCTCACACAAAAAAAACAGTGTCTTCCGAGAAAGCAGAGAAAAAATATCGGGTCGAAAATAATGTACTCTCTCTCCGATTCATATTAATGTTCTTAATTTTATTTTCGTATGGATTTAATTAAATATTTAGTCTAGATTCATTCTTATTTAGACAAAGTTGAGTACACTAATATGAATTAGAGGTAGTAAATATTTCTTTTGTCCTGACTTAAATTTGTTTGCGGAAAGAAGATTATATTAGATATTAGTGATCTTTTGGTTTCGATCACGAATCTCATCGGGAACTAATCCTAACCAGACTTATGTTTCTTGGTTTAACATCCTAAATCGAGCTAACTCATGATTCATGACACGCTTATTACAGAGTCTATAAATTTTTACTACTGAACCAATGCAATTTGACGACGGAAGAATTCGGAGGTCTACCACAAGATGACGGAGATGAGCCATCCCTCTTCATATTCTTCGCCATTTGCATCAGCTCGATGATGTCCGTTTGATATTTCCTTGGGACATATGGAAGGCAAACCATAGCCCTTCCATGTACGCTAGTAACTCCACCTCCGTCGCGGATGAGCAGCACCGCAAATCCCCACATGCTGAGAAAACAACAGATCAGTTGTTGAAGAATCATGCATGCCCATGCACTATCGGATTAAGACACAAAGGAACTATCCACATTAAGCTTCAACTCTAGAGGACGAGTCCATACCGCATTAGGCTCTCCTATTAGCTTCTTAGTGTCTCTCTCTCTCCCGGCGTCTGTGTTGTTCAGCACGTCGCTTTTTTTTGGCCTCTGTATGCTAGGACAGCTACTGTGGTCACCTTTTTCTTCAGCTTTTGTTGTGCGAACTATATGAACCTTTCAGTACTTATGTTGGGGCTTTATTAATTTAAAACCGGACCTAAGTGCCTTTAGTCTAACAAAATAAGGGAAAGGGTTGTTGTGGTACTTAATCCTCCACATGCAACGTACCCATGATGTGATTCCCTTTGATAATCTGCTCCAACGTCGCTCGTAGAATATTGTCCAAGGAATGCATAAAGCTGCAAATAAACCGACGATCCATCAACAGCCGGTAACTCCTTGTCATGTGTGGCTTCACTACAGACGTACCAAACACTCCATGCTATCATGATCGTTGCGGCTACACATCTCCAAAGGCATTGGCAATAGCCTGCCAATTTTTATAGGCTAATGTTTGCATTGAGTTAAACTTATAGGAATTGTCATTTGGCATCGCTTCAACCATTTGTTGCCTTCAAGGTTGGATGATGAAGAAAGGAAGAAGAATAAGCAATGTCCAAAGAGATATTAAAGGTTAATCAAGACAAAGTTCAAAGAGTTTATTCAAGTTAGATCAACACTCAAAGAAGAAATGAAGTGTAAGTTCAATATGATCCATCTCGAGAAGATCATATGCTTGAAGTTTGCTCTCCTTATTGATCATGGATATGTGAAGACATGCCAAAAGAAAATCTCCCATGGGAGTGTGGGGGAGCCATTCTCAAAACTCTATCAAGCTAGCACGAGCAAGAGCAATCAATAAAGGTGTTCCATCTTGAGAATTACAAGATCATCTTCATCGAGCTCAAGTGGAATACGCAAGGTAAATGTATTATCTTGATAGGTTTTCTATTTGGCTGTCTCATATTGTTAGTTGGCAAACCGAGTTTAGGATAAGTAGCCGTACCATTAACAGGGGCTCTCAAGTGAGTAACTCGATCATATCTTTTGTAGAAAACTCAAACCTTTGTATTCTTAGCATCGTCTTTCTTGTTTGTCAATTAGATCTTATCCATGTGAGGTTCTAGAGCTTGTGATTATCGCCATAACAAGCTCTATTTCATCAAAAACGAATTTCCCATGTATATCTTATTGCGTATTTTTATCTTGGTGGTTTTTCTGGCTCCTCACCTTGGTAGGTTACTCACATATCTCTATTTGGTATTTTCTCCCTTGGTGGTATCAACAAAATTGGTTTCATCCCATTCAAAGTTCAGATGCTCGAGTTATTGCATTTATGGTTCTGAAGTTTCCACGGGTAATAGTACATTGAAATCGTTAGTAGTATTGCTAGGCCATTTTTGGCACCGGTACTACCGGTGGAAGTAACAGTTTACTTCCACCAGAGTCGTTCATACTTCTAATTTGGTCATTGTTTTTACCGGAAGTGAGGCGGTGGTACCGGCCTTGCCTCGGCGGTACTACTGCCGACCTGGCGGCAGTACTGGCCATGTACTTCCCCTTACTACTACGACGTCATTTGACCGTTGGAAGGGGTTGGTGGTAGTACTGCCGACTTGGATAGTGTGCTTGCCTTTTGTTGTGCGTACACGAGAAAATAAGGTGAGCCATCTGTGGCGTCTATGAGTGGTGTGCCTCCGTATCTTGGGATGATGCCTTGTGTGGCGTTGGGTGTGCGATCAACCAACATACCTAAAGATGAGCCACTTGAGACGTTTGGGAGCATTACTCTGCCGCACCTCTCCAACGGATACATAACTTTTTTGAAAGTGAACTTCGGGATAAAATCATTATCTCCGCGTGTCTCGGTTATTTCCATATCCAAGCTCTTTATTTATGAACTTTACATTGTGATAGCCTTCGTGCTTCAAGTACTGTATCTTGCTATTATCTTGTTGCTTTTTTGCTTAGTATAGATTGTTGGTGCACTTAGTTGAACCTAATAAATTTAGGTTTTGTTCTTGATAAATTAAACAATAGTTTTATTCTGTATTTATTAGAGCCTAAACCGTAATTACTTTAAAATGCCTACTCACACCCCTCTAGGTGGCATCTGAATCCTTCCAGTTTGCTTAATCCTTTGTGTGCGCTTCAACGTGGGGAAGCGGAGCTTTGTAGAAAAACACGGTCGATGTGTGATTATTGTTGGCACGCGGGAGAAGAGAAACTAGGAGAGGGGAAAGCGGGAAAAAGAGGAAAATTGAGGGTTAGAGTTTAGGATTTTCCAAATCGACCACTCCTCTCTCGACCCGAGAAAGAACATACAGAGGCGGTGCCACTGAAGCTCACCCACGCGCCGCTGGTCAAGCTCCTGCTGCGTCGACATTGAAGCTCGTCATGCGATGCCCTTCAGATCTTCTTCTAGGCTACCCGGAGAGGAGCCCTGATACGTCCAAAACGTATCTACTTTCTCGAACACTTTGCTATTGTTTTTCCTCTATACTTGTGTGATTTGGATACAACTAACACGGACTGACGCTGTTTTCAGCAGAATTACCTTGGTGTCTTGTTTTTGTGTAGAAAATGAACTATCAGGAAAAATTCCGGAAAATATGCCAAAAATTATATTTCACCAGAAGATCCACGAGCGAAGGGATACAGGAGGTTTAGGCTCAAACTCCTGTGAGGCCCACCGACCCTACCGGGGAGGTTTGGCCAACTCGGCCTCCCTCCGCGTCTATAAGTTGCCTTCTGACCTAAAAATAGGGGAGGCTCGATAGTTTTCTAGAAAGAGTTCCGCTCCGCCGCCGCCACGAAAAACCAAGATTTGGATCCAGAAACTCCGTTCGGGCACCCTGCTGGGACGGGGAATTTGGAGAGGATCGTCGCCATCGTCATCACCAACGCATCTCCATCAACCACCGATGTTTCCCTCGGCCTCGCTGCCTGCGGCGTGACTGCTCGCTCCTCCGCCTCGCCATGAACACATCATCGTCACTTCCTGTGGTGTGCCTACTTGCTCTTGACGTTGTCATCACACAAGAAAGGCAACACGACCATCGTCTCCCTAATTCTCGCCGTGGCGCTCCATCTCCACTAGCAGCATGCACGTGGTCATCCAGGTGTGTTAGGTGTGCAATAAGATGCACTCGGCAGCCTCCCATGTCTACCGGCCAGAGCTGCGTCCAAGAGTGAGGCATGGGCAGATGAGCTCACCATGGTCGGGACGCGGGAGGCCGGGGCGCAGAGATCGAGCTAGCTCGCTGTTGACTAGAGCATAAGCGTGGTAAAAGGAGCTCGCCACGACTAGGAGGGTACTCACCGCGACCCGAACCTTATATCTTTGCAATTTTTGCAGTTCTTTTTACTATTAAAAATAGTCCCTATAAACGATTAGGGTCTCACGGATAGGGTCCTGCAAATACATCGCTTTACCGACACCGGTGACCGTAGATGAGACAACGCTTCCGGTGGAGGTAACATCACTAGTAACTTAGTTTGCAACTCAGTATTTTTGCTTATATGACAGTGATTTAATAAAAAGATATATATAGGGTAATTAGCTATGTTACTGTAACATCACATATATCATGATAAATTAAGTCTACAATCTAATTAACGTGGCATTGCATGTTACTACATATAAATTATTTTCTATTTAAAAATAATAATCTAGACTCGTGTTCTACGCAGCTTATTTCATACGTGACCGACCGCATACGTCCAAGTTCAGTGACCGCCAGTAAATTTTGCTCTTTCCGGTAGTGCTTGACTCGGCTTTGTTTCTTCGCTCGGTCTGAGTCGCCAATCTTTGCGTGCACCAGAAGGCTCTCCCGTGCTGCGCCACTCCCCAGTGTCCCCACCCGTCACTCGCTCCTCAGCCGTCGGCTCCACATCCAGAGTCGATCCCAGCCGTGCGATCCCTCCCACTCCCACCCCTCGAAATCCACTCCACCTTTTCGAAACCACCTCCTTTGTTTCTCCTCCTCTCCTTCCTAGATCGCGCACCAAAACGGAACTCCCCCTCCATACCGAAACGAAGCAAACGAGGAGCGGACTAGCGAAGGATCCCCCACACACCCGCGGCCCCGCCTCCCTCTCGCGCGATCCGATCGGCGTTCCCGTCCGGGCGATCGGAGCAAATGCTGCGGGGATCGAGCCACCGCTGCTGCTGCTGATCGCGGTGAGCCACACCCGCTCCGATCCGCTCGATCGCCGCGTTTCTCCGCTGTTTTCGCGATTATTTTCCGGTAGATTTGACGGTGCGCGCCTCAATTTGAGCTCCGCGTCGTCGGGCGCGCGGGATTTTCGCCTGATCGGTGTTGTATTTCGCGCCTGATTTCTGATTTAGTGCGAGGTGACGTCAGCAGAGCCGCGGGGACGGTAGTTGTGCATGAGCTCGCTGTGGCCTAGGATTTGCTGTCTAGTTTTGATTCGGGGCCTTAGCTCGTGATGCGGCTTCTGCTTGAGGTGAGAGAGAGAGTTCGGTTTCGCTTAATCACGGTTTGGAATTTGTGTTGTGACAGCTTTGCTCGACCATTTTATAGTGCTACTCCAGCTGAATCCTGGTCCCGTACGACTGCTACGCGTCGTTAGTATTGGCGCATATTTCGGTTATTTCCGGCTTGATGTTTGATGTGTTTGCTTAGCTGGAGCTCTATACTGTCCATGTAGTAAATACAGCGGGGAATGTTTGCTCAGCCGCTGTATTCTTATGCTGATTGAGAGTGGAGTTGATGGTGGAAGTTTGGGTTGAACTACTGTAGGAAGAACTATTTTGGGGCAGAGCTTGAATGTATCCCTTTGAGGGCACCCCTTCTATTACGCAGGGAATGGCATGGGTTTCAGTTTAACCTGAAGAACTGGATAGTACTTCTCTTAGTCTAGGAATCGCAGCTGAAATTAATTACTACGCCTTAAATCAGTAATGGGGAGAGATACCTGGAGAAAATATTAGTGTCTTCTTTGATGGTGGTTTACATACCGTGCTACACTGCAACCTGGAATGCGCCCAAATCAGTTGAGAGAAAATATTAGTGTCTTCTTTGATGGTGTTTTATATACTGTGCTGCACTGCAAACCTGAAATGCGTCCAAACCAGTTGAGCCACCTAAACTCTCCATGAAATCTTGTCAGGTCAAAAGAGTGGGGTTGTCTGTTCCCTTCAAACTTTTAATTTTGACTGCGTTCCAATTATTTCATGCTTTTATTTGTACATCACAAATATGAAAATGATGAACAATTATCACCTGAATTCTTTTGCTGGTCTCAGTTTTATTCATCACGACAGCTTTTCCTCTTTGTAACTTTGTTCGATTGGAATTAACCATTGCATGTTCCATGTCACTATTCAGTACATGCCTTTCATTTGTTCGTGGACCACTTAATTGTTGGTTGGTTTCTTAGTCCTACATTCTATAGTTTGAATTTAATTCCATCTGATTATAGAACTTCATCCTGATAGGCTTTGATTAGAGCGAACATTGGATGAAGTTTGTACTGATCTATGGAAGTGGGTACTCTACAAGATGCTCAGGAGATTAAGAATGAAGATAATGACTTCGAAAATGGCAGTTCTGATCCCGTGGTTTACCAGCTAGTTCGGGTATATTCTTACTTTCTTAGCTATATTATACCTTCAAAGGTACATAACTAATTGTGATGTTTCCCATTGCTCATAGACCTCTGATGAACACTTACTTTTTCATATAAATAAGGTTGAAGGTGATGGAACGCTTGTTCCTCCTACGGAGGATGAAGTCTTGCAGATTGAACAGTTTCTTGATGAGAAGGTTGATCTGCCTTCTATTGAAGATGTAGGACACGTGGAGGACTTTTTTACTAATGACTGCATGTTTCTGACAAAGCCTGACTTTGAAGGTGCTGGCAGTATATGCATTCAGTTTGAATTATTATTGTGCCTTTTCATTTCCTTTTGGGGTGTTCTTACTTCATTACACAGTATTTATATGTGATGTTGGAATACAGTTTAGCCATACAGAATTCATGTTTCCTGCATTACATATTAATTCAACCCCTTTGACTACCTAAGATGCTTACTGTTTATGAAACTTGTGCAGAGGGGTATTCTGAATTAGAGACTACTGGTGAAATACATACACTACAGTTTGATGCTGACCTAGAGGTATGTATGTTGCTTATGTAATGTGCATCATTTATATCTGCCATGGTTCCAAGCTTTTCAGATTTTCTACTATACAATAGGCTAATAGAAAATAAATTTAGTGTGCATCCAGGAACCTTTTTTTGGTCAATGTCTGAAGCTAAATCTGACATGGTTTTTATATGAGCTGCCCAGATTCTGTAAAATTCTCAAATTAGAGTTTGCCATGTTTGGAAAGCATGGTCTTTGTTTCCTATAAGATTCCTGCGATCCAAACAGGCCTTGCCTGTGACTTCAATAATAATACTCCCTCCGTCTTGAAATAGATGTCAGAGATTTGTGTAGATTCACATGTACCTATACACTAAAACACGTACATGCGGATCTAGAAAAATCTCTGACATCTATTTCGAGACGAAGGGAGTACATTTATATGCATTACATCTTGTTTAAACCACCTTCAGAATTAGCACTATTCATGGTCATCTAGTCTGAATATCAGATCTTTGTTTCCTACTCAAGCAACACCTTCATTCATGCTTAAGCTTTCCTTCAAATATGTGCTGTTCAGGTATAGCAATATCAGGGGAGAGATTTTAGAACATGACCAATAATTAATTTGAGAGACGTTAGCACGTATCAGAATTGAGCTAGTAGAAATAACTTATAGGCAAGTGGATTTATCCCATGGTCTATTCAAATCTGTGGGAAGGTTTAAAGTGGATTTATGTGAATGTTTTTTGTTGTGGTGCTGCAGATAAAGTTTTTTCATGTGGCTAATAAGTGAGTACACTGTTGGTTTTAAACAAATCTCTTTAGGCTAATGAGCTCGGGCAGTTGGTTAAACTTGTTTAGCATATCATCTGCATGGTTCCGTTAATGCTTGAGTGGGATTTGACAATTTATCGTAATTAGATCAAATTGCCAATTTATCTTCAAATCTTTCTTGTTCACTCTTTTTTTTTATGTTTTACTTATCTAAGTGAATGTGACTTTAAGGAGATGATACTGTTTCACAGGAAGACAGGTTAAAACCGTTGGATGTCTCGCTTGATCTTCCCTTGAATTGTATAGTTGGTCATGATCACGGACAAGATAAATCGAACACGGAACGAGGGGATAGCAACATTGTTCATCAGGACAATGCTTCAACCGAGACTACAAAATCAACAGTATTAAATGACTCTTGCAGTGCTGAAAAAGAAAAGGCTGATGCCTGCTCAAGACCTGTAAATAACTCATCTACAGGACCATCTGTTTCTGGAGTTACTAGTTCGGTTCCTGACTTTTCCATTTTAAGAGGAGAAGTCTGTTTGGATAATCTTACAATTAGAGAGCTTCAGGAAGCATTTAGAGCTACATTTGGTCGCCAAACTAATGTCAAGGACAAGTTATGGCTCAAAAGACGGATTACAATGGGGTTGACCAATTCCTGCGATGTTCAAAGTTCTGGTTGTGTAGTTAAAGATTATAAAATTGTTCACGATGATGCAAAACATGAGCTACCTACCATTGAAGGAATACCTAAGGTTGAGGTTGAAGCCACTTCTTTGGTTTGGAACCAAGTGTTTGGTCCTGGAAATGAGAGAGATGCACCATCTTGCTCTTACTATCAGAGTGAGGACCAACAGCGATCCTCCAAGAGGCTAAAAGGACCATCAGCAGAAAAAGATGAAACAGAAGGAACTTTGCAGTATGAACAAGGCACTGCTAAGAGACTTCAAAGCCAACAAAAGATACATTGAGCAGCTCTCAGATATCGAGACTTGTGACTCCACTGGGAAGCTTTCTTCACCAGGAAAAATGCCTGCACATGATGAAGTGTTACTGAGACAACGGGTTGCACCTTTCAAGAATTTGATTCATTGAGTATAACATATCCTACTCAAGAGATACTTTTGGAGGATTCAGTGTACACGTTCCTTACGTGTCGAGGATGAGAAGGGGCGCCCTCGGAGAAACCTCCTTTCGTTCTTGGTAATAATCTACCTATGAATAATTTATTTTCACAGCTTGCTTTCTGTCTGTGTTCTTACTACATTTTAGGAATGATGATACGTGCCATTTTCTTTATTTTCTTGAATGTGGATTTTGGTGGTATGATGGTGCCCTTGTCTACCTTTTTATTTTCTTAAGCACAACTCACCGCTTATACATTTTGGCAAGTAATTTTCAGTATGCCTCAGGTAGGATAGAATTACTATACACACTCAGTTTGATCACATGTCAGATTCTCACCTGAGGAACTTAGCTTGCTGAAGTATATTTCAAGCAATTATATTCAGTGCCTAATTTTCAACTATGTAACTATTGTTGATTTTTTTTTCTTCATTTAAGTTTGCTGCCTTGGCAATCCCTTGTGACATTTTGTCAAGAGAACTGTGAAAAATCTCTGAACTTTTGTTATGCCATGCACCCATGTTGTCTCTTAAAGTACTTAAGATGTTGGTCTGAATGTCTGATGGTCTCACTTGAATACAACAAATATCTTTCCTTGTGGATGTCACAATAGTCTGTGTCTGACATGTAGGTTAATATATAAGAAATACACTTGCTTTGTCATATCATCTCCAGTGCGCTGTCAGAACAATTTAGACCAAGGACTTAAATGGTCTAAATGGGGAAAACACAACATATTAGCCTAATTATACAAAGTTGATGCGACCTGCCGGTGTCCACCTGAGCCATTAGTAAATTGCAGCATATGTTAGCACAACGTTTTGGATGTCTCACCAGATATCACTAAAGTGTTCTCTCTTTGTTATACCTTGAATAACAGGACGATGATGCTTCGATGGAGTGTACCGAGGTTCAGATGGCAGTTGAGGTGATGTCAGGAAAAGACGGTGAACAGGAGAACCATGTAAACAAGGCCATGGAAGTTTCACCAATGGTATGCTTTATATGGCTCTGATCATGTAGGACCATGTAGCAAAAATCTGAACTTAAGAAGCTCATAACTAACTAGAAAGATATACTGAAACACGACACTTAAAAATTCAAACATGGTTGCTGAGCTGCAACTGTGAGATGCAACTGTGACCTGTGTCTAGCATGAAATGAAATAATTTCTATTTTCTACCTTGTTACTAGAAAAATGCTGAGAAGAAAGGTGGGCTTATAGAAACAACTGATGATGATGAGGTTCAGACCGTACAAGGAAACGGCGTTTGCAGAACTGACGCCAAGCCGAAAACACAGGGGTCTTTAAAGCGGAAACATCATCGAGCATGGACATTGTCCGAGGTTCAGAAACTGGTCGATGGTGTGGCTCGTTTCGGGGTTGGCAAATGGTCTGAGATTAGAAGACTATCCTTCTCTTCATATTCTTACCGTACCTCGGTGGATCTCAAGGTGGGGTTTGCTCATGATTCCTCACTCATTCTTTTAATTTTGGTTTTCTAATGGACCACTCTGCCGCTTGTGTAGGATAAATGGCGTAATCTGATCAGAGCCAGTCAAACACAGCTTGTCCCGGAAAAAGACGTAATATCCCCCTCCCTTTTAACTTATGCATTATCACACTTTACTCTGTTTATCGCAGTTATGCCCATCCTGTTATTTGTTTGCTTCTGAATTACTCACTTTCTTCACTCTTCAATCCTGCTGAGCAGGGTGTTTGTCCCCGGAAAAGCAATCCTTCGATCATACCAATACCACCGTCCATTTTGTTACGAGTGAAAGAGCTAGCTGAGCTGCAGCCATCAGCAGGCAACCTGGCAGCACCGATCAAGTTCTCAGGGCCTGGCAGCAAGGTTGCACAGGGGAGAGGATCGGGTTTCTTGTGATCCATCATCCATGTGCTGCAACGCAAGTATAGATGGAAACTGCCGAGAGAGATAGGTGTGCGCTTGTGGATGATGAACACTACGTTTTATCGCGACAAAGTTGTGGTCGTGTTCTCCGCATGCAATGTAAATAATCTCTACTCCTGCAATGCAATGCAATGCCTCTTCACCTGGTTTCTCTGCAGCAAGCAGTTAAGACCTTCTTAGATGCCTTACCATATCTGCGAGTGGATTTATAGTCAGGTGCACGTTATAATACCTAGTGAAACTATGCTCTCCATGATATAAGTATCCCATTGGCAAGAAAAGACAGAAACTCTGTACGTTGAAGCTGGAAAAAGCGATACAGCACCGAACATACTACGAACGTGTGCTGGAACATCGGAGAGCATGGCCTCTGCAAACCGAGGTTCTTGCTCTCTGAACAAACTATCGCCCAGAATCTCTGTACTCTTTGAATTCAGAGAAAGATGTGTGAAGATTATAACGTTTTTTCTATCCGTTGTGGGCCAGTTGTGTGTTTGGCCCAGGCCATTTATGATCTGGGCCCATGCGACCAACATACTATACTGGGTCATAGCAGGCCGGGCAAGGTACACTGGGTCGTAGCAGGCCGTGCAAGGATACATCGGGTGGGCTAGCCAGTCCAACAAGGCAACAATTGCAACCCTGGGCTGCCGTGTGCACCTGCTGAGGCCACAGCGTTAACGGCCGCGTGCGATCCGCCGCCACCTGCGCCCTCGGGCGGCTTAATAAAATCCCATCCAGGAAGCGCTCCATACATGGGGGATCCCATCTTAATTAGGGCAGGAGGAAGCGAAAGGCGTCTGCGGCTGCGCTGAGGAAACCTAGGAGGAGGGGGAGCGGAGATCTGCTCGTGCGTCTGTTCTCTGGTGACCGGGTATGGATTTTTCAGCTTTGTTCTGTTTCTAATCTTGCATTTGAGTTTTTTTTGCATATATTTTTCTCTATTTGCATGTATTTGCTATAGATCTGTTTTGATTTCATATTTCTATAGAAATTTAGTATATTCGAAGTAGATCTGTTAAGTTTATAATCACCTTGTTAGGCTTTAAGATTGAAGATACATCAAAAGTCAGATCTGATGGAAAAGATTGGACAATCCACATACACTTCAACATTCTCTTATATGTGTCTTGATAAGGCCTAAACTTATAGAAACAAGGAGGAAAAGCATTTTTTTTTAATTATTAAACAACCAAAACCAAGAGTTTAATCTTACCATATTGAGTTCCATACATTAGCCAGTAGAACCGAAAGTTTGAACTGATAGAAAAGAATAGAGTCCACATGTACTTTAATGACTACAAATTGAGATTTTGCTCTAGATTTCATAATAATACCAACACGTTTAGTCTAAACCTTATCTACTTCCTCTGTTTCATTTTCATATTAGTTCGCTGATTTATTACAAAGCTGTACTAAATCAGACAACTAATATGGATCGAGGGAGTACAATTTTCCACATTTAGACATTATGGACCCACTCGGAAGGCTGATATGACGCATTCACAAGTTTATCGAGGATGCCACATCACGTGAAAGGTGTCCCATCCCTCCCACATCGCGCATATTATTATGAGTTACTATGCAAAGCTGCCCCTAGAACCATCTTATTATTTTTGCGTGGTAGTTGTTTGCAATTGGAAAAAAGAACCAATTCTACATATGCTTAAGACAATCTTATGCCTGCCCTACCCTAGATCTAGAACAATTATTAGCAAACGCTACTGTTAGGTTCTTGAAAGTTTCCTCTTGACTTTCAAAACACCTATAGAAGGAACAATTTTACACTAGTGATTGACAAGCCATTCTGGTACTCGAAGGTGTATGAAAAGAAGCTTTAGCAAGATTGCCATCCCAAACTCTAGCTTTTGTTATTTTAACACACAAGTTGGTTCTGGTTGAGGAAAAGAAGACCGCTCAATGGAAATCAGAGGAAGGAGGACAAGCATCCCTCTTGTCGTGTATTCCGGGATTTGTTAATGATAAATTGATTTTTCCAATGAGCAACTATGGATATTGCATACATGATGACTTGAGGAGGAATCACACACTATGCACACTTTGTCAAGTTGAGCTCAAGTGATGTTAAGCTAACTATATCTTTTATAAGTGCACATTCTTGTGTGTCATCAAACTTTATTGATCCGAGCTCAAGCTTACTCTAGCTTTGTTTGAGCTAAGCTTGAGCCTAACAACAAGCTCAAAGGAAAACCTATCTCTCAAGCTTCTATGTTGAATTAACAAAGTGGATGCCCATGCCTATGTATCTATCTCTAAGTTGAGTAATCTTATACAATATCGCGAAGAGCTATCTAAGGTTGACATGGATCTTGCCTTGATTCCTTTCACATGTTGGCATTAGGGCATGCTGTGCACATATGTGACCAATTGTTAGTAAGAACTCTGGTGAAGGAATTGGATATGCAAAAGCAGCAAAAGGGTACACCGAGGAACTTGCTAGACCGACTCAACACTAACGAATCTACTCCGAGACTCTTCTCTTCATGGTTGGCTATAGAAAGAAGTCTCTTTAGTCCCCAACTCTGGATTTGGCTTGTGGGCTCAATGCCATGTTATCGACGTTTGCTCTGGACATGAGGCTTTGAAATGGTTGAAAGCAGATCCAACATTAAAGAAAGTAATCCAGTAGCCTCAAGTCTAATAGTAACTCAGTGGTAAGAGGGTGGTACCTAGAGAAAAGTTGCTAGAAGGGAAAGACTAAACCCATTTGTTCACGTAAAGGATATCTCCAAGTGTAGAAGCACCGAAAGGAGGGGATGAAAAACTCTTGAGGGATTTGTATACAAGTACAAGTAATCATTTGTATACAAGTTCAAGTAATCATTTGTTTCCTAGTACTAGCCAAAGACAATTTTCAAGTGGTATGAGGGATTTCAAGCATTATGTGTGGTTTGCAAATTGATTACATTGGCTGCCAGGAGTAATCTTGTCAATGTAGTTGACT
The DNA here is from genome assembly GCA_030063025.1 of Avena longiglumis. Classification (NCBI taxonomy): domain Eukaryota; kingdom Viridiplantae; phylum Streptophyta; class Magnoliopsida; order Poales; family Poaceae; genus Avena; species Avena longiglumis. Next base: position 96,326,215 of record CP125973.1, on the reverse strand, counting down.
AGTAGAAGGAGCTATCTTAGTCATGAAGTATCAATGTGTGGTTTGCAAATTGATTACATTGGCTGCCAGGAGAACTCTAGAATTTGGAATGTTCTAGAGTAAGATATTTAGGAGTAGTATGAAATATCTAGAGTTTGTAGAGTATTCTAGAAGTATGGTGTAAAATTCATAAAAAGAAGAAGTATGGTGTAGGGTTTGGATTGTGCCACATGGCAACAATAAGGGTCATGTATAAGTATAAATAGGGGTACCACCCCTCCCATGTAACCTAGCTTGGTACACTTGAGATATCTAATAAAGCTTCCTATTAGTAGAAGCCTGTAGCGTCTGTGAAGCACATCAAGACAAAGAGTCTGAGTGTGAAGCTCATATCTTTAGAAGAGGAGATTCACAGGTGGGAGCTAGTAGCATAGATCCAACATTTGGTACGAGCGAGGTTGTGTTAGCTAGAGTGAGACGTTGAGAAGGCGGTGCTCGAAAGAGCAACTACTTTGGCACCCCGAGAGAGTGGTGAAAGTGCACACTCAATGGTGTGATATTGTTGGAGAGTGTGCACATGCGGCGGTGTCATACCATTGTTGTAGAGGGTGTTGGTGTGAGGCCAACCACTATGGTGTGATTCCATTGTCATTGCAAAAGGTTGGTGTTAAGCCAATGGTGTTGGTGTGATGCCGTGTCAAGTGGAAGAGTCGGTGTGAAGTCGATGACTGTGGTGTGATGGGTGTGATGCCACCGACACATGGAAGGTCGGTGTGAAACCGAATCAGTGGTGTGATGCCATCTTATATGGAGTCAGTGTGAGGCTAAGAAGGGTGTGATGTCGTTGCTCGATGTGAGGCGGTGCGAGGCCGTCACAAGATGAAGTGCATGGTCTAGGTAATCTGGATTAGCGGATATAGTTGATATGAAAAGATTCATGGGGAGATTTTTAGGAGTAATCTTGTCAATGTAGTTGGCTGGTAGAAGCAGCTAGCTTAGTCATGAAGTATCTAGTGTATGTAGGAGAACTCTAGAATTGGGAATGTTCTAGAGTAAGATATTTAGGAGTAGTATGAAATATCCAGAATTTATAGAGTATTCTAGAAGTATGGTGTAGGTTTGGATTGTGCCACATGGAAACAATCTAAAGGGTCATGTACAAGTATAAATAGGGGTACCACCCCTCCTATGTAACCAAGCTTGGTACACTTGAGATATCTAAGTAAGCTTCCTATTAGTGGAAGCCCTGTGTAGTGTGTGTGTGTGTGAAGCACATCAAAAACGTTGTCCTCTGGGGAATGATCCCTCGCGGGCTATACGTTGTTAGGTAGATGAGATCTCTCCAGCACCGAATTATACGCGCTCGGATAAAACACCGTTTAATTCAGTCCCCATGGGACTTGAACCCGAGTGGGCTGGCTGCAGAGAGCCGTGAGTGTGAAGCTCATATCTTTTGAAGAGGGAGATTCCTCGGTGGGAGCTAGTAGCATAGATCCAAAATTGGCGCATTGTGACAAGAGGCACTTCAATTGTTCTGCTAAGTTGCACATGAACAAGTAGCAGTAAACGATCTCCTACGATGTCTCCTAGTTTGGGCGATGAAATATTTGATTTGCGCAAGTACACCATATTTAGTGCCCTTCACTCATTTAGTTTTGGATATGCCATGAGTTAACATTAAGTTTCCATGGGAGCACATCCACTATCTCCATGTACCTCCAAGAGAAAAGATCTCATACCCATACTCGAACGTGATCGCACTTGAGATCGCCATCTTCTAGACCACTCATTGTCTCACGGCTAATCCTTACTATGTTTATACTCTATCATTTGCGTACCAAAGTCGTTGAGAATGTCAAGAGACTCTAACAAGAAAAATGTATTTGGAGTTGATCCCTTGGAGCACTACAAACATATTATCTCCGAGTTGTTACTCGGGAAAGAAGATAGTTTCTCTACAGCGATTCTTGAAACCGGTTGAAGGGTTGTGGCCCAAAATGTTGTTAAAGCGGTCAAGAATCTCTTCCATTATTCACGGAAGAAATTAGGGCCTTTCCAATTGTGACATGGAGATTAAAGCATGTTCTTCATGACGATTTACAATCCTCAATGGCGATGTTGATGAGGTACAGTCTTAAATGACTCCTATTCATTATGTACCTATAAATTCTTAGCCTAGATACCATATTGGTTCAACAAGTTCACCCAAAATTAGATGTAATCTATCTTTATCCTACTAGAATGGTCATACAAAGAGATGGAGTTGGGAAAGGATAGAGTTTTCACAATTTTGGTGTAGAGACCTTCCTTTTGGAACATGTTTAGGGCATATTTGATTCAAAGGATTTCCAAAGGAATTTTGTAGGATTCTTCTTACCCATAGGTTTTTTCGTATAAAGGCCATTTAATTCAAAGGATTGAACCCTCCAAAATTCCTATGAATTGCTTTCCTATACTACAGTCCCAAAGGATTTCTAGTAAGAGGCCAGACCTCTTGGAAAATTTTCTATGTGTCTTTGCCACTATGACATGTACTCAATATCTATAGAAATTTCCTATGTTTTTCTTGTGGTGCAACCAAACGTCTTCTGCAACTAATTCCTGCGTCTTTTCTTCCTGTAGGATTTCACGTGTTCCTGCGTTTTCCTATTCCTGTGCTTTTAAAATCTTTTGAATCAAACATGCCCTTACTAGGTTATAAGCTAAACTAAAGGAAGTGTTAAAAATATACTATTTTGCCTAGATTATGAGGTTTCTTATCCATTTGATTCATTTAGGGTGAAAATGTGATTGTTCTCATAAAGTTATTATCGTAGGATCTAACAAGCAATTAGGTTATGATACTCTTCCACGTGTCATCCCGTTACAAAACGACATGGGGAAATGGAATGTCAAGTGTTTCTCCCTCTTGGTGTATGCCTCCCTTGAGAGTCTCACACAACTTGCAATTAGCAAAGCACATCGTGTCCTTGGTAATTGCATTGTCATTTATGCGGAGGCTCTCGACCACTAGATGCTCTTGGTGCACGAAACAAACAAACTCTTTTGAGTAGTGTTACATGCGATTGGTGGTTTTGGCATTATGGTGCATTATAATACCCTTATCTTTCTAACCATTTTTTGCATAAATTTTTTTTACCACAACTTGCCTACTTTTGCACTTACTTTCACAACTTTTCAGATAGTAAGTTCAGGATAACATAGTTCCATCAACCACAAACTGATCCTTAATTATATTAAAGAATTAATAAGCTATTACCTCGCATTTTAGGGTCTCTTTGGCTCAAACAAGATTTTGGAGGATTCCATTTGTTACGATTTTCCTATAGAATTCGTTTGTTTTGTGGGATTTGAAAGTATTGGAATTTTTTCCCTATGGTCCACTTTGCATGCAGTTTGAAATGGAAATTTCTGTTAAGTCCACTGGTAGTGTTTTTCATCTGTTTCAGTGACAACTATATCATACACCCAATCCGTCCAAAACACATAGGTTTTCTTTTGTGCAACCAACATACATCTGACATGCCATGACATCGCGTTTTAGACATCCCACGAGCCAAAGAGGTCCTTAGCTTTTGTATGGTGAACAACCATACAAAAGGCTACTATCTGAATTAAGATAAGTATATAATATGTATCCATGTTTGCGGCAAAAAAATAAGCATCCTATTTAACTTTCTCCACTGCGGTGACACATGAAAAACACTTTGATAATATACTACACTTACCAAATGCTCTCATCGTTTCAAAATAAGGCACACTGGACTTTCATATTCTCCAATGCATGTTTTGACTTTGATTTTCACTTATAATATACCTACAAAATTAGTAAAAGGACATATTACAGACAAATACAACTGTATTATTCTTACATGCCCACTGCATATAACAGTGGTCTGCATGTGTGTACTTATGTGCCTTATACTTGGAATTGAGTAAGTACTTCATATGAGATGTGTCATTATTCATCTTACTTTTGTTTGATGTGAATACATTAGGAATCATAATTGATTAAGGAAAGACTTGAACTTATCATCTATGCAGTAATTTTCCATAATTCCGTGTCATTTGGCAACCTTGTAACTTTACGAAGATGCTAAAGTTTACCGATAGAGCTATACTGCTATATAATAGTATTAAGTGTGTGCTGGATTAAAAAAAAGTGGGAACGTGTGCACCTAGAAAGGTCAGTGATTTAGTATCTTGTCTCTGAACCCCTATGCCCCAAACCAGCTTCTATAAGCTCTAATAGCTGTAGTAATTAAGCATGTACACCTGCTTGTATGAGCTGTGAGGTGAGCAGTAACATGTCAACTCAAGACCAAGCTAGTCAAGACTCGAGGAATCTTGGAGATGCAGGCTTGTGCCTTCTTGCACTCCCTAGGAAGGACTTAGTCTTTTCTGTTAGTACAGCACATAATAAAACAGATGTACTAATCGTGAACAGCCCTGGCTATGTTCCAGGCATGTAGAACCTAGTAGTTTGTTATTTTTGCTTCTCCAATTCTTAAGAGTGCTCAATCTAGCCGTCTACATAAGCTGCTGAAGTTACAATGCCATTGTCACTAATTTAAGACTCTTTTATATTGCTTAGGCATAACTGCTAATATTAGTGATTTTTCTAATATCTAAATTTGACTGCAGATATTTGGTTACATTTTAGCAATATCTGAATTTAGGTCTGAGAAGTTGCTATCAAGCCATGCAAGTGGATCATGTGAAGACGAGATCACCCCACCGAGTGCTAAAAAACAGAAAACACTGACGGTTTCTACACCGGATGCTTGTGAAGAATTACATGGCCATATTAGTTCAGATATCTTTGAACAGGTGAAGAAACTTTATTGTATACCTAACCGCCATGCTTGATTTACTACTTTTCCCCTTGCATGTAACCCATTTTGTTCAGCCAATCCAACAATAAATCTGCAAAAAGAATGGAAGATTGTTGAAAATACCCTCATCCCATCTACCTTTTCAAGAACCGGACGCCCTGCTATTGCAAAGAATTGGAAAAACTTTGTTGCCTTTTTTTGTGAGGGAAACTGTTTTACTTTTATGGCACACACATGCAATTGCCAATCATAATTCTGACAAAAGAACGAAAAATTTGGTGACCTGTTTTATTTTGGCAGTCTTCCATGTCGTTTCATGTGAGAATGATGTCAAGTTAGGCTATATGCCAAACCAACGGTTCCACTATAAGAACATTTTCAGAAATTGCCAAGGCATTGACTGTTAACGTTTTGCTTCTACCAGCTCACAAGAGATATCCGGTTGATCGAAGAAAGTGGTGAAACACGTCAAGATGCTGTGAAAAAGTTTTCTAATGGATTGCTGCGGAAGGTATTTAACGTGGCATTAGGTTATGGAATCTCCTTCGACAAATAATATCATGAGTTCTACTTCCAAGTATTCAAGAGAGACATTTTTTGCAGCTTAGTAATATGGCGCAAGGCGTTGATGATTTACTGGACACAGTGGCATCCAAGTGCAGGTGGCGTATGCCATTATCTCAATTGAGTGATATGCTGACCTATGTTGACTGTCAAGATTGTCTACATTCTAGCATATTCAGAAATTTATTGAATTGTTGCATATTAGCAGATCTATGACCACTGCTGAGAAGATTGAACTCGGTAAGCGCATCCGCAAGCTCCCAGAGAAGGCACTTGATCACATGGTGGAGGTAGTTAAAATGAGGAAACCTGAAATCTCGGGTTCTGATAAAATATCATTCAACTTGGGAAGACTGGTATGCTCATATATACACTCCCACTAGTTAATTTACCATGCGAACTGTTCATGTGGTTTGGGTTTGCTGTTATGCCAATCATGATGCTGCCATTTTGATACTCCTATTAATCTACACAAGGCGACAGTCTGTCATGAAAAAATGGTTCTATGCTGGATGCGTATTTCAAACAATGAGCACGTTTTGCATTAACTTTGCATATACCTTTACTTATTCGCAAAAGCTTTACGTCTCACGTGTCTCCATTTGATTAACTCTGTTACATCACTATATTCGGCTTGGTCTCACTTACTTTCCTTTGGTTAGGATGATGCAACTTTGTGGAGACTGTACTACTATGTAGAAACTGCGCTGAGAGCAAAACAAGATCTGGCCATCACCTCTCCTCAGGTGATCAATGGACGTCGTCCAGGTTTTACTACATGTAGTTTTTAGCAGAATTCAGTGTAGGCGGTAGTGCTTGGAGAAACACATTAGCTTCAGTTTGTCGACAATGTAAACGTCTAAGAGCACGTATGAGCGGATAGTCCTTACATTGATAGATGTAGAGGTATCTCCAGAAACAGCACCATGAATGGTGTCTAGAGCTAGAGGAGATAGTGCACTGACCACTAACTCGCTAGGGACTGCTGGCAATTTTGTATTAGTATGCCACACAGTGCAACATCAATCCTGGTTATCTCCTTTAGATATTGCACTTCTCTGCAAGGTATTCTCCTTTCTCCTTTCTGCGTATTTGTTCTTATTCAATGTTTCTGCAAAAGTTCCAGCAATGGAGGCCCTTTCTGGCCTACGAAAGATATCACGTCGACTTCGCCACGCCGGCGTCTTTTTCCTAGGTCTGGTCGTTCTCTGGCAGATTTTTTGAATTGCTCGGGTCTAAAAATCGGTAAGAATTGACATGAAAGTTTCCTGGAGCGCGCAAGTGGTCAGAGGTTGAGTGCTGCATTGCGTCAATCAAATCTCCTCCATTCGTGTATTAACGGAAATGTTAAACTTATCATCTTGTTCCTTTTTTCTCTCTTAGAAAGGCATGTGACAATGCTTTGCATTAAGATAATCGAATATATGAATGAGGGCAACAGGGCATCCTAATGGTGTAGCTTTTCTAGCATATTCTAGTGCTCTGATAGGGAGTCCCCATTATGAATGAATATCAGGATACTACTCTGCTTTGAGCATAGAAGATTAGAAGAATGAATTAAAACACTGGATGGGCAACAGAATGAAGGTACTAGATGCGTTTGTGCCGTACAATGATATTCTGTGATTAGTTGAAACGTATGAAGTAGAGATTAGAGTGTCGGCTACAGATGTAAAAATGCACCTGAATTCTGGGAGCCTATCATGTAATTCCAAAATGCTGTCTGTCCTATCCTCGAATGGTCTCATATGCCGCCATCATCCGCACACTTACAAAAGGTTTCAAGTGCGTGGAATAGGGATCAGAAAGATTCTGTAACTGGTGAAATATAATACTCCCTACGACCTATATTTCAACTAATATGGATCGGAGGGAGTATTTTTATGTATTTGAATGCCTAGACAAAGGTGATATTGTTGGAAACAAAAACAAAGCTAAGAGCATTTCCACTGGGACTCAAACGGCTGATTGAAACTGTTAGTTTGGTTCGGGCCGCGATCGTTTTGGATTGGGGTACGGCCAGCTGCGCCTAGCGATTTGATCTATCTGTCTGCGCTTGCCAAATAGGCCATCGCTAACGCTGGTGTTTTTTTAGTGTATTCCTGATGTCCCGCCGTCTTCTTCCTTTTTTCTTCGCCGCTTTCCATCAGTTCTGGACGTTTCCTGCCGTGTCCAGGCGTAGCCATAAAAAGGGGAAGTCAGCCGAGATATCTTCAACCAGACCCCCATCACCCTTACCATAAACCACCATGCACGCCATCCGCGGCCCTTGGCCTCTATGGCAACCTCGACGTCGGCAGAGAAGAGCAGCCGGCGCGCCGCCGTCACGGTGGCGAACTGCGGTGGCACCGAACGTGTTGCCGCCTCGATTCAAACGCGGATATACACTATCCCACTGATCCGACACTCACGAAGTGTGCGGCGAGCTCCTGAAGGGGTGCGAGCCAATCCCAACAACGCTTACATGCTTGTCCGTCTCGCCCAAGCTCGAGAAGGCTGCAGACGCAGGGAGTAATCTTCCGCTCTCTCAACGAAGAATGGGGTCTTACCGACCCGCCACCGCCATAGGCGGCGCATAGCTAGAATGATGTTGTAGTATTATGGTCGTGGTTTGCTTGTAACATATTTGAAGAATCGAATAAAAACTTGTCATTGCAAATTGGCGATGCCCATATTGCTAATTTAATTCCAAACATCATACATGGCGAGTATACAGCCTAGCCTATTTGTCGGAGTCGGAGTGGTAACAACGACGACACATAGTGTCGTCGAAGACCCTAACCGTGAGCATGGCTTCGCCATCATACTTGAAGACGACGAAGTTGCCCACTTTGATTTGGTGCCGGCGGGCGAACTCCTCCCATCCATTGGCTAGGAACATCTGGCCAAGGCGGTCGAACAACACCTCCACGGCCACACACCCGTACTGACACCGGCTGCCCGCAGCATGACCTGCTAGGGCTCTATGCCGTCAACCAGCGACTCGAATTTGCGGAGAAGGAGCAAACTATCCCGCGCCATGCCCGAGTGGATGGTCACGGCGAACTCGATGCCGGCAAGGCTGATGTCGATTGGCTCGAGCTCGGGTGACGACGATGGTGAGGGAGACCGTGGCGGCGTGATGATTTGGCTGCGCCCTCCGCGCCTGCCTTGATGGCCATGTCCAGGACCCGATGATCGTCCTAAATTCCCTCCCCTAGATCCAATACCACCGGCCATGGCTAGCTACCTGGGAGGGAGGATAGTGGTGTGTTGTGGAAGATGGCCGCCCACGGCCAATTAAAAAGGCCTTGCATTGGATGTCGGCGCGTAGACCGAAGCAACGACATTGAAGTGTCGCGACAGGAGGACAGACGTCGGGCGGCGCCAGCAGCGGCACGGCCAGCCTTTGGAGCATCCTTCCATTAATGGCTAGTGGAAGAAATCCGTTGGGTCACTGGCAAGCAGGCCCTCGTTCCCCCACATGAGGACAAGTGAGGACGCGTGCGCTGTCCGGATTGAGACAACCGTTGCCCAAATCTAGTGCACGGACGGATCGAGTCAGTCGCGTCGGTCCGGATGGGTTGTGTCGTTGGGAGTCCACACACGTTCTGCATGTCCGTGCGGACACATTCGGATGCGTAAGTATTGGTTGGATCAGCCGATGGAGATGCCCTAACAGAAGAATTGCAGAACAAAACATACCCTCTTAAACCATGCCTCGCAGCTACATAGTTTATAGGAGCCTGGTTTGGCATAGACTTTGCGCCATGTTCTGTTGGTTGGTCACATTGGACCCTCATGCATAGCACTAACTTACTCCTAGTGTTTAGTGGGATGCATTTGTGGTTTGAAGGCTAGGTTGGTGTAAATGACGGTGTTTGGTTGCACACATGAGTCTCGCTTGGTTACCTAGCACTCGATTTGATGATCTTACCGGTTCAATTCTTCCATCGTATAATTGCATGTTACATGCTAATGATCATACAATAGTTGTAGCAACAACCACCACGAAGTAGACAACAATTATAAAATCCCTAGCCTACCTCAATCCAATCTAAATTAAGAACCATCCAACCTGCATCTACTTTAACAAACCATAGTGCAATCTTATCCATATTCAAATAGAACGAGATTACAACATGCATATATAAACCTCTCATAACATAAAAATTCACTATCTCATAAATAAAAAATCTGAAGGAAATATGCCCTAGAGGCAATTATATAGATGATTATATTTCTTATGTATCCATGAGTTATTGTAATGTTTCTTGAATATCCATATTAGGCAACTTGTATTGATTGACAATTATGTGAATTGTTTGTGAAACTCTTTATTTGTATGATTATTTAATAGTTGTCCCTAGTCGGAGTTTATGTGAGGACACATGTGAATATTAGACTAGCACATCGATTGGTTGATGACTATATTTCGCAAGTCATAGACATCGAGATGTCAAACCAATGATGTGGACACATGTTATGAACATGGGGTTGGACTGACCCAACTTGAGACTGGCAATTAGTTGCAGCTCTCTCTCTACACATCGTGTACGTTTTGTCCTTAGACCTGAGATTGTCGCATGAACTTGAGATGTGAATCGACCTACTTTGAGGCTATCAGACGCTACTTCGTAACTGGGTAGTTATAAAGGTAGCTTTTGGGTTTGTTCTGAAGCATGCTGCAAGTCATGGTCAATCAAGATGGGATTTGCCCCTCTCTACTTGAGAGAGATATCTCTAGGCCCCTCGAGTGATCACATCCAGAAATGCATGGCCGTGCTACATATGGTTAAGAGTTAACCTAGTAAAGGGATTCCATGTCACAGTATCGAGAAAGGAAGGTCAGCTTGGAGCTAGACCAAATATCATGAGGGAAAGGAAAAGACATGTACTAAACCTTGTGATGGTTCGTCCGATATGATCTTTGTATGCGTTTAGAAATTGGCACGTCTTGCTAGAGGCCGCTACCAACTATTGACATAATAAGAGTATTCGTGTCATGTCTATATGTATATGAACCTATAGGGTCACACACTTAAGGGACTGAAAGCCTAATGAGGATTGGATCCGAATTAGACCAGGCTTAGGCTACTAATGGGCTGCTAATGTAGAAGCCCACTAGGGACGTCTATATAAGAGAGGGCGGGGCAAACTGACCAGAGTTGGACCATTTCACCCAGACGCCATACCTCTCGCCTGTGTTGCACGCGCGGACCTAGCAGTCCGGCGTTTGACGCTTCCACCCTGTACGTGTGGATACCTCGGAGGCGCTGCATTTGTGGCGCTTGGACGAGCCACGCAAGGGGAGCTGTTCGTAGGAGGAGGAGACGTAGATCGTCTACACTGCATCGACGCACTTCATCAAGTTCCGCAACTGCGCGTCTAGTGGTAATCCTATGATCTATGACAACAGTAATCCTGGTTTACGCGGTAGAAAATTTTGATTTGTGCTAGTGTAGCCTACCCGTATCCCTTCAGTGGTATCAGAGCCGATGCTGTTCAGTTATAGGTTCGGGATGTTTGCATATGGTGATATACATATTGATATGAATGATGTGATCGCTTGTATTGCGGTGGTTCAGGATTGATCTATGATCTTGCTTTTCGTGATCGTGATTCTGAAGTTGTCGAACGACTTACCCCTACCGGTAGGCTTCCACTATCGGGTAGACAGTGACACATAAATCCTGTTGAATCACGTGAAGATCAATATGATTGATCGAATCAGAACCTAGATCTAAAATCGATGTACCGTGATCAAAAGAGTTTGATCGAATCAGAACAATAGTCGGTTTATGGTAATTTTGATTTGCTGATCAAAATCTTTAAAGAAAATTGACGCCCGGAGATACCGCCAGGGGCACTGCCCCTTCGAACCCCGCAGGGGGAGACCCCCTAGTCGTAGCCCCTTTTGTATCTCGTTAAAGTAACTAGGTATTGCGAGTTCACATGATCCGGTAGAATGCGATTCTATGCATAACTTATTTTTGTAGGATGTATGTGATCAATATTGCCCATATATGTATGTGATGCATGTATGAAATTTATCATGACCTGCGTGTCGTGAGTAGGGTAACACGGCTGGAGCCATATGTGTTGTCAATTATTGTAATGGCCTGCGTGCCAACTTGTGATGATCCTAATTCTATGTAATTTTGATTACTAGTTGTTAGGGGTAATAGCTTGTATTAGTTCTTGGAGGACTCATCACTTGGAGGATGGCTCACATGGAACATGAAGATGGAGATCATCATGGTGGACAGGTTCTATGGCGATGGAGATCACCATGAGAAAATGGGTCATACCGTGTCACAACTATGTGAATGCTATTCTTATGCGTTTTACTCTATGCATGCTTAGATAATAGAAGTAGAACGATCCCTCACAAAGTTTAAGTTAAACCATGCCCTCCCAACCAAACCTTGCACCATCCTATGCCTTGTACAATCGTTGGTGGGCCTATAAAATTAGGGTGCCGCGGTTTTCCTTGGCTGGATGGGTTTGTATCGGATACCTACACACATAAGGGTTGGTGAGCTTGACAAGGTTATCTTAACAGTTAAGGACCTTGGGGCATAATGGTTGGGCGCCTTGTTTTGACATAGAGATGTCACCCAACAACAGGAGTCATATGTGATATGATTAGCAAGTGTTGCTTACTGATTTACCTTGTCTTCTAGCAGTGATACTAAAGCTCACTAGTTGAATTGTTAATTGTGGATCATGAATCACTTAGTATTAATAGAGGGATGTTGATTTAAGTGGGAGTATATGCTATTAAATTGTTTAATATGTTTTACTCTTTCATGATTACATGGCTTAGTATTTTGCATGTTTTCTGTTGTAGATCAATGGCACCAAACACTGCATCACCTTTTTCTTTGTGTTCGATTCTTGACAAAGATAAACTAAATGGAACAAACTATACAGACTGGGTCCGTAACCTGAGAATTGTTCTTAGGTCTGATAAAAAGGAAACGGTTCTGGATACCCCAATCTCCGATAAACCTGCTGATAATGCATCTGCTTCCCTAAAGAATGCCTACAAGAGAGCATGTGATGATTCTCTTGAGGTTAGTTGTCTTATGCTTGCATGCATGGAACCTGAACTCCAAAAGAAGTTTGAGGCTCAGGATGCGTATGATATGATCGTGGCGCTTAGGGACATGTTCCAAGATCAGGCTAGGACTGTCACATCCCAAATTTTAGATTTGGTACTTCATAGCATATATGTCATTGCATCATGAACATCATTGCAAAAATTCAGTTTGAAAAGCTTTTGGCAAAACCCCTCAATTGCATTTGCATTTGGTCACCTACACTAGTGTGCTCGGATTCTACCTTGCACCTGCTACAAACCTGGAGTTTAGTATTTTGGTCAGCACAGATGCGTAGAGGGTTCCGTCATGAACCCGTAGCACTTTGATTCGCCTCAATCGGAGGTCCGGATCAAAAGCTATGCTCTACTAAATTTCTATCAAATTTTAGTTGCAGTCAGCAGTTAAGAAAAATCTTTAGGAAAAAAAAAGGAGAAGCGCTGCCGGCAATGACCCAGCCACCAAGAACTGCCGGCAGGCTGCGACCGGCCAAATGACGAGCAGCATCAGCGTGTGGCGGAGTGCTGGCGCCGCTTCGCCCGATGCCACCAAGTGGGACCCGCCTGTCATCATCTCCATACGTGTTCTTCCCAGACTCTAACGAACAGCGGGATTTCGCGAAGAAATCGGACCGAATCCGAACGTCCCCCGAGTATTTGGTGCCCCCATATTAATCCCTAGTTTCCCCTCTTCGACAGCCCCCAAACGCCATCGCCCGGGACGCTTCTGTCTTCGCGAATCGGCTCGCCGGAGTACACCGCCACCGCCACCTCCATTGCCGCCGGTGAGCGTCAATTTCGCGCTGTTCCGGCCATCGCCTCGCCCGCCGATGACCCTCCCGTCTTCCCCCTGCTCGACTTCGTCTCCCTGACCCTTTTTCCGTCTGAGTGCCCGAAACTCCGTGAGCTTCGCCGCCGAGCCGCTCAGCCCGCCGCCACCGTCGCCCGCGGACGCTCCAACCGACGCCGTTGCCCCCACGAGCTTCGCCGCCACCACCTGCACGACGTACGCCGCTCGGACACCGCCGTACCTCGCTGGAGACGCCGCCCCCTCGCCGACCGATGCCGCCGGTGAGCTCCCTTCCACCACGCGCCCCCTGCCCTTCGATCTGAGACGAACGGTCCAGATGGACCCTGGACCGGCTGTTTTGACCGCTGACTGGTCAGCGCGTGCCACGTCAGCGTGGTCAAAGTCAGTCGACTTTGACTGATAATTTAATTCGTTTTATTTTGGTAAAAAATAGAGAAAACTTGTAAAATCAATAGAAATTAATATACTGGGCCAAAAATTGCAAATAAGATATGGATGGATTTAGTTTTTCACGTAGATTATTGTTGTATAATTGTTTCATACTTTTGCGGCAAGGTTTTGCGTGATTAATTAAAAAGTTTAATGCCCTTTTTAGAGTAATAAATTCATAGTAAAAGTTCCACAACTCCAAAAATTGCAAATGAGATGTCCCTGGAATAAGTAGAACAAGAGGAATCTGTGAGTGAATTAAAAAGGTAGACTTACAGTACTAGAAATTGCAGAATCTATAAAAAGGATTACTGGAGTATTTTAATTGCTCAGGAAATTATATAAATCCTTTTTGAGTGATTCCAGTTGGTACTGGTTCTATTTTAAGATGCCTACACAGTAGATATTTTTCCAAGATTTTACAATCTGTCAAATAGCAGTGGCTTAATAATTGGGTTATAGCTCAATTGTTTGGGCAATTAAAATTGCATGACTTGTTTCCAACAATTTTAAAATTATTTCCATGCATGCATACAGTAGGTATACTGAACAAGATTGTAGGATGCAACTGGAGCCTTGTCCAACTTGTCATGCATGCATCTTGCATTGTTATGTTCGTATATGGTTGTGTTTGGTTTGCTTATGTGATTGCAATTGTATCGTGTAGATTGTGACGAGTGCAACACTTGCTCGTGTGAGGATTGTTCGTTCGAACGCTACAGCCAAGGCAAGTAGATGCTACCTTGTTCACGATGTTGTCCTACTATTTTTAATGCATTGTCGTGTATTTGGTAGATGCATGTGTAGGAAACTACTATCGCTATGCTATGTCCTATTATGTGGTAGAGCTTTCCTGTAGATGAGCCACCGTTGGTAGATGTACTTAGCCATGCTACGATGAATGAGGTCTGGGTTACATCACTGAAGGTTGTTTCTAAATGTGTTGGTTTGTGAAAACTAAAAACAACTTAATCAATGAATCTCCTGGGTGTGATGGGATTGAAAATTTTGGTGGTATCATTGCAGAAAGGCACCCAGGTATCAAGAGGAAATGATTGGCTTCTTTATTTTGTAGCTTACGTGTACAACCATGTGCCAATAATGGAATGGGTGGTTGGTTGGACTCGGTAGTTTGTGGTAACTCGAACCCACGTATCGAGAGATGTAGAATTTTGGTAGGTTGGACCGGTGCGTGTCGGGTTTGGGGATCTACTTCCCAAACGGTCCCTTCTTGGACTTCTCCCTATCATCACCCAATATGAGAGTGGTGGTACGAGATGGGCTGGCCAAGTCACATGGGTAAAGTGTACAAACCCCTGCAGGATGTATAAACTAATCGATTAGCCGTGTCCCCGGTTATGGACATCTGAGTTGATTGATATTGAGTTCATGACATGTTTCTCGCTCATTCTAATTTCATAATTGCTTCAATGTTGATGGGTTACTTAATTGGGATCTTTTCAAAGAAAATCAAAAATTATTTAAGAAAGTAGGACAAAGGTATTTGCAAATGCAAGCTAGCCAGAACCCCACTTGCCAAATATGCATGTAGATGTTAGCTCTATTGTCTCCTTTAATAGCTCTACTTGCCATACATTCCATGTATTGACCCTTCGGGGTTGCTACGTTTCATGTTGCAGGATATTCAGATTCTGAGTGATCGATTTAGGCCACGGTACTCCACTCGGCACTTGTTTAATTGTGGGAAATTTGAAGAATGGAGGAGTTACTTTATTTTTGTTGCTACTCGAATAAGCTGAGATAGCCTAGAGCTAAGCCTTTATTGTAATAATGTTAGTATGGATCTTTGTTATTTATGATACACGGATATTTGCTATGTTATTCATCTTTATTCTATTGTGGGCCATTGAACCGATCCAGGGATTGGCATGTCACATAGAAGCTACGGTCTTTTCAGAACTGCGGTGTTACAAGGACTGAAAGGTACAATGTCGTCAAATCCTTTGTGGAATGCAAGCTGGCAGAGGGAGCAGCTATAGGCCCCCATGTGATCAAAATGGTTGGTTACAGTCAGACTTTGAAAAATCTTGGTTTTCCACTAGGCCAAGAGTTGGATACTAACTCCATTTTGGCGTCTCTTCCGTCTAGCTATGGGCAGTTCATTTTGAACTACCATATGCATGGGGTGGAGAAGGGCCTTAATGAGTTATGCGGGATGCTTAAAATAGCAGAAAGTGACATGAAGAAGTGTGCATGGCATAGCCATGTGATGGCTGTGCAGAACAAGCCTAGCTTCAAGAAAAAGGGTACTTCTTGGAAGAAGAAGGGCAAAGCTAAGGATACGATCCCTAAGCCTACACCCAAGCAAAAGGCTGGACCTGTAGAAGACACTGAGTGCTTATTTTGTCATGAACATGGCCACTGGAAGAGAAATTGCAGCAAGTACCAGGCTTCTTTGAAGAAGAGTGGAATAAGAGTACTTCCCACTCAGGTACGCTTGTTGTAAATGTTGTGGACATTCTTCTCGCTGATTCCTATGTTAACTCTTGGGTATTTGATACCTGATCAGTTGCTCATATTTGCAATTCGATGCAGGGGATAATAAGGAATAGAGAAGTGTAGAAAGGAGAAGTGGATTTCCGCGTCGGAAATAAAGCAAGGGTTGCTGCATTGTTCGTCGGCGTCATGCAACTTCACCTTCCGTCAGGATTTATTATGGAGTTGAATAATTGTTATTACATTCCAAGTATGGGTTGAAACATTTTATCACCTTCATGTTTGATGAGGGATGGATATTCATTTGCGAGTATGAACAATGATTGTGTAATCTCTAAGAAAATGATATGTTTATGGCTAATGCTCCCATTGTGAATGGGTTATTTATTTTAAATCTTGATGATGCATCTGTTTACAATGTTAGTGCTAAGAGGCTTCAGCCTAATGATTTGAGTCCTACCTATTTATGGCATTATCGTTTGGGGCATATAAGTGAAAAGCGCATGAAGAAGCTCCATGGTGATGGTCTTCTAACTTCGTTTGATTTTGAATCATACGAGACATGTCATGCTTGTTTACTTGGAAAGATGACCAAATCGCCTTTTTCGGGTTTACCCGAGAGAGCGACAGACTTGTTGGAACTCATATATACTGATGTATGTGGACCAATGAGCACGACAGCCATAGGAGGATATCACTACTTCATTACTTTCACTGATGATTTCAGTAGATATGGTTATGTCTACTTGATGAAGCATAAGTCTGAAACTTTTGAAAGGTTCAAGGATTTTTAGAGTGAGGTAGAGAATCAATGTGGCAAGAAAATAAAGGCCTTGCGATCTGATCGTGGAGGAGAATATTTGAGTCACGAATTTAGCAATCATCTTAAGAGTTGCGGAATTGTTCCACAGCTCACGCCGCCCGGAACGCCTCAAAGAAACAGGGTCTCCGAATGGTGCAATCAAACTTTGTTGGACATGGTTCGATCGATGATGAGCTAGTCGGATTTACCATTATCATTTTGGGGTTATGCTCTAGAAACGGCAGCTTTCACACTTAACAGGGTACCATCTAAATCTATAGTTAAGACACCATATGAGATGTGGACTGGAAAGAATCCCAGTTTGTCTTTTCTAAAGATTTGGGGATGTGATGCATTTGTCAAGCGACTTCAGCCGGACAAGCTAACACCCAAATCGGATAAGTGCATTTTCGTGGGATATCCGAGGGAAACCTTAGGGTATTACTTCTACAACCGAGAAGAGGGCAAAGTGTTTGTCGCTCGTAGCGGTGTTTTCCTAGAGAAAGAGTTTCTCACAAAGGGAACGAGTGGAAGGTCAGTGCGACTTGAAGAAGTTCAAGATGAGCCAGTTGGGGATGCTTCTACAAGTGATGCTATTGTAGCAGACCAAGTTGAGGAACCCATGGCAATAGAAGCACCACAATCACGAAGATCGGCGAGGCTCCGCGAAACGCGGGAATTATTATTGTTAGACAATGATGAGCCTGCGACCTATGCAGAAGCGATGGTGGACCCAGACTCTGAAAAATGGCTGATCGCCATGAGATCCGAGATAGAGTCCATGAGAGACAATCAAGTTTGGAACTTGGTTGACCTGCCTGATGGTTTTAAAGCCATCGAATGAAAATGGATCTATAAGAAGAAGATTGATATGGATGGAAATGTTCACATCCATAAAGGTCGACTTGTTGCAAAAGGTTTTCGACAAGTTCAAGGAGTTGACTACGACGAGACTTTCTCTTGAAGCGGTGCTTAAATCTATACAGATCATTCTAGCCATTGCTATACATTTCGACTATGAAATATGGCAGATGGATGTCAAGACGACTTTCCTAAATGGAATCCTAACTGAGGACGTGTATATGATGCAACCCGAAGGTTTTGTCGATCCAAACAATGCTGGAAAGGTATGCAAACTTATAAAGTCTATTTATGGGCTGAAGAAAGCATCTCGGAGTTGGAACATTCGTTTTGATGAAGTTGTAAAGGAGTTTGGCTTCATAAAAAATGAACAAGAACCTTGTGTTTATAAGAGGGAAAGTGGCAGAGCGCTGGTATTTCTAATCTTATATGTAGATGACATATTGCTGATTGGATATGACATTCCTATGCTCGAGTCTGTTAAGACCTCATTGAAAAATAGTTTTTTGATGAAGGACTTGGGAGAAGCGGCATATATTCTGGGTATAAAGATCTATAGAGATAGATCAATGAAGCTAATTGGATTAATCCAGAGTACATACATTGACAAAGTGTTGAAATAGTTCAACATGGAAAGGCTAAGAAGGGGTTCTTGCCCATGTCTCACGGTATTAAACTCAGCAAGACTCAGTGTCCTTCGACTACTGATGAGCGTGAGTGCATGAGTAGGGTTCCATATGCTTCGGCTATTAGATCCATCATGTATGCAATGATATGTACTCACCCAGATGTTTCCTATGCTTTAAGTGTTACGAGCAAACATCAGGCTGATCCAGGTGAAGGTCACTAGACAACGGTAAAGAATATCCTTAAGTACTTGAGAAGGACTAAGGATGTGTTCCTAGTTTATGGAGGTGAGGATAAACTCAGTATAAGGGGTTACACAGATGCGAGTTACCTTAATGACTCAGATGACTCCAAATCGCAATCTGGTTATGTGTTTGTCATGAATGGTGGTGCTGTGAGTTGGAAAAGTTCCAAGCAAGATACGGTGGCCTCCTCTTCAACAGAAGCTGAATATATTGCCGCCTCGGAGGCTGCAAAGAAAGCTGTTTGAATTAGGAATTTCCTGATCGCTCTTGGTGTGGTTCAGGGCGTGTCCAATCCCATGGATGTTTATTGTGACAACAATGGTGCTATTTCACAAGCCAAGGAACCTAGACAACACCAGAAGAACAAACATATTCGCATGTGTTACCATCATATTCGAGAGTTCGTTGAGGATGGTAGTGTCATGATATGCAAAATACATACGGACTCAAATGTTGCTGATCCTTTTACAAAGCCACTCCCGCAGCCTGCGCATGAGGCACGCGCAAGAGCAATAGGTATTAGATACAATCTAGATTGACTCTAGTGCAAGTGGGAGACTAAAGGAAATATGACCTAGAGGCAATCATAGAGATGATTATATTTCTTATGTATCCATGAGTTATTGTAATGTTCCTTGAATATCCATATCAGGCAATTTGTATTGATTGGCAATTATGTGAATTTTTTGTGAAACTCTTACTTGTATGGTTATTTAATAGTTGTCCCTAGTCGGAGTTCATGTGAGGACACATGTGAATATTAGACTAGCAAATCGATTGGTTGATGACTATGTTTCGCAAGTCATAGACATGGAGATGTCAAACCAATGATGTGGACACATGTTATGAACATGGGGTTGGACTGACCCAACTTGAGACTGGCAATTAGTTGCAGATCTCTCTCTACACATCGTGTACATTTTTTCCTTAGACCTGAGATTGTCGCATGAACTTGAGATGTGGATCGACCTACTTTGGGGCTATCAGACGCTACTCCGTAACTAGGTAGTTATAAAGGTAGCTTTCGAGTTTGTCCTGAAGCATGCTTCAAGGCATGGTCAATCAAGATGGGATTTGCCCCTCTCTACTTGAGAGAGAGATATCTGGACCCCTCGAGTGATCGGATCTAGAAATGCATGGTCGTGCTACATATGGTTAAGAGTTAACCTAGTAAAGGACTTCCGTATCACCGTATCGAGAAAGGGAGGTCATCTTGGAGCTAGACCAAATATCGCGAGGCAAAGGGAAAGACATGTACTAAACCTTGTGATGGTTCGTCCGATATGATCTTTGTATGCGTTTAGGAGTTGGCACGCTTGCTAGATGACGGTACCAACTATTGACAGAATAAGAGTATTCGTGTCCTGTCTATACGTATATGAACCTATAGGGTCACACACTTAAGGGGCTGGAAGCCTAATGAGAATTGGATCCGAATTAGACCAGGCTTAGGCTACTAATGGGCTGCTAATGTAGAAGCCCACTGGGGACGTCTATATAAGAGAGGGTGGGGCGAGCTGACCAGGGTTAGACCATTCCATCCAGCCGCCATAGTTCTCGCATGTCTTGCACGCGCGTACCTAGCAGTCCGGCGTCTGACGCTTACACTCTGTACGTGTGGATACCTCGGAGGCGCTGCATCTGTGGCGCTTGGATGAGCCGTGCAAGGGGAGATTCTCGTGGGACGAGAAGGAGGAGGAGACGTAGATCGTCTACACTGCATCGACTCGCTTCATCAAGTTCCGCAACTGCGTGTCTACTGGTAACCCCGTGATCTGTGACAACAGTAATCCTGATTTACGCGGTAGAAAATTTTGATTTGCACTAGTGTAGCCTACCCATATCCCTTCAAAATCCACCATGGAAATTACGTCTATAGCACCATAATCACGTAGTCCAGATCATACGAACTAAAACAATGATAATACATGAATAAATCCAATCAAGTTAATACAACAAACCCATAGTCTAGAGGGTCGACTACTTCCTTTTCATGGTGGAGAGTTGATGTCTGCAAGTACTAGTTTCAAAGTAAGATCGAACTACGAAGAGATACTGGTGATGGTCTTTATGCCCCTCATTATATAATTATCAAAGTGTACCTGCAAGTTGCCATTGATTCTAAACAAGAGAGTTTGAATTTTTTTTTGAATGAGAGCAAACAATATTTAGACAGAACATGTTGTGAACACAAACACTGAGTAAGCGGTGTAAAGCGATAAAACTACAATAGGCTAAAGTGTTCCCAGGGAGTTCCGGATATACCATTAGCATTTAGTAATAAATATGATTGGGATGGTGTTTGTCTAATGTGTATTCATGTGTATGGGCAGAGATCCCAATTATAGACGGGACCATTGGCCTCGTTCTTCCTGCCCCTCGTAGACACCAATTTCCATCAGAGGCTAGCATGCACGATTACACAAGTGATTAAGAGTCAACCCGTGGCTATAGAGATTCGATCTTTGTATTCTCTATGATCCCATTGATGCTTGCTTTGGGACAATAGTGTGATATGTCACAAAACACCGTTTTCCCTCTACAAATACCAATGAAATCCCCTCCTTGTACCTGTGGGGCATTTTACCATCCACTCGACGTTTGCATATATAGTCTCAAGAAGAATATTGAATACGAAATTATACAAATGAGGACAAACACAATCTTTATTTCAATTCATAATAGTGCTAGAATTTATCCATCTCCCCAAGACCAAATGAAACTACTCACTCATGGAGGCAATCAAAATCATCACAATAATACAAATGGAGTATGAAGGTAATGAAGAATTCACATGCAAATCCACACTAGGGTTTGGAATTACAATGATATGTGTGAGGGGAATGGTGATGGAGATGATGCCTTTGATGATGAAGGTCGATACCCAAGCCTCCAAGATATGAGCGACGATGGAGATGGTTGACCTTCTACGAGTTGTTCCTCTAGATCCCTTCCGTAGGTGAGGTTTTGGTGTTTTCTGGTGGTCGGAGACGTCATGTGTCTGATCCGATTGCACAAGGTGAAACTATTTAAAGAGGCGGTGCCGTGGAGACCTGGTACGGTTGCGGGTATGGTCACCCCCACCATACCGTAGGTTGTTAAATCTACCAGAACATATGTTCCGCTTCTTTTTATGGAAGGTCTTTAAAGCCTCCAATCAACATATTTGTGCCCAAAAATGGCATCTCTAGTTGATTTGTTCATGAACCTCTTCAATTCCGTGATCCTGATGAAACATACATAAAAGGTGCATGCAATTTCAGTAAAATACACAAATCCCTACTCTACTCATGCAAAGATATAAGGTAAAATATGATGCAAAATGCACTCATCAAGAGTGACGAGAGGAGGCAATGATGATACATGAGAGACGTCTAAAGGCGATTCTCGTAGAGCCCCCCTCCAATTCTCCTTAGTAGCGAACTACATTCTAATTGTTTTTTGCGTATATCCAATCTGACACTATGGGTAGCATAAATAAAAGTCTTCACAAATTTTGCTATCATGTATGACTTATCTTTACTTTCAAGCCAAATGATCAAGGGATGGACATATCCATTGCATAGTTCATGATAATGTAACCAAAATTTACACATAGGTGCATCTTGAGATGGAAAAGTAGACCATATGGATGGAAAATTTCGTGATATGAAAATATAACTACTTCAAATGAAGAAAACTCAAACAAAATGAAGAAAAGTAAAAAAAAATACAAAACATGCACAAAGTGTCCTTTAGAGTTTAGTTGTAGCCTAAAATTTCTAAGTATTTGTATAATTAATCTAAATTTCAAATTATTTGTATAATTAATCTAAATTCTTTGGAGTACTTCTAGAATTAGTCACGCACAATGGATGTTTGCCACATGCCTCGCCTATATAAGATGCCTCAACGCCTCCACACTCTGTTGCCTACCTCCCATCCTCTTCTTTCCTCCCCTCCCTTGATATCTCGGTCTGACACTCTCTTTTGTCTCTAGTAGGTTTACCTCTTCCCTTACCCTCCTCGGTTTGGCTATCTCTGGTCGTTGATGTCGAGAATGGGGAGATGGAGCCATCTGACCAAAAAGGAGGCATGATAGGCAACCAAACTATAACAGTGAGAAATGAGTTGAGGATTGAACGATACCGAAGATACAACCAAACCGGGATAGTACGAAAGGAGGCGAGGACCAATTAGGTTTGAAGATACATCTAACATCTCTCCTCGTCCCACCGGCCACTCTGGTAATTGTCTCATAGGTGTTGGGTGTGGAGTGAGCTCAGCGTTGGTAAGAATCATAGCCACCACGAACGAATCAATGTGGTCTCTTGATGCCATGAGTTAACATGTGTAGGAGTTTTAGTTACTTTTTAATTAAATATATTTTATTCTTTTTATCTTTAATTCTATCAGGAGTTTCGAGGATACCGGGTTTATTTGAGATCAAATGGTGTTGGACACAAGTTTCATTTCAATTTCATATTTCATTTTGTTGGAGATATTCCCAAGAGGCAATAATAAAGTGGTTATTATCATATCTTCATTCTTACGATAAATGTTTACATACCATGCTATAATTGTATTAACCGGAAACATTAATACTTGTGTGATTTGTAAACATAAAAGAGTCCCTAGTAAAGCCTCTTGTTAAACTAGCTTGTTGGTTAATATATGATCATGGTTTCCTGATCATGAACATAGAGATGTTATTAACAACAGGGTCATATCATTAGGAGAATGATGTGATGGACATACTCCTATAGTTAAGCGTAGCATAAAGATCAAGTCATTTAATATAGTTCATTTGCTATAAGCTTTCTGATACATAGTAACCTAATTCCTTCGACCATGAGATCATGTTAATCACCATCACCGGAAGGATGATTTGATGACATCAAACACCACACCGTAACTGGGTGGCTATAAAGGTGTCACTGAGTGTTCGGAAAGTATGGGTTGAGGCACATGGATCAAGAGTGGGATTTGTCCATCCATATGACGGGTAGATATACTTTGGGCCCTCTCGGTGGAATTCCATCCAATTAGCTTGAAAGCATGTGACTGGCTCACAAGGGATCACATACCACGGGAACGAGAAAAGAGTACTTATCGATAACGATGTTGAACTAGGTATGCAGAGATACCGACGATCAAAACCTCGGATAAGTAAACTATCGTGAGACAAAGGGAAATTGGTATCGTATGTAAGTGGTTCATTCGATCGCAAAGTAATCGTAGAAATATGTGGGAGCCATATGAATTTCCAGATTCCTCTATTTGTTATTGATCGGAGAAGTGTCTCGGTCATGTCCGCATAATTCACGAACCGTAGGGAGACACACTTAAGGATTCGATGTTGTTGAGTAGTTATGGAATGATGAGAAAGAGACCGAATGTTGTTCGGATTCTCGGATGGGATCCAGGATATCACGAGGAGATCCGGAATGGTCCGGAGAATAAGATTCATATAAGGAAAGTCCTGTTTCGGAGTTGGGGAATGATTCCGGTGTTTTCATCGGGAATGTTCTAGAAGGGTCCGGAAGGTCCGGCACTCTGGAGGGGAAGGGTACATGAATGTGTCATAACAAGTTGGAATGGTTGCATCATGTACTAGGTGTCATCTCTGAGCAAAATAAAGGGATAAATCAAATCCTAGTTTGAAAAGTCAAACGCCAATTTGAAAAGTCAAACGACAAGTTTGCTTGATGGAGGGAGAGTAGGAAACCTACTTAGGGAGGAAGTCCTACTCCCTCCACCCGCCGGCCAAGGAGGAGGAGTTGGAGGAGGACTCCTCCCAACCGCGCCTCCCTCCTACCTATAAAAGGAGGGCAGGGGTGCCCTCTTCCCACACCTCTCTCTAAACCCTAGCCCTAGCCACGGCCTCACCAAGTCGTTGCCCTAGGGTTTGCCTAGCCGAGTTGGGGCCCTCCCTTTCCCCAGCCTTGGCCTAGCTCTCTCTCCTTGGTGCCTCTAAACCCTAGATCGCCAAGGCCTCTCTCATAGTCCACCATACTCGCTCGGCTAAGGCGAAGCCTGCGAGATCTCCTCTACTTCGGTACCATGTCGTCTCACCCGGAATCGCGAGAGTGCTACAACCTCCATTTTCTTTGGAACAAGGGAGATGAAGGTCTTCATCGAGTTAACGCAGCGATGATCATGAAGCGCTGTCAGCCGAACAGCCGTAAACGATCGTCTACGCGATCTTGAGATCGGAAGTGTACGACTACATCATCCACGAGAATCTGCTCTCGTTAACCACTTTGGATCTTTGAGGGTTAGTACTCTATCGACTCGTTGCTGCAATCTAGTAGATAGATCTTGGCTTGTGTGTGTCTGCGATAGAAAATTTTTGTTTTCCATGCTACGAACCCCTACACCTTTCAATGCATAACAAAAAACTAAAAGAGCAATCAACCATACTAAACATAGTAACTGTGGTAAAAAAACACCCGAGTAGAGAAACTAAGTGAAAATGATCCTAGAAATGTGAATGAATTAAGTAAAAATAATGCTCGAACGATGACAAAATACGGGTATTTAATGTTAGTGTATGGAATTGGTTTATATTAATATAATTAAGAATGAGTTCCTACGAAATAGAGTTTAATTAATTTGCAATGAAGTGAAAGTGCATGTGTGCCACATGTGTGGTTTTGATAATTAACGGCAATCTCTATGGACTAATATTTTTATTGAGTTATGCTTATAGGAATTGACCATTGTCATCGCTTGAACTATATGTTGGCGTCAAGGTTGAAGGACGAAGAAAGTGAATAAGAATAAGCAATGAACAAGGGATATTCAAAGGTGTGATCCAAAGAATGGTAATTGAGAAGAAGATACTAGGTTGATGAAGACAAAGTGCAAAACGTGGATTCAAGTGGATCAACACACAAGGAAGATATGAAGTGAAAGTTCAGATGAGCCATCTTGAGAAGATCATATGCTTGAAACTTGCCATCCTCGATGATCATGGATAGGTGAAGACATGCCCAAATAAGAAACTCTCCCATGGGAGTATTGGGAGCCACTCACAAGTCTTCGTCAAGCTACTAGAGCAAGCAAGAGAAATTAAGAAAGGTCTTCCATCTTGAGAAGGACAATATCGTCTTCATCAATTTCAAATGGAATGTGCAAGGCAAAGGCAACACAGTAACGGTTAAAGGGCTGCCTCGACGGAAATAAAAGTGAGAAATATAACACCATTGGAAAAACTGAGTAGTGCAAGCTACAGTGTGTCACGAAACCGATTAGCTCTAAAGAATAATTAAGTTGTTCTTTGAAAAATCTAAACAAGAAATCATTTAGTATCTTATGCTAAAACTTGCTTCATATTGAACGTTTTTGGTAGCCCGCATGTATTTCCTGGCCCAGCCTGGCGGTGCCATAGGCAACACTTCATGAGCCAGGCATCGAGACTGGTTTTGTAGCCCATTTGGTAGCCTGCATGAGGTACTTGGGTATGGATTGGGCCTTTTTTCCTTTGTGTTTGGTTGTCTGCATCAGTGACTTTTGGCCCATGGCATGCAGAAAACACTTGTTTGGTTGCACACAGGTTGGCCCTTATGGTCACCCTATTCAATTTTTGGTGTGCTTACCACCACTACGAACACATCCGATCATATGCACCACCCTAGAAGAATATCAACTTGACGATCACCATAAGAAGAATGACGATGAAGTCCTTGAGGCTATCATGTTGGACATGTTGTTGTTCTTCACTGCCAGCAATGTGCAGCTGTTGTTCTTCTTCCCCGATAGCAACTTGCACCTGTTGCTGTTCTTGGTGGGCTGCATTGTCAAGCTGATGTTCTCGTTGGTTGATGTTGTTGTTGTCATGAACAAGGTTCTTGTTGTTCTTTTCTCCTATATACCTGCGGTATGCCTCAAATTCCCCCTCCATAGTGAACCCTTCATAACTGTTGTTGGAGTAACCTGACACTTGATCCTGGCAGTATCTCCATTTGGCATACACCCATGGTTTCCTGCCTCTGAACACCTTATAAAAGTTTATCTACAAGGCAGAAGAGTAACATGTCAATGTATAACACCACAAGATCATCGTATGCATCTACCATCCATAACAAGTTCATAACACAAATACGTACTAATAGGTGTGCATGATCATTTCCAAAAGGGGATCACAAATTCATCCTACACTACATGGTTTTAACCTACCACCACATCAAAAGTTGGTATCATCCTACCACCGCAATCATGTTTAGAACCGCATGAGGGGTTAGTATATACCACCTCATCGATTGATACAAGCCATAGAAGTTTTTTGGTCCTAACTACTGCCAAAATATACATCACAAAGATCATAAGTTCATCACCAGCACCACCACCGCCACTATCATGCACACCACCTCCAAGACCGTAGGAGACGAAGCTCTAGTCGAAGTACTTGGCTAGGAATGTCCTGATCCATGGGATCATGTGCGCCTCACGCATGCCGACGAAGTTGTTGTCCTGCGCCTTGTTGTCGACGAGGTGGCTGAGAGCCACCATGAGATGGCACTCCGCAAAGCCAACAATGTCCATCACTATTGCGTAGAGGTCATCATGGTGCATGTCAGTGGGCTTGTTGTCCCTGATGGTCTGCGCAACGTCCTTCAAGGCATCGGTCATGCTGCTGAAGGCATAGATCTCGTCGTCGGCAAGAACACCCCACTTCATATTGCCGCTAATGGCAGCAGTAGCAGCTCTTGCAGCAGCTGCCGCTACAGCTCGAGCATCGACCGACTTCTCCGAGGCATCAGGGTTCATGGTGTCAGACTCTTGGGTGTCAGGATCTTCAGGAGTGCCAAGGGGCTCGCCTGACCCTATGGTATACCTCCCGGTGGCATGGACATAGGAGAAGATGGTCTGAATCTGGACATAGTTCTAGATGTGCTTGTTGAGGTAC
The DNA here is from genome assembly GCA_030063025.1 of Avena longiglumis. NCBI lineage: Eukaryota > Viridiplantae > Streptophyta > Magnoliopsida > Poales > Poaceae > Avena > Avena longiglumis. Next base: position 96,298,634 of record CP125973.1, on the reverse strand, counting down.
TCTGCGTCCTTTGGTGCGCCTATGAGTTGCAAAAGAGTGTGTTAGCGGTGAATGACAATGCCAATGTTGTGTAGGAAGAGAGGACGGCAGTGATCATTGGTGCAAACCTGAACATGTCCCTGGAAGTGCTTAGTGGCAAGAAGAATGGTGAAGTTGTCATCATCCCATTGCGCGCTGCTAAGGTCTCTCATCTTGCTGATTTGGATCACCTTCCAATTCCTCAGGTGGTTGTACACCCGAGTGCCTGAAACCTCAGCGCCGCAATGCTCGAACAAATCTTTGGCACACACATTGAGATGGATCTCCTTGAACCCCTTCTTAGTACGGACGCCACTCTTCACTATCTCGCACTTCTTGTTCAGCATGAAGGTGGACATGTAAGGGAGCCATTTCATGGTCCCCTTCATCTGAGCCTTCTTGAGCTTTGTCATGATCTTAGCCTCGATGGAGGCGACATAGGCATGGGCAGTACTATCGGTAGACACGATGCCACTCCCTGGAGTGGGTGACATTGACGACACCACCTGGTTCTATGTGATAGGTTGGCTGTCATCCACATAAGAGGGGATCTGGAAGTCCCCAATGGGGATCAAAGCATGGCTAAACTGGTCGCAGAACGATTCCTACAACGAGGACGCAATAAAGATGCAAATGAATCAAGGTGTGAAGAATATGGTGTTCTAATGGAGGAAACTAGCATATGCATCAATTTCATAACATTCTCACAATAAGATGGTCTTCTACCACTCTACCTAGCTAATAATCATATCAATCTATCAACAGTAATAGTTCATCTACAAGATCGAACCGAACACATCCAAACATTCAGTTCCTACAGAGCAAATTCTATAAATCTGGCTCAAACCTACACATGCTATTTGCACAACAATCTAACATGTATTTGAATGAAGCTACGAACTATAGCTCCTAAACCCTAGCAGCTCTGCAGATCTAAGCTAACCCTAGGTGCAAGTGGAGATGCTTACCGTCATCGCAGGAGGTGGTCGCCGCAGCTCGCCGGTAGAGGTGGAGGAGGAGGTGCCCTTCACGCCGCTCGCCGGGAAGAGGGAAGTACTTGCCTGGCGGGGACGGAGTGAGAAATGTAGCTCGACCTCGATCTGGGAGGGGGAAAATGGCGGGTGGTGTTTCGCGGTGAGCGGGCGGTAGAAATAGGGGAGACTTTTGGCGAGAGAGATTCGCTCACCTCCCGCCCCAGTTTTTCGCTGCGCTCCAAAAGCTCCCATCATCTCTGATGTTGGTCGTGCTCATGCTCGTGCGGGGAGCTCCGCTTTTGCATCTGTTGGGCGCACGACGAAGGTGGCTCACTGGAGACGTCTGAATCGACCGTAGTCATTGGATATGGCTGTGGGCTGCATTAAAGTTTTAGCTAGCGTAGTCCAAACACCAATGCAGACAACCAATCAGCCCATTCTCTGCTCTACTAGGCCTGTCCAGGGGTGATGCTGATGCAGGCTACTAAACGTGTCTATCTTAGTGCCCGGACCCTCACTAACAATACTAGTGCACCTGTTTTGTTACCTCCGGTCACAGCTTAGTTGCCGTGGCGCGCGCCGCCCACCTCGCCGTCGCGCCGTGCGGCAAGTCGGCAGCAGGTCACCCAACAAACTTTCCTAACATTTTCGCCTAACCGAAAGCCGGAAAAAGCTTCGGCGTGTGATGCCTCCGATGGAGAAACACGGCAAGTAGCGCGCTTGAGGACGTACTGCCCAGTATATGTACGTTAGCAATGTAGCAACAGCACGACGCAACAACTACAAGTTGCAAACGGTGCACGCGATGCCAGAGAGGAAACTGCTATCCCGATCGACCGGAGCGGCGCCTCACATGCCACAGATACTATAGCATGTGTTGGTGCTTGTACTTACCTGGTATATATGCCACTAGATCTTTAGTCCCAAATAAAGAGACCCGACAATAGCACTGATATACTCTCTGTTTGCCGTAATATAGTGCATATAATTTTTAGAGTAAAAAATCATAAACTTTGACCAAGTTTATTAGAAAAATTGTTATATCTACAATACCAAATTTATACCATATGAAATTATACATAACGATGAATCTAATGACATTGATAGTTTTTCCAATATAGTTGGTCAAACTTGATAACGCTTGACTTTTATAAAATCTTATATACACTATATTTTAGCAAGGAGGGGGTATTCTTTTTTCCATGCATGTGCAAGCAAATGAACTTTGCAGACTCAAGATTTTGTGTCGTGCCTGATCGATTAACAAAATGTGTCGACGGTAGATAAGTACCAAACATAACCCCCAGGCCATTCTCCGAGGTGACACGGAGGAAACCCTAGCCTACACCGCCGGAGGCCCCTTTCCGCCCTCCCTTACTCCCGCATCCACCAGAAGGGGACCGTCCGACGTTGGACGGCGATGGCAGGGAGTCTCCCCTTAACGTTTTTTTCTTTTCCATAGTATCCAGTCTTCTACCACATCTCGTTGAGATCCAATTCATCCGCTGATGCGAGATCTCTCTAGCCAAGATCCGGTTGTTAGCGTCCCTAGTGTAGCATGCCATTGCATCATGGCAGGAAGCTCAGGCGCCTGCTGTTTTGGCCATCGCTTTAGGCCATTTTTGGCTGCCAATGTGATGAATCCAGGGGCCTCGGGTGGATCCACTTGCGCCAGCTCCTGCTTATGGTATATCAATTATGGCTATTAGCTATGACTACCATGGCTCGGACGGAGGTGGGCTTGTCAAGATAGGCCGATGGCCAGAGGTTCTCAATGCTCATGTTGATTATATTGAGGCCGCTATCTAGGTGATGGCGGTGAGATGGATCAAGAAGGATGGGGTGAAGACGTATGTGTGCCTAGCTATCAGCACTTTGCAACAGTTCTTTCCAAGTGGTGGTGACAATGGCACACTACTTTCTTGGCGATACTCTCGGAGTTCTGTGTCTCAGCCTCCATTGTGAAAATCCTAGGTCCGTTCGGTGGTTGTACCTGGAAATGGTGGCTCCCTAGTCATCTCTTTTTTTAAGGAATTGTCTCGGGATTGGACCTTCTTGGGGTGAAATCTTAGAACATGACCATGCTGATTAGTCTGGACAACCGCGATGTTTGTTCCCGGGTACCTTCCTAGAGGTAGCGTTTTTTAGAGAAATTTTTTCAGAGTCGAGGTGTCACACCCAATGGCGGTGTTTTTGCCGGTGCAAGTCTCTATTTACCTCGGCAGAGTCTTTGTTTTCTTTTCCTTTTGTTTTCGGTTATGTGCATCCTTCGTGTCTAGATTTGCTCTGGTCATTATATTGATACAGCGGCTGTGTGGCCTTTTTGGTATTAATATATTCCGTTATAAAAAAAATGTGTCGACGTAAAAGACGAGTATCACATTTTTACAGATTAATCAGCACCAATCTTGTAGGAGAGAAGGAGGGACCTACGCACGCACTGGATACGTCCTCTTCCTGCATACCGGGCAGATCGATCGACCCTAGTGCGTCTTTTGATTCTGCCAATGATATACACAATCATACGCCCTTTCGTGACCTCACTGCTTTGTCTATATATGTGCTCCCTCAGCATTGTCTGTTAGGCCAGCCCCCTTCCATCTCTTCCTCCCAAGGTCTGTCCAGACAAATTCGCTAGCTAGCACGCCTCGACGTGCATACGGAAGCAGGAGAGAAGCAATGGCTTCCTCTCTCGACACCGAGGCGGGCCAAGCACACAAGGCCGCCGGCGACGGCGGCGGATACACCACCGCAGCCACCGCTCACGCAGTAGACACAGGTTCGTATCGCACACATGGCATGATCGATCAGTGCTCGATCGAGTATCAGTTTTGTTGTGTCTCTCCCTGCTGCTGCCTGTTTCTTGATTCGGCTCATGCATATATGGATGTCGTATGCGGGCATAGATTCATGGCAGCAGGTGGGTCTGCTGCTGGTGACGGGGTTCAACTGCGCCTACGTACTGAGCTTCTCGAACCTGATGATGGTGCCGCTGGGGTGGTGGTGGGGCGCCGCCTGCCTTCTCCTCGTCGGGGTGGCTGCCTGGTACGCCAACTGGCTCCTCGCCGGACTCCACCTCGTCGACGGCCACAGGTTCATCCGCTACAGGGACCTCATGGGCTACGTCTTCGGTACACGCTGCTCAACTGACACTAATAACATTTGTGGTCATGACGTAGTGTGTGATTAAACTCACTAATAATAATCCTACACGATTTAAAAATAAAAATAAAGCATACAACTATATGTATCTGTACGTATGCTTGATTTGTTTGTGAAGTTATAGAATGATGGTGGAAATGCAGCCGGCAAACACTGCTTCCTCATTCTGCTCTTCTTTGTTGTTGATGTGAAGGGACAAACATGTACTACATCACCTGGTTCCTGCAGTTCACCACCCTGCTGCTGGGGAGCATGGGCTTCATTCTACTGGGCGGAAGAGCACTCAAGGTATCTATAATACCATGTGAATCACTTTAGTAGGGTTAGTTGACTATGAATCATCTTGCATTAGACCAAAAGCAACGTGTATGCTTAATAAGTTATCTAATAGTACTCCCACATAATTTGCCTTGCGGTCCGATGTTTCTTCACCAGGCAATCAGCGCGGAGTTCACCGGCGACTCCACGCCGAGGCTGCAGTGGTTCATCGCCGCGACGGGCGCCGTGTACTTCGCCTTCGCCTACTTCGTGCCGACCATCTCCGCCATGAGGAACTGGCTCGCCACCTCCGCCGCGCTCACCGTCACCTTCGACGTCGCCCTGCTGGCCGTCCTCGTCAAAGACGGTACCGTTGCGGTGGCCACGCACGCATTCCATTTTCTTTCTCCTCCAGCATGCTAGCTATGCCTATTCTGCTGGCTAGTTCTTTTTTTTTGCACTGTGGTTGATTGACAGAAAGCTCACCAAGCCTTTTTAGCTGACAGCGAAAGCCCACCGAGTTTAATTTTTTTTTAGGCAATCCAAGTTTAACTGTAACAATAATGAACATTGTGTGTGTGGGTGCGTGCGTAGGGAGGTCGAGTAAGCAGACGGACTACACGATCCACGGGACGGCGCAGGAGAAGGTGTTCAACGCGCTGGGCGCCGTGGCGGCCATCCTCGTCTGCAACACCTCGGGGCTGCTCCCGGAGATACAGTCGACGCTGCGGAAGCCGTCGGTGTCCAACATGCGGCGCGCGCTGGCGCTGCAGTACACGGTGGGCGCCGCGGCATACTACGGGATCAGCGTGGCCGGCTACTGGGCGTACGGCGCCGCCGCGTCGGAGTACCTCCCCAACCAGCTCGGCGGGCCGCGCTGGGCCTCCATCCTCATCAACGCCACCGCCTTCCTCCAGAGCATCGTCTCGCAGCACGTACGTCTCTCGCTGTACCACTGCACTGTACCTGTACGTGTGCCCATTGTTCACCCTGTGCTCGCCGTGGCCGTGCAGCTGTTCACGGTGCCGATCCACGAGGCCATGGACACGCGGCTGCAGAGGCTGGACGAGGGGATGTTCTCGCGCCACAACATGGCAAGGCGGCTCGTCGCCAGGGCGGTGCTCTTCGGCGTCAACGTCTTCGTCACCGCGCTCTTCCCATTCATGGGCGACTTCGTCAACCTCTTCGGCTCATTCGCGCTCTTCCCGCTCACTTTCATCTTCCCCAGCATGGTCGTCCTCAAGGTATGTAAAAACCCATTATTTCTTCTGTAACAGGAGCCTGTTACAGGATGGATGGACGATTTCAACAATGTCGTCGTGCATGCAGATCAGAGGGGAATGCAACGGGAGATGGCACAGGCTCTGGCACTGGGGCATCATCGTCGCCTCCTCGGTTCTCGGCATCGCCACATCCGCCGCGGCTGTCCGCCTGATCGTGCACAACGCCAGCGTCTACCGTTTCTTCGCCGACATGTAGAAGACCCCGCTCCGGGCGTCCTACACTCGGTGCGACTATTAATTTATCTGGCCGCGCAACCGCGTCCAAACGTGACACCAAAATACTAGTGGTAGTACAATATCTCATTCAGGCCAATTCGTGGGCACGATGGCATTGGACAAAACTAAGCACTAAGACTGTGGATTAGCAGGCGCATCTTCACTGGAATTGCAACCAACATGAATAGGGAAATGTTAATTTCAGTTACTTGAAAACTGCAGATTTGTACAAGAACCTTGAAAAACAAATAAATCCCGGGTCAAACGGAGAAAAAGGGAGGAACGAATTAATGGTCTAAACCTAGGTGTCAGATATCAGGATGATGAAAGCAAATCCTTATGTACACACGCTGCAAGTACCATTACACTATTGTTGGATTCATCAGCACATTTTCCTCCTTTTCTTTTTTAGCGTCTTTTCGCAAGCCAATTTTGTCCTTGAAAACTCCTGGAATCCATTTCTCACGCTGGAGTTCGGATCATTCTTGGTTGGGTGTAAATACTCGGGACATCCCTGCTCCATCTTGGGAGAGGTGGATCACCGGCTCCGCAGAACTTGGCGCAGACCGGTGCCTGGCGGGACCTCTGATGGCCACTCGAGGCTTGCAAACCATCACCCAAGTGTGAGGCAGGATGGTCTCAAGTACCGCCACCCACTCACAATGATCCAAACATCCACTAGCTAATATAGCTTTATTCTCGTGGAGATTGGAGTACGACAGATTGGACATGATTGCAGTGTCTGCCCACACTCACAGCAGGTCTGCAAAGTGAGCACTTTGTTAGAAACGATGATGTGATACTGACCTTTCAACACACACCCAAAAACAGAAGAAGGATATCCCAATAATCAACAGCAACGTATTAGTATTCTACTGAGGGAGGAAGAGAGAGTGATGTGTCACCTGGTGTCCGCAGCCAAAAGCCATGTCTTTCGGGTTCACAAGGCAGATAGGGCAAACCTACAGATGAAAATGTTAGTAAGAAACAAAAGATGCAGTTTTCTGTCTTCAAAAATAGGAAATTATGAGATCATCAATTAACATACGCATTCATGGCATAGGATAGTTTACCTGATTGTCATAAGCAGAAGAAGGTGCAGCAGGGGCCGCAGTATGTGCAGTTTCATAGGTAGGATAAGATGATGATGATGAGGTAGTTGGTTTACTAAAGCTTTTCGTTCCATATGAATAAGCATCCTGGCTTCCAGTAGGGGGAGGCAGAGGAACCCTTTGTGGAGCTTTCAATGAGCGACGTCTGTTTGCCATATAGATAGAAGTCAGCACATATTTCACAATGAATAAACAATCAAGGAAGCAAGCATTTTAGTGTACATGAAGAAGAGGGGAGCGTACCCTAAAATTCCTAATTCCACAGTTGCCTTGTACTGTTGTGGTATCTCCATCAAGGCTGAAAGAGCAAATGCTGCCTCTTTTCTTGATTGTGGCATGTTCTTGGACATTATTTCAGAAAAATTCACAAACTGGACAAATAACAGATTCTCAGTGTTAGAATGGCATCAATCAGATCACAAAAGAAACAAAATGAAATCAATCTTCTTATATCTTTATCGTTCAGGTCCAGTAACTTACTTGAAAATTGTCAAAAGCACGGGCGGGAATGTTGTCATCAAATTCCTTCATCATGTCCCAGGGGCCATCACCAACTCCTACCAATACAATAGATAGTGGCAACTCACTGCATACAAAAACAAAAACTGAAACAATGAGCAACATCCATGACACAGGAGGGCAGGTAAATTCTGTGATCAATAATAAAGCTAGTCAATACGAGCATATCAAAAGCAGTAACAAGAGAAGTTATGAAAGACGAACCTGGCCCTGACAATGGCATCAACAGTTTTCTGCTCTTGGGAACTCAGTTGCCCTGATGCAGTGTCTACACTCCTCGTAACCTAAGTAAATAATATCAGTCAATACGAGAACATAAAGAGAATATCCGTTTGAGGATTAGGACATGGAAAATATGACACATGCAAATATGAATTGCTTTATCACAGAAAATTTCTATGGAAACTTGCAGCATGTAACCGATCTTCACAAGAGAAAGGAGGAAATTACAAATACAATATCTAGATGGGGAAGTACAAAAAATTATGATAAACATGCCACATGGCATCCCTTGAATTCAAAAATTATGATAGACTATAAGTTGTGAACTCAGCTTAGAATAGTTCAGTGATAACATGGTTGTAAAAAAATAGAACCCATGTAAAGGCTCCATTTAAGCACAGAATTATCTTCTGCTATTGTATATGCCAGCACTCCAGAACAGATGAACAGACATGCGGATGATAATGACAAAACATCTTGCAGTTGGAATGCAACAAGTCTACATTAACCATATCTCGCATACACACTCCTCAGAATTACTACCAACTACACAAATACATTCACCATTAGAACAAGAGTGTAATGTGTTAAAATAGTACCTGCCCATCAGCAATTATCAACAGAACATGGTATTGCCCGCCACTTTGTTCCACAATGGTCATGCCCATCTCAATAATTGGTGCGAAGGATGTTGGTCCTGTTAAAGCCGACATTAAAACTCAGACTTAACACACATTCAGAACCTACTTGAAAGACAACAGGGTATCTTATGCTTACCAGCTAAGCGTAAATGTGGAACAAGTTCCCTGTATCGCTCAAGAGCTTCTGAGAATCCATTGCAAGGTCTCTCATCAGGATAAAAACAGAAGACGTCTTGGTCATGTGTTGATGCTGAAAAATGCAAACGATTGGTTTATTGTTTGGACAAATTATAATAGTGGTGAGAAATGATCGACTATCACACGATCTTTACCATCTCCAAATCCAAGCAGGGAATCAAGTTATCTTCATCAAATTTTGACAATGTTTGCCCAAGAATCGAGATTCCTTGTTCATAAGGATTTGGTACATTGCTAATGTGGTGTAAGCTACGTCCATGGAAGGAGAATTTGCCTGATAAAGGACACACATCATTAGCATCAGGAGGCAATGTAGTGAGCAGAGTACTGGGCAAATAAAGCAAAAGGGTGGATCATAAGCACTAACCTGTCCATTCGTTGCTCTTTGTGAAATCAATACCTACGATAAGATTCGAAGACTCGAGTCCAGCTTGAGCTAGAGCATCAGTAACCTGCAAACAAATAACAATGTTGAACAAACCAGTCCAGGGGAATAACAGTAATGTGATTAAACTCCATCATTGTTCCTGACTCTTTAACTGATATCGGTGGCAGCAAAGCCAGTATACAGAAAGAATGTCAGAATCTAACTGAACCTAGTGAACCATTTTGTTACTGGTATAAGCAACCACTTATCCAGTTGTAGGAAGAAACTTAATGGGGCATACCACATACTTGGAAAACCAGATAGGAGGTACGATGTATACTGGCTACTAGATTTGATCACATAATCAGAAAAGTGAAACAGTCAGACAAACTGTACCACCACTCCGTCACAATATTCAGGCATCAAGTAGACACATTTGGCAACTGGGCATTCCAGAGATTGACCCGATACAGACTATTGCCACCCATACCCATATCCTATTTGAGAGGACCAAGCAGCAGATGCCAACTGCAGCCAGACATCCACCACGCAATAAACATTTTTAATTAAATAATTGCAGTAATGAGCCATTGAATTCCGGGTGCATGAACCTTTCACCAACAGTGATTGACGGTTGACCACCAGTTTATTAACTTGTGATCTCGTTCTGATTATTACGCTTAAACTCAAACCAGTTGACCAATTACGGAGCATCCTGGACTGCCTACAGATCTCGAATGTCTGTGGATTGACCGACTAGGAAGCACAGATCGGCAGTGCCACCGAATTCCGAGCAATCCTAAAATGGGCGTATGCGAGAGGCGTGTGAAGTGCTCGGGTCCGATTAATTCGCTGCTTCGAACATCGAAGTAGTATTTAAGATCTACGCGAACAGATGAATTTCGCGGCGGTTGCGTACACAGGCAAGCAATCCAATCTGGAGTTGAAGTGGGGAGTCACGCGCGTACCTGTTCCACGGACTGGAAGTCGTCGGCGATCCGCGAGTAGCGCCTGTCGAGGCGCGGCGGCGGCTTGGATCCCCTCGCCGGCGGCTGCGGCTGCGGCGCGGCGACGGGGGCCGGCTGGTAGGCCGGGTAGGGCGCCGCGTAGCCGCCCTGCTGCGGGGGCGGCGCGGCGTACGGGTACCCGCCCTGCGCGTCGTAGGGGTTGTACGGCGGGTACTGCGGCGCCGCCGGCTGCTGGAAGGACCCGGAGTGCGCGTACCGCCCGCGCCCGCTCCCGTCCCGCGACTCGCTCCTCGACTGGCTCCCTCCCATGCTCTCTCGGCTGGACCTGAAGGGGGCACAACTGGGCACGGGTGTATGTATAGTATATCCGCGCGCCTCGGGCGGTGGCCGCTGTGGCAACGGCGGCGAGCGGTGGGGTGGGGTGGGGACGGAAGCAACCGCGGCGCCGCCTTGGAGGCTTGCTTGCTGGCAGGTCGAGGAGCCTTCCGGTGTGCTTCGTCTCTCGCAGGCAGCCTCCTGTTCCGCTCGTGTTTGTCCTGCTCGTTCAGTCGCGTGGCGTGGGCAGAGACGCCGCTGCCGCTGAGTTGGATTGTAGGCTGGGGTCTTGATTTCGCTCCCTGACTTTTTGACAGCAGCAGGATCACGGGTTGGAATCGAGAGGCGGATGCGGTATATATATCCACCACCGGGACCGGGCCGTGCGGCGCACATCGATCGACCCTACTAGCGAGTCACGTGCACGGAAACTCATCCTGGTCCCGGAGGAAACTGCGCCGCGGCATCGCGCCTGCCTACGACCTGGAATCTTCGCGTCTCTGGCTCTCGGCGAAAAGCAATTACTAGCTTTTTATACCCGGATTCTCGAGATATTCAGGAGGAAACATAGGCGAGCGCCAGGCTTACTTTTTATTACTAGAACAAGAGAAAGTACAAAGTAGATATCAGATGCCATTGTTTGTAAATTGGAATTGCTGCTTTCGATTGGTATATCTCGCCGACAAATGGGAACGAGAACCACGTGTCCTGGTAAGTCCTGCCTAGGGCTAATCATAGTAGAAGTAATTTGTATAGTAATACTATAGTCTTACATATATTGTCAACTAAGCATCTACGTATATAACATGGCATGCAATTAATTGATAAAAGAGAGTCTTGTGGCAACTACTACTAGCAATGTTATTATAACATCACACATTTTAATACAAAATATATAATAAATGAGACTTTGCATGATGGCATACATATGTAGTAACTTAGACTAGCCTAAGTTATTCTCCACTACCCTAAATTATTCTCCACTATGACTAGTCTAATACTACTCTGTTTTTTAATATAATATATTTTGCATGTTCAAATTAAGGAGGTGTTTGATTTCTAGCCACATTTTGCTAAGCCAAACTTCCACAATTTGACATATGTCATGTTGTTGCCACACTTTAGAGTTGTCACACTTTTATTACTGGTATAGGGTCCTCTGTCATACGGTTTTTTCTTTGCCAACTTTTGTCATACTCGTGGTTTTTAATTTTTTTTAGCCATATTTTTATGGTAGCCACACTTGTCAAACTTTGGCTTGGCAAGGTGTTGGCTGAGAAAAACACACACCCTAAACTGCCAAAACATCTTATATTAAGTAAGAGAGGGAGTACTCTCTACAAGTAAATCTTTTGTTGTATTATCTAAAATAACCGATGAATTATGGTTTTCCCATAACTTAGGTAAGTGCTTTACCAAGATATGTCGTGTAGTAAAAAATGAAAGGAAATTCTTTTATGATTACTTTAACTAGTTATTTCGGTTTTCTACTAGTTGCTTTAACTATAACCCCGTCTCTATTTATTGGTTTGGACAAGTTACGTCTTATTTTAATAGACTGAATAAGTTAGAGTAAAATCTTACTTTTAGATTCCTGGTATTCTACGATTCTTTTCCACACTAAATTACGAATTTTTTCTTGGTCATTGAGATTCGTCAATAATTTAGTCCCTATAATAGGAAAATGTTCTTAGCCGTATATATGGATCTCAATGATAAGATCGGATGGTTCTTATCGTTCCCTTAACATATTTTTTCTTAGCTATGGTAAAAATTATAGTATATTAGACTATTATTTTCAATGTTTGCTGGCCATTGTGATATTTACAACCAAAAATTAACATGGGTATGTTTATCCGTACAACAAGTACAACACACGCTTATATTTTTAATGTTTGAGAAGAATCTAATGACAATCTATTTCTTTATCATCTGTTCTTCTTCTAGAAACCACCATGCCTTTTGCGGCTACCACCGTCGGGTAAGGGCATCCGGTGACATCGCGATTTAAATCCCGTAATATTGAATTTTGCATTGCCATTGCACCCCGCTCAATTCAAGATCACCTCCATCGTCACATCTCCAGCTCGCTGGAGCACATGTCACGAAGGGTAAAAAAGAATTAGTTGTGACTTTAAGAAAGCTGGTTTAAAAAAACCTTTGGCCCTGATCTAGCAAATCTGAAAAATAAAATAGGAACATAGGAAAGCCTTTTGGGATCATAGCATGTGTGTTTTGCAACTTTTGTGTGTGCATAATTGTATCCATTAGGTGTCTGCATGTGATGCTGATACCAGATCTAATCCCTCAAAAGTATACATTTATAATACCATAGAGTGAGTAGTTTTGACTGAAGGCAACCTGATGAGTAGTACCACTAGCAAAATCTGCTTTCTGTGTTATTTATTAGCCACGCCGTGCCTTGTTCAAAGATAGTTCGTTCAACCTCGCCTCGCGTTCCTAGCAGTTTCATTCTATTCATGTAACCTTACCTAACTCTTAACCAACGGTTGGTTGCGTTTATTATTTGTTGTTGACACTTACCTGCCTGCCTATGATAGGTACTACTTTCTTCGTTTTAAAATATACTCATTTCGTTCAGAAATAACTGACTTGAGTTTATCTAGATTTGAATATATCTATACACTAAAATTACTGTTGTCGTTCGATATACCGATTTATCGTTCATCGTGACTAGTAAGCGGATTAATCAATTTATCGACCGATACACCTAAGAATCATTAATTTTGGGCTGCGACAGAACTTGTTTGACCACTGGCCGCTTCTTGTTCCAGCTAACCTTAGTATGTGGCTAACTTAAATCCATCAACCATTTATGTATGTAGTGAGACAAGCCATGCTATCAACAAATCATATAAGCATGCGATCCATCGGCCCGGCCCCAGGTAAACCATAAGGCATAACCAAAAGTTAACATAAAAAATATCCTTAACATTGAATAAATGCGTCTAGATACATTTGAATCTAGACAAAACCAAATCAATTATTTTTGGACGAAGCAAGTAATATGTTTTAGATTTGTGAAGGTAATATATCTAAACAACTTTTAATGTGTTGATTCAGAGTTAATCTCTTCGAAACTACTCCCTCCGTTCCAAATTACTCTGCGTTATAGGTTTAGTCAAATATGTTAAAACTTGACTAAACATCTTCAACAGAATAATAATATTTATAATATTAATTGTATACAATATAAAAGTAGGACGCGGATTTTGTGCCTATGATGGTACGTGCGCACGCGTTTACTATCGTTGGATGTAGCCTCGTGATTCATGTTTCCGTTTGCTCAAGTCATGGCCGTTTATCGTGAGCTGTATTTTATTTTGCAAAAACTCATTTCATCCACATACTATTATCCTACCGCAAACAAAATAACGGTTCTCTTTCAAAAAAAAGAACTAGAAACGCTGTCTTATTTTTACTAGGCCACCTACCGGAAACCATTTTTTTTTTGTTAATTAGCTATGGACACAACTATTCTTCCTTAATGTATTTGTGTATATTTTTTTTAGGAGTGAACGGATCATGCATGAAACTAAACAATTGTTTCTCTTTTTTGCTAGATAAAGAACCGCAAAGTTCTTTTTTGGTTAATTAGAGACGGACCATGCTACATTTCATTGATGGATTTGTGTATTTTTGCTTGGTAGTGAACGAATTGTGCAAGAAACTGAATAACCATTGCTCGTTTTTCGTTGACAAGGAACGGTTCAATTGTTTTTTTGTTATTTAGGGACGGACAATCCTACTTTTTTTTCATGGGAATGGTTACGCTAACGCCGTTAATTAAAATGTACGGTTAGAAATACCCTATAGGAAAATCCAATGGCTAAATGGAGGTGCACACCTATCCCCCATGGCACCCCACTATTTTCCTATAAAAATATATTTTATGGCGAGTCTAACTATATTTATTACATATTATAGATATTGATATATTTTTCTTATATTTATAGTCAAAGTTTATAAAAGTTTAACTTTGACTAAACTTAAAACGCAAAGTAATTTGGGACATAGGGAGTATATACTAAAATATGTCTAGATACATTACCTTCATAAATCTAAAACATCTTATATTATGAAAGCGGAAGTAGTACTCACCTTCCTATTCAATTTTCAATTTTTTAAGCAGGATATAATCAAGTGTTTTGGGAGCAAGCTTCAAGTGGGTTATTTTTAGTCTTCTTGCTTGATCACGTCGTCCCGGAAATTTCCTTGGCTCAGCTTCCAAGGGCACGCCCCTGGCGTGCGCCTGCAAGTTGTGACCGTTGATCCATCGTGTACCCTGTTGTCTAGACTAATAAACTAGTTGGCCGTTGCTGTCCGGTGTGACTTTGACGTGCAGTACACAACACTAGTTTAACCAATGCAAAAATTGCGAATTTTATTAGTGAGTATTCTCTCAACTTGGGATGCTCACCCTTGACAAGCTACTGTATTTTGTTGAAGAAATACTATGTGCCTCTGCTCAATGGTCTAAATGGACGTCACGAAGCCCTGTACGTGTGTGCGTCACTGTGAACCCGTAAGCGATACGCGTGATGCCAACATTTTATCTAGAAATTAATTACACTACTAGTCTAGTAGTCTAGAGTTAGTGTTCGTATACTACTTGCATTTTTATTTTGCGTCCTGGTCTCCAAGAATACCCCACAACTAATACTACGTACTCGGCATATTAATTTGGCAAGGATAAGGTGGTGCCGTGCAATATATGTATACGCTAGTGGATATAGCACATATGACAATGACGCGTATATATACGGAAATACTTAACGCAGAAGAAACCAAAGGGTGCCGGTTTACCGGCTCCATATGCCAGCAGCAGGGAAACGAAATGACCCATCTCTCAGCCTATCTATCCTTTTTTTTTTTTCATCATCGTTTCTCTGCACTGTTTTTTTTTTTTTTGAACGGAAATAGGGCGCAAGGAGCGTGGTCCTTGGCGCAGCTAGCAGCAGCCGTGGCATATGTCTATTGTTGCTCCCTCTTTTTGGTTGACGTCGAACCTTATGTAACGTACGTGCTGACTGCTATGCCCAGCTAACACCTACCTAATCGTTTGGCATCTTCCTGCGTTTTTTGTGGTAATCTAGGGTGGTCAAAATGCTAATACTCACTTCCCGGAAGCTTAGAACAAATGACGTCGCTCCAGCCATCCAATTTACTGATGAGTCCTCCTACAAGATTTTGTTTACTAATTAAGTCCTATTTTTAAAAAGTCTTAGGCCATAAGAGCATTCACTCGTTGGGCGAACCTAGGCCGAAGTTCGGACTTCTTTGGCCGGACGAAATGCGTTTTCGCCCAGAACGTGAGCTTCACTCGCTTAGCACCGAAGTTCAGGTTCGGTGAAATTCAATTAAACTCAGCAAAATTTGGGCGAATATAGTCGGATTTCATTAACTAGGGCAACGACGCATGTATTACATCAAATTTAACTAGGGAAAGGCCGTCGCCGCCGTGGTCGACGCCGGTCGCCGCATCTACAGGCCAAGGCGGGGGTGGTTGCCGGCCTGGATGTGCTCCATGACGGTGGCGAGAGTTCGCCTTGGAACGCTCCACCAGCGGCGGCGAAAAGTCATATTGTGACGCGGCAGCGAGCCCGGCGGTCCCTCGTGTCGGGCGAGATCCTGGAGTCGCCTGTCGACGAAGAACCACCTCCAGAAGACCAGGTTGCCAAGATCCTCGGCGAGATCTGGGTCTTGCATGGCGGCGATAGCCACCTGAATCTCTCCGGCGATGTCCTCGTCGGCCGGCACCGGCGAAATAGGTATCCCGCCGGTGCTGAGTTGCCAGGCGAAGGGGAGACGACAGTCCGACGACGCCGTATATCCCGCCTCATGGAGCAGTCGGGCTTCCCACAGCTGCAGCGTGCGTCGGTCAGGAAATCTCTCGGACATGGCTTTTCGGCGTAGTTGAGGAGGTGGAGTGTCCGGAGTTCACCGGAGTTGGGAGTGGTGTGAGAGACTGTGAAGGGAGACGGCGAGATGCACGCCTTTTATAGGCCGAGTTCGGCGGCGAGGGCGGGAGGGGTGTAGCGGCGAGGGCGGGAAAAGGAAAACGACGAGAAGGATGACGACGAGTCGGCTTTTGTCGCTGACAGGCTGGTCCACTCGGCCAATTCGCTTCGTTCGGCGTTTTCAGGGTGTATCCGGTATTCTGGTTATGGCCTGGGAAGTTCGGATCAAAGTTGACTCAAATCCGGACGAAAACAGGTTACTAAGTACGTGACTGTACCAATTTTCGGCGTTCGGACCTTAAATTCGACTCGTCCGGATCGACGTCCTGGTTAACCGAGTGGAGATGCCCTGAGTACGTATCATCCGTGATTTACTTTTAGCCGGTGACCGCGCGGCGCGCGCGATGGCGCCAGCAGCTGGCAACGGTGGCGCGTTAAGGAACCTTAGCTAGCTTCACGCGAGAACAACACGTAGATCGGGCTCTGGGTTACGTGCGCCCGCTGCATACACACACTCCCTGCATTTCGATACGTACCAAGTTTTTGTTGCCAAGGAAGGAAACATGTGTGCGGTCTGAAACCCGACGCCGGGTTTGTTGGCTGCAGACCAAGACGTTCTGGATTCAGCTGCCATTTGACCTGACCAAACACGCCTACGACTGCCCGAATGCAGCTCTCACCTGTCCCTGTCGAAGCGTCTGATCATGGGTGGTAGTAAGTTGCCATGAAGCTACTGTAGTGTCTCCAAATGTATTTGCGCGTACGTCCCTCTTGTTTTTTCTTGCTCCTGCTTGGGTGGGTGGATCAGTAAATGGGGCAAGACTTCTCTACGATGTACATGTACTTAAAGATCTGAAGAATGCTCCTTGTCTTCTTCAATTTGAAAAGTGAAGCAAAATTTTCTAACTTTGAACTTAAACAAATCCAAGTCACGTGTTTTTGGGCATGGGGAGTACAACATTTCCAAAGACGTCCCCGAGTGGACTATCTTCAGACGCCTCACATTCTGCCCGCGTTTGGGATGTACTAGCTCCGTCGTCCACGGATAAGTGTATATCTAATATACTCAAAATTTGTCCCCAAAAATTGTACGTCTACAATGTCAATGCAGTTAATAAGTACAATTAGCTTCTCATAATCACTCTCCCACTTCATTCTCCATCCTCATTTTTCTCCTCCACCTCATCCACCAATTCTCTTTCTCCTTTTTCATTTATATATATTGGTGAAGGCTTGTAAAAGAAAAGATAGAACAATTTTTTTTGATGTTCTTAGATGTACACTTATTCACGGACCGAGAGAGTACACATGTCCAGACCGATGGGGCGGGTTGCCCGGCAGCAGGCGCCCTTTTTAAAATCTATTTGACGATTTGCTAGGCTTATTGGCGCAGCAGCCGTGGTACATATCTATTGTTGCTCCATCTCTTTGGTTGGATGACTCTTTTGGTTGGCGTCGATCCTTATGAAACGTACTGCTGACTGCTATGCCCAGCTAACACCTACCTAATTATTTGGCATCTTCCTGCTTTCTTTGTGGTAATAATCTAGGGTGGTCATAATGCTAACCCTCACTTCCCGGAAGCTTAGAACAATTGCCATCGCTTCAGGCATCCAGTTTACCGAGTCCTCTTACAAGAGAAGGCACCGGGTGTAATTTCTCTCCCAGGGATAAATTTGTCTAAAAATATAGAAACGGTGAGAAATACTCTTTACTTTATTATTAGGCATGCATTTAAGAAATGTCATTGCTCGTAAGTACTCCCTCCATTTCAAAATATAAGATGTTTTAGGTTTGTGAAGAAAATGTATCTAGACTTGTTTTAGTGTCTAATCTAGACACTAAAACAAGTCTAGATACATTTTCTTCACAAACCTAAAACATCTTATATTTTAAAAGGAAGGGAGTATATATCATCCGTGATTTACTTTTAGCCGGGGCGACCGTGAGGAAGTATGGCTCTTGTGATTTGCCACCACAAGCTGAGCCGGGTCGTACCTGTCAGCTGCCCAGACCTGACGAAACACGCTTATGACTGTCCGAATTCCGAATACGGCAACACGCTTATGACTGTCCGAATACAGCTCTCCCCTGTCCTTGTCGAAGCTTCTGACGGGTATTAAGTTGCCATGAAGCTACTGTGGTCTCCAAATGTTTGCGCGTCCCTCTTGTTTCTCTCTCCTGCTTGGGTGAATCAGTAATAGGTTGACCATATTATCGGCAAGACTTCTCTCCCAAGTATTAAAGATCCCAAGGATGGTCTTTGTCTTCTTCAATCAGAAAGGGACGCAGAATTTTCTAAATTTGAAAATGTTAGTATTCCCATTCGTCGGACAAAAATGGAGAAGAGGGGAACAGAGAAGACGACGCAGAGGACTGCGAGCTATGTCGGACATTTATTAAGGTTGTTTCTTGTAAAGTAGACCATGCGACATCCTATGTTAGAGGAAAGAGTACAACATTTTTAAAGACGTCCCCAAGTAGTTATGTTGGGACGCCTCCCATATTCTATCCGTTTGAGATGTACATACATTATGTTCGGACCAATGGGGCGAGTTACCTGGTCTAGACTGACAAGCGCCCTTTTTTAAATTTGTTTTCCGGATGGCTCAATCTCAAATAGAAAAGCTTTGGCGTCACTAATCTTGCTCAATTGATGAAAGATTTGGAATGAGAGCGGAATGCACGGGTCTTGCATAACAAACATTTTGTAGTCTTAGATAATTAAAGTTACCAAAGAGAGGCCGGTACGTGGGTGATTGTGGGTGCAAAGCGCTTGAACAAAATGACATAGGAAGAGTAGGTTTTTTAATAAAAAAATTACTTTATTTTTCAAACTTTTTTTAATTAATAGATTGGGGCAAAGCTTTTGCCCTGTTTCAATAAAAACAAAATGCACACAAATATTTTAAAGATGGGAAATATTTAAACTAGTTAAACTCAGGAAAGTTTAATTCAACATAGTCCAACATTTAAATATAGACAAACTTACCATCCGTGATTTACATTTAGCACGTCCGGATTCAGAAACAATGGCTCTTGCAATTTGCCGCTACACAAGGGCGAGGCTTGCGAGCTAGCAACGGTCGCACGTAAGGCACCTAGCAGCTCCACGCGAGAACGACACGTCGATTGGACTCTGGATGACGTGCCCCTGCTGCATACACTCCCTGTACATCTCATTCGACGGGTACGAAGTTTTCGATGCCAAGGATTGAAGGGAACATGTCAGATGTGCGGCGTCGACAGTCTGAAACCGGACGGTCCGCGTTTGCTGCAGACGTAGACGTTCGGTGTTCATGTGGGTACCGTAGCTATCAGCTTCCGTTTTACCTGACGAAACATGCTATTTCTGTGAATACTTAATGCAGTTGTTGTTATCTGTCACTATGAAGCTTCTTGATTGGTAAGTTGCGATGAAGCTACTGCATTCTCGAAATGTTCAATTGCCCGTTTCTTTTGTCTTCTGCTCCTATCTTCGAAGAAACCGAAGATTTGAACGTGCGTGTACGAAGAACGCCGGCGAGAAGTATGGGGCAAAATGTTTGCAGAGAAGAAAGATATAAGCAACTTTACCGGTCGCCGCATATCGGTCCACGAAGAAAAAACTTAGATGGATATGCGGGATTTCGCTGTTTTTTTGGGCCAGACCAGACATGACATCGGTGGTCTGGCCCGCATTGTTTTGTCAAACCCTGCTCTTTCACCGCATCGGTAGCTATATAGACGTTCGGAGCGATCGATGCGGGTCAAAACCTCTCCTCCGCGCGCATTCCCCTTCGCCACCTTCTTCCATGCCGCCAACGAGCAATCCGTCCCAACATCTTCGCCAACCACACATCCACCTCCGCGGCACAGTACCGCCATGGTCTCAAGGGGAGCTCGAGGCGGCCGCGGGGCGGCCAGGTTCGCCGCGGATATCCTACCCGCGTTGTGCGCATCCGAGAGTCCTACCGGTACACCGTACATGGCCGGACTCATCGGCGTTCTCGCGTCGTGAGTCAAGGTATTGGCCCCGCCGCACCGGCCCGGCGAGGCCTTGAGCTCCCAGAGCACCGCGTCCCCCGTCCACGTCAAGCTCCCGCCACAACACCCGTCGGTATTTTGCGCTCTTGTCTGAATGTTGCACTATAATCTGAACTTGTATGCACTCTTATCTGAATGTTGCACGATCTTGCACTTAAATTCTCCCGCAAAGTATGTTTTTCTTTAAAAAAATGCAGTATGCAGATGCAGCATCTAGTATCTATGACTACAGTGGACTCCTTTTTTGTGTGTTTGCACTGCACTGCATGCTCCAGTTTGCAGGCTCGAGTATGCGGGGTCTGCGCTCTAAAGGGGGATGGGTAATGGTTTAAACCTAACCAATTTCTTGTTCCTCATCTTGTTTTATGCATTAGAATCGCTTGTGTAGACTTTTTTTTCGATCTTGTTCCTCATCCAGCTCTCCTAAATTACCAATGTACTACTTCTGTTTGGGATTATAGGTCCTACGCGTATATCTAGGTCGTTAATTTGACTAATAAAATATAAGTTATATAACACAAAAATTATATCATTAGAAAATATAACATCTAAAGTTTCTGCGATATGTTGCCAGTTGGGACATATTTGGTTCCACGGTGAAGTCAGATGTGGAGAATGACATGGAAGCCGGGAACTAAAGACGGGCAATGAAAGTTTAAGTCCTAGGGATGTAGGGTTTCTGGCTTGGTCTTTTGTGATTTGGAGCAGCGGAATTGGCAAGCGGGAGGCCGGGAGCAACAACACAAGAGAAATTCAGTGTCTAATCCTGTAGGGTAAAATTTTAAGGTCTGGCCTTAACTGATTGTGCCTGACAATGACCTTGTTAAAGACATTATTTTATGTGTGCGGACTTTCTCCACGGTGAAAACCGATGGTCTTTGATCAGGGCGATGACGGAGCTTGAGCACTGTCCCCTTTTTGGAGCATCGCTTTTGGGATTGTTGGATTTATGATGTTGTTCTGGTGGTGTTTTGTCTGTGGTTTCAAGGATATGATCAAAAAAAATTGGCCAATGGGGAATGATCCCTCCCTCCCTTGGTTGTACGTTGTTAGATAGATATGAGACCTCTCTGTGCTTTTTCAGCACAAATAGCACCCCTGAGGAATCCGCGCCTTGCGTAGGATTCGAACTCGGGTGGGCGGGTTCAGCACCCTGAACTCCTCCCACTAAGCCAGCACTCAGTTCTCAAGGATCTGATCAATGTAGCGGGACTTTTTTTTGTAATTTTTTTGTTCGTTATGTGCATCCGTAATGCCAATAGGGTATTACATTGTTACAGAGGCTAGATATAATAGATATTTCTGTTGAATAAAAGAGCAATTTACCAAGTGAATTATCCATAATAAACGCTAGATAAAACATGATTAGAATAATAGGCAATATACTAATCATGTGAAATAACAAATACATATTAAGGTATATATCCAAACAGACTGCAAGACAAAGATTTTGAGATGCGATCAGAACAAGTTTGAGAAAGAAAACATACACGATAGCAGCAGAAGAGGAACCGCCGGTGTTTGTGTTGGCACCGTCGTTAGCCATGTCGTCGAGGAAGAGGGTGTTGATTTCAGGGAAGAAGTTGAAAGGAATATGTCCTGAGAGGCAATAATAAAGTGTTTATTATGTGTATTCCAAGTATATGATAGATGTTTATTTTGCATGCTATAATTGTATTAATACGGAAACGTTAATACATGTGTGTTTAATAAACAAACAGAAAGTTCCTAGTTATGCCTCTCTCATAAACTAGCTCGTTGATTAACAAGATGATCAAGGTTTCCTGATCATGGACATTGGATGTTGTTAATAACAGAATCACAAAATTAGTGTAATGGTGTGATGAACATTCATCCGAAGTATAGCATTACGATCAAAGTCATTGAGTTTATATTGCTATAACAACTTACGAAGTGATCCTAATCCTTAGACCATGAGATCATGTCAATCACTAACAGGAAGAGTTTTTGATAACATCAAGCGTCACACCGTAACGAGGTGATTATAAAGATGGATTGAACTAATAAAGTGTTATGTTGAGGCTCATGGATCGAGAGTGGAATTTGTTCATCCGATGGCGGATAGATATACTCGAGCCCTCTCGGTGATATCACATTGATTAGCTTGCAAGCAAGTGATTTGATCACTAGAATGTTATATCACAGAACAAGAAAAGAGTGCATGTCGATTGAGATCAAACTAGGTATGGAGATACCGATGATCGAATCTCGGACATGTAATATATCGTAAAACAAAGGGATTAAGATACTAGCGTAAAAGGTTCCGCGATCACAAGAAAGTCATCGTTGAATGTGTGGGAGTCGTATGGGTCTCGGATCCCGCTTCGATTATTGATCAGAGGGTCTCGATCATGTACGCATTATTCACGAACCGTAGGGTGACACATAAGAGACACCGACATCCAATTGGAGCAAATGTTTCATGCGAAAGAATGAACAAGCGCAGAATTTATTTCACTAGATACCAAACAGGTTTTGGTGAAATTGCATAAAGTGGTTATGCATGTGAAATAGAATTCTAGCAAGGGGTTATTGTGAATGTTTGTCATTAAAGTAATTGACAAAATTCTGAATAAAATAAAGAGTTTTATTTAATGAGAGTTTGCATTAAATTTGGTGGAAATTTAATGGAAATTTGAGTGGACTTTGAGTGGAGGAATTTAAAGGAGATTTGTGAGTGGAGTGTCCACCCATGAAGAGGGGAGGGCAAGGGGCAGCCACATGCGCGGCCACCCCTTGGGGTCCCCCTCCTCCTATAAAAGGCCCCCTCCTCACTTGTCTCTCACACCTCCTCGTGAAGGATCTCTCTCCCCTCTAGAATTTATCCCCATGGTCTCGGACTAGCGAGATACATGTTCCGGTGGCTATTCGGCAAGAAAGGGTTGTGCTTCCGCTGCATCGCTGGGCGAGGAGGCGGAGGTTGCTCGGTGCCTCGAGCGTGTGTGCGAGCACGGATCTGGCTGATTTGCGGCTAGGACTTCCTCTCGATCTTGAGATCGGCAAGAGATCGTCTAGATCAACCACGAGTTGAACTCGTTAAGCTTTGTCGGTCTTCAAGGGTATGTTCTCTACGGATATACATCCGTCCGTTGTTTGTATCTAGTAGATAGATCTTGGTATATAGTTCACATCGTAGGAAAAATTTTTGTTTCTATGCTGCGAACCCTACAGTGGTATGAGAGCCGGATCTATGCATAGATACTTTACACGGGTAGTACACATATGAGTATGTGGGCGATGATGATCATGTTGTTGCTCCTTTGTTGTAATTTTGGATATTGGTGGCATAGTGGGATGAAGCGGGGACAAACTTTACATGTCCTCGCACATGAGACCTGTTCCACGCTTGATATGCAACTAGTTTACATAAGTGGCTAGCGGGTGTCTGTCTCTCCTACTATAGTCAATATCTATTTTGCAAGCGAGTTGGCAACAATTTGATTATCCTCGTTGTGGTTCATGTTCGTAGGTAAGAACGGTTCTATCTCGAAAGCCCTAAGCCACGTAAAACTTGCAATGGATAAATTAGAGGCGTCTAGTTTAGATTGTTGCTGGGCTAGTGTTATGATATGGTAGTGTTGTAAGTAGAAGTATAAGATGATACTATTACAACACACATAGTGTGTAAAATCCATAGACCTTGGATTTACACATATAGGTATGATAGTGATCATACCACGATGCACATGATAGAGATCATCCGCGGGAACCATATAATTTCACTAATAAACATATGATGTTTGATTGCATCTTATATTGCTTGTTTAGCGCTTTGTTAGCATAATAAGATGATCCCTCATTTAAATATCAAGATAAGAATGTGTTCTTCCTTTAGTATGCACCGATTATGTTTTCGTCGCTCCAAGACGTCACGTGATGATCGGGTGTTCTTGGATCCACGACCATATTTCGGGTGTAAAACAGTTACACACGCGAATACTAAGGTTCTAACTTGGCGAGCCTAGTATGTAGAGACATGGCCTCGGAACACGGGCCGAAAGGTTAAGCATGAGTCATATAGTTGATATGATGCCCATTTGATGCTCGCCTTTGAAGCTATACCGACTCACGTGATGATCGGACTTGGTGTAGTGGATTTGGTTCATGTAATCACCAAAAAGGCGGATGTCGTTTTTGAGTGGGAGTTCATTCGTAATATAGATTAGTTGAACTCAATCTATCATACACTTAGTCTAAACTTTACAAATTCATTGTAGATGGCACCACCGCTTTTAATTTCAATGTTTTCATGGAGAAAGAGAAACTAGCAACGAACGGTAGCAACTTTCGAATGGGCCATGAATTTGAGGATTCTCCTCTCACGCACAAAAGCAATATGTGCTAGAAGCCGTTAGGCCCCCCACCTTTTGATGATGACCCTGACGAGGAGAAGAATGTCTATCAGACTCGTCAGGAGGACCACAACTTAGTTCATTGCGGCATATTGTATGGGCTAGAGCCGGAACTTCGAAAGCGTTTCAAAACGGCAATTCATTTGATACAATGGGTGAGTTGAAAATGATTTTCGACACATCTTGCTGTGAGAAAGCTACACCTTGTAAAAGTTCTTTAGTGCATGATGGAAGAGCACACTCGTTAATGAGCATGTACTCAAGATGTCGGGTTACGCCGATAAGCTTGTGTCCTTGGGAATATCGATTCCCATTGACTTAGGCATCCATCTTGTTCTGCAGTCTCTGCCACCTAGCTATAAGAGCTTCGTGATGAACTATAATATGCAAGGCATGAAGAAGTCTCTCCCCGAGCTTACACAATGCTTAAAAGCTGAAGTGGAGATCAAAAGGAACATCAAGTGTTGATGATCAATAGGAACACTGGTTTCAAGAAAGACAAGAAGGAAAAGTAGAGGCGGCAAGCTGTTGCGCTGAAAGAAACCCGAGTTGGACCTAAGTCGATTCGAAAGTGCTACTATTATAAGGGATCGCCATCGAAGCGCCCCAAGTATCTGGCGACAAGTATCGCGCATAAGGCCGGCAAGGCCAAGGCAAACAAAGGTATATATATATGTTATACATGTTATTGATGTGTACTTGACTAGTTCATGATAGCACACAGGTAATTGACTGGGTCAGGTTGCTAATATTTGTAACTCGAATCGAGGCCGAGAACAAGTGACCGCTAGCAGGGTGAGGTCAAGATGCGTGTCGGCAATGGATCAAGCGTTGATGTGATCGCCGCCGAACGCCGCTTCCACTTACCGTCGGGATTAGTTATAAACTTGAATAAATGTTATCTAGTGCTGACCGAGCATGAACATTGTATCCGGATCGTGTTTGATGCGAAGTGGTTATTCATTAAATCCGAGAACAATGGTTGTTCCATTTATATGAATGAAATCTTTTATGGTCATGCACCGATGATGAATGGTTTATTTCTATTAGATCTCGATGATAATGTTACACATATTCATAATGTTGATGCTAAAAGGATTAAACTTAATGATGATATATCCGCATATATGTGGCGCTTGTCTAGGTCATATTGGCGTTAAGCATGAAGAAGCTCCATTCGGATGGACTTTTGGAATCACTTGATTATGAATCATTTGATACATGTGAGCCATACCTTATGGGCAAGATGACTAGAAACGCCGTTTTCGGTTCAATGGAGCGGAAGATGATTATTGGAAATCATACATTACGATGTATGTGGTCCAATGAGTGTGTTGTGAGGTGGATATCGTTATTTTGTTACTTTCACGGATGATTTGAGTAGATACGGTTATATCTACTTGATGAAACACAAGTCTGAAACCTTTGAAAAGTTCAAGGAATTTCGAATGAAGTGGAAAATCATTGTAATAGAAAGATCAAATTTCTACGGTCCGACCGTGGAGGTGAGTATCTAAGTTCTGAGTTTAGCACTCACATGAAAGAGTGTGGAATTGTTTCACAACTCACACTGCCGGAACACCACAATGAAATGGTGTGTCGGAACGTCATAATCGTACTTTATTAGATATGGTTCGATCTATGATGTCTGACAGACTTGCCGTTGTCATTTTAGGGTTATACACTAGAAGCTGCATTCACTTTAAATCGGGCACCATCTAAATCCGTTGAAAAGACAAGTATGAATTGTGGTTTGGAAACAAACCTAAGGTGTCATTTCTTAAAGTTTGGGGATGCGATGTTTATGTGAAGAAACTTCAAGGATAAACTCGAACCCAAAGCGGAAAAATGCGTCTTCATAGGATACCCTAAAGAAACTATTGGGTATTCCTTCTATCACGAATCCGAGGGCAAGGTTTTTGTTGCCAGAATGGATCCTTTCTAGAAAGAGTTTCTGCAAAAGGTGTGAGTAGTCGGAAGGTAGAACTCGAAGAGGTTGTGGAACCTTCTCTTCAAAGTATGGCGAGTAGCGCCTTGGTAGGAAGTTGTTCGGAGTTGGCTCCACTGTTGAAGAGGAACTAATAATAATGATCATGAAACTCCGGAAGAGAGTACTCGAAACCTCGCAGTCAAACAGACGCGGGGCAGCGTCTCGAACAGACGGAAATCTGTCATGAATTTCATGGTTGATGAAAATGATGACCCCGCGACGTATGAAGAAGCGATGATGAGCCCGAATTCCAACAAATGGTTAGAAGCCATGAAATCTGAGATGGAATCCATGTACGAAAATCAAGTTTGGAACTTGGTGGAATTACCACGACCGAAAGGTCGTGGAGAACAAATGGATTTTCAAAAGTAAAGCGATCTTGATGGTAATGTGACCGTCTATAAAGCTCGACTTGTCGCAAAGGGGTTTCGAAAAATTCAAGGAGTTGACTACGATGAGACTTTCTCTCCCGTAGCGATGCTAAAGTCGATTAGGATTATGTTAGCAATTGCTGCATATTTCGATTATGAGATATGGCGGATGGATGTCAAAACCGCATTTCTCAATGGTAATATTGAAGAAGAGTTGTATATGATACAACCAAAGGGTTTGTCGATCCTAAGGATGCTAACAAGGTGTGCAAGCTTCGATCCATCTATGGATTGAAGCAAGCATCACGAAGTTGGAATCTCGCTTTGATGAGGTGATCAAAGAGTTTGGATTTGTGCAAACTTATGGAGAAGCTTGTATTTACAAGAAAGTGAGTGGGAGCAATGTGGCATTTCGATATTATATGTGGATGACATATTATTGATCGGAAATGATATAGATCTTTAAACAATGTTAAAAGTTATCTAAACAACAAATTTTCAATGAAGGACCTAGGTGAGCGTCATACATATTAGGCATAAAGATCTATAGAGATAGATCTAGGCGCCTAATAGGGCTATCACAAGTACATACCTTGATAAGATTTTAAAGAAGTTTAAAATGGAATGAGTAAGAAGGGTTCTTACCTATGTTGCAAGGCAAGACATTGAGTAAGACTCAAAGTCCGCTTCGCGGAAGAAAGAGAGATAATGGACAAAGTCCAATGCTTGACCATAGGCTCTATAATGTACGCCATGCTATGTACAAGACGGATGTGGCACATGCT
The DNA here is from genome assembly GCA_030063025.1 of Avena longiglumis. Taxonomy (NCBI): domain Eukaryota; kingdom Viridiplantae; phylum Streptophyta; class Magnoliopsida; order Poales; family Poaceae; genus Avena; species Avena longiglumis. Next base: position 96,270,855 of record CP125973.1, on the reverse strand, counting down.
ATTAGTTTGACTAGTAGGTACCAATCGGATCGAGTTGAACCTCGGATAGCGGTCAAGAATATCCTTAAGTACTTACGAAGAACTAAGGATATGTTTCTTGTATCTGAGGTGAAGAAGAGCTCGTCGCTAAGTGTTATGTCGACGCTAGCTTTGACACCGATCCGGATGACTCTAAGTCTCAATCCGGATCGTATTTCTCATGAATGGCGGAGGCGGTTAGTTGGAGGAGCTCCAAACAACCCGTGGTAGCGGGATCAACAACGGAGGCCGAATATGTTCTTTGCTTGAGCGGCTCGAGCGATTTGGATGAAGGAGTTCATATCCGAACTAGGAGTGGTGGCAAGCGTTGGACCCAATGGTGATCTATTGTGACAACAATGGTGCCATTGCCAATACCAAAGAGCCAAGGTCTCACAAGCATTCCAAGCATATTAAGCGCGGTTTCACTCCATCATGAGCATGTCAAGGATGGAGATATAAAGATTGTAAAGTACATACGGATCTCAATGTAGCGGATCCGTTGACTAAAACTCTCCTAGAGCAAAACATGATCAACACGAGAACTCAATGGGTGTTAGATTTATCACTATGTAACTAGATTATTGTCTCTAGTGCAAGTGGGAGGCGAAGGAATATGCCACGAGAGGCAATAATAAAGTGTTTATTATGTGTATTCCAAGTATATGATAGATGTTTATTTTGCATGCTATAATTGTATTAATACGGAAGCGTTAATACATGTGTGTTTAATAAACAAGCGAAAGTTCCTAGTTATGCCTCTCTCATAAACTAGCTCGTTGATTAACAAGATGATCAAGGTTTCGATCATGGACATTGGATGTTGTTAATAACGGGATCACAACATTAGTGTAATGGTGTGATGGACATTCATCAAGTATAGCATTACGATCAAAGTCATTGAGTTTATATTGCTATAACAACTTACGAAGTGATCCTAATCCTTAGACCATGAGATCATGTCAATCATTAACAGGAAGAGTTTCTTGATAACATCAAACGTCATATAACAGGGTGATTATAAAGATGGATTCGGAACTAATAAAGTGTTATGTTGAGGCTCATGGATCGAGTGGAATTTGTTCATCCCGATGATGGATAGATATACTGGGGCCTGGCCCTCGGTGATATCACATTGATTAGCTTGCAAGCAAGTGATTTGATCACTAGAATGTTATATCACAGGAACAAGAAAAGAGTGCATGTCGGTAACGATATCAAACTAGGTATGGAGATACCGATGATCGAATCTCGGACATGTAATATATCGTGAAACAAAGGGATTAAGATACTAGCGTAAAGGTTAAACGATCACAAGAAAGTCATCGTTGAATGTGTGGAGTCGTATGGGTCTCGGATCCGCTCGATTATTGATCCGAGAGGGTCTCGATCATGTCCGCATTATTCACGAACCGTAGGGTGACACACTTAAGACACCGACATCCAATTTGAGCAAATGTTTCATGCCGAAAGAATGAACAAGCGCAGGAATTTATTTCACTAGATACCGAAACAGGTTTTCGGGTGAAATTGCATAAAGTGGTTATGCATGTGAAATAGAATTCTAGCAAGGGGTTATTTGTGAATGTTTGTCATTAAAGTAATTTACAAAATTCTGAATAAAATAAAAGAGTTTTATTTAATGAGAGTTTGCATTAAATTTGGTGGAAATTTAATGGGAATTTGAGTGGACTTTTGAGTGGAGGGAATTTAAAGGAGATTTGTGAGTGGAGTGTCCACCCACATGAAGAGGGGAGGGCAAGGGGGCAGCCACATGCGCCGGCCACCCCCTTGGGGTTCCCCCCTCCTCCTATAAAAGGAGCCCCCCTCCTCACTTGTCTCTCACACCTCCTTGTGAAGGATCTCTCTCCCCCTCTAGAATTTATCCCCCATGGTCTCGGACTAGCGAGATACATGTTCCCGGTGGCTATTCGGCAAGAAAGAGTTGTGCTTCCGCTGCATCGCTAGAGCGAGGAGGCGGAGGTTGCTCGGTGCCTCGAACGTGTGTGCGAGCACGGATGCGCTGCTGATTTGCGACGCTAGGACTTCCTCTCGATCTTGAGATTGGCAAGAGATCGTCTACATCAACCACGAGTTGAACTCGTTAAGCTTTGTCGGTCTTCAAGGGTATGTTCTCTACGAATATACATCCGCCCGTTGTTAGTATCTAGTAGATAGATCTTGGTATATAGTTCACATCGTAGGAAATTTTTTGTTTTCTATGCTGCGAACCCTACAGAAGTCCTCATTGGGGAAGACGTCGGCGCAATCGCTATCCGAGAGGGAGTCCGTGATGAAGCCAGTAGTCGCGTCGGTAGCGCTCCCCAAACACCTTATCGCCCTTCTCCCGTACAGGACTCGAAGCAACGGGGTCTCGGAGGCCTACTGTCCCGACTCGCGGTGCACGCCGCAAGACGGGATGGGGAAGATCTAGGTAGCGCAGTGCTCTGGAACTGGAGGCACAAAGGATGTGTGGCAGTGTGTCTGAGAGGAGGCGCGACATCTCTCTCTTATATAGACACAGAGGGGTAGACAGAAAGGCTGCGTAGAAGATGAGACGAACGAACAGAAGTTGAAGCTCGGCTCGGCGAGATTCCCGCAACGTGACGAGGCGAGCGAGAAGGAGGAGCGCGCGTGTGGAACTCTTTCCTTCTCCTTCTCATCCTTTTTACCATGTGGTAGGATAGCTCACCTTATAAGCTGGTCCAACTTTCACTCAACTAGCAATGTGGGACTAAACATTTGTCCCAGCTCTTGCCTTGCATGAATGGGCCAAATGGGCCTCTAGGATTTTAGGAATTTATTGATATATAATAAATGGGCTGGCCTATTTAGGCAAAAATTCCAACAATTTCATGATATTAATATATGCTCCTTTCGAAAAAAAATTAGATGTTGCTTAATTTGTTCTCTAAAGGCCCTTCCCTGTCAGAAAATATATAGAATTCTCAACAGCATCTAGCAGACAAAACACATCATTAGCATCCACAGCAGAGCTCTTAAGATTGGCATGTGACCTAGAGCACATCTTCTTGACTCTTTTAGCAGGGCTTCTGGTAGGATTGAAGTCACCAAGAAGCGCCCAATTAACCTCCTCATCAATTTGGATGCTATTTAACCAATGCAAAAAAAACTCAACTCTCTGGTCCTTTTAGCAGGGACCGTAGGCAGTAGTTAAACACCATTGATCCTCAGTTTTTGTGGACTGAAATTCCACTGACAAGGCAAAATCATCATTCTGAAAAGGCAAGTTACCATGGAAGGCTGAACTTTTCCATACTACCAGCATTCCTCCCGATCTGCCAGCCGATGGGAGGTAACAAAAACTATCAAAATGTGGAGTGCAAGATTGTTTAACGTTCTGCAGGTCAAAGGATTCCAACTTTGTCTCTTGAAAAACAAACAATGCCACAGTTGACCCGAATCACCTTATGATAAAGATGCAACCATTTTTCTGATGCATTGATGCCTCTGATGTCACAGTTTACTTTTTTTTTATTGCAAGTTTGCTGCTGCAGTAAATATATATGGTCGATGGTAAAAATTCAGAGAGCAGTATGTACTATGTACGTCACTACGGGAAAATAGATCTTTGCCGTGTGGCAAATCCACACGGCAACATAGGAAATCCACATGGCAAAGCCTTTGCTGTGTGGTTGCACACGGCAAACATCGCACGGCAAAGAAAGGCACGGCAAAGGGTCTTTGCCGTGTGCTTTGGGGAAAACGCACGGCAAAGGTCTTTGTCGTGTGCTTTTCCAAATACACGGCAAAGTAAAGTACTTGACGACGGTAGCCGTCTTGATGACGTCGTCCGTGTCAGTTTGCCCGTGCGTCAATCTTTGCCGTTTGTCTTCGACCGGTCTTTGCCGTGTGTCTTGGAGGGGTACACGGCAAACTGCCAAGCACCAGGCCACCCTTGGCACAATGTTTTGCCATGCAACCTTCTTTTGTCGTGTGTTTTTAATCTGTCTTTGCCGTGTGTCAGCACACAACAAAGGCCCAGCATATTTTTTTTTGGCTTTTTTTGTTCAATCCCTGCCAGTTTGAACTCACAATATATACCACAATATCCATAACAATATATCTTGCAGTAGATAGATCAATAAAAACATATGTAGCACCACATAATATATCCACAACAACATACAAGTTCCTCTCTCAAAAAAAAAATACAAGTTCCATATGCATACTAACGAGTCCATACATAGAGTCCATAGTCCAGGGGAGCAACAGGCAGGACCAGGTAATCGATCCGCAGCCACCAAAGCAGCTCCCTGCTGCACTTGTAGATGTCGCCAATGTCGTTGCATAGCCGTGCCTCCTTCCGGTTCCCCTTCAACGCCACCTCCTGGTACCCCCGCTTTGTGCCCTTTATCTCCTCCTCCACCGATAACCTGAAAGATATGCAAGATTTTCAATACTTCATGTGCATCACAAGCAGCAAATAGTCAAAATATTGAACAACCCTGAACAGACCAGTTCTATTGTGCAAATAGGCATATAACAAAGTCCTGAAGATTGCGTGCATGCATTTCCTATAAATTGAGTGCAACATCTGAACAGGAACAACCAGCACTAAGGAAGATTAGCATTTTGGTAAAAGATATAGGCACGACAATGGCTTAGCATTCCCATGTATACATCTCGTCTCATTCTGCATTTAACTACACCAATGAAAATAAATCTTTTATCAAGTACTGCAGCCTCAACCAATATGAAGTAACATCCATTCTTACACCAAGCTAATGGTTGCTAATGCTTCAGAACATACATATCCATCACCTATGTGTGAACTGATGAGAATGGAATGGGAAAGTACAGGCACGAATAAATCTAGATCGAAGAAACCGGACCCATTACGTTTTATCAACTGAAAATAGAAATCGATGAGCGATTGTAACAACTAAGATATCATTGGCTTTCATTGCCATTATGATCATGTGAAAAAATCAGATCGGTGTCGTTAGAAAGCCTACAACGAGACCTACAGCTTTCTCAATTGTTGCAATTCAATATATAAAAACATCTATGCATAACGTTGTATGGGCATGTCTATGCACGCAAAGAGTTTTGACTTGGTGAATCCATCTACTGCATACATACGACAAATTAGCTCGATTCAGCAGAAAATAAAGAAAAATTAGCAAGGCTACATGGAGTAGGAGGAGAGGAGAGAGCTCACCTTGAGAAGCTTGCAAGGTGGGTGGCTGCCCGCAGAGGTCGTCGGGAGCAGCTCCCCTAGACAAAATCAACAGAAACTTGCAAAGACACCACCAGCTCATCCACCTAGCTTGCCTCCCCGTCGCCATGCGTCCCCTTCTTCTGTAGGGTGCTCCCCGGTTGCAAGGAGGAGAAGAAATAGAGGATGGCCACCGGGACATCGTCCCTAACGGCGACAGGCTGGTGTGGCGGAAGTATGATCCGGCCGATGGCGCTGGATTGGGATTTGGCGGTGCAGCGGGCCTCCTTGTCCCGGCGGCAGCAGTGGCAAGCAATGAGCCGGGCGTGAGAGAGGGCAAGTGGTGGTGGATGGAGGAGGGGAGGCCAAGGGGGTGGGGTGGCCCGCCGGCGGCGCCTGAGGTGAGGCGGGGGGAACAAGGTGGGTGGAGGGGATTGGGATCGAGGGAGGGGGTCTCGCGTGCGTGCGTGTGCGTCTCGCGTCTAGCCTGCGTGCGTGTGCTTCTGTGTGTGGGGCTAGCTAGGGTTCCTCTGGCGGGGTGTTCCAGGACGTTGGATCCAACTCGCATGGACGGCTTTTGCCAGCTTCTTGCGATGATCCGTGGGTAGGCCAGTCCTCTCTTCTAATTGGCTCGATCTAGTGCCCACGGATCGAGGGTTGGCTTGGCCGTTTCATATCTTATTTTGCCACCATTTTCTATTTACGACGAAAAAAACTCCACTTGCAACATTGTTCGTTATCCTAAGATATACATGCGTGTATAGCATGGTCACATTATACAAACTATATCGCGATTCTAATCATAATATTGGTATTTTGGTCTGAAAGTCATGAAATCTTAAACATGATAAAGCATTTTTGACAAGGATTTTTTGTGATGTAATCGGATCCACTTCCTACCGATTCGGTAGAAAGTTGTCTTTTTCACCAGGGGTGGACGGAAAGGTTTGAGATCCCCCGGTTGGGACATTGTCTATGTAAGGTGGTCTACTATTTTTCAAAAATGGGTGGTATCATTTTGAATTAGACCTTTGGTGGTTGCTTTACAAAACGCCCCGTTTTTGGCGCTCGGAAAATAGAAATTGTTTTTCCATACGATAAAAAGGAAAACTTTCTCATACAACATTGTTCTCCATCCAAAGATGCATATGCGTGCATAATATGGGCATATTATCACAAACTTTGCCACGATTCTAGCCATAACATTGGTCGTTTGGCCTGAAAACCATGAAACCTCGAACATGATAAGTCATTTCTGAGAAGGGTTTTTTGAGATGCAATCAATATACCAATTTTGGAATTTTTCTTGAAACTATGTAACATAAAATGACACCACACAAAGGATTTATGCCTGTTTCAAACTATGGTTAAAACGACAGGCACGAAGGTTCTTAGCTAGGAGATGAGCCTCGCTAAACTTGCAACGCTTCTTTGATAAAATAGCTGCTTTGCCTTAAGCCGGAGCGGGTAGGATGGAGTAGTAGGGTTCCCCGGTGTTCTAGGGTTTAGATGTTGGAGATATGCCCAAGAGGCAATAATAAAATGGTTATTATCATACTTCATACTTATGATAAATGTTTACATACCATGCTATAACTGTATTAACCGGAAACATTAATACTTGTGTGAGTTGTAAACATAAAAGAGTCCCTAGTAAAGCCTCTTGTTAAACTAGCTTGTTGGTTAATATATGATCATGATTTCCTGATCATGAACATAGAGATGTTATTAACAACAGGGTCATATCATTAGGAGAATGATGTGATGGACATACTCCTATAGTTAAGCGTAGCATAAAGATCAAGTCATTTAATATAGTTCATTTGCTATAAGCTTTCTGATACATAGTAACCTAATTCCTTCGACCATGAGATCATGTTAATCACCATCACCGGAAGGATGCTTTGATGACATCAAACACCACACCGTAACTGGGTGGCTATAAAGGTGCCACTGAGTGTTCGGAAAGTATGGGTTGAGGCTCATGGATCAAGAGTGGGATTTGTCCATCCATATGACGGATAGATATACTCTGGGCCCTCTCGGTGGAATGTCATCCAATTAGCTTGCAAGCATGTGACTGGCTCACAAGGGATCACATATCACGGTAACGAGAAAAGAGTACTTATCGGTAGCCGCCGCCCTAGGGTTTCCTTCTAGCCGCCGACTTGGGGCTTCTCCAAGCCCTAGGCCGCCGGCCAAGCCTCATCCCTTGGTGCCTCTAAACCCTAGATCACCAAGGCCTCTCTCATAGTCCACCATACTCGCTCCGGCTTAAGGCGAAGCCCTGCGAGATCTCCCCTCTACTTTCGGTACCACGCCGTTGTGCTGCCGGAATCGCGAGGAGAGTGCTACAACCTCCGCTACTTGCTGGAACAAGAGAGAGGAAGGTCTTCATCGAGCGATTAACGTGACCGATCATGGAAGCTTTGGGAAGTGCGGAAGGATCGTCTACGATCTTGAGATCGGCAGAGACTACTACATCACCCACGAGAATCTGCTCTTGTTAAACACTTTGGAATCTTCGAGGTGAGTTCCCTCTTCGACTCGTTGCTCAATCTCTAGAGTAGATAGACCTTGGCTTTTTTGTGTAGGTAGAGAATTTTTTTGTTTTCCATGCTACGAACCCCTACAGTAGAGGCCAGAGAGGAGGCATGGCCGGTGGCGGGGGAGGGAGGCGGAGGTGGCATGGCGAGGTGGCGGTGGCGGCAAGCTCGTGAGGAGGGGCTGTGGTGGAATTATGGTTTGGGGCAGCCCCCTCCCCTCTATTTATGAGAGGAAGGGGTAACTAGAGAGGGAAGTTGAATCTCTCCTCCTTGGCGTGCGGTGCAGGAAGAGGAGGTTTCCTCTCCTCCCTCCACCAGGATACATTGTCCCAGTTTGACTTTTCAAACTTGCTTTTTGACTTTCAATTTTGGAGTTTGATTTCTCACTTTTATTTGCATAGCCATTTGACCTAGGACATGATGCAACCATTTCACTTTGTCATGACTCATTCATTACCCATCCCCTTCCGGTTCGGTGAACCTTTTAGACCCTTCTAGATTATTTCGGTAAAAATACCAGAATCATTCCCGAACTCCGGAATTGAACTTTCCTTATATGAATCTTATTCTCCGAACCATTCTGGATCTCCTCTTGATATCCCGGATCCCATCCGAGACTTTGTCCATCATATCATTCTCCTAATGATATGATCTCGTTGTTAATAACATCTCAATGTTCATGATCAGGAAACCATGATCATTTATCAACCAACAAACTAGTATTATAAAGAGGCTTTACTAGAGACTCTAATTAGTATCATAAAAATGGGGTGGTAGAATTTTAAATTAGCCTTTTGGTGGTTGCTTCATAAAATATCCCGTTTTTGGTGTTCGAAAAATGGAAAATGGCTTTTCCATGTTGCGTCCACAACGGGGACTATAATGCATTGAAATCCCATGAAAACTTGCATATAGATATAGGATATGTGCGCAGGTGTCCATAGATGCAATATAAGTGATAATAGATATGAAATGTGTGTTGAAATGAGAAAAACGAGAAAAGGTCATTTGCCGTGTGTCAAGCCTGACCTTTGCCGTGTGTCTAACCTAAACACATGGTAAAGATCTTTGCCGTGTGTCTAACCTGATCTTTGCGTGTGTTCGGTTATACACGGCAAGCAAAGATCTTGCCATGTCCTCGGCCACGAACACAGCAAAGCCATTTAATTTACCTCGTCGGCGGTGATACGGCAAAACCCTTCCGTCAGTCGACACGTTAGCTAGGCAAAGATGTGGGCCTTCTTTCCATTTGCCGTGGGATTTTCCTTTGCCGTGCGCTTTTTCTTGTTTTGCCATGTGTCATTCTTTGCCGTGTGTCTTTATCTATCTTTGCCGTGTGCTGCCAGTGCGTTGCACACACGGGAGGTCACGGCAACGCCGTCTTTTCCGTAGTGCGTACTGAATCGTAGTAACGGGAATCGTTACTAATGCGTAGTGGTAGTGAAATTTCAAAGGTCTTTGCTACGATTTTCTTAGGCTTATGTAAGGATTGCACTGCATTGAAGCAAGTCTATATCTGAATCTGACCCAAGTGTACGAGAGACGAATAATTGACAAAAGACAACGGACACAATCTTCATCATCCATAAAAAGGTCGCAGACACAAATGTAGAAACCACAAGGCGTCTTTGAATGTCGGGCACACGATCGAGCAGAGCTGCTGCATAAAAGGGAAGGAGAGGCACGCCTCTTTAGTTAGCTGCGGCGGCGGCGCCGTGAGACATCGTCGCCATGGCAAACTCAACTAGCTTGCCGACTTCCGGCATGACCGCCTGGACCGCGTCCAACGCGTCGAAGCTGTCCGCCCACGCGGCCAAGAGCGGAGTCGTGGCGGGGTCGAAGGTCTTGACGCCCTTCATGGCGTCGCCCGCGTGAACCCACGCGAGGAGGCCGCCGAGCATGACGTCCACGAGCCCAGCACTGTCACCGCCGAAGAACGGTTTGCCCTTGGAGCACTCCTTCAGGGCTCCCTCCAGGGTCTCCACCGCGGCCGCCGCCTGCTTCTTCCCCTCCGCCTTCTCCTCCTCCGTCTTGCCGCTCGACGCCTGGCTCGACGCTTTCAGGAGCTTGTCGTCAATGTAAGAGGCCCAGAAGCGGGCGACGGCGCGGTCATGGGGATCCGCCGGGAGGAGAGAAGGGCCGACGCCGGCGAAGGCCTCGTCGATGTACTGCAGGATGACCGCCGACTCGCAGACGGGCTCGCCGTTGTGGATCAGCACGGGCACCTTGCCGTGGACGGGGTTGGATTTGAGGAGCAGAGCGCTCTTGCTCCTGAGGTCCTCCTCGACGTACTCGTAGCTCACGCCCTTGAGGCTCAGCGCGAGCCGCACTCGCAGGACGAACGGGCTTGCCCACATGCCCAGCAGCTTCACTTCGCCGTTTCCTCCTCCGGCCATCGCTAGCTGGTGTCTTGCTCGGTTCTTGCGTTGTCGACTTGTTGGGGTTTGGCTGTTGTTAGGGATGGAGGGGGCGCGCGACGGGTATGTATAGATCGACAACAACACGCGCATCTTGGGCAAATGTGAGCATATCCTTTGCCAGCAACTCTTCAAATTTGTTTATTACAATGATGGTTTATACATGTTCCTCTTCTAACCACATGACATAACTGAATTTCTAGTTGGGATACTACAGCGTGTTTATGTGTTCACGTTACCAGCTGGGATAAAGCTTGAGACTCTACCCCAACAATAAGTAGAATCGCCCGCCAAAACATTACCACCGGTAAATGATTATTATTCTCTCCTAATTTTCAAATAAGTTGTTCACCTACTAATTACTTTTTATCTCGATTTCTTCCTATTTATGTTTAAGTAGGACAGGGGAAGTTTGACATTTTTCCTTCGGAAGCCTTTGACGTCATTGCCAGTGTCATCAGAACATGTCATTTGTGTTTTAAGGCTTGGAGAACAAGCTTCATGAGAGTATTTAATTCAGCATAGGCTGGTCATCCGTGATATCATAGTTGAGAAGATAGTGTGTGAATGAACTGATTAGTGACATGCACGATGACAGATTCAATGTCAAGTTGCAAGGGTGGACAATAACTGATATGGTTTGTTTGGATTAAGCAAACAGTTTAGAATTGTGTTGACCAAAGGTTTAATTAGTTCACTCTTATTCCGCATCCGTCCAACTTGCTATATGATTGTCTTTTCACACAAGAAATACAACTCAAGAGGAGAAAATGTATGCAGGATAAACTGTCCAGTGCTTCCACTCTTTGTGCTATCGCGGAAGTATGTAAAATTAAACTACTAATTAAAGTCATGAAGAAATTTAAATTTGTTACATAACATTGGAACATGATGTGACACATCTAAGATCCAAATTCATGAAGTAGATGAGTTTACAGTTCACTGTAATTTCTTAACTAACTACCATTCAAGGTAAATATAGGCCAAAAAGGGAAACCTTGGCTATGGTTATGAGTGTCCTTTCAATCTCATTGAACTTATATCACTCTTTTTGGCATGGTCTGTTATTAAGAGTTAGATTTGCTGAAAGCTCAACAGCTAAAGTTTGCTCTTGAGAGCCTTAACTGGATGACACGAGTTGATAGTATCGAAAAAGTCTATTTCTTTTTTGCAGTACACCTCGGTGAGCTCATATATATGTTCCCATGTTGGCACAAATTCAAGCTTCACATCTTCCTCCCAAGAGAAGTTGTCACATGGCTTAAAGAAAACTGCCCAATTACGAAAGATCCATGGACCTCTCTCCGTGATGCACTCCCAATCCCCCAAGCAAAAGACTTAGATCACGAAAAAGTTATCCCCAATTGCTCCGAAGTGGATCCCATGCTCCAAATCCCACACTTCCCTAAGCTGCTTGGCTAAAATATTTCTCAGTTTCAATCCTTGCTAGGGCCATCCATTGCACGCTCTCATTGATCTGTTGCTCATCATCATCCACGATCATATCACGAAAGTCCTCTTGTAGATACCTAACTTTCCAAGCAGTTCATCAATTGTTTGTGCCCTCTTTCCCTTTGATCCTCCGCTTCTCACCGATTGTGCATCTGAGGTGGACACATCTCTCTGTTGCCACTCGTTTGTTCTAAAAAAAACCTAGCTCAAACAGTATTGTGTGCTCGTACAAAGGTTGTGGTAGCCGGTCTCTCCCTTGATTGCCCCGAGTAAGAGGTCGGTAGGGGATGGAGACCAGATCGAAGAAGGATAGGGGCTTGCTTATCAGTAGGGATGTAAATGGCAGTTAAACGGCCGCCGCAAGTCCCGTTTATTCAACTCGTTAGTATATTTCTTCGCAAATAGCAAATTTTATTGAACTAGAAAAATGATAAATGGTATTATGCGAGATTAAATGGTGCATCGCTTACATCCCCTACTTATCAGACTCCACCATTATGAGGAAAAACACCTAGTCTCTAGAGCGGGGGAACAAAACTAGCGAGATGAGGGTAGCTTTTTTATACGGAGCTGAGGATAGCCCTTTTTTTTTTTGAGAGAAAGCTGAGGAGTGAGGATAGCCTTGAGTGTGAGTCTAACCGACTTTTTTGTGGTCTCATGTTCTTGTCGGGCAACATTGTAAGTCCACCGGGTCAACAACAAATGTGAGTTTTTGCCGTGCATAGGCAGGCCGTGGCCCAACCTTTTTTAAGCTAACTATAGCCTGATAACTGAACGTTTGCTGAAATAGGCTGGCCCGTCTTCTATACGGGCCAGGCTCTGCCACTCCCCGGGCCCCTACACCCTGACCCTAGGCGTCGCACCGACACCGTCCTCCGCCGCCACATCCCGGTACACGCTGCCGACTGCCGTCCCGCCTCCTCCGCGCAATAGCTGGCCCGACCTCGCAACCTGGTGCGGTGCTGGACTGCCGCTGCTGCTCCTCGGCCGCGGCTCGCCTCCCCCATCTGCTTCTGTCCGCCGACCAATATGCAGGCTGCGCAGCGGACCAGACCAGGACTAGGTAATTTCTGTTCCTCCCAATTGAATTGAACCGATTTGAGCCGACTGCTGAGAATTGAAATGGTTTATTGATTTTATTTTTTAGGAATAGAAGATGATGAATCGAGAACAACTGAGCTGAAAAAAAGCGCCTAGTTTTGGCCGGGGCTGCTCCAATCCTTGCCCCACCGCTGTCTGCGTCGTCCTGTTCCTCCCCTCCTCTGCTTCGCCTTCGTTTCTGCGCCCCAATCCGCCATGAAGCTGGTAAGCGTCAAGCCCTCTTCTCTCTCTAGCTAGTAAAACCCTAAGCACCTGATGCTAACCCTAACGTTGGTGTCTTTTGGCAGACCTGCTTGGCCGCACCCGGCAGCGGCGGCGGCGGCGGCGGCTACCACACGCCGGCGAGCCACTTGCTGGAGCTGGAGGGGCTCCGCCTCCTCCTCGACTGCCCCATAGACCTCTCGGCCCTCTCAGCATTCGCCCCGGTGCCCCTTGGCGCGGACTCCGGCGACGCGGGGGACCTCATCCGCGCGGTGCCCTACTACTGGTCACCGGCAGCGGTGGCCGCCACAAGAGCAGGTGGAGTAGACGCCGTGCTCGTGTCATCCGCCATGGGGATGCTTGGCCTCCCCTTCCTCACCCGGCTCTCCAGCTTCGCCAACACCAAGGTGCATTCCCCATCTTTGCTCCACTGCTACTTAGGGTATAAACTGGTAGTAATTGTTTCAACAAAATTGCTTTGCGTACGATGATTTCTTGTACGATGTGCATCCGACCCGGTATCTGCACCGTGAGATGCCCTGGCGATCAATATACACCCGGCAGGATTCCATCATTATACATCATTCGGATGGAAATCGTCGTACGCACAGCAAAGTACACGTTTCATGTTTAATCCTAGTGACAAGGGGTTACATGTTTGAAACTGTTGTTAGTGCATGATTCTGCGTTATTCAGTAATCAATAGCTATTCAGATCATCTTGAAGAAGCCTGCCGAATGCAAAATTGAATAATCTGAAAGACATATAAGTTAGCTCGTTGTTTCTCCTTCAGTTTGTTTGCTCATAATTAAGATTTATAATATGGTCTGAACAAATTGGACTTGATGTTTTGTTTTCAATTTTTTAAAGAAATCCACTCCTGTATGAATACAGAAGGCATCCTCATGGCTTTTACTCATGGTTGCAGATAATTAACATCCTTAGGTTCATTTTTAAGACAAAATGGAATTTAGTGGCCGGTATATTTGGGCTTATGTATTTTCTTGAAACAAGAACGGGAAACCTTGCTCATATATGAATACCAAGGGATCAAAGCATAAGATTTTGGCTGCAAAGTTTTCTTTTGGATGAAACTTCATTTCCATAGGCAGGCGCTAGAATTCAGTATGAAATATAGTGCGGTGGTGGTTGACTTTATGGATAGGTTTATGTTACAGAGGTAGCAGCAAGGATTGGGAAGCTAATGATGGTGGAGCTGGTGGAGATGCACTCTGCTTTTGCAAGCTACTATGGACCTGATATGGCTGAGACACCCAAGTGGATGGATGGGGAGAAACTCGGTAAACTCCTGTCATTGTTGCAGAACATAGTGATTGAAGATGAGGGAAGTGATTTATCTCCTTTGATGCCTCTCTACAGGTACATTTAGTGATAAGCAATATACCTGCTGAATTGCACCATCTGACATCTGTTACATTTAATTGTGCAGAAATTTATATCTGAAGCTTAAAAGCATGTTCAGTTTTCCTTATGTATTCTTGACCTTTAGACATAGTTCACAGTAGTTGGTTAATTTTTCGGGTTAATATTACATGAAAACAGTTGTATCTATTTATTCAGGTATTCCAGGACAAACTTAGTTTTATAGAATAATTGGTCTTAGTTTTTCTTCATCCTAATTTTAATCAAATTCATAAATTAATGACAGTCAATTTCTGATATTTTACTAGCTACTAGGTAGAAAATCAGGAATTATAATGGATACCAAAATTCTGTTTGTACCTAATGTATATGGTAAGTTTGTAACATGTGATAGTTTATATAAACCAAGAGTTACTTGAAATCCATACATTTCTGATGTTTACTTTGAAATTTGAAGTCGTGTCTGATAGGACAATTATTTGACTGCTTATATATTACATTCCTAGTAATTAATTTTACTGTTAGACCAGTGGTCTTGGTTTAACTGACAATGGCATTTGAATCAAAGGTGTACAATACTTCAATATGCTTAGAATCTCAGTTATATGCAAATACAGCTGATTATATTTCAGTTATTATAAGCAAGTATCTGAGATTGGACCATATGGTTGCTATTCAATTATATGACCACATAGATATGATTCACTACTCGATAATGACATCAGTACTTAAATGACACTGCCCTATCCTGCTTTTCTTCTCTTAATTGGGTTACACCTATTTGGCAGTGCAGCAAACATAGAAGAATGCATGCAGAAAACTGAGCCTATCAAATATGGACAGGAGGTTTGCTTCAATGGCATGTTGATGCTGAAAGCCTCTAGTTCTGGCCTGGAGCTTGGCAATTGTGCCTGGTCATTAAAAGGTCCAAGAGCAAGTATTACCTACTTGCCAAGCACAGTGTTTGTGTCGGCCCATGCCTTAGATTGTGACCTCAACTCACTGAAGGAAAACGATGTTATTTTGTTTTCGGATTTCTCATCCTTGTATGTCATAGATGAGGATAATGAGAATCTGAGTGAGCATGCAATGCTTTGTGACGACTCGATGTCAAGGTATGCTAGTGTGTTGCACTTCTGTTGTTTTGTATGACTTGCATATGTGTTAACCTTCTCTGCCTTTCTTTTTGCATGAAATGATACATCAAATCTTCAAGGGATGATGATTTCGATGAGGATGAGAATGTCCAAATCCTGTGTAAGAATGATGACATTGCAGAGGAGATTGAGAGAATCAGCTTCATATGCTCATGTATAATAGATGCGATAAAATCTGGAGGTTCTGTTTTAGTACCAATAGGACGACTTGGCGTAATTCTCCTAATTTTGGAGCTTCTATCAGAAACTCTACATTCTTCCGACATGAAGGTAATTGTAAGCATTGCCCCTTGTCATCGAATAGCGGACTAATTGTTTAAAACAATGTTATCGTATATTTGTATTGTGCATGCTTAGTGGTTAATGCGCTTTGTCCATGTGGATGTTAACTCTAGAAGGACCCGTTGTTAAATAGTGTTAAAAATATATTTGTACTTGCTTAATGTGCTTTATGAGTACCAGCGTGTACTTATGGTTTTGCAAATGTTGAACTCCCAAGTTGACAATGCCTGACTCACGTTTAACTGTCTGTTAGATATTAGCTTTAAAGGGTGTTTAGAGATGGATGTAGTCATATTAAACATTGAGCTCCGTTAGTTCTACAATATGAAATGTTATCCCAAATCACTATATTTTTTCTGTATCGCCATTTGTTTTCCCCATGTTTTTCATCTGTTGTTTTGGGCTGACATTTTGTTGTTGTTTGAGTCAGGTACCCATATATATGATTTCTGGTGCAGCAGAAAAAATGATTGCCTTCACCAATGCCGTGCCAGAATGGCTATGCAAGCCACGCCAAGAAAAGGTCATTCCCTTCTCGCTTT
This sequence comes from Avena longiglumis, assembly GCA_030063025.1. NCBI lineage: Eukaryota > Viridiplantae > Streptophyta > Magnoliopsida > Poales > Poaceae > Avena > Avena longiglumis. The sequence goes on along the minus strand of CP125973.1, from coordinate 96,254,574 downwards.
GGTAGTTTTGACATATGAATTTTTCATGGTCTTACTGAACGTTGCTTATCCTGCAGCTATTCTCTGGGGAGGCATTATTTGGCCATGTGGAGCTTTTGAAGGAAGGCAAACTATTTATGTTCCCTCATCTATACTCAAAGGGCCTGCTGTAAGAAGCTTATCAAAAAATTGTTTGCTAGATATTACACTGTACAAAGTACACATGATAGATAACCTTAAGATCATTTTGTTTAGGATAACAAACTGTGACTTGTTCTTCTTTTCTAGTCTCCTTATAGAAGCTAGGTACTGCCTGTTTCTTATTTTGGTTGTATATTAATTTACATAGGTCTGACAATATTTGGTTGCTATGTTTAGTATAATTTATAGACCATTTCCTGTTTTATTATTCATATGAGCTCACTTGAACAGTTGGATTTTAGTACTTTTTAAATTTGTTGTTCCTTTCCTTTCTGCTGTGTAACAACACTCAATCCTGTCAGGGCAGCATGGAAGGAGCCTTGCATTGTATTTTGCCCAGACTTGAGCCTTAGGCATGGTACAGCCGTCAGTTTGCTTCGTCGGTGGCATGCAGATAAACGAAATCTTCTTGTTTTGGAGGTAAACGAGTGTCTAATCTTTGTATCGAACATAGCATAATTTGACTGCCATTGTAATGCTAATTTTATAATTATTTTATCTGCAGCAAGGTGTTGATGCTGAGTTGGCTCTTAAGCCTTTCATGCCTGCGGCAATCCAAGTTCTCGAGTGTTCTTTCCTTTCTGGAATAAAGTATGTCGAAATATCGAAAGCTTATGTTTTACTACTTCCTACTAACAAAGCAGAATATGTAGAATAAAAATTCGACTTCTTGTCGACAGGGCGAGGAAAGTGAATCCATTACTGGCAGTTCTCAAGCCGAAGCTCGTGCTGGTATGCTATGATTTGTTTTCTCGCATCCATCCGGTGGAGCTGCTTTTCTCCAAGCCAGCAATCGTTTACTTGTGCTCTACTTCACCACGCAGTTTCCTGAAGATCTGAAGTCACGGTGTCCACTGAAGCAGGACGCTCCATGGTCATTCCTGTATTACTCTAAGGGCAAGACCATTGAGGTCCCTAATACACGAGAAGAATTTGAGGTGCGGCTCGCAGCCAGTGTCGCCCTTGGGCTGCAGCCTAGGCAGCTGGATGGGAGCATCGCCGTGGCGAGGTTGAGGGCAAAGCTCCATCTCAGCAACGGACAATATATGCTGGTCGCTCCAAAGGACCAGTCTGATGATCGATCAAAGCGGCGGATGCTACACTGGGGAGCTGTCGACGCAGGCCGTGTGTTGTCGGCGTTGCAAGAGAAGGGGATAGCCTGTGCTTTTGCTGCAGATGATGATGGCTCGGCGGGCTGTGAGCGGTCGGTTTTGGTTACTAGTCCAGGAGAAGCTCTGGTGAAGATGACGTCGGAAAGAACTGTGATTTACTGCGACGATGAGAGTACAACCAAGCAAATTTATGATGCTCTTAGTAGTGTCTGTAATGGAATCTAATTACTCAGCTACATGAGTATGGAAAGATGGATGTAAAATACAACTCGTTTTCGCTGTGGAAATTGGAAATTTCTGCTCCTGAGCTAAGCCCAATCTTGTTCTCAAAAGAAAAAGCTAAGCCTGTGTACACCACTCTCTTGCTCTCATTCTTCTCCCTTCCTCGGCCGGTGGAATAGATTTGCTAGGGACATGATGCAGAGAGAATTTAAATACTCCCTTTGTCAAAATAGATGTCTTAGATTTATCAAAATTTATAATTTTGACATATGTAAGACATCTATTTTGGGACGGAGGGTACTAGTTCGGAAGAATATGGATCATATCTAATGTCTTTCTGATAGGATCAGCCAGTAAATCTGAACCTATATTTTTGTTAACAATGAAGTTCCAATAACCATAAATTTGACCAATAAAATATGTATAATTTAACATAAATTTGTATACTCTGTATTGCGCAATGGTATAATAGTATATAATTCTCATGCTCCTATATTATTGGTCAATGTTAGAGACGCAGCTTCAGGCCTTTTTTACTTCTCTAGTTTTTGTTGGATTCGGTATTTTCCCGGCCCAATCACTAATCCCCGAAAATCCGGCCGACCCTGTTTACATCTCATGTTTTTCTGGGATCATCGCGGCCCATCCCCGAAGATACCGGTCCAGCCCGCACAGGCCTCGTGTATTGTCACACACGACTCTACCCTCGTGTATCGTCGAGGAAGGAAAGCGAGCGCTCAGGGAGGAGGCGGCGCAGATCGAGGCGACGGTGCGGACAGGAGGCGACGGCACGGGCGGAAACCTGGCGACGCCGCTGACGGGCACGTCCTCCGGCTTCACCAAGCCCTTCTCTCCGGTGATTCCCCTTGCCCCGTGCCTCTTCCCCTCTCCTCCCATGCTAGGGTTTCTTGGCCGTCGCCTCCGGTCTGGTTCTTTGGAGCGGCGGCGGACTCCTCCCGCCCTCCGGTCTCTGTTCCTCTTTGGAGAGGCACGGCGGGATCCACTTCCTGCTCCGACATCTTCCCCTACTGCCCGGTTTCTTGCTCTGTGCCCGCGACCAGGCTTACCGTGCTCATGAATTTGTGGCACCTAGAGCACTACGGGCACTTATTTATAGCGTATTAGTAGTATGTATAAATGGTGATTCCGAATCCCCTTTGGAGATGATCAGTGGAAGGTGAGAATCTCTCTTCTGAGCTGATTCAGGATTAAGGCCTGATGACTAGTGGTTGATTTCTGGGCTCTTGTATGTTTTAGTTGCCTTTCTGTAGTTCTTCTTTTGTGTAGTTCCATCCTTGAACTGTGCTGTAGCTAGAAAACCAGGAAGTTCTTACGCCACAGAGCCAAAGCTCAATACCCACGCCTCTGCAAGAAATATTTGTGAGATGGAACCTTGCTCTCAAAAAGTTTACTGAAAGTACCAATCACTGTCAACCATGCCTTGCTATTGCTAGAGTTTATTTCCTTCAAAATTAGTATGGCATATAGGGAATTCGTCTATGCTGATGAAATGATAACAGTTACACAACAGGAAGGCCCAATCTAACATTCCTGGTACTACAGGCACATTATTTGAAAATCTTGAAGTAGTGAACTGGCTGGGCGACAGATACAAAGTAGTGGGAAGTGTCTTTAGATGCTCTTTGGGTTTGCAGGATACATGTTGTTTATTAGTACTGTATTTCTCTATCAGAGTGTGTTGACATCTGATACTTATCATTTGAGGCTGCAAACGAGTTCAGCTTCTTCTTTCCTCGCTTTGCAACTCCCTTCGATGTTGGACACTTCCCCGAGTTCTAGTCTAGTATGATTCCTTCCAAGATTCATTTGATAAATATATAGGCACACCTAGTCTCTGAAACAGCTGACACTTTTCTTTTTGGAAACCATCTCCAGTTTTTAAGATCAAAATGCTTATCAAATATTATTTAGTAGTATATATTTACTGCCTTGTGTACAAAAGTTTCTGTTTGTATTTTGGGAGCTATTCAGACTGCTTTTATTTTCTAGGTTCTCTTTTTGTTGTAGTTTCAGCTTGAAGTGTTGATTATGTCTCTGATCTGTTCATATCTCTGATTTGTTCATGTCTTTGGTTTGCTCATGTCACTGATTTGTTCATGTCGCTGATCTGTTCATGTCTCTGATCTATTCATGTCATACTTGTGTCTAATATGTTCAGCGTTGTTTTTGGTAGATACCTACCCCTTGGACGCTAGTAGGAGTGGATGAACCACCACCTTCTTGGGACCCTGTGAGTACACCAAACTTCGGTATGAATTCATATTTACTACTTTTACTTGTTATGAAATAATATTTGCTAGCTCTTGAAATCTTATTGTTTGCCTTAATTGCTATTCTTTTAGTGCTAAATGAATCCACAAAGACTAGATCGTATTAGGAAGAGGAGAGAGGAAGATGATGAGGAGTTTATGTTTTTACTATTACCAATATTACACTTCCGCCAAATGGATGGTAGAGGAAAAATGGAGAGAATGCAGCGGCATAGCTCCGTCTTATACGGCAAGGCGCGTGTCGATGGAATTCTTGAGGGACATGTGAAGAACTGCCGGGTAGCCTATAGGGCGCAGTTTGTGGGCCGTTCTGGTGTGGCGGTGCTGCTTCAGCGCTCCAGGCTCCGCCAGTCTTACGCCACCAGCAGAGGCTGCAGAGGTGAGCAGCCCCGGAACTCTTTTGTTGTGATCTCATATATTACTACAGCTCAGTTGCGTTTCTCAGAAAAAACTAATATTTGCAGTCCTAATAGTTTGCATATTGGAAGTATACAACATCTATGAAAGTATCCAAGGTTGTCGAGAACCTCTTCATGCGATTAGGCCATGTGCTACCACTTTGTCCTGGCACCAGTCTAAATTCTGAAAATTTTGTATGTTGTATTCGCTGCATTTGAACATACAGTTTGTAAGTAAACCTTATTTTAAGTTTCATGACCAAATTTTGAACTCAAAATTCAAACTGTCCAGAAAAATTTGAAAAAATTCCAGAAAATCTTATATGTTGTATTAAACATTCTGGCAAAATTTGGTCAAATTTGAACAGACGGTTTGGGAATAAACAACATATTAAGTTTCAGCCTAGCCTAGAAACGTCCAACTGTTGATGGATTTGCCTGTATCGTTTTCTTGCCGTTGGATTGGGTTTGGATGGCCGATATGGGCCCAAAGTCCAGCAGTGACTTTGGAGCACAACGTCACTGAAGCTGCCTCCCAATGTTAGTCCACGCTTTCGTGTAATGGACGGAGTACTCTGTACTCCCATCCCAGTCCCGAACGATTCACGCCGAAGAAAAACAGTTCGCGCTCCTGACACTATTCTCGCTCGCTCTAGGGTTTACGGCAGCCGCCGCCGCCGCGCCCCGCCTGCCGCCGGCCCTGGCCCCGGACCGCACCCTCCGCCCGCCTTCGTTCTCATGGATTCTCAGGCACGCCTCGCCCCAGCTCCCAGTTAGGCTCGCTCCCCCGACGAGAGCAGATCGGGCCATCTCCTCCGCCGTAGTCCTCCCCTTCCGACCCACCTCCACCGGCCGTAATCTCGGGTTGCCCCACATCCAACGGCCCGCTGCTACTCCGGCCTCTCGAGCTCAAGGTTTGCTTCATTTTGTGTTGTCAGATGTGAATGCTTGTATGAATAGATGCAATTTATGGTTTCATATGCGAATTCTCGTAGAATTGGTGCACTGTTTGATGCCAGATGTGAGTGCCGAATTGATTCATTTTATGTGGTATGTACAGCGAGCATGTTTCTAGTAGTGTCTAAAATTTGCATCTTGTTGATGCTGGATGGCGAATGATGACTTGAAACGTATATATTGGATGTTATACCAGTGATAAAATTATATGTTTGTTTGACATTGGGAATTTTTAATATTGATGATGCGGTGCATATCATAGATGGAAAAGGGAAAACCCGGCAAACCTACTCGGGATGCCTTTGCGTCACAAGTTCTTCTTGATTTGTGTATCGAGGAAGTGAGTGTATAACTGACCTTTCGGATGTTTGCACACAGTTGGGTATGACAATCTGATAAGAAAGTTCAAATGAGCGTACAGTTCAGGGCATGTCACTAGAGCATCAAGCATAAATATTTTATCTAGCATTGATCAAACTCTCATCGAATTGCAACTTTTCTTTCCAAGAGCGGACAGTGAGGTAACCTAAGCTATGGCTAGGCTGATAGTTAGTTGCTCTATCTTATACTCTGAAACCGTGTCAAAATGTGAGCTTAATTCTTTGTAATAACGACTTAAGTAAAAAACTGGTCTTATTTGGATGTATCAAGACTCAGGAGGTTCTTTTGAGCTAGCTTAATCAGAATTTAGACTGGTGCCAGGACAAAGTGGTAGCACATGGCCTAATCGCATGAAGAGGTTCTCGACAACCTTGGATACTTTCATAGATGTTGTATACTTCCAATATGCAAACTATTAGGACTGCAAATATTAGTTTTTTCTGAGAAAGCAACTGAGCTGTAGTAATATATGAGATCACAACAAAAGAGTTCCGGGGCTGCTCACCTCTGCAGCCTCTGCTGGTGGCGTAAGACTGGCGGAGCCTGGAGCGCTGAAGCAGCACCGCCACACCAGAACGGCCCACAAACTGCGCCCAATCGAACAGGGTCTGAGGGAGGGAGAAGGCTTCGTGAGGGGAAGAGAGGAGGGTCGGCAGTGGCATAGGAGACCTCTAGCTTCTAGTGTCAAATCAGCACGAGAGAGGAGGGGCATATTGATTTGAATTGATTTTCTTTTGCTGGTGAAGAATCTTAATTTTCTTGGATTGATCCAAGAGTTCTTTCTTGCCATTTCCTCTCTTTGAGCAATCTGATACTCAATGCATCTATATCATTGCGGATTGTTGCTGTCTAGAGGGGACTGTCCTGAGTATTTTTGTACGTCTGATCCTTTTGTCCTGAAGGTGTAGCAATTATCTGCTTATTAGATCCTACTCTGTTAGCAACAAATATCATTTAAAAATGGAGTCACTTTGAATCTTTCCAGACATTGCTCTGCTTTGTGATCTTTTGAGGAGACTACTTCATGAGTGCTGTTTGGGAAACAACATTTTTATTCATATAAAAGGATAAAAAAGGACAAACTACTCGATTATGTTTCATGTTTAAACACACAACTAAGCCAGGATATAACTAAACCTAAATCACATAGGGTATGGATCACTTGTGTTAGGCATGGGACTATGCTCTTATTCTATACTATGCTAGCACAAAAATTGTTTGGTATCATGACTCGACGAGATACAGCAAACTGTAATACATGGCTCTTTTAGTATTAGTGTATGCTGTCCTCTTTGAATGGACCAGAACTTCTCCTATTTGTGTATAATATGTCATAGATCTGGCATTGTACTGTATTGGCTATTTGTCTTTGTTTTCGTTTCTTATTTGTGAAGATTCCTGTGGTTGCAGATGGCTAGGTGGGATGAAATTCTGACTCTTCCTGTTCAGAACCCAACCACATTAGAGTTTTCAGCAGCAGATATCACGTGGTCTATGGTCGTGGGCTGGAAGGACTCGATGGACAGGCTTGCGCTCATTCCGTTTTCTAGGGTGAATGACTTTGTCAGAGGAGAATCAAACAACAAAGAATGTCCAACACGATTTCATGTTGAAGCACGAAGGCGTCCTCCAACGATGAACTGCAAACCAAAAGTTGATGGGATACTCGGTATATTCTGTAAGTAAATGGAACCATGACTATTCTTTATTCTAGGACCTGAGACTGTTCTCTCACCTTAGCAACTTTTTTAGCATCTCCAGGCTATAGATAATCAGGCTATCACTATTTTATTACACTGCCTTCAGCTCTTCTTACCTTAGCTATTTCCTGTTTGAGATGCTATAATTTGAACAGAACATGTGAACATGATGACACCGTTGCATGCAGGTATTGGTGCTCTTTTGGTCCAGATGATTATAGAAAGGGGGGTGCTGTCCGGCCTAGCAGGTCCTCTTGTGGAAAGAGGAAGACACCTGCTGGTCGTCCTAATACAAAGAGGGGATGTGTTTGCCATTTTATTGTGAAGCGTTTGATTGCTGAACCATCACTGGCTCTCGTGATTTATAACCACAATAAGCATATAGATAAAAAAGGCTCACCCTGCCATGGTCCCATGGACAAGATGGCTGCAGGGACGAAAGCAATGTTTGCACCTTACATATCTGAGGAGTTACGTCTTGAAGTTATATCGTTGCTCTATGTTGGTATTCCTGTCGAGACCATAATGCAGAGGCATACTGAAATGGTCGAAAAGCAAGGAGGACCATCAAACCGTGATGATCTTCTTACTCACAGATATGTTAGGAGGATGGAAAGGAAGATACGGCGTTCTGTTTATGAACTTGATGACGATGACGCTGTTAGTATTAACATGTTCGTTGAGAATCACCAGGATTGCATATTTTTCTTTGAAGATTTTACCGATAAGGATAGCTTTGTCTTGGGTATTCAGACGGATTGGCAGCTACAGCAGATGATTCAGTATGGCAACCGCAGTTTACTTGCTTCGATTCAAAGTTTGGAACAAACAAGTTAAAGGTTTGTCAACTGTCATTTTGTTTTATTTATGGTAGTTCAAAGTTTTCTTCGATTTCATCATAGTATTGTTGTTCACTGTTTTGCAGTATCCTGTACATACTATACTTGTTTTCGACCAGCAGAAAAACGCAATTCCTGTTGCTTGGATCATAACTCCCAGTTTTACACACTGTGAAATATATAGATGGATGGGCGCTCTTTATGACCGAGTTCGTACAAAAGATCCAACATGGCAGTTGGGTGGCTTCATTATTGATGATCCCTTGACCGACGTGCGCACTATAAGGTAACTGACGCTTCCCTACTAGTGTAGTCTTTCCTGGGATTTGGGTTCCTGAGTATGTATTCTGCTGAACAGGGAAGTGTTCCATTGCCCGGTTTTGATTACCATATGGCGTATCCGGCATGCTTGGCATAAAAATTTGATGAACAAGTGTTCAGATCTTGAGAAGCGTTCAGTGATGGCTAAACGACTTGGGAATGTATTATCCAATATCTGCGGAGGAAATGGTGGTATGGAATTATTTGAGGCCTTCCTAGAAGATTTTGTTGATTGCTTTGATTTTCTGGACTACTTCAAAGCTCTATGGTTTCCAAGACTTGGTTGGTTCACTTGCCTTTGCTTTACCTTGTTTTACGTACCATATCTTGATTTTACTCTTTAGAGCGTTTTTGATAAGTTTCCAATTCACCTATTTAATCTGTCTGCTACTGCTCAATGTCTGCCAGGGGCATGGACAACTGTCTTGAAGGCCACCCCGTTGGCTAGTGCTGAGGTAGCTTCAGCAATCGAGAGTTACCATCACCTGCTAAAACTCCGCCTGTTGAACGAGGCAGATGAAAGCATCTACCTACGTGCAGATTGGTTGGTGCATAAGTTGGGCACAAAGGTTCATTCTTATTACTGGTTGGATGAATTTTCTGGGAAGGACAGTTTTTCTCGTTACTGGAGGAGTGAATGGAAAAATGGCCCCAACCAATGGCAACAGGGATTGCAAATTCCAGATTCTGATATTGTCCTAGAAGATAATTGTGCTAGGGTGGTCTCCCAGAAAGATAAGGAGAGGTCCCATGCCATAGTGAACCCAGGTTCTGAGCTTGCATTGTGTGATTGTAGCTGGTCAATGAAGGGAAACCTTTGCAAACATGTAATGAAGTCGACTAAGGTTTGCAGCGACAGGGATTGGCACCACCATCCTTGGCTCTACTGCTATTACCAGGCACTGGCCAGTGTTGTTCATTGCCCACCCAGTGACTCTGTGGTTTGTGACCATGCAGTTGCTGTGGCAGTTTCTGTTAGAACACAGTTAGAGATGCTACTTGGCACCACCAATGGTGGTTCTCTAAATACATCGGCTTTCAAGGATGCCCAATCAACCAGTGAGCCCAGAGAGTCCAATACTCAAGTAGCCCTCATTGAAAACGGTGCTCGTGCAAGTCAATCTCCAGCTGCCTTGGATGCCAGGAATGAAGTTCCCACCGGTGAAGACAGTGGTCAGGACAGTTATGCTTTTAAGAAAAGAAAGTGTGGAGGAGACAAAGCTGCTACAGCTGCGGAAGTGATGCAGCCTTCTGAAACTGAGATCAGACGTTGCCTGGAATGTGGAGAAGCTTCTGATGGTGATGAAGGAACTGAAGAGATGCAAGCTTCTGATGGCGATGAAGGAACTGCGGAGATGCAAGCTTCTGATGGCGATGAAGGAACTGCAGCGACGCCGATCATGGAACCTTCTGAAACTGAAGGTAGTGCAGCAACTCCTGAACTGAACGATTCTTCCGATGAGCTGATCGGATAGGTTGTGACATGTCGCCTTAGCACTCAATAAAAATTCGGAGGTCTGTATATATTGTAGTCGCTAGAGAACTAATTAGCATGTTCTTTTATCGAATTCAGTGAGCTGATGCATAAGCATGGAGGGCAAAAAGAAACCAGACGAGACTCTCAACGAAAGCTGAAAAACCTAATGACCAAATGACTAAGAAGATGCCAAAACCTTAACTAGCTCAGTCAAGAGTTGAATTCCTGCACAGAGTATTTCTGAAGTAAGCCATGGTCATGATAAATGGAGGCTTGTTCAGGTATGCTGCTACGAACCGTTGAATCATGTGTACTAAGCAAACCATGTAGCTTAGTGCCAGGATCTGGAAGCACACCCCCAACCTCATTAACCTCAAAAAGTTTAAATAGCTTTTAAGTTAAGGCCGGTCCTAGTGATCGTCTCTTAGGCTTCTTCAATGCTCCTAGGAGATGCAGTCTTAACCATTCACGCCAGTTTTGTTGTCTCTGTGACACGGAGATAATGAGGATGCCTCATAAGAGCATTGGGAGAGGCCTAACAAAAAAAAAAGTTGACCCCCGGGGAATGATCCCTCGCGGGCTATACGTTATTAGATAGATGAGACCTCTTCAGCAACGAATTGTACGCGCTCGGATAAAACCCCGTTTAATTCGAGTTTCCAACCCAGGTGGGCTGGCTGCACACTCGCTAGCCTTGCCATCAAGCCATCGCTTGGTTCTCGGGAGAGGCCTAACAGCAGCAAGTGTTGGTTCATGGATTGGCAACATTACTGTTCAGAGCTAATGAAAAAAAAAGATATGCTAAATCGCTTGACACCATATTGTCTATGCTATAGTTGCAGCAAGATGGGACATTGACAGATCTACTCAAATCTACAGGTTCCCTAGTTTTCTGCTTCTTCCTTATGCTGGTCGTACGGTGTTATGTACGGTTTAGCATGGTTACATGATCTTGTTACTTGTCCATATCTTGCAAACAATTGCTCAAGTGATGGACACTGGAATTGTGTTGCTCAAACCAATCAATCCATTCTTATTGTCTGTTGGTTGGAGGTAATGTTAAGCCTCTCTCATGCTGGGAGCTAGCAGGCTCGCTCACTCTCACCCTGGAGATGCAATGCAACACATTACTGGTGAATCTGTGCAACGTTTACTTTCTGATGGTGGTGTAGCTAAGGCCATATGGATAGAAATTGATGAGTTATATAGAATCAACTGCAAGAGTTTTGATTTTGTGTACTAGTACTAGCTAGTTTCTGGGTTAATAGTAAATATGCATACGGGGTAGATTTTTTTTTTTTGGAGCAACCGGCAGGAGCTCTGCCTTTTCAAATAGATAGAGGGAAAAACGAAACACACGGTACATGGGAGCATGTTTTGGTTAAGGTGAAAACATGCGGAAAAACACCACAGAACAAAACCCCAAAAAAAAGCCTAATCAGGCTCCGCGGGAATGGCAGGCCCGAAGGCCACACAAGCCTGGGCGCGTTGCCTGATATCCTCCCTAGCGATCTCAGCCACCTCGACATAAGTCAGCCGCCGTCCGGTGAAGATTCGTCTGTTTCTCTCTTTCCAGGCGTTCCAGAGAACATATAAGAGTCGACCACTTAAATTTCTTTTTGCGTTCGATGGTATTCCGACAATCAGATTGTCCCACCATTCAGTGAGGGAATGGAAGTCGTGGCCATTAAACACCCCTGTAGCGTTGTCCCAAACTTGGGTGAGGGTCCAGACTGCTGTAGTAAAAGGACAATCTTTGCAGAGGTGATTGGCCGTCTCGGGCGCGCTAAGGCAAAGAGCGCAGATAGGGTCGTGCGTCCACCCCCTAGCGGCTAAGTTATCAGCCGTAAGGAGCTTGCCATGCATGGCCAGCCAACCAAAAATCTTGCATTTGGGTTCGGCATGGGCAGTCCACAACTTTTGGGCAATGAACTTGGGGTGACTGCCGTGGAATTGCGCAAGGTACGCAGAGGTAGCACTATAGTTTCCATCCGCCGTCAAAGTCCAAACTATCCCATCTTTTTGTCCTGGAGTCACCGTGCGTCGCAACCACGTCCCAAACTTTGATGAACTGGGCAAGCTGAGTGGTCGGGCTAGAAATGGCGTATCCGGTTCCGTCGGCTAGTTCTTTGGCCACGCTCGGTTTTCTCGAAGCAATCTTGAAAGGTCCGGCGCCCAAAGGCGTATGGGGCCATGTTGAGACCATGTCGTGCGAAGAAGGCCGTCTCACCATCACCTAGGGAGATTTTCGTGGAAGCTCAAGAGATCCATGTCGGCATCGTCCGGGGAGCTTAGAACCCGCCCAAGTGCGTTGGGGTCGATCCTGTAGCCAAGGCCATCGAGTCGAGGCCCGTCTGTCCGTTGCGGTGAGGCATCCCAAGCCCGCAGATCTTTCGGTCTCAGAGGCGTCGTCCAGCTAACTAAAGCTCTTCCTCTTGCCGCGTGCTCGCTGCCGTCGCCCGCATTTGAAGTTCCTTGCAATCTGAGTAATCTTTTCTCTAGCCCATTTGGATAAGGGAATGACGTAGCATGGTAGTGCGATGGCCATGAGGACGGACTTGGCAAGGCAATTCTTCCGGTCGAGCAAGAAACTTCCCTTTCCACCGAAGCTTTCTGCAATCTTGTCAATGAGGCTGTAGATCTACTTTACGGATTCGCTGAAGTGCGTTAAGCGGACCCAAGTATTTTCACGGGAACGTAGTGATCTTTGCCGGGAAGGCGAGAGGACATTCAAGGTCGAAATTGTCACATCTAATGGGAAGACCTCCGTCTTAATTAGGTTGGTGATGAGGCCACCGCCTTCAAGCAGTCTAGAATGTCGAGATAGCCTTGAGCTCTTCTTTCTGTGGTTGACAAAAATTCGGCATCATCCGCATAGATGGAGATTCTGCAGCGAGGCTTGCGATCGGATTGGATGAGGATACCGCGTTGAATTGCAATCGAGAGGATCTACTGTAATGGGTCAATGGCGAGGATGAATAGCATGGGAGAGAGAGGATCACCCTGTCTCAGGCCCTTGGCGTGCTGAAATGGCCTTCCCGGATCTCCATTAAGAAGCACTCTGGAGGAAGCTGAAGATAAAGACAGGCAGACCCAGTCTCGCCATAATTGCCCGAAGCCCAGGGCCGTCATTACCTCGATGAGATAAGCCCACTCCACGGAGTCGAAAGCTTTAGAGATGTCCAGCTTTAGGAAAAGGCTAGGTGTTCTTGAAGAATGTAGCTCTTTGATGAGGTTTTGCACGTGCAAGAAGTTGTCATGGATGCTCCTTTTCTTCACGAAGGCGCTTTGGCATTGGGAAACAATTTCAGGCAGGATTGGAGCCAGCCGGTTTGCAAGTAGCTTGGAGAAAATCTTTGACAAACTACGGGGTAGATTTGAACTCTGCTTGTCCAGCCATTTTTGTGGGGTTCTGGACATGTAGGAGTGACGACGTTTTTAACTAGGACTGGAGGATCATTGAGCCATCCGACACGCAGCAGACGATGTTCCTTCAGCCCTCCGAGACGCAGCAGACTCGCCCCTCCTCGCCGATCGAGCGAGCTCTACAACATCATTGATGCAGACCACTTCCTTCACATGTGAGATGTTGATGCGTGCGTTCAGCGTTGCAAGAGAAGGGAATTGGATGTCTCAAATGTGAGCTTGAGCTCTTGCAACCCTTGATAATAGCAACAAGAAGGACGTCTCTATTGATCGATCGAATGAGTTGACGGAGAGTTTTGGCTACTCCACGTCGTTGGGTGGCCCACATGTACGTCATTGGTAGCACGTACTGTATGTTGGTGCTAACAAGTAGCCCGGCCGGATTCGGATGATGGCACCCGGACTGCTAAAACTAAGCCAGCACGCACCGGCCTCCTCAACCAATTTCACCATGGTCTGTTCCGTGTTTCGTTTTCGTGGACTGTGGAAACCGCGTATAATGGTGCCGCCACGAAAACGCCGACGGAAAAACCGTCCATCACCGGCGGCGGACGAACAGCAGACGCTACCGACGGACCTACTTCTCGAGATCGTCGCGCGCTCGGACCCCGCAACCCTCATCCGCTGCGCCGCCGCCTGCAGGCTCCTCCGCCGCGACATCCTCGACCCGTCCTTCCTCCGCCGCGTCACCCGGCACGGCGGCGCCGTGCCGCCCCGCGTCCTCGCGTACCTCCACAACCGTCCCATACGCGGCCGCAGCCACAACCGCAGCCTGGAGCCCCTGGTCTCGCTGGTGCACCCGGCGACCCCCGCCGCCTCCTCCTTCACGGCCGGCACCCTCGCGCCCTACGTGTCGCGCCACGCCCTCCACGTCCTCCGCCGGTACGATACGCACACGTCGCGCGGCGGCCTCGTCGTCCTCAGCCGCGGAGGCTACGTCAAGAGCAGCATGATGTCCGAGCCCTGCCCTGCCCTGTGCGTGCTCGACCCCATGACGGGCGACTGCACCTACCTCTCTGCCCCGCCGGACCGCCGCCCCCCAGGCTGGTACCGGACGTACGTCTTGCTCACCGCCGCGGACGACGGCATAGTAGGACGCCCCTTCTCGCTGCTGGTAACCGACGTGGTCGTCTGCGACATAACAGGCGAAGCTAGAATCGCGGTGCAGGCCGCCAAAACCACGGAGGGAGACGGCGGCACCAGCTGGGGGCCTGCCACTTTCGATGCCTACCGTGGCGGCCTCCCATTAGGGCGACCCCAAGAACAGCACGAGGCCGTTGTCCTCCACGGAGGCATCATCCACTGGCTGCTGTCGTTCGGCGACAAAGCCCTCACCTACGACGTCCGCACGGAGACGCTGGGCACGGTGAAGCTCCCACCCACCGGCTGCGGAGGAAGCCAGCTGCTTCTTGGGAGGTCGCCGGACGGGAGGCTGCGGCTGCTCGCCGCCGAAAGGTTCATGGTGTCCGTGTGGCTGCGACTCCCGGATAGCTGGGTGAAGGAGTCCGTGATCGATGTGGAGCAGAAGCTGCTGTCGCTGAATCCCAATACCTATCCGGCCAGTATGCTGATCGATTTTGAGTGCTCCAGAGAGAGGAGCGGCGCGGTGCTGTTACGGGTGTACCGGAAGGACAAGCGGCGGCGTCGCAGTCCGCTCATTGTCCTTGACTTGGAGACGAAGGAGATGCGCAAGCAAGAGTCGTCGTACCCTTCCTTGTATCCTTCTTTGCTGTTTGAGGTCGACTTGTCGCTGCGGCTACAAGCCATGAAAATATTTTCCTAATCTGCTGCCCGAAACCGATCGACCATGATCTGGATATGCTCTGTGTCGAGTTTTGCACTTTAGGAAATTTTTGCATGTAGGCTATCATCTAAGACTAGTACAGTACTCTCTCCCATTGTTTAGCACATTGATTTAATTTCTAGCATAAAATTTAAAGCAGCCATATTTGTTGAAATATATATATCACATAAACATTTCGTTTAAACCTGTATATTTCTTTCCATTTTATCTTTTAAACAAGCCTAAAAAGGATTTGTTTAGGGAACATTCAAAAATTTAAATTCTAAAAAAGATTCAAACATAATGATACACGATGAAACTAGACACAACAAATTATGCCTTCAAATTGGCCTCAAAGATTATTGTCAAATATTATCTAACTTTGAGGAAGCAAGTTTGAAAAGAGAAACAAATTATTTCAATGAAAAATTTCACCAAGTATCAACAAGCTTTATCATGTTTCAGAAGTCGATTTTGAAACATTCTCATAAAGTATCTGATATTGGTCTTATTTTGAAGCTCTATTTACAAGGAACTCAAATATTCAAACGACATACCCATATCGACCTATTCTTACACAGCAGAAGACTCCGACCATAACTAGAAACAAAACAAATGTATGTGTATCAATGTCCTTTTCTTTTTCTCTTTTTCCACTAGTGTCTTCCTAGTTCCATGTCGATTTTCCATCAACTATCCCACACCAATCCTTCTCCTTGTCGGCGCCCAACCTTTGTGAGTATTGAATGCATCTGATGCCAATTTTGACAACACTAGTGTTGCGGAAACCTAAAGCCGTCGCAACATTTGCCTTCTATAAACATGTCCAACTAGTTAACAAATGAAAACCTTACTCACAATGCTACACAAATCACTAGGAAAAACATGCTCAAAACTACAAAGTTTCTAGTTTTCCAAATAATCCAAAGCATAGAAATACTCTAGCTGCAACTCCAGGTCTAACTTTACATAGGAAATCCCAAATCCACCCTCTAATTTAAGTAAATTACTAGGAGTACTATTCAAACAAGAAATACATTTGATCACACTCGAAATATATCTAGCCACAACACATTCAAAGAACGAATAATCTACGGTTTCTTCTGTCACAAAACGTACCTTTTTAAACCTTTTCATCCTCTATGTAGCAAACTATCTATTGATAGAATACTATTATGGGTAGTTAGCCATAAGAATACTTTTACTTCACATACAACAACTTTCTATTTGGACATTTAATCTGTGCAGTTTATAAATCTTTATACATAGATCTTACAGAAAAGTACCATACTTAGTTAATTTCCATTTAGATTATCCTCTACATAACTTAATCTAAAATGTTAACAAATTTTCTTAACATGCTTCCACATCTCAGCTCCCCCCACACACATACATGTTCCTTCTAAACTAACCATTTCTTCATCCCTCTCCAAAAACTTTAGCCACACTAATATTAGTACTTTTCTGTTAAGTAAGAGTCTAGGAAATTTAGCCATAATGGGAAGATCTCCTATCCACCAGCCTTCCCAAAATCTAGTTCTAATTCCATTACCTATTTTCCCCCTACAAAAGCTAAAAAAAATCTTTCACTTTCGTCAAACCTTGACAAAAGTGAGATTGGCCAGGTTTAAGCTTACACGCAGTTAGAAAGTTTTTTACATACTTACCCCTAACTTTTTTCCATGCGCCATAACTTGTTTCTAATTTCCACAAGAATGTTCATAACTTTTAAATCCACTACACCTAATCCTCCATGATCTTTTAGCCGGCAACTTTGTCGCATCTAATTAAGTGGTATTTCTTAACCCTTTCTTCTTTTTGATACAATAACCTTTTCATATAGAAATTAAACCTCTTACCAGGACCTTTTGGTGACTCAAATAGGGACAACATATATAAACTAACATTACCAAGGCAAGATGTGTATGAGGGGTGTGGTGTTGTGTGTAAATTCTGATGTGTGTGAGATTATGGAAATTAGTGATGGAGAGTTTAATATTAGGATGCTTTTGAAAGAAAGTTATCAATTTTATGTGGAATTTGATATATGTTTTTGGAGAAGCTCATGCTAAGGAAAAAGACCATTTTCTAACTAATCTAGTTCAAGTTTTGGTAATCAGCATATGGGGCTTTAATATTTTGAGAAAAGCTTCTAATAGTAGTATAAGGTTATCTAAACGATCTAGTATGTTTAGTGCTATTATTGAACAATGGGACTTTGGAGATTTAGATCTTACTTGCATGCGTTTTACTTGGTATAATAACCAGATTGACCCTTTGTCTGAAAGTTTAGATAGGGTGTTGGAGAGTACTAAGTGGAGGCTAGGTATCTGCTGGTTTTTGTTCGTACTTTACCTAGGATTGGCTTTGACCATGCAGGGCTTATTTTATATTTTGGTACTAAAAAGTTAAATTTGTTAATCCTTTTAAGTTTGAATTATGTTGTTTTCTTAGACCTGATTTAAAGGAAGTTTTATATAAGATATGGTTTAAAAATTATAGAGGAAAGAATGTGTTTGATATGTGGCAGAATAGAGCTAAATGTATGAGAAGTAGTTTGAAAGGTTGGAACCTTAATTGGGAAGATTTTAATAAAAGAAATACGAAAATCCTAATGGAATAGATAGATATTATTGATAAACATAGTAAAATAGTGGGTCTTACTTAGAGAAATATACATAAAAAGAATTAGAAATTGTGTTATATATAGAATGACTATAGAAGAGAAGTTAAGTTGCTCTAGAGATCTAAAGAAAATTAATTGTTAGAAGGTGAGTTTCTTGCTGCTTATTTTATGGCTAAATCTAGTGGGAGGTAGAGAAATAGAATAGTTTATTTAACCTAGGAAAAAATAATTATTCGAGGGGACAAATATATTTTACTTTTTACCACTAGGTTTTACAAAGATTTATTTGGGGGCAGTGACTCCATTAATGTAGTTATTTTTTCTGTACATGTTGCTTCTATATTGAATGATTTTGATAGAAGCAGTTTGATTGAAACTTTTATTATAGAGGAAATCAAGTTTATTTGTTATTTTTGAAATGGAAACCAATAAGGCTCTTGGTCCGGATGGTTTACCTATAGAATTTTATCAAAAGTTTTGGGACATAGTGGGAGTGGACCTATTAATTATACTTAATGAATTTTATCATGATAGGATGTAGCCAAATTTAATTATGGTATTATTACCTTGTTAACCAAGTGTCAAGGTGCTAATAAGCTACTCCCTCCAATCCATATTACTTGTCATTAAAATAGATGTATCTAGCACTAAAACATGTCTAGATACATCCATTTTAGTGACAAGTAATATGGATCGGAGGGAGTACAAGCTTATACACCTATTTGCTTGGTTAATGTTATTCTGAAGATTTTTATCAAAGTTATTAATTACATAGTAATTAGTTGATACGTCCAAAATGTATCTACTTTCCCGAACACTTTTGATATTGTTTCTCCTCTAAACTTGTGTGATTTGGATACAATTAACACGGATTGACGCTATTTTCAGCAGAATTACCTTGGTGTCTAGTTTTTGTGAAGGAAATCAACTATCAGGAAAAATCCTAGAAAATATGCCAAAAATCCTATTTCACCAGAAGATCCACGGAGCCAGAGTACAAGACGGAGTGGATGCCTGGGGGTCCACACCCCTGCCAGGCGCGGGCCAGGCTTGGCCGCGCCTAAGCCACCTGAGCACCCCCTCGGCTTCCTCTATGCCTATAAGCCTCTTGACCTAAAAATCGGGGAGGGGGCGTTTTTGAAAGAGTTCCTTGTAGCCACCACGAGACCAAGATTGACCGAAACTCCGTTACGCACTCACCGGACGTGGAATTTGGGGAGGATCATCGCCATCGTCATCACCAACGCCTCTCCATCAACCATCAATGTTTCCCTCATCCATGAGTGAGTAATCCCCCGCCGTAGGCTATGGGGATGGTAGGGATTGGATGAGTTCTATCATGTAATCGAATAAGATTGTTAGGGCATAGTGCCTAGTATCTCTATTAGTGCTATCTGACTTTGTTGCAACTTGTTGTGCTTAATGCTTGTCACTAGGGCCCGAGTGCCATGATCTCAGATCTGAACTTATTATTAAATCATTATGATAGTATTGTTTTGTGATCTTATCTGCAAGTTGTGTACAAATATCATTGTCCG
Organism: Avena longiglumis; assembly: GCA_030063025.1. Taxonomy (NCBI): domain Eukaryota; kingdom Viridiplantae; phylum Streptophyta; class Magnoliopsida; order Poales; family Poaceae; genus Avena; species Avena longiglumis. Next base: position 96,235,323 of record CP125973.1, on the reverse strand, counting down.
GATCCAAAGGCCCCGAAGTGACAGAAATTGGGAAAACCGGAGGGGATGGTTGTGGTGTGAGGATCACATGTGTTCACGGAGTGTTAATGCTTTGCTCCGGTGCTTTATTAAAAGGAGAACCTTAATTGCCGAGTTCCTAGAGGCCTGGCCTGCCAATGGGCCGGATGATGAAGATGTTGTGCAAGTTCTCATTGCGAGCATGTCTGACTATATATGGAGCACATGCCTAGGATTGTTTAGTACTTGGATGCTTATTCTTATTTATCTTCAATTCCCTAGATCTTGAAGTTACATGTTTAGAATCATCCATGCAACGCCCGTCCATCCATCCCTATGCCTACCGCACTCGAATCCCACTGTTACTGTTGCTATTTATCTTGTTCTACTGTTGCTGTTTCTTTGCTGTTGCTACTACCAAACTGTTGCTACTGATAAACTTCTGTGAGCAAGAACTATTTCCAGGTGCAGCTGAATTGACAACTCAGTTGTTAAGGCTTGCAAGTATTCTTTGGCTCCCCTTGTGTCGAATCAATAAATTGGGTAATACTACCTGCGAAGACTGTTGCGATTCCCTATACTTGTGGGTCATCAAGACTATTTTCTAGCGTCGTTGCCAGGGAGCATAGCTTTATTTGTAAGTTCACTTGGATCTATTATTGTTCACTGCTACTCCTTTCATCATGGGGAAGTCTCTTGATGGAAAGTTTCCTATTTTACCATCCACTACAAGAAGGGGTACAGTCCTAAACACCTATGTTTCTCTTGATTCACCGTCTTTTATAAGTAAGCTTGTTACACCACCACCACATACACATGCTACACACATCGCTACTCTTTGTTGAGTCTGGCGCTTTTGATACTCATGATGTTATTTCTAATGTGCTTGATGCGAGTGGTTCATTAGGTCCTTTCCTAGATGCTACTATGGCTAGTCTAGGAAATACTAAAACTCCTAGTGAAGACACTGTTACACCTGTTAGCTCAGCTGAGTCTAGAGAGAGTCATGATATTAATGATGGTTACATTGAGTCTACTGATGATTTTGTTGAAGAGTGTCGAAACACACATGGTACTAGTGCTATTAAGAGTATCCTTGCTAGACATACCATTATTCCTAAGCTGTCCTATGATCCTAAGTTTGCCACCTCTCCCATAGATATTAAAGATAAAGATTATGATTTCTCTCTTGATTTATCCTATTTAGACATTGTTGAGAAAGAACCTTTCTGTGGGACTGAAACTGAGAGTGTTGTGGCTCATATGAATGATATTTCTACTATGAGTGCTTTATTCTCTGATGATTTTAAGATGTGCAAGTATTTTGTTACTAAGATCTTCCTTTTTTCACTAAAAGGAGAAGCTAGGGCTTGGTTTAATAGATTACCTCATGGTTCCATTGATAGCCCTGATTGTTTGATTGCTTCTTTCTTCCAGAAATATTTTCCTCCCAGTGCTAGACATGCTGCTTTGTAGAGACTTTTTGATTTTAAACAGGGAGAAGAAGAGAAATTCCCTGAGTCATGGACAAGGTTCTGTGCCTTGATTCATGCACATCCTGGATGTCCATTGCCTAAGAATGAGCTTCTTGATATTTATTATAATGGACTAACTGGTGATTCTAGGACATACCTAGATAGCTTTGTTGATTGTGTTTTCAGGAAAAGAACTCCTACAGATGCTGAAGAATTAATGGCTAAAATAAGCAAGAATTAAATACACCTGAGCCTATTACTCCCGAACCAGTTGTGCCTGAACCAGATCCAACACCAACACCAAAGAAGAGGGGAGTTATTGCATTAAACGATGAAGTGATGAAGGAAGCTAAGAAGTGTCTAAAGGAAAAAGGTATTAGAGCTGAAGATGTGAAGAATCTACCTCCTATAGAAGAATTATGTAAGCCAATTCTCCACTCATTTACTATTGAGGTACGCTCTCTCCAACACTTTGGTGAAGGTCATATTCCTTATGGTAAGCCTCCTGATTAATTTTAGAGGAACTTGACATCTTTATTGTTAAGCAAGGTAATTTTAATAAACAAGTTTAGAACCATTTATTGGAAAACTCTAGAGTTATTAAAGAGTTAAAAGATATTGTGGAAAGAACTTCTAATGATATTAAAATGCTTTGTAAACACTTTCAAATGGTTGAAACCCAACTTGATCAACTTTCTAAGGTACAAAAGGATATGCTAGTTAATGCCTCAGGAGATAGACATGCTTATGGAATTAGAACTAGGAGTGGTATGGCTACTCAAGATCCTTTATATCCTGAAGAACACCCTAAAAGAATTGAGCAGGATTATCAACAAGGTGAAAGTAGTGGTAGTCCTCGTAAGAGAAAGAAAAAGAAACACAAAATAGTTGAGGAACCACTTGAACCTGCTGTAGATCCTAATAGTATATTTGTCTCTGATCTTTGGCGAGAGTGGTAATGATAAAAATGATGCTCATGATAAGGAGGAAGTTGAGGAAGAACCTGAGAAGCACACTAAGAACACTAGGTACACTAAGGAAGATGTTATTGCTAATAAACATGGTAAAGAGAGAGAACCTTGGGTGCAGAAACCTATGCATTTTCCAGGTCAGAAACATAAGTCAAAGGAGGAAGAACACTACAACAAGTTTTGTGAGTGGATGAAACCTTTATTTTTGCAAATTCCTTTGACTGATGCCATTAAGTTACCTCCTTATTCAAAGTACATGAAGGATATTGTCTCTAATAAAAGGAAGATTCCTAATGAGGAGATTTCTACTCTCCTTGCTAATTATTGTTAAAGACTAGATTTGGTATGATTTTTAGGATGTCTATAACAAGATGTTAATGAAGGAGATTGATATATCATGCATATCATATATAAATGTTTACAATCATAAAGATTGAGTCATTTCATTAACACAATAGGATCCTAGAGATCGATACATAGTAACGAAATAAATGGTTGAATTCATTGGATTATCATATTATTTCGATACATAGTAATCACAGATAAACACACACATCAGAATCGGGATTCTTTAAGGATGGATGGATCTCATATCAGATTGGTTTGGTGACATGGATCTTAGTAAAGGTATGGCTAAAATATCTGCGAATTAAAGAGTAATGGCTAATTTATGGGAAGAGACATCAATACCATCAATGGCATTGAATCTCATGGAATGGGCCATTGATATCACGGTATCGAAGAGTACAAAGGGTATATGAAGTAGGTTGTGAAAGGTCATTGCAGGAGTCGTTTTGTCATTACATCAAGCATAATTTGATGAGACAAAGGAGATCGCATATATATCATGTCGCATAAGTTGCATAGGTATCGTGAGAAACATGTATTGCGTTATTTGGTGGTCATTCCTCAGTGGTTATGGGTCGATGAAAGAGATCTTAGGATCAAGGTCGGGTATTCCCATCCCAATGAAGAAGAAGAAATCGATCATAAGACAAAATTGTGTTTGTATAAGGGAATATTATGAGAAAGAAGTTATTCAATGTGTTAGAAGAAATGGATGAAATGAAATATCACGAGGAAGTGATTGGTCCTGATGGAGATATTCAATGTGTTGAAGTCCATTGTAAGAATTCACGAATGAGTCCTGTTTCAAAAGTCAAAAACGGTTTTGTTAAAAAGCTGCAACACATCTATGGAAGGGTAAATGGTTTCGAGACCTCTCATGGTATTTGGTGAATAGAGTTCAAGGAGGAATTGGGTCCCATATAAAGAGTTTGAGAAGTAAGCCTAAAACAGAAAGTTGAATGTCGAGTTTGAAGTCAATGTCCAGGCCAAGAAACTGTGCATTTGTTGCACAAACTCAGGGACTACCCGGGTGGAGAGTCGATCTTCCAGCACGGAAGGAGTTTCCTGTCTGTGTTTCTCGCCAGCCCTAGCTAAAGTTGGGGAGGCTTCTAACCCCCTCCAGCGCTGAGAGGCGTCCCCCTAACCATAGACACAAAAGACCACACTTAACCTTCCTTTGCTTAGAGCCCCTAGTACTTTTTCTCTAGAGCGTTGTCAATGCCTTTAGCCAGCTGGAGATTGCTTCAATCTCCCATTTTCTACTAATAACCCTAGCCTCTCAAGCTTTCCACCATACTCAGAGCTACATAGCTTTCACGGAAAGGATAGCGAGAGAACCGCTTCCCGGCGTTTCATCATTGCCAAATCCGACAACATCAGCTCTCTTCCAGCGTCATTGTCAATTAAGACTACATTATGAGAAGGTCTTCTTTCTAACGTAGCACGCATAGCTCTCTGCGCCAGTTTTCCCTTCTTGGAAGGTTCGCCCGATCGATCTTACGATTACCAAGATCACGATTAAAGCACCTTACTTAGAATCCTCTTCCTCGTGATAACATTTTGGCCTCTCAGGAATGGGTTCATTTATTTAGATGATGCTAAGCAATGGCGTTTTTGGTGTTTCTTTTGTCTTTAGAGTATGTGACGATTTTATTATAGACCTACGTATCACTACATCGTGAGGTATTATATCTTCATGTGCATCTCACACAAGTAGATACATTGGTCATGTAGCTGCTTATTGTGTAGACGTTTTTTGTTGCTTTTGCTAACTTACGGCGAAATGGTCAATGAAGCGGTTCTTATCGTGTACACCGACGATGTTTAATATGCACACGACAATGTTACCACAAACCCAAGTACTTGTATAGCAGATGTTCTTTGGGTGGTGCATTGTTCTCCTATAGTAAAGAAGCAATTTACAATAACGGTGATCAACAATGCTTTCATATTGGTTGTGTGTCTATATGTAGATAGAAATAACGATAAGTTAATTATGTTGTCTTTAATTAAATATGCAAAGAGCGTAGAAATTGCCCGTACTTGTTTAATGGTATGTAAGATGTTGCGGGTTTGATTGTGATTATATTTGATGTATGCAACATCTTTATTGTAAGTGAAAGAAATCGGGCAGGCCATAATGTTGTTTTTAGGGAAACATATTGTAAGACTTTAGATGTAAATTATATGTGATATGAAGTTGATGCCTATACAATGCACATCTTGTGGAGAAGTCAGCCTGAATTTAGACTTCATTTGGGATGATACAGGAGTTGGTTCTAAAGAATAAGATATTCATTAGAATTGTTCAATTAGAAACTACATAGTGCCAATCAGCTATGTGTGATTGCATGTGTTGATGTAGATGTATGGATGCGTAATTACGTGCACATTTAAATGAGGCATTATAAGATGATTCCAATTTATGTGATTGCAAACATATTTTCAGGGCACGTTAGAATGAGGTTGTTTGAGCTTGTTGATCATTCACTCATTATATGATGAATGTGATAGACATGACGTATACAACTCAGTGAATGCAGAAACATGTTAATGACGATGACGTTACTAGCTCAAGATTGTATATGATGTCGATGGTCCTTTGATTTGAATTCACCATGTTTATAGGGATTTATGCATATTTGATATGCTTATTGTATTTATTGTGCAATATCATTGAGATGATATGGTATCGTATTCAATTTTGTCAGCGTCCTGGATTGAAAACAATAAATTGTATGAAAGTAATGATGATTAACCTTTTTTAATTTGATAGTTTAATTTCATTAATTATCATGAACTCTTTGTCTACTTGTATTAGTTTGTACTATAGGTGATGCCTGTCGACTGGAGTTGCATTTCCTATGCTGCCGATTAATTAGAAAGCAGGAAAGCAAAACCTGATGAATGCTTATTGGTTTTCGGACTCTCCTCCAATTTCCATCAAATTCCCATATGATGTACTGAATTTGCGGTTGACTCCAAGTGGACCGATTTCGCCGGATTGCGAAATAATTGATGTTGATGTCGCCTTAAGAATCAGATGGTATAGTTCAAAGTACTGCTATGCACTTAATTAGAGACAGCTTCTTTAAAAGGTTCAAGAAATGTCAAGATATGATTTATGATGAGGATTGAATTTTTTTGCATAGCAGTTCCACAGCTAAATTGAGGCTTGTGAGGTTTCTCTGATTCCGAAGAATTTGAAGACAAGAGATACCCATGAGGAGCATTTTTGCATGAATCAAAACACGCACAAAACTTCAAAGCGAGTATAGTAAATGGTTAATGCTGGTTCGAACCACGCACCAGCAAGATTCACCACAAAGCAAACAAATAAGAATGAACTACAGAATGCAAACAAAATTCAAGACGCTGAATCTCCTGCAAGTAAAGCTACTGCTGTGGAGAAAGCCGAAGAGCACCAAGTAGCAGCGAAGTCCTAAAGGCTTTTACTGCAAAGAAAGGCAAGTAAGCAAGGGAGATCAAGAAAGACTTAGAAGTAATTTTAAGAATAAGCGGCTGAACCAAGGTAAAAGACCTAATCAAATTTATCGTTTCAAGAAAGGTCATCGGAAGAATGCCCAAAGTATCATGAACTGAAGAAGCTATGTCAAGTAACGACCGAAGAAGTCTTTGCGAAGGAATCCCATTTATACAAGTTATTGCCAACCCAGCGCTATAGACAAACGTAGTGGGGAGGTATTTTAGGTGACTGCGCGGTCGATATGACCATCAAAGTCCGAGCGCATCTTACGGCAAATATTAGCTAAGATCTGCTGTGTTGGCGCGTAACTTGCGGTAAATAATTTGTATTTGGGGAGGCTGAGTGAGCATGAACATTATATCGGGATCTGGATTAGATTATGGACGACTTTATTGACGCACGCTCACCTTGCATGTACATTTTATATGAGGTTACGTAATATTGTTATTTGAAATTTGAGCGGAAACTGCAATTAATGAATCTCGATGTTAATTATTTATCAGCGACAATGAGAGCTATAAGAAACTCTGTTATTGGAATTTTTGAAAATGTTGATGAAATCGCACTCTTCAACAACATGGTCTATAAAATTTGAATGTTGACTACAATTCACGGACTTGGAATCCGTTGATTTGTTAATGAAAGAATTGAGACATACGTCTCGATATGAAAAAAACTGAAGACTCCATTTTGAATCAAATGAAAGGATGTGTATGTGGATGTGACTGAAATACATAGAATCAGTCGATGTCCAGATCTATAGACTTAGAGGATGACTTATATCCTTTGATATACCCTTTCACTCTAGTGAATGTAGAAGATATATTAAGTTATGTTGAAAGATAAGTGAAAACTTGAGGAGATAGAGCGAGTAGATAAATAAAGTAGAGAATATTCGATGAGGAAGAGAAGGAAGCTTTCTAAGTTCAAGATTTGGCAATCTGACTACAGATCTTCGAGAGATTTAAGATTTCATTGCGGAGGTGAATATGTCGATCGAGTTGAAGAGATTTGAGTCAGATGAAGAAGTCTATGATATCATATTCGAATCCCTACACATATTAAACGGCATGGAATGTTTGGCATTCTGCATGTCGAACTCTCTTAGATATGGTAAATACTATTATCGTGAAGTATCATTATAAATTTGGCATGGGGTTATGGTAGCCGATCTACAAATGATTATTTTTTGATGGGGAAGATGACCTCGATTCTGGACGAGCAAAGTTTTTGGATGGATTGGGAAGAAAGAACTTGGAACTTTTGATGTTCATAGAGGGAAACCTTTGGTGCGCAGACTAAATTGAAATACAAGAGAAGAAATTAAAGCGGAAAGGATTCTTCATAGGGAAACAAGGAACAGTAAAGAAGATAGGATCCTTCATAGAAGGAGATTCAAACATAAGAAAAGACCTGGAAGGCTTGACTTTACGAGGTGCAAGAAAAGAAACTCTGTGGTGCAGTAGCGAAGAGGGAAGGTTCGGTTGGGATGAAAGCTAAACTTAATAGAAGAAGACGATGATGCCCATGAAGCTTCTGGCGGGAAGGAGGAGCATGTGAATGATGGAAGTCAACGTTCTCGATGCAATCACAAGGAGGGATGATTCCTTATGAATCGACCGATGTGATTACCATGAGATCCTTATGAAATGCAGAAGCGATGAAGCAAGGATGACAATAATTGACTTATGAGGATGCGATGATGGCAGGATGGTAGGCGATGGAGAAGTACAAAGCAGGTGGATGGAATGGATATTTAAAAATATGGTAAAGAATTTGATTTTCACCGGATGGGAAAAATCGGAAGTAATTCGACCGTTTAAGAGCAAAACTGAATGCAATGCTGGTCACGATAAATTTCGATTCAATATCAAGAAATGTTATTATTCAAGGAGAAGGATTAATGTCCGATGGAAATGCCGAGATGGGGCTAAAGTCCATTATGAAATATGATAGGGGATTGTATTGTCAATGATGATACCATGATAGAGTGAGATGTTTAACAAAGATATGAAACAGCCAAACATTATATTAGAATCCTATAGATAATAGAAAGGTATAAATCAATCTATATTGTGTTGGATCAAATAAAAACAGTTTTGGAAATGCTCACCCAAGAAGAGAAAATGGTAGAGTTTCCGTAAGCTACAAACTTATGGGTATTAATCTTTCATTTGGTTGTATGGGTGGAGCCTGTGAAGCTCTTAATATCTTCAGGTGGACAGATTTAATATTTTTCAATGATTTTTGTACTAAGGATCTTAAGGGAATGATGTTGAAGAATTTCTTAATATTTGAAGGAGGATGCGGAATAGAGGATTATTAGGAATCATTGGACTTCTTAATGAGAAAGATTAGGAGAGATGAGGAATAGATCAAAGAAAGTTTCCATTTTGACAAAGTGTACAAGCATAAGTAAAAAAAGAAAGAGAGAGAGGGGAGCGAAAGATGTAAAAGGTCAGAAAAACACATTTCAAAACAAAACTCAAAAGATCTATATAATAGGAAGAAAAGAGAGTAGAGAGGAGCATGCCCTATACCTCCCCTTCAAATGGACTCTATCAAAGTGATCGCTATGTACTAGACCTCGACGTTAGTTTAACTATTAGTTTATAAAGTGATATGAAAGGATATGTTCTTATCTTATGGATTGTAACATCAACAAGTTTAATTATAGATGAAAGGATATACTAGGGTGGATGATCTATTTCTCAAATACGTTCAGGATGGTTATTTGTTAATGGATTGAACATTCTTTACGATGATGAAAAATCAAAGCAAAAGCGTTGTGGCGACATGAATGTGAATATTAATAATGGTGGCTGCTCTAGCTCACTTGCCGAGATATTGATTGGCAGTAAATTCCAATAATGGGTGTGTGGGAGGCTTCAGCAGAATGTCCTATCTCATTAGAGTTTGAGGGTTAGTTGGGTGTGGCCGACCCAATGCACAACCTGCGTGACTGAATACAACATTAAGCATGGGCGCCAAGTAGCCAATGCGCAAGAACCAATACAAGAAGTCAAGCATACTGTCGTGATTTTCACGCTTATTCGAGAACATATCCAGATGGGATATAAAGATTTGCAAAGTACACACAAATCTGAATGTGGCGATCCATGGATTAAACTTTCCCCGGTAAGTAAAACATGACCAACACCAAACCGCCATGGGTGTTCGGGTATATTTACCATGTAATCTAGATTAGATGACTCTAGTGCAAGTGGGAGACCCAAGGAGATATGCCCTAGAGGCAATAATAATGAAGTTAATATTATATCTTTAAAGCTTATGATAAATGTTTACATTCATGCTATAATAGTATTAACAAGGAAACCATTAATACTTTCTGTGTGATTTGTAAACTTAATTTGAAGTCCCTAGTATAGCTCCTCTATACTACTCGTACTTTGCTGGGTCGATTAATGATCAGATTTCATATCATGAACATTGAGATGTTATCAATAACAAGATCATATCGTTAGGAGAATGATATGGTGGACATACTCCATGTATAAGCCGTGAAACATAAAGATCAAGTCATTTCATTATTCAATCATATATGCTTTCCGATACATAGTAACCTAATTCCTTCACCATGAGATCATGTATTATCACCTTTAATGAAGGGATGCTTGATGGATATCAAACACCACACCGTAACTGGTGGCTATAAAGGTGGCATTATGTTCGGAAAGTATTGGTTGAACACATGGATCAAGAGTGGATTTATTCATCCACATGACTCGATATGAGCACTGGGTCTTCCTGCGTGGAATGTCATCCAATTAGCTTGCAAGCATGTGACTTGGTCACAAGGATCATATATCACGGAACGAGAAAGAGTACTTTATCAACGAGGTTGAACTAGGTATGCAGAGATACCCATTTGATCATAACCTCGCAAGTAAATATATCGTGAGTCAAAGGGAAATTGGTATCGATGTAAGTGGTTCATTCGGACGCAAAGTAATCGTGAGAAATATGTGGGATTTATATGAATTTCCTGTGATTCTCTATTGGTTATTGTCGAGAAGTGTCTCGATCATGTCCGCATAATTCACGAACTCTGGGTGAGGGAGACACACTTAAGGATCTCGACGCGTTTGAGAAGTTATATTATGAGAAAGACCAATCAAGTTCGGAGTCCTGACGGGATCCGGATATTTAGGTGATCCTAGTCCCAGAATAAGATCTATAAGGAAAGTCCCGCTCGAGTTCGGAATGATTCCTATTTCTACTTGGAATGTTCTAAGGTTCCATTGTCCTAAGACCGGGGAAGGGCATATGAATGTGTCATTGCTCATTGAATGATTGCATCATGTACCAAGTGTTCTTGGTCGTCCAAATAAAGGATTAACGAATCCTAAAAATGTAAAGTCAATGTCCAATGAAAGTCAACCGCCAAACAAGAAACTGGGAACAAGCAAGAGGAGTTGGACCAACTCGAGGAGGAGTTGACTCTCCAGGCCGGGCGCCACTTAATGAAAGGCTGTGAGGGACTCCCTCCCTCCCCTCGGCGCGCCAAGGACCCTCCCCATATAAGGAGGCAGGGCCTTCCCCATAGACACATAATCTCTTTCATCAGAACCCCATTAGGTTTAGGATTCACCATTTTAGCCAGCTTGCTGAGAGCTTCTAATTGGTGTGTCTAATTACTAGACCACCATTAGCCTCATAAGCCTGCACTATACCGCACCCACATGGAGCCCTCATGATCTTCCTACTCCTGCACACGCCACAGTCGCCTAATCATGAGGAGAGTGCCAACCTCCGGCCGCCCGGGCCGAACAAGGAGAGGAAGGTCTCACGAGGCAATTTAACGCAGACCGATCGCGGAGCGCCACGAACGCATACCGAAGGATCGCTTCACACGATTCGAGATCTAAGAAAATGCCATCACATCACCCACGTAGAACCGCCCGTTAAACGCTTTGGAATCTTCGAGGGTAAGTTATACCATCGACTCGTTGCTACAATCTAGTAGATAGATCTTGGCTTGTTTGTTTGTATGCGATAGAAATTTTTTGTTTTCCATGCTACGAACCCCTACAATTATTCCTTCAATGGTAAGGTTCCAAAGAAACTTGGTGATCCACGGATACCAACTATTCTTTGCTCTATTAAGAACAATTATGTTAGAACTGCTTTATGTGATTTGGGAGCTGGAGTTAGTGTTATGTCTTTTTCTCTCTATACGAGACTCCATCTAGAAAATTTGATAGCAACTGATATATCTTTGCAAATGGTTGATAAGTTAACTACTATTCCTGTTGGTATATGTGAGGATGTTCCTGTTCAAGTGGCTCATAATTGCTTGGTTTTAACTGATTTTGTTGTGCTTGAAATGCCCGAAGATGATAATATGTCTATTATTCTTGGGAGACCTTTTCTTAATACTATAGGTGCTGTCATCAATTGTAATCAAGGAAAAGTAACATTTAACATTAATGACAAAGAGAATACTGTCTATTTCCCCAATAAGGTTGCTAAGAGCTATTGCCTGAATTCCATTGAAAATATTGAGAGCATCAAGGTTGGAGAAATATATTGTCCCATTCCACAAGAAATTTTTGAAACTATTATGATTGAGACCATTGCTATCAAGTTTGAGGTAACATAATCACTTTGTGGAATACAAAGTTTTGTTTCATATAAGATTGTTTTGATTTTATCGCAGCCTTGTTAACAAAACTTGATCAACCTTGTTAACAAAAGGATTTTAATGAACAAAATAATGTTTTCACTGTGGTTATACTTGCTCACTTTTACTTTTATCCTTCCTAGTCTTTGCTTTTTCTCTTGTTAGCTTTAGTTGTTTGCTTGTTAAAGTGTCTTAGAACTTCTGTAGTTTGGTTTTTGTTTGCTTTTGCTTCTTCTAAAAAGCTTTCTGAGAAAATCAATTTTCATACCTGAAAATTGGCCAAAAATAAAGTTTCGAAAAATCACAGAAATTTAAAATAATTTTTCCTCGAAAAAGGGTGGGAGGACACACAGGTGACCTGAGGCCACCAGGCACCCACCCTGGTGGCGCGACCTCCCACGGTGGCGTGGTGGGGTGTGGCCCTGAGCCTCAAGGTGCCTCCTCCCAGCCATATTATTTCTATATCCCGAAAAACACCGGAAAACTTTCTCAAGCTCGAGTTCCTGCTATTCTTGCTTGTGATTTTCGATCTCCTTGCTCAGCCCATCTTTGTTGCTGATTTTTGGAGGGATTGCTCCTTGCAAGGAAGATGAGTGCATATCCATTGAATCAATATGACTTGATGGTACCTGAGCCAATGAAAGTTCATTGTGAGGAAGGAGTCTTCCCTTCCATATATCCATGGCAGGAATTTATGAGAACCGCGGGAATCATCCAGGATTTCCAAACTATGATTACCAATGCAGGGTTGGAACACTTTGTTGAAGGTGAACCACTTCAATATGTTAAGCTAACCATGGTCGTGGTGCAGGACTTCCGGATTACTTGGTCTTCATCTAATCCCATGGTCCATTACAAAATATACAATATAGCTGTCGACTTGCCTTTTGCTGATTTCTGTGCAGCAATTAGAGTGCCTTAGTGGGGATCTTGTGAGAAGATCAAGGAGAGGCCCAAGTTACTTATGGATTTATATGCTGGATTTGCCAAGGTTTTGACTTCTCGAAGGAAAGTGGTAAAAATCAGAAAATTCAGTTCCCCTCTATTAGATATTTTGCCTATTTCATTAACAAGTGTGTTCTTGCTAGAAATATTGCTAGGAAGTTATCTTCCTTTGATATAGCTTTTATCGCAACTGCTTTGAATAGGGATAGATATTATAACCTAGGTGCTTTGATAGCTTACCATCTTACTACTAACCGCGAGAAGGGTGGAGTTTGTGGAGGTCTCATTGCCTCTAGGTTGCTAGCTTTCCATGGTTTAGAGCCTCACCATTCAGACTATCAGTTCCCCATTGAGAGACTTGATCTTGATTAAGCATAATTTTGTTTATTTGGGGGCTACTGTGAGAAGTTTACCGTACAAATTATCTTTTGCCAAGCGTGGTTGGAGAGGGGGTAGGACTAAGAAAATAGTTTATTTGCCTGCACCTGCTTTGTTTAATTTTGATAACAAGCAAGGATAGTCGCTTAGGAAGGAGGAGTTTGACACATACGTGGCGGAGCTCTCCCAGCATGAGGAGAATGATGGAGTGTATGCCAAAGATGATTCGAGCCCTCCAACTTGGGAGAGTCTTCATACCAGCAGACTTCTTATGATTGGGGCGCGTCTTCTTCTTCATCACAAGCGCCTGACTACGATCATTCCTATGATGACACACTAGCTTGGGGTTACTACCCGCGCTATTGAGCCCCACTTAGGCCAAAAGCCTAAGCTTGGGGGGAGGTATAACGACATCACACTCATCTATATATCATGTTCGGTCGGTTCTTTGTATATCCATCGTTTCGCTTTTTTTTTGGTTTTTGTTGCTGCTTTCTCAAAACACAAAAATACCAAAAATATTTTCGTTGTTCCTCTTGGTTTGTTTCTTTGCTCTTTAGCTTTGGTTTGCCTTAAAATAAAAATCCAAAAAGATTTTTGTTTCTTTTGGTTTGTTTTTGCTTTGTTTATTTTGGCTTTGTTTGCTTGTTTGAAAAATCGAAAACACCAAAAATATTTGTTGTTCTTCTTTGGTTTTGTGATTTCTTTGCAGGGTTCAGCCGTCCTCAGTGGAGTTTGGTTTCATGTTATTATTCAAGTCACACAAGTGAAGGGCAATAATGAAGATTAAAACAACTAGATGTGTGGTAAGAGGCTGGTAACAAACTCTATTTGTTTTCATTTTTGTACATATAATCATCATTGTGAGCATGATTAGTCTGTTCATGTAGGGTGTATGTTATTATGGATGCTTAGTAGTTCTTGCCCTCTTATGATTAGCTCTAGCTTGCTAATAGTTTGTAGTGTGTCATATGAATGTTTTCTTGCATTGTTTTATTCATATTTTGGTATGATATGGTGGTATCCTCCTCTGAAATTTTCATATGAATCGACTTGGCACATGCTCACGCATGCATATTAATAAACAATAGTCAGTAAGCCTCGATGATTTATTTTGTCTCAGAGTTCTTGTATCACTTTCATGCCATAGTTAGTCTTGTTTTGTTGCAAGCATGATTATGACAGTTATTGCTCTCTCGTTTGTCGCTCCCTCTCTATTACTAGCCTTCACTTGCACTGAGTATGATCTCTACTCGTGTTTCCAACTCCCCAAAACCAATATTGCCAACTTTGCCACCATACCTACCTATTAGCATCATTTGCTATTTCAGTGCATATTCTATATGTCTTGTTTTCTTCCAAATAAATGTTTGTCTGTTTTGAGAAAGTTAGTTAGTAAAGCTCTCACGAACTTGATGGCACACTTTATTCCTTGTACTTAATAATCCTGAACCATTGTGACATGTCCATGAAAGTTATATGCTTGCAAATTATATGTTGGGAGTCAGCAGAATCGTGCTGTCACGGGGAAAACTTTCAACACTTATGGATACATATCCAGTTGATACCTTGCTCTTTTGTTTGCGGATGTCGTCGGTGTGAAATAAAAGGAGAGCTTGTGAGTTCATGGAGTCTATACATTGTGTTAGATAAACGCCTGGGCCTCTAGCCTAAGCCATGCCTAATCATGGTGGAAACTTGCAGCATTACCATAATGAGCATTTTGTGAAGCATCCTCAATAAAAAAGCTATGCACATAGTAAATAAAAAGATCGCTGAGATACTCATTGTCTGCTTGCCTTGTCATTTTGATCACGGGATAGCTCCTGTATAATGTGCAAGGGGTACCCCGTTGGCGGTTCTCTATGATATTGTAACATCCCAGTATTTAGGAACTAACGAAGGGTAGATTTAGGAATTTGAGATATTGCATGCATTCATCTGTAAAAATGTGGGTAATTTTTTCGCCAAATAAAAACCTAAAGTGATCAAAGTTTCTTTCATGCTTTGAGCTTAGGTATAGTCTTGAAGGATGATTGTTATAGACTTTGATATGATCTTTGTGGATTAGAGCGTTTTGGGAAATGAAATTTGAATTTAAAACTTGAGTGTTTGAATTATAATACAAAAGGATTTTGAATGATGTTTGAGTATTTGATTTAATTAAGAGTTAACCAATAATAATTCAAACTTTAAATGAAAGAAGATAATCAAATGAATATTCCAAAACTTCATTCAATAATGAGTTACAAAATGTAACTTATGGAAATGAGCAACAATTTTTACAATAGTAAATAAATAGAAGAATAATATTTCTTTATTGAATATAGTACAATCTTTATTACAAAAGGATAAAAATAAAATTACAAAAGAATAAATATATTACAAGTGACTATTCTATAAAGAAAAAGAAAAATCTAAACTAAATTCTTGATCCTCAAATATGGTACCTGCAAAATAAACAGAAACTTAAAACAGAAAGAAAGTTAGGATTAGAATTATTTTACTCTCAGATTTGACAACGAAGTTAACTGTTCACTTTTTCATCATTGAGTAATTTAAGGGGCAAGTTTCACCAATATGAAAGAATATATCTTTCATAATTTCAAGCCATAAGTAAAATGAACAGCAAGGAAGGGCAAGTTTCACCAGCCAAGTAAAAGGTAATCTGATAAAACTAACTTCCAAAGTTAGTACATATCCACAAGGTGTGCAGCAGACACACAAGCATCACACACACCAAACTGCATGGTGTGTGCTATCAGCACCACAGCAACAGCCCAGTCAAACAAAACCATCAACACAGCCATGGGAGACATCCCCACAATCAAATAACAGCAGCCACCAGCTAAACCAAGAACAACAGCCACCAGCTAAACCAAGCCAAAGCCTAGCAATATCACACAATCAAAACCCTGGATCACATCACCAAAATGGTGACATAAGGAGAGGGTAGATCAGGGGGATAGCAAGGACAAGATCAATCCACCAGGACCAGGAGGTGAAGGGCTAGATCAAGAACAAACCAGGAGCTGGAAATACCAGGAGAGCACCAGATCAAGCTACCACAAGATCAACCACTAGCAACCCCAACATCAAATAAATGGGGTGAGTAAAATAGACCATCACATGATCTATCTGTCTCAGACAAGCATTCATGATATGTCTCTTACTCAAATTCTTAGAAAACACCCAAGTGGGGTGAATCCATCAGTGAAGTTTTAAACACTAAAAGTAATCAGAAAACCATAAAGATCCAACTTAGATCTCAGGACAACATCATTGATCTAAGCAATCAAGCTATATGTCAATTCAAGAATGAATATAGCCAAGATTTAAACTTCTAGGCACATCTCTAAGACAGGAGTAGCACCTTAGAATTTAACCTTATGGATCTATATAAGTGATCAAGCCTACAATCATTTTTCCCCAACTTTGATTCAAGAAACAGTAGCTGGTATCACTACCAGAACCAATCCATGAGAATCAACAAGATAAAGGCTTAATCCCTAAACCTTAGACCAACATCATGGGTCTTAGGGATTTAAGAAAAGAAGTTTCTACTTATCTTTAATGCCAAACTCATCTTAAGCTTGAACAAAACCCAACCAAGTAATAGAATCTAATCTTGTGTGACATACAAAGATGGTGTCACAAAAACAGTTCTAAACTAAGAAGGTTAAGCATCAAATCTTCACAGATACAACCAACCAACTATAAATCATTTTCCTGACATCACAGGAATCATAATCAGGAAAGTCCATATATATATCTTCACTGTTTGAAACCATTTGATCTCAAGCTATATATGAATTCTTAAGCCAACAGTACTAATACAGTGATTTCATCACACAAGACTCACTGTCATTAACCAAGTAATGACAGTGGTGAGTTATTAAACAACTAGATTTCCCAAGTAGTGCTTCTAGAGCAACCTTACCATCTGAACCATATAAAAAATTAATACATAGAATCATCTGGTAAACCACTAGCATCACCACAGTTAATCATAAAGCAGCAAGCCACAACTAAACAACCACTTATCATGCTTAGGGATCAACAAAACTTGATCCAACTCATCAGATATTTAATGCACAGAGGGGTATGAACCCTAAGCAGAACAAACCATATTAATCAGGACAGAACACTAATCAGGAAAGGCCACTACCAACATCTAGCATGGTATGGTCTAGCACAGAGTGCACGAGAGGGAGAGGAACAACTTACCGAAGGTCCTCGCTGTAGAATAGAAGAGGAAGCAAAGAAGGACGATGAACACGGCGGTACGAGGAGCACCACCAAGGGAGCGCTGTGACCCACACAACGCCACGGCAGCGACTATAGCCACGCCTGAGGGCGAGGAGCATCACCATGGCGCACGACAACAACAGCGACGTTAGTACCAACGCCAACCCCAAACCATAGGGTTCAGAGCGGCATCGATCTGACCACAAGAGGGCTCCAGGTACAAATCGAATTGGACAGGAGGGAAGAGTGGGGCCGATAACCTTGTCCTGCACCACGGCGGTGGCCAGAGAGGTCCACGGCTGCGTCAATCGCCGGGGGTGACACCGCTGACCACGGGGTCGGGGAAGGAGAAGAAGAGAGGAGAGCTCGAGAGAGAGACAGAGAGTGTTGGGTTGGGTTGGGCCAATACCCCTTCGGGGTGTTGTTTTGACTTTGCTCTACTGGGCTACAAGGGCCCAATAAACCCAAACAGTCATCCCAAATCTTTTAGAGCCTGTTTTAATAATTGGAAAAAGACCAAAATGCCCCTGAATTGAAATAAATTCTATAAAATAAAATAAAAGTCCAAAAATTATAAATAAAATATTTTTGGATTCACAATAATCCAAAATATCTAAATAAATTAAGAGATAAAACTTTAGACATATAAATTTTATTAAGAATTTTGTAATATATATTCTTTATGGAATTTTAAAAAATTATTGAAAGATGATAAAAATAAATAAAAAATCACTTTCATTATATATTAATATTGTAGTATTTTAGAAAAATACTAAACAAATATTTAATATCAATTTTTGGTATTTAATGATAATTCTTAAAGGAATTATTAATTAAATTAAATACAAATAAATTGAAATGAAATAAAAGAATACAATATTCAATAAATATTAAAAATTAATATTTATAAATTCTTTATTATTAAAATATTTTTTTATAATTTAAATAAATGGGGGAGAATATATATAAAGCTAAATGATGCATTACATTACTTTGCATAATCATTTTGCTTCTTTAAATATTGTCCTTACCGGGCAATAATGATGTTTTTGTAGACATAGAAGCTCAAGGTCTAGTGCAAGCATCAGACTTCACTACCTTGCCATCACAAGGCAAGTTCATCACTTGCTCATGTCCTTTGAAGAGTCTTTATTAAAATATTTGCGAATTGTGTGTTATCATCTATATTATAGCAAAATAAAACGTTATTTTCTCAAGATACTAAATCTTAGATATCATCCTAATTGATGATATGATGGAGCAATAGAACTTAGGGTTCTAATTGCAATAATGATGAACAATTAGGGATTAATAACCCATGACATCACTGATTCTAGCGCCGTATATTACGCGTTAACCATGATATTTGGAATGGGACGGAGAAGTCAACTGTATCCTTTTCCTCTCGTTTGGAGGCAAGACGACCTTAAAGTGACGTTGTGATTCCTTGTGCGGATCCAACATATGGGTGGGCACCCTTACTCCCCACACTTTTGGTGTCTAGATTATCTATGGATGGTGCTTAGTTGATGGGCCATTTAATATGGCACTTGCGAGGGCAGCACCAGGTCATAGAGTCTTCGGGAACTCATCATGGTTTTAGCCTTCCCGATAGGGGGCTTAACGGAGGTGAGCCGGCCCCGAAGGATCGTGCAGACATATGAGGTCGCGGAGAGGGCAGTGATTGGCTTGTACCAACTACTGGGCCCCACATCATGGAATTGTGGACGGGAAAGTGAGCCCGGTTGTGCAACAAGGAGTTGATCTCTCATGGGAAAAGTAACGCACCTCTACAGAGTGTAAGAACTGTAACTTGTTACTCCCTGTTCCGGGAAGGAGCTATGAACGTTGCAGAAAAGGAACTCCATGAAAGTTCTGGTCAACCTATGAAGGCTGATGGTCATAGATTTTTTTTTATAATAAAATCAATATTTGAAGAAACGTTTATGAAAAACTTGCATTGCCTAAGACCTATGGTCTGTGGCTGTAGTTATAGTGCATCAAACCTCCCACCTTGCATATAATGAATTTGATGGGTAACGCTGTTACTCACCCGTTCCTTTGAATCCTTGCTTAGACTCTAAGAATCCCGAAGATACTCCAATGTATGCATCTGGGAGTCAAGAGGAGGTCTTCTATGAAGAACCCAATCTGTATGGAGCCGTAGAAGGGGAGGAGTACGATATCGTCTATGGAGGAGAGTTCCAAGAGTCTGAATAATTACTATAGTTCTAGGAGCCACTTGAGCCGAGCAACATGAACAATATATAGCAATAAGTTGTTGAGCTCAATTTGGAGTTGCTACTTTTGAATTCTGCTGAAACACTTTATATTTTGATTTGTAAGTTGAATCGTTTCGAAGTCTTGAACTTCTGGTATTGTAATAATAATATTGTGAGAATCTTTGTAATATGGACCCGCAATGTTTCTGTTGTACCACTTTGAGGGATGTGATATTTACAGAATAGTGTTCTTTGGATGTCATGTCAACGACTATAGTGTACTACACATGTAGTGGTATGCTGGGTCACCAAAGAATTCTCTAAAAGAAATATAATGGGTATTCAAATGAGGATATTCCGTTATATGTTTTAGTGCGATAATTATTTGTTATGATGCAATATATTATTGGTTACTAATCAAAATTATTTTTATGATATACAGAGCGATGGCATCAAAGTTTCCAAAACAGACTTTGGTAAGGAAAGAAGATACTATTGATGATTATCAAGGATCATTCAGAGACCAATTTCGTCAACTTTTAAAGATTTTTATTTGTCCAACTAGAATTCCAGTGAACACTATAACCTACTATGATGTCCGGATGTTATCCAAGTATCGTGTGAGTGTCCAACTTCCAGAGGAGCTTGGATTATATGACGATCTACCTATAGGTGAAGGTAGAAGTCATTTAGCAGCCTATCATGTTGCTGTTGTGGAGGCAATAGCTAACATCCGGGAGCATAAAGCCAAGGAGTTAGAGGGTAACACATTTTCGGTGATACCTCATGATTCTATAGACTCGGAGCCTATACCGGATCATCTTACTTTAGTTAAGAAGCATCCTAAGTTAGCTTCCAAGTTTATGGATAGATACCAAACACTCGTTGTGTCTTTTTATAAGACACACCAAGTGATTGTCGAAGATAAAAATGACATGCTAGAGGATCTAACTAATCCGGAAAGGAGGAAGCAGTTAGCATTCCAGTTAGAGAAGTAAGCAAGTAGTAGTGCAACACCTATGTTTAAGGATATACCTATAGATCCTGAATCTTTTATACCATATCCTTATTCACCAAGTCCTGAACCTATACATGATCCTACTATGGATATGAGGTATGCAGTGCCACAGGGATCAGAGGATGGTTCTGATTCAAAACTTCCTATTGAGAATTCTACTGGTTGGAGAAGGGGATCATATGAAGGATCTCATGAACACCAGATGTCCATAGATGGTCCTGACAGAAATGTTGGACAATCTAGCTGGATGGGTGAAAGAAATAACCCTAGTAATAGTAGTAGAAATGCCATGTCGATAGATAATCATGATGAAGAAGAAGATCCTGAGGAGAGAGTGTTTGAATCATCAACATCTTCTCAAAACCCAGGGAATATACATTATCCGGTGTTTAACTATCTTGCCCAAAGGAGTACCTGGGGATCAGCAGGATCTGGGTATTCTGTTGACAACTCAAGGAATGAAGCTCAGGAGATGCAGGCAGGAGATAATGTTGAATATGTTTCTGAAGACTTTTCAGCTGAACTGGAGGGAGTCAATGCGCTCAGACTGAGTAATGACTCAAGTCCTGACACTTCAGATACTGAGTATGTTCCTTCTGGAAGGCCATTTGTTCCACAAACTGTGCGACGAACGTCACATCATCACGGTTGGACATCAGGCATGTATGATGAGCGTAGTTACTACTACTATTAGGCAACTATTTAGAAGTATCAAGTATCGTGTATTGTACTCCAAGAAATAAGATAGTTAGATAAATAAGGCAGTGTTGTGATTATACCTGTATGGTATATGTTGTAATGACTTTGTATTATTATGATATTATGTATAATATGTGAAATGCATATTTGGATTTTATTTGGATTTTCATTGTGTGACTAGTTCTGTGCGTAAAGTCGAGCTCAGAACACATGTGCATGATGTAATTATGAGTATTCGCTTTATGTTGCAGGACTAGGGGTCATGGATAAGATGGAACATGAGGTCAAGGAGAAGGCCGATGCAGATGCAGCAAATCAGGGAACATTTCCACCACCACCACCAATGAGGTCGTTAATGGAGCAGAACTTTATGAAGTGCATGCAAATGATGCAAGAGACCCAGAACAAGTTCATGGAGGAATTGCTGGGACGACCAAATCAGAGGGCACCTGAAGGTGGAGGAGTGAGTCTATCTGACTTCCAGAAGGCAAGGCCGTTACCTTTTGCATCAGCTCCTGAACCAATGGATGCAGAAGATTGGCTAGCAGATACATAAAGAAAGCTGAAGACTATAGGTTGCAATGATGAGGAGAAATTGAACTATGCAACTTATCTTCTGACTGGACCTGCGGCATCATGGTGGGAGAATCAGTTGGCCATGCAACAACCGGGAAGGGAGTACACCTGGGAGGAGTTTAAACAGAGATTCCGTGAATATCATGTTCCGGAAAGTTTTATGGAGTTGAAGCGGAGAGAATTTGAGGAGCTGAAGCAGGGATATACTAGTGTTATGAAGTATATCCGGGAGTTTAGTCAACTGTATCGATATGCTGAGGAAGAAGTTAATGCGGAGGAAAAGAGGAAGAAGCGTTTCCTGCGTGGATTAAATCCATTTGTGAGGATGCAGTTGAGGTTGGCTAATAAGCAAACTTATCAGCAGTTGCTAGATGCAGCTATTACCTTCGAAGATGACTACAAGAATGTCCAAGAGGATAGAAGGAAGAGATCTAAGAAGGAAACCAAGAGGATACAAGCAAGCAAGCCCAATCTGGAATTCAAACCAAGGAATAGGCCCTATAACAACAACAATTCCAATCAGAGTGCAAATCCAAACGCAAAGAATATTATATGCCACAATTGCAAACTCCCAGGGCATATGAGCAGGGATTGCCCGAAACCAGTAATTGTATGCCATGCTTGTGGACAAAGAGGTCACATAAGGCCAAATTGTCCAAGCAAACCACAAGGAGGTTGGCCGGTTTGAGATGGAAGGCAAGCCAATGGAGGAAATGGACAGCCCAATAAAGGAGGAAACAATGGCAAGAACAACAATGGCAAGAGGAACAGACCTACCGGGAAGCTGAACTGTGCAACCCTCGAGGAGGTGGATAATTCGGAGCATGCAGTGATAGGTACGCTCAATATCCTTACCAATCCCAGCAAAGTTCTATTTGATACTGGTGCAACTAATTCATTCATTTCTAAAGAATTCTATGATAAATTCGGGATTAGAAGGGCAACGTTAGAAACCCCTATGACCGTAGTTACGGCAGGGGGAAATGTGACTGTGCGCCACATTAAACAAGATCAGGTCATCTCGATATGTGGTTGTACATACTTTGCAGACCTTTATGTGATTCCTTTGAAGGGAATTGCAGTAGTGCTGGGTATGGACTGGATGATGGAGCATGGGGCTCGGATAAATTGTGAGGAGAAAATTGTCTCAATCAAAACTCTAAGTGGAGCAAGGATAGTTTACCAAGCAGATAAGCATAGTCATATCATGGTGGATCTGCAGTTGAACTCGATGAAAGAGGTCAAATTGGAAGATATTCCTATAGTAAATGAATTTCAAGATGTTTTTCTAGCAGAGCTAACAGGAATGCCACCAGATCGGGAGATAGAGTTCACTATTGATCTAATTCCTGGTACAACACCAATAGCTCAAGCATCATATAAGATGGGACCAAAAGAATTACAAGAACTCAAAGAACAAATTGATGAGTTAGCCAGAAAAGGATTTATCCCGAAAAGTGTATCCCCATGGGGAACACCAGTAATCTTTGTGGATAAGAGGGATGGTGGAAGAAGGATGTGTGGAGATTACAGAAATCTGAACAATGCTACTATCAAGAATAAGTATCCCTTACCAAGGATTCAACATTTGTTCGATCAAGTGAAAGGAGCCGAAGTATTTTCCAAGATCGACCTAAGATCTGGATACCATCAAATAAAAATCAAGCCTGAAGATGTTCCAAAGACAGCATTTGTCTCAAGATATGGACACCATGAGTATCTGGTAGTACCATTTGGTTTGACCAATGCACCAACAATATTTATGAATCTGATGAACAAAATCTTCATGCCATATTTGGATAAGTTCACCATAGTCTTTATTGATGATATTCTGATATATTCCAAGGATAAGGAAGAGCATGCTGATCATTTGAGAATAGAATTACAGACTCTAAGAGAACATAAACTTTATGCTAAGTTCGGTAAGTGTGAATTTTGGCTAGATGAGGTAGAATTCCTCGGCCATGTGATCAGTAAAGATGGAATTGCTGTAAATCCCTCTAAAGTTCAATCAGTATTAGAGTGGACTGAGCCAGCCAATGTGAAGCAAATTCGAGGTTTCTTAGGAATGGTTGGTTATTATCAGAGATTCATTGAAGGTTTCTCCAAAATAGCTGGACCGATGAACAAATTCTTAAGAAAGAATACACCATTAAATTGGGATGAGAAGTGTGAAGCAAGTTTTGAGGAGTTGAAGACTAGGTTAACCACAGCTCCAATCTTAGTAGTTCCTGAAACAGGGAAGGACTTCACAGTATACTGTGATGCATCTAAAGAAGGTTTGTGTTGTGTGTTAATGCAAGATAGGAAGGTGATTGCTTATGGTTCAAGACAACTAAAACCACATGAAGTCAATTATCCAACTCATGATTTAGAGTTAGCAGCAGTATTCTTTGCGCTGAAAGGATGGAGGCATTTTCTTTATGGATCCAGATGTGAGTTATACACTGACCATAAAAGTCTCAAATATTTATTTACTCAAAAGGAGTTGAATATGAGACATAAGCGTTGGTTGGAACTAATCAAATATTATGATTTAACAATCAACTATACTCCAGGGAAAACAAATGTTGTACCAGATGCTTTAAGCGGAAAGAGTGAAGATATTCAGCCTAGCAATCGAGAGTTACCAAAAGAGTTACAAATGGACTTGGAAAGATTAGAGCTTCAATTCATTAGAACAAAGGTTCTTGGAGGATTAGCTACTATGCAGATAGTTGCACAGCAGGACAATGATCTTAAGCACGAAATTTTTAGACATCAAGCAGAAGATCCTTTCATTGTTGAGGAAATTCGGAGGATATCTCAAGGGCAAAAATCTGTTTTTCGCCTTGGAGAATGTGAGTCATTATGGTTTCAAGACCGTCTTTGTGTTCCAGATGTGACTGAGATTCGAGATGTCATACTCAGAGAAGCACATGAAACACCATATTCTATACATACGGGAAGTACTAAGATGTATATGGACTTGAAAGAACTATTCTGGTGGAATAACATGAAAAGGGACATTGCTAAATATGTATCGGAATGCCATACTTGCCAAAGGGTGAAGGCTGAACATCAAAGTCCAGTAGGACCATTAGAACCTTTGGAAATTCCCGAATGGAAGTGGGAGGAAATAGGTATGGACTTCATCACATGATTGCCCATGACACCTAAGCGGAAGGATATGATCTGGGTAATTGTGGACAGACTCACTAAAAGTGCACATTTTATTCCGGTAAATCAGAAAGATAATGCCGAGAAGTTAGTAGAAGTTTACATCAAAGAAATAGTAAGTAAGCATGGAGTGCCCAAAAAGATCGTAACTGATAGGGGATCAGCATTTACTTCAGCATTTTGGAAGCAATTGCATGAAGCACTTGGTTCAAAGTTAGATTTCAGCACAGCCTACCATCCAGAGATAGGAGGTCAAACATAAAGAACAAATCAGATACTGGAAGACATGTTAAGAGCCTGTTCATTAGATTTTGGAGGTACATGGGAAGATCATCTACCATTGGCAGAATTTTCCTATAATCATAGCTATTAGAGTAGTCTGAAGGCATATCCATATCAGGTTCTGTATGGAAGGAAGTGTAGATCACCAATATGTTGGTATGAGCCTGGAAGTAGCAAGGAGTTTGCACCAGACTATATCAAGGAAAGACAAGATATCATTGATAAGATCAGGGATAGACTGAAAATAGCTCAGAGTAGGCAAAAATTTATGCTGATCAAAGTCGAAGATCATGGCATCCAGAAGTGGGAGATATGGTATATTTGAAAGTAAGTCCCATGAAAGGGGTTAAAAGGTTCTGTGTTAAAGGAAAGTTGAGTCCAAGGTATATTGGACCATTCAAGATATTGAGTCAGAAGAGGACTATAGCTTATGCTTTAGAGTTACCATCAAGATTGGCTCAAATGCATAATGTTTTCCATGTGTCACAACTTCGTAAATATTTGAAAGTTCCAGATGATGCAATCACACATCAGGAGATAGAACTACAAGCAGACTTGACCTATGTTGAAAATCCCTATAAATTTTTGGAAGAAAACTGGAAAAGGTTGAGGAATAGGGCAATCAAATATTGCAAGGTACAGTGGGAACATCACCCTGAAAGGGAAGGCACTTGGGAGAAAGAAGAGGATTTAAGAAAAGCCTATCTAGAACTATTCAGGTACATCTCAACAAACTTCGGGACGAAGTTTAATTTAAGGGGGGGAAGTCTGTAACATCCCAACATTTAGGAACTAACGAAGGGTAGATTTAAGAATTTGAGATATTGCATGCATTCATCTGTAAAAATGTGGGTAAATTTTTCGCCAAATAAAAACCTAAAGTGATCAAAGTTTCTTTCATGCTTTGAGCTTAGGTATAGTCTTGAAGGATGATTGTTATATACTTTGATATGATCTTTGTGGATTAGAGTGTTTTGGGAAATGAAATTTGAATTTAAAACTTGAGTGTTTGAATTATAATACAAAAGGATTTTGAATGATGTTTGAGTATTTGATTTAATTAAGAGTTAACCAATAATAACTCAAACTTTAAATGAAAGAAGATAATAAAATGAATATTCCAAAACTTCATTCAAAAATGAGTTACAAAATGCAACTTATGGAAATGAGCAACAATTTTTACAATACTAAATAAATAGAAGAATAATATTTCTTTATTGAATATAATACAATCTTTATTACAAAAGGATACAAATAAAATTACAAAAGAATTACAAGTGACTATTCTATAAAGAAAAAGAAAAACCTAAACTAAATTCTTGATCCTCAAATGTGGTACCTGCAAAATAAACAGAAACTTAAAACAAAAAGAAAGTTAGGATTAGAATTATTTTACTCTCAGATTTGACAGTGAAGTGCACTGTTCACTTTTTCATCATTGAGTAATTTAAGGGGCAAGTTTCACCAATATGAAAGAATATATCTTTCATAATTTCAAGCCATAAGTCAAATGAACTACAAGGAAGGGCAAGTTTCACCAGCCAAGTGAAAGGTAATCTGATAAAAGTAACTTCCAAAGTAAGTACATATCCACAAGTTGTGCAGCAGACACATGTAACACACACACCAAACTACATGGTGTGTGCTGTCAGAACCACAGCAATAGCCCAATCAAACAAAACCATCAACACAGCCGTGGGAGACATCCCCACACAATTTCTTTGCTCTTACACACCAAGAATAGCAGCCACCAGCTAAACCAAGCCAAAGCCTAGCAATATCACACAATCAAAACCCTGGATCACATCACCAAAATGGTGACATAAGGAGAGGGTAGATCAGGGGGATAGAAAGGACAAGATCAAGCCACCAGGACCAGGAGGTGAAGGGCTAGATCAAGAACAAGCCAGGAGCTGGAAATACCAGGAGAGCACCAGATCAAGCTACCACAAGATCAACCACTAGCAACCCCAACATCAAATAAGTGTGGTGAGTAAATTAGACCATCACATGATCTATCTGTCTCAGATTAGACAAGCATTCATGATATGTCTCTTACTCAAATTCTCAGAAAACACCCAAGTGGGGTGAATCCATCACTGAAGTTTTAAACACTAAAAGCAATCAGAAAACCATAAAGATCCAACTTAGATCTCAGGACAACATCATTGATCTAAGCTATCAAGCTATATTTCAATTCAAGAATTAATATAGCCAAGATTTAAACTTCTAGGCACATCTCTAAGACAGGATTAGCACCTTAGAATTTAACCTTATGGATCTATATAAGTGATCAAGCCTACAATCATTTTTTCCCAACTTTGATTCAAGAAACAGTAGCTGGTATCACTTCTCGAACCAATCCATGAGAATCAACAAGATAAAGGCTTAATCCCTAAACCTCAGACCAACATCATGGGTCTTAGGTATTTAAGAAAAGAAGTTTCTACTTATCTTTAATGCCAAACTCATCTTAAGCTTGAACAAAACCAAACCAAGTAATAGAATATAATCTTGTGTGCCATACAATGATGGTGTCATAAGAACAGTTCTAAACTAAGCAGGTTAAGCATCAAATCTTCACAGATACAACCAACCAACTATAAATCATTTTCCTGACATCACAGGAATCATAATCAGGAAAGTCCATATATATATATCTTCACTATTTGAAACCATTTGATCTCAAGCTATATATGAATTCTTAAGCCAACAGTACTAATACAGTGACTTCATCACACAACACTCACTATCATTAACCAAGTAATGACAGTGGTGAGTTATTAAACCACTAAATTTCCCAAGTAGTGCTTCTAGAGCAACCTTACCATCTAAACCATATAAAAAATTAATACATAGAATCATCTGGTAAACCACTAGCATCACCATAGTTAATCATAAGCAGCAAGCACAGCTAAACAACCACTTATCATGCTTAGGGATCAACAAAACTTGATCCAACTCATCAGATATTTAATCCACAGAGGGGTATGAACCCTAAGCAGAACAAACCATCTTAATCAGGACAGAACACTAATCAGGAAAGGCCACTACCAACATCTAGCATGGGATGGCCTAGCACAGAGTGCTCGAGAGGGAGAGGAACAACTTACCGAAGGTCCTCGCTGTAGAATAGAAGAGGAAGCAAAGAAGGCCGACGAACCCGGCGGCACGGGGAGCACCCCCAAGGGGGCGCTGCGACCCACACAACGCCACGACAGCGACTATAGCCACGCCTGAGGGCGAGGAGCATCACCATGGCACACGACAACAACGGTGGCGTCAGCACCAACGCCAACCCCAAACCCTAGGGTTCAGAGCGGCATCGATCTGACCACAGGAGGGCTCCAGGTCCAAATCGAATTGGACAAGAGGGAAGAGCGGGGCCGACAACCTCATCATGTACCACGGCGGAGGCCAGAGAGGTCCACAGCGGCGTGAATATTCGGCGGTGACACCGCTGCCCATGGGGTCGTGGAAGGAGAAGAAGAGAGGAGAGCTCGAGAGAGAGACAGAGAGTGTTGGGCTGGGTTGGGCCAATATCCCTTTGGGGTGTTGTTTTGACTTTTCCCTACTGGGCCACAAGGGCCCAATAAACCCAAACAGTCAGCCCAAATCTTTTAGAGCCTCTTTTAATAATTGGAAAAAGACCAAAATGCCCCTGAATTGAAATAAATTCTATAAAATAAAATAAAAGTCCAAAAATTATAAATAAAATATTTTTGGATTCACAATAATCCAAAATATCCAAATAAATTAAGAGATAATACTTTAGACTTATAAATTTTATTAAGAATTTTGTAATATATATATTATTTATGGAATTTTACAAAATTATTGAAAGATGATAAAAATAAATAAAAAATCACTTTCATTATATATTAATATTGTAGTATTTTAGAAAAATACTAAACAAATATTTAATGTAAATTTTTGGTATTTAATGATAATTCTTAAAGGAATTATTAATTAAACTAAATACAAATAAATTGAAATAAAATAAAAGAATACAATATTCAATAAATAGTAAAAATTAATATTTATAAATTCCTTATTACTAAAAGAATTTTATAATTCAAATAAATAGGGAAGAATATATATAAAGCTAAATGATGCATTACATTACTTTGCATAATCATTTTGCTTCTTTAAATATTGTCCTTACCGGGCAATAATGATGTTTTTGTAGACATAGAAGCTCAAGGTCTAGTGCAAGCATCAGACTTCACTACCTTGCCATCACAAGGCAAGTTCATCACTTGCTCATGTCCTTTGAAGAGTCTTTATTAAAATATTTGCGAATTGTGTGTTATCTCTATATTATAGAAAAATAAAACATTATTTTCTCAAGATACTAAATCTTAGATATCATCCTAAGTGATGATATGATGGAGCAATAGAACTTAGGGTTCTAATTGCAATAATGATGAACAATTAGGGATTAATAACCCATGACATTAGTGATTCTAGCACCGTATATTACGCGTTAACCATGACATTTGGAATGGGACAGAGAAGTCAGTTGTATCCTTTTCCTCTCGTATGGAGGCAAGACGACCTTAACGTGACGTTGTGATTCCTTGTGCGGATCCAACATATGGGTGGGAACCCTTACGCACCACACTTTTGGTGTTTAGATTATCTATGGATGGTGCTTAGTTGATGGGCCATTTAATTTGGCACTTGCGAGGGCAGCACTAGGTCATAGAGTCTTTGGGAACTCATCATGATTTTAGCCTTCCCGATAGGGGGATTAATGGAGGTGAGCCAGCCCCGAAGGATCGTGCAGACATATGAGGTCGCGAAGAGGGCAGTGATTGTCTTGGACCAACTACTGGGCCCCACATCATGGAATTGTGGACGGGAAAGTACGTCCGGTTGTGCAACAAGGAGTTGATCTCTCATGGGAAAAGTAACACACCTCTGTAGAGTGTAAGAACTGTAAATTGTTACTCCCTGTTTCGGGAAGGAGCTACGAACGCGACAAGAAAGGAACTCCATGAAAGTTCTGGTCAACCTGTGAAGGCTGATGGTCATAGATTTTTTTTATAATAAAATCAATATTTGAAGAAACATTTACGAAAAACTTGCATTGCCTAAGACCTATGGTCTGTGGCTGTAGTTATAGTGCATCAAACCTCCCACCTTGCATATAATGAATTTGCTAGGTAACGTTGTTACTCACCCTTTCCTTTGAATCCTTGCTTAGACTCTGAGAATCCCAAAGATACTCTAATGTATGCATTTGAGAGTCAAGAGGAGGTCTTCTATGAAGAACCCAATCTGTATGGAGCCGTAGAAGGGGAGGACTACGATATCGTCTACGGAGGAGAGTTCCAAGAGTTCGAATAATTACTATAGTTCTAGGAGCCACTTGAGCCGAGCAACATGAACAATATATAGCAATAAGTTGTTGAGCTCAATTTGGAGTTTCTACTTTTGAATTCTGCTGGAATACTTTATATTTTGGTTTGTAAGTTGAATCATTTCGAAGTCTTGAACTTCTGGTATTGTAATAATAATAATGTGGGAATGTTTGTAATATGGACCCGCAATGTTTCTGTTGTACCACTTTGAGGGATGTGATATTTACAGAATAGTGTTCTGTGGATGTCATGTCAACGACTATAGTGTACTACACATGCAGTGGTATGCTGGGTCACCGCAGATATGCATATATTTACAATGACAATAACTTACAGGTAACCATAGTTGAGTAGCATGCAGAGCGGTCCTCGTACTCAAGGGACATGGGATTTCCAGTTTATGGTATGTCAAGCATATAACTCAGATTGGACCTCACTTTCACCTTAGCCACCTAAAGATGCCTATGATAGGGGCAACGAGAGCTCAAAGCTAATGAGTACCTTTCTTTCAGCATTTGAAAGCCTTTCAAACTTTTCAAAACCTTTTCACTCCCTTGCTGAGTCAGCACTTATTCTATGAGCACCTTCTTGAGAGCATAGTTGTCATTCTTGTGTTTGTCTCAAAACTTGGTTAATTATGTCATGACTTTGATGCTTGTATCTCTGATAACTCTACTTCTAGTCTTCACTTGAACTTCAGAGGTGCCTTGGCATTTATACTGTGCTCTACAAACAAAGACAAGCGAGATACCACTCTATCATACCTTATTATGAGCATTGCAATGTTGCTTATGTTTATGTTTCATGCTACTTATTATTATTGAGTTGGTTTCTCTTCATAGCTTGCAATGACTATTGAGTAGACTTGGTTGCATACTTCTTATCATGAATGGTTTAAGTATCTACTCCTGTGCTGAGAATATATACATCATGTGAAGCAAATGTGTTCGTGGAAGTTCTTTTATCGCACTTAGTTTTCAACTGAATTGCTTGAGGACAAGCAATAAGCTAAGCTTGGGAGAGTTGATACGTCCAAACGTATCTACTTTCCCAAACACTTTTGCTATTGTTTCTCCTCTAAACTTGTGTGATTTGGATACAACTAACACGATGTATTTTTTTCGTGAATTACCTTGGTGTCTAGTTTTTGTGTAAAAAATCAACTATCAGGAAAAATCCCGAAAAATATGCCAAAAATCCTATTTCAGCAGAAGATCCACGAAGCTAGAGTACGAGACGGAGTGAAGGCCTGGGGGGCCCACACCCCTGCCAGGCGCGGGCCAGGCCTGTCCACGCCTAGGGGAGGGTGCGGCCACCCTAGACACCCCATCGGCCTCCCTCTGTTCCTATAAGAAGCCTCTTGACCTAAAACCCGGGGGGGGGGGGGGAGACTTTTTCTAGAAAGAGTTTCGTTGCGCCGCCACCACCAGAGACCAAGATTCGGATCTAGAAACTCCGTTCTAGCACCCTGCCGGGACGGGGAATTTGGGGAGGATCATCGCCATCATCATCACCAACGCCTCTCCATCAACCATCAATGTTTCCCTCATCCATGAATGAGTAATCTCCCACTGTAGGCTATGGGGATGGTATGGATTGGATGAGTTCTATCATGTAACCGAATAAGATTGTTAGGGCATAGTGCCTAGTATCTCTATTAGTGCTATTTGACTTTATTGCAACTTGTTGTGCTTAATGCTTGTCACTAGGGCCCGAGTGCCATGATCTCAGATCTGAACTTATTATTGAATCATTATGATAGTATTGTTTGTGATCTTATCTGCAAGTTGTGTACACATATCATTGTCCGGATCCAAAGGCCCCGAAGTGACAGAAATTGGGACAACCAGAGGGGATGGTTGTGGTGTGAGGATCACATGTGTTCACAGAGTGTTAATGCTTTGCTCCCGTGCTTTATTAAAAGGAGCACCTTAATTTCCAGTAGTTTCCTAGAGGCCCCGCTGCCACGGGCTGGCTGGACAAAAGATGTTGTGCAAGTTCTCATTGTGAGCACATATGACTATATATGGAGCACATGCCTAGGATTGTTTAGTACGTGGATGCTTATTCTTATTTATCTGCAATGCCCTAGATCTTGAAGTTACATGTTTAGACTCGTCCATGCAACGCCCGTCCATCCATCCCTATGCCTACCGCACTCGAATCCCACTGTTTACTATTACTGTTGCTATTACTCTTGTTCTACTATTCTTTGTGCTACTACTACCAAACTGTTACTCTTGATAAACTTCGTGAGCAAGAACTATTTCAGTGTAATTGAATTGACAACTCAGTTGTTAAGGCTTGCAAGTATTCTTTGGCTCCCCTTGTGTCGAATCAATAAATTGGGTAATACTACCCGCGAAGACTGTTGCGGTCCCCTATACTTGTGGGTCATCATTAGTGTGCTAGACAAAGCTATCCTAGAGCTCCAAACTTTATTTATAAAAGGGAGATACATTTTAGATTGGGTAGTGCTTCTACATGAGTTTTTGCATGAAATTCATAGAACCAAAACGCCAGTTGTTATGTTTAAGGTGGATTTGGAGAAAGCATACGATAAAATAGATAATAATTTTACTTTTAGGGTGTTGGAGATGAAAGGGTTTCCAATGATGTTTGTTAACTGGATTAAGAGGGTGGTCAATGATGGTTATGTTACTATCAAAGTTAATGATGAGGTAGGTTCTTATTTTAAAACTCCGAGAAGGGCGAGGGAAGGTGATCCTCTATCACCCATTTTATTTGATTATGCAGTAGATGTGCTTTAATTAGAAGATCTCAAGATGTTGGTCTTATTAAAGGAGTGGTTATTAATTTAGTTGAAGGGGGAGTGGCCATGCTGCAATATGAAGATGACGCCGTTTTTAATTTCAGGATGATCTGGAAAGTGTTAGGAATCTAAAATTTGTTTTGTGTAATTTTGAATATCTATCTATGCTGGAGATCAATTTTTAAAAAGGTGAAGTTTGTGGTTTTGGTAAGGCTAAGAACGGAATGAAATAGTATACTTCTATTTTTACTTTTGTTGAATGTTCTGTTCCTTTACCTTTTCATCATTCTAGGCTGAGGAATAGTGACTGGAAAGGGACAAAGGATAAGATGGAGAATGTGCTTCATTGTTGGGAGGGTAAATTGATGCCCTATGGGGTAGGTTTTTTTGAAAGGAATGCGGTAGGGTAAGCCCATACAACGAGTTTTTTAAAATAATAAGAACCCAAATTTGCATCCGTAAGGACTTGAACCTGAGTGGCTGAGTTGTACATCCACTTCCCTAACCAAGTGAGCTAGGCTCACTTCCGTGGGGATAGGTTGCTGTTGTTGCTTAAAGTTTTCCGTGGGGATAGGTTTTTGTTGCTTAAAGATTGTTGAAAATGCACTGGTAAGATGGATGAGCTTCTTTATAAAATGTTTTCTTTGGAATGAGAAAGATGGTGAAAAGAAATATCACCTAGTTAACTATAAATGGTGTGTCAGCCAGTAGATCAAGTGAGTATGGGGGTAGTGGACTTAGAAAGTATGAATATTTGTCTTATAAGTAAATGATTGTGGAAGTTGGAAATATAGATGGTATTTAGCAGACGTTAGCGAGAGCAAAGTATCTGTCAAAATGTAGTCTTTCAACGTGTGTTAGCAAGCCTTTAGATTCACATTTTTTGGCATGGAGTGATGAAAGTATCTATTATATTCTATAGGTGTTATAGCAAAGTGATTGGAAATGATGAAAACATATCTTTTGGGAAGATGTTTGGATTGGACATTCTAGGATTTATTGACTTTGAGTGCTAATTTTGCTGTAGCTAACATTTTTTAGGAGGGATGGTGGTGTATCAGATTTAGGAGTTTCTTGGGTGGGGGGGACAGCTAAGCTTTTGGCAACATTGAAAGATTTATGTGAAAACATAGTTTTGAATGTGGAAAGAGATAGATGTGTTTGGCTGCTACAGAAAAATGGGATATTCTTCGCTAAATCTATGTCCTTAGGGTGTGTTTCATAGGTCGGTCATCAGAGAATGACTTTCTCACCTCATACAAGCTACATCGAGATTTTGTCACGTGTTTGGTGGTTCGTGTGTGTTCGCCCATGCTGTTTGGTAGCTTATATACATTGAGATCTGAGTTAGATCTGCTTATTTACACACAAGACCCTCTACCAGAAACTAAACTGCAAACAAGTCCAACATTTTACACACAACACCCTGAATAAAAACAAAAATCAATAGGTCCTCTCATGAGTGGTGGCTGGCAACGTTGGCTCTGGGCGCTGCCGTCGGTGGGAATCCAGGCCAGTGAGCTAGCCTTCGCTAAAGAACGAGGACGGAAGAGGCCTACTATCGTGTAGATTTGGGCGGGGACGGGGAGCAGCGGTGCAGATCGGGGCGGGACAGAGAGCTGCAGGGCTGGCGCCGAGGAGGGAGAAAGGGCAGCGCCAGAGGGCTGCGTCGAGGAGGCACAGAGGTGGAGGTGGAGTCCATGCTCGTCGAGGCAGCGACGTCGTGCTAGTCTAGGAGGCAACAAGGGGAGAGGAGGCAGCGTCCGTGCTCTTCCAGGCGGCGACAAGGGGAGTTTGAGGAGGCGGCGTTGGTCCACGAGGCAGCGACGCATGCCAGAGTTGAGGAGGTGGAGGCTGGTGTTGGCGGAGGAGCTGGTGTGAGGAGGGGAGAGAGAGCTGAGAAGGGGGAAATGAGGCTAGGATGGCTTGACCCCTGTGGGCACGAGCGTGGGCCTAGGACGCGCGGGGATGGGGGATTCAGGCGAGTTCAGCCCTGCCCACCTATGAAGCTCGATTTGAGCTTCTCTACCGAGAAGGGTCAAGGGGAATTTTTCGGGTGAGTTGGGAAGTGTAACACCCAAAAAATATTAAAATTAAAAATTGATTATTATTTTATTTTGTACATCCTCATGACATCATCATGCATATTTTGCTCGCATTTTTAACCTCAAATTATGTTGCTAAAAACCTAATTTTGTTTTTCTAAAAATATCCCCGTAGTTTTATTAAACCCGTTCTTCTTTTCTTCTTTTTAAACTTAAAATAAAACAATATTTTTAGTCCGTTATAAGACCGCAAAAGGTTTCTTATTTTACTAAAAATAAAAACTAGGCAAAAGCCTGTAAAAAGTTTTGACCCAAAACTAGCCCATCTAGTATACCATAGACCAGATAAGCAGCCCATTCCCCTTTTTTCTCGTTGAACCCTATTCCTCAAATCTGAGATATTCCTCGCTCAAGAATCCTCTACGCGACCGTTCTCCATTTATTTTGCCCGCGAGAGACAACATCTAGCATCGATCTGGTAGTCTTCCTTCCTCTCTGTCCACAGACGATGTTGGAATTTTTGCCTAAATAGGCCCAGCCCATTTGTTATATGCCAATAAATTCCTGAAATCCTAGAGGCCCATTTGGCCCATTCATGCAAGGCAAGAGCTGGGACAAATGTTTAGTCCCACATTGCTAGTTGAGTGGAAGTTGGACTAGCTTATAAGGTGAGCTCTCCTACCACTTGGTAAAAGGATGAGAAGGAGAAGGAGAGAGTTCCACACGCACGCTCCTCCTCCTCGCTTGCCTCGCCACGCCACGCCACGCCACACCACGCCTCGCCACGACGCGTGCGCGCGCCGCGGGAATCTCGCCGAGCCGAGCTTTATTTTGTCACGCATGAATGGTATATGAACAGTTGTATAGAAGCTGAAACGTTTTGCTTTGAGTGGACTTTTAATATGAGTTAAATGAATACGAACTGAGTGGAGGCTGTCCGGTTGGCTTCCTCCTGTTCGCTTCATCTTCCGTCCATTCGTTTCATCTTATGCGCAGTATGTCTACCTTCCCCTCTGTGCTTATAAGAGAGAGCGGTCGTGCCTCCTATCAGACACACTGTCACACACATCCTTTGCGCCTCCAGTTCCAGAGCACTGAGCTACTTAGATCTTCCCCATCCTGTCTTGCGGCGTGCACCGTGAGCCGGGACAGTAGGCCTCCGAGACCCCGCTTCTTCGAGTCCTGTACAGGAGAAGGGCGATAAGGTTTTTGGGGAGCGCTATCGGCGCGACTACTGGCTTCGTCACGGACTCCCTCACGGATAGCGACTGCTGCGATTTCTTCCCCGACGAGGACTTCTTCCCCGACATCAGCACCCTCTTCATCGACGACATGGACAACAACGGTTCCAACACCGGCGGTTCTTCTTCTGCTACTGCCGTGTATATCTTCCTACTGCCGTGTATATCTTCTTTCTCAATCTTGTTCTGATCATATCTAAAGTGTTACGCCTTGCAGTTTGTTTGTGTGGCATCCCGCAAAACCACTACTAGAAAATCACGTTGAATTTGTGCATTGCATCGTCATCATCATGCATTGTTTGCATCAAACTATGTTTGCAAAGCCCGTGTTGTTTTCCAAACGCCCCATTTTTAATTAAGTATCAAACCCCGGATGCAACCGGATATTCTGTTGTCAAAATCTATTTACAAAATCCGTCGCAATTAATTAAAAATATTAAATTATTTTTGTGAGGCGGTCGAGCGGGCGATTGACCCGACCACTTGATTTTAAATCGGTCCCGCCCCCTCTTAATCCTATGTCTACCCAACTCTCTACCCAACCTACCTCCACCTCACGGCCCAATCCTCGAGGCGCCACGTCGGCAAACCCCAAACCCCCCCAATCCCACCATGCCACCTAGGTGAACCACCCTCTCTATCCCTCTCCTCACGGCCAGCCTCCTGCTGGTCCTCGCGCCAACCCTGGCGGTTCCCACCTACGGGCAGCCCTCTCCTCCAACCTCCACACCTGGGCCCCTGCGTGACCACCCAGCCACTCGGCCGCCAGCACTCCCAGAACCCCAGGTCCCACCTTTCCCACGCGGTCCCCACTCCTGGGCGCGCCTCCCATGGGCCCCCACCTGTCGGCCTCCTCTCCCTCCTCCCTTTCTTCCTCGCCAGGCGCCGCTCCCTTCTCTTCCTCCTGCGCCCTTCTCTCCGCACGACCACCTCTCCCCTTCTCGCCAAAGACGCTTCCCATCGCTTCGCCACCACCTCTGCGCCGCTCCCCTCCCTACCTCTGCTCGCCGCGCCGCCCCCCAACCTTGCTCCGCCCGCCGCCGCCTCCACCCGTCGCTCCTCTGCGCCTCCGCCTCGAGCCGCGCCATCGACCTCCTCCGCAAGCGCCCCGGCAGCCACGCTGCCCCCGATGCCCGCCCGCCGACCTCGCGAGCGCCTCGCCCGCCCGTCCACCCGAGAACCGCGTCGCCTCGGTCGCCCAGCGCCGCCACGCCCGCCGCGCCGTCCTCCGCCCCCTCTCCTCGCCGGCCCGCCTAACCTCGCCGTTCGCCACCCTCGCGCGCCTCGCGGCTTCGCCCCGGACCGTCTACCTCCGCGCCCGCTCAGGTTGGCGCCCGTCGCCATGCAGACGCGCCTCGAGGCCCCTCCGGCGATCTCCTCGGCCGCGCCTACCTCGCCACTGGGCCTTCCCTCTGCGCCGTCATCGCTTCTGGCCCGGCCATCGCGAGCCTCACATGGCGCCCAGGGCTGGCCCATGGACCGCCCTCCTCGGCGCCCTCTGCAGTCCTCGCCCAGGCGCCGACGCCCGTCGGCCTCCTCCCAAGCCTCGCTAGCGGCGTGCGTCCCCCACCCCGAGCGCCCGTGGTCTTCCGCCATGAGCTCTGTCGTGGTTGAACTCCGCTGCCACGGTCTGCCGCTGGGCCTGGCCTCCTCTCCGGACATCTTCCAAGGTTCCACGGTCTCTGCGCGTGCCAACGCCACCTCTATCCGGTTCAGCCGCTGGTGATGTTCACCGTTCAAACACCGACAAGAACCGCCTAATATCAAGTTCTTCGAGACCAACGCCGATGCAAGTTCGACACGAAAGGCGAAGACGCCATGATCTCCAAACCGTAACACGAGAATCACCGATGCGGAACCAAGGACGTCATGAACCACAGTGGTCGAACGACAAGATCTTTCTCGGGACACGGGAGCTCCGAACGCCAAGCTCGTCGAGTTCGGGACCCTCAAGATCTCCGTCACGGACGCAACATGTACTCCCACAGGACCCGGGACCACATGGGACGACAAGCACTCCGCCTGAACCCTGAGTTCGCCATCAAGGACGCCAGACCGTCGCCATGACCAAGGACCCGGGCGCCAAGACCTACCGGAATCCGAGCGCGTCCGTCGAACCCGATACCGAGAACGGAACCGTCGAACCACGGACCCGAGACCGACCCGAACCGGAACCCTAACAAGATCGGCGAACCCTAAATGTGTGACCCTTTTCCTCGAATCCTATTTTATAACATAACAACTTGTTGCATGTTTAATTGTCATCTCGCATGCATATCTGTGGTTTGGGAGCCTTATGCCGATTCACCTAATAGTTAAATATGGGGCCCATATGCGGGCAAATGTAGCCTTATATTGGCCTCATTTAAATTTGTGTAGCGACCCCGGCGCTATCTTTTGCCATGCTAAAACGACATTTAATATGCGGGGGTCTAAACAACTTGAACCACCTAATTAATTGCCGGGACCCCGGTTCCGCTTAATCTTGACCTAATTGCATCGCCCCTTTGCCATGACATTCATCATGCATGCATCATGCCGATCTTCTGTCGTTGTATTAAATAGTGCATCCGGTGTTTCTTCTAGTGTTTTGCTTCTTCGCGGATAAGGCCGTTGAGTTGATGTGAGCTTCGCCCCGATCTTCGGATGAACCCTTCGACAATGTTTTCAGGCGAGCATCTCCCCCTTTCTACCTATCTTACTTTTATAGTCTTTATTTCCCTCTTGTTGATCTATTGCTATCTGTGTTGCGATGCTTTAGTTTCCGTACCCGTGATGTTCCCTGCAGCCTTATATTGCCTTGGACACATCCTATTACCTGTTGTTTGGTAGATAGTTGGACTTGCGCGTCGTAGTTGCTTGCTCAAGTGCTAAAGTGCGTCGTCATATGCCACAGTTGCTTATGTATTGCCGCATGTTGATGTTGGAGATGATGCTAGTTTTACTTATCGTCACTTTAAATTCCTGTTTAACAACTAAAATTGAATAAGCAGAGGCATCGGTGGGTGATAGATAATATTTGGTTTCCGAACGCCCACTTGTGTCCCGTAAGACCCCGAGTACTTGATACCTGTTCCTTGATTTTGCGCGCTATCCACATCCGGGAGGTATATGGGACCCCCAGGCGAGCTTGATTCATCTTATTTCTTGGGGCCACAACTAGTTTGAGGTTTTATTTACGATCCTGTACTTATGCCATGTTTTATTGCTTTATTTACGATTGTGCGAGGCACTGCTTTGTCTTGTTAGGATCGGAATGTTTACGCTGGTATCGACAAGCCCAGCCACACTTTCGGGTTCCCGATCGCTTCTGACCATTGTCGCAACCTTGAGGACGCCTCGAGCTTGCTTACTCCGTTGGATTCTACTCAAAGGGTGGCCCCTGAAATATTTCTGAATCTGTGATTGTTCGATCGTGAAAGCCTCGTTGGGTTTTGATTTGGTTTTCGAGGTTGATCGGCGTGTGTTGCTATTGGTGCACCCGGGGTAAAACTTTACGGCCGTGTCGCGGATATGGACGACTCGGACGATATCTCGATCATAGACAAGCATAACTAAAGTTTCTTGCTGTAAATTTGACTTATAATGACTAGTAATCAGCCTCACTATAATGGAATGGCTAATTAATACTGCCCACAATTGCTTGTTTTGTCGCTGCGACAAATGTATCGACTAGTAAGCATTGCAACTTCTAGCAATTGGCTGAATAAAAGTACCAACAAGCTATTTGGGTTTTGGGTTTATCACATGCTATCATGTCGATTAGTAATTGTTGCAACTATAACGGAATGGTTAACTAAAAGTGCCCAACGCTTACTTTATCGGGCGATTATCTAAATCGACTAGTAAAGTGCCACAACTATAACTGAATAAGTAAAGCGCCAACCGTGTGAGTTCCTCGGTTGACTTCCTCGTTGGTCTCGAGAAACACCGGGATGGGTTTGTTTGGTGTTAGCTTGAGTTGGATCCGGATAGGTCATTCTCACCCTCTCTCTAATAACCGTCGGTTGTATCGAGTCTCTATAGGTTGTTTAGTGCATCTGCCGCTGCCGCTTGATCCACCATACCTATGTGGCGAGGACCGCGAATTCTAGCCTCGCCGTGTCTTGGCCTCGATCTTGGCTCCTTCTTTGTTTTTCCTTTGCCCTTGGTGGCACCCTTTTGTTTAAGCAGGTTTTGAGATCGGCGCCGTTAGCGGGTTACCCTTCCGGCTTGGCTCAGGCGAGTTATGGACGCCATTGGTTATTCTTCAGGGCTCTTAGCCCCATTTGCTTCTTGTCCGTAGTCGGACGCTCTACCGTTTTCAAGGTGATTTGGATCTTGTACATTATATCTGTATTCTTGACTCTTTGAGTCGCTGATATATATATCTGTTCTGTGGGTCCCATCGAGGACTGTTGTGTAATGTTATTACTTCGTTTTCCACCCGCACGAAAGTGCCTGGTGGGCACCTTTGAATCGTTTCTATGCGAGTTTGGTGAATTTTGCCCGAACCTGCATAGGTCCGATTCTGAGGGTGTTACAGAGTGGTATCAGAGCTCAGCAGTTGCGATACCCCACAAGTCCAGCCTGTAGGATAACCTAGCTAACGGCCGAAGTAGAGGGTCAAGACTATTTTTGAAAATCGGTTGGATAGTTCTGAATAGGTCCGATTTTACTCCTTATCCCTCTGCTGTTCTCCTCTTACCTCTACGTGTTTTGAATCCGCTCTCTTCCTTTTCTTCGAGTCCAGGAATTCTCGTGGTTGGGTTTCCGTCGTACCTTTAGGGTTTCGCTTCCTTCTTGGATAACGGTGTGCCACCATCCGATGTTCAAGCTGCCTGATGAATCCATCTACGGTGTTACCATTCTTTGTTCTTTGTTTGTGCTTTCCGGTGTTTCCGACGCAACGGCATCCTCTACGCCAGATCCGATGCAGAGTCGGCATCACCCCTTTGTTTCCGAACCTCGCTCGCCGAGATCTTCAGTCTAATTCGAGAGTTGGTTGCATAATCCGCCTATTCGTGTGCCGAGTAATGGTTTGGGTGCGGGATGGAGTAGCTACCATACCACTACTCTTATCATTCGCTCTTGTACATCGAATCAGTGGGTCCAGCAATTTTACTCCGTCCACGGAAGTTAGGGGTGGCTTTATTTGCGATACCTCTACTTCGACCTGTTGTTCCCGGAGTGTTCTCCCGACGATCACGGACAACGACCTCTCGTTAGTGGTGTCGCGAGGATCTACCTGAAGCGAGAAGATGCAGATCACCGACCTTCCTTCCGGTACCATGAGGCGGATCTCGAGGGCGAGATCCATTGTTAGTGGTGTCGAATTGTGGCATCCCGCAAAACCACTACTAGAAAATCGCGTTGAATTTGTGCATTGCATCGTCATCATCATGCATTGTTTGCATCAAACTATGTTTGCAAAGCCCGTGTTGTTTTCCAAACGCCCCATTTTTAATTAAGTATCAAACCCCGGATGCAACCGGATATTCTGTTGTCAAAATCTATTTACAAAATCCGTCGCAATTAATTAAAAATATTAAATTATTTTTTGCGGGCGTCGAGCAGGCGATTGACGAGCAGCCGCCCTGATTTTAAATCGGTCCCTGCCCTCTTAATCCTATGTCTACCCAACTCTCTACCCAACCTACCCTCCACCTCACCACAGCGATCCACAGGCGCCACGTCGGCAAACCCCAAACCCCCCACCAATCCCACCATGCCACCTAGGCTGAACCACCTCCCTCTCTATCCCCTCTCTCCTCACAGCCAGCCTCCCTGCGGGTCCCGCTCGCGCCAACCCCTGGCCGGTTCCCACCTACCCCAGGCCGACCCCTACTCCTCCAACCTCCACAGCCGGGCCCCGTGACCACCCAACCACTCGGCCCGCCTGGCACTCCCAGCAACCCCCAGGTCCCACCTTTCCCCCCCCCCCCGCGGTCCCCCACTCCTGGCGCGCCTCCCATGGGCCCCCCACCTGTCGGCCTCCTCTCCTCCCTTTCTTCCTCGAGCGCCCGCTCCTTCTCTTCCTCCTGCGCCCGCTTCTCTGCCTCGGCGACCACCCTCCCCTCGCCCCAAAGACGCTCCCATCGCGCCGCTCCGCGCCACCTCTGTGGCTCCCTCCCCTACCTCTGCTCGCCCGCCCCCACCTTGCTCAGCCGCCGCCTCCACGTCGCTCTCTGCGCCTCCGCCTCGAGCGCGCCATCGACCTCCTCCATAGCGCCCGGCAGCCACGCTGCCCCACCCGATGCAACTTCGCCGACCTCCGCAGCGCCTCACGGCCGCCCGTCCACAGCGAGAACGCCGTCGCCTCCGGTCGCCCGCCGCCGCGCGCGTCCTCCTCCGCCCGAGCCCTCTCTCGCCTGCGGCCCCGCCAACCTCGCCGTTCGCCGCCCGCCCTCAGCGCCTCGCAGCTTCGCCGCGGACCGTCTACCTCCCCGCCCGCTCAGGTGGCTGGCGCCCGTGTCGCCAGCAGACGCGCAGGCCTCCCGGCGAGCTCCTCGGTAGCGCGCCTACCTCGCCACCGGGCCCCCTGCCTTTCGCCCGCCGTCGCATCCGCTACCGCCGCCGGCCATCGCGGAGCCTCCCCAGCGCCCCGGGGCCGGCCGCGCGGACCCGCCCTCCTCGACGCCCTCTGCCGTCCTCGCCAGAGCGCCCGACGCCCCGTCGGCCTCCTCCCCCCCCCAAGCCTCGCTAGCGGCCGTGCGTCCCCACCCCCGAGCAGCCCCGTGGTCTTCCGCCCCGGCCGCCGAGCTCCTGTCGTGGTTGAACTCCGCTGCCACGGTCTTTGCTGCTGTGGCAGCCTCCTCTCCGGGACATCTTCGCCAAGGTTCCTGGTCCTCTGCGTGCACTGCGCGCCACCTCTATCCGGTTTCACGGCTGGGTGATGTTCACCGTTCAAACACCGACAGAAACCGCCTAATATCAAGTTCTTCCGAAGACCAGCGCCGATGCAAGTTCGACACGAAGGCAGGCGGACGCCATGATCTCCAAACCGTAACACAGAATCACCGATGCGGAACCAGGGCGTCATGAACCACGGTGGTGAACGACAAGATCTTTCCTCGGGACACCGGGAGCTCCCCGGAACGCCAAGCTCGTCGAGTTCAGGGACCCTCAAGATCTCCGTCACGGACGCGACATGTACTCCCCTGGGACCCCGGGACCACATGGGACGACAAGCACTCCGCCCGGAACCCCGAGTTACCCGAGTTCGCCATCAAGGACCGTCGCCATGACCCAAGGACCCCGGAGGCGCCAAGACCTACCCCGGAATCCGAGAACGCGTCCGTCGAACCCCGATACCCGAGAACGGAACCGTCGAACCCTGGACCCCGAGACCGACCCCGAACCCCGGAACCCTAACAAGATCGGCGAACCCTAAATGTGTGACCCTTTTCCTCGAATCCTATTTTATAACATAACAACTTGTTGCATGTTTAATTGTCATCTCGCATGCATATCTGTGGTTTGGGAGCCTTATGCCGATTCACCTAATAGTTAAATATGGGGCCCATATGCGGGCAAATGTAGCCTTATATTGGCCTCATTTAAATTTGTGTAGCGACCCCGGCGCTATCTTTTGCCGTGCTAAAACGACATTTAATATGCGGGGGTCTAAACAACTTGAACCACCTAATTAATTGCCGGGACCCCGGTTCCGCTTAATCTTGACCTAATTGCATCGCACCTTTGCCATGCCATCCATCATGCATGCATCATGCCGATCTTCTGTCGTTGTATTAAATAGTGCATCCGGTGTTTCTTCTAGTGTTTTGCTTCTTCGCGGATAAGGCCGTTGAGTTGATGTGAGCTTCGCCCCGATCTTCGGATGAACCCTTCGACAATGTTTTCAGGCGAGCATCTCCCCCTTTCTACCTATCTTACTTTTATAGTCTTTATTTCCCTCTTGTTGATCTATTGCTATCTGTGTTGCGATGCTTTAGTTTCCGTACCCGTGATGTTCCCTGC
This sequence comes from Avena longiglumis, assembly GCA_030063025.1. Classification (NCBI taxonomy): domain Eukaryota; kingdom Viridiplantae; phylum Streptophyta; class Magnoliopsida; order Poales; family Poaceae; genus Avena; species Avena longiglumis. The sequence goes on along the minus strand of CP125973.1, from coordinate 96,190,490 downwards.
AGCCTTATATTGCCTTGGACACATCCTATTACCATTGTTTGGTAGATAGTTGGACTTGCGGCGTCGTGTTGCTTGCTCAAGTGCTAAAGTGCGTCGTCATATGCCACAGTTGCTGATGTATTGCCGCATGTTGATGTTGGAGATGATGCTAGTTTTACTTATCGTCACTTTAAATTCCTGTTTAACAACTAAAATTGAATAAGCAGAGGCATCGGTGGGTGATAGATAATATTTGGTTTAACGCCCACTTGTGTCCCGTAAGACCCAGTACTTGATACTGTTCCTTGATTTTGCGCTATCCACATCCGGAGGTATATGGGACCCCCAGCGAGCTTGATTCAGTCTTATTTCTTGGGGCCACAACTAGTTTGAGGTTTTATTTACGATCTGTACTTATGCCATGTTTTATTGCTTTATTACGATTGTGCGAGGTGCACTGCATCGCTGTTAGGATCGAATGTTTACGCTGTATCGACAAGCCCAGCCACACTTTCGGGTTCCCGATCGCTTCTGACCATTGTCGCAACCTTGAGGCCTCGAGCTTGCTTACTCGCTATGATTCTACTCAAAGGTGGCCCCAAATATTTCGAATCCTGTGATTGTTCGATCGTGAAAGCCTCGTTGGGTTTTGATTTGGTTTTTCCGAGGTTGATCGGCGTGTTGCTATTGGTGCACCCGGCCGGGTAAAACTTTCGAAAGCCGTGTCCGCGGATATGGACGACTTCGAGCACGATTCTCGATCATAGACAAGCATAACTAAAGTTTCATCTGTAAATTTGACTTATAATGACTAGTAATCAGCCTCACTATAATGGAATGGCTAATTAATACGCCCACAATTGCTTGTTTGGTTGTCGCTTGCGACAAATGTATCGACTAGTAAGCATTGCAACTACAACGAATTGGCTGAATAAAAGTACCAACAAGCTGGGTTTTGGGTTTATCACATGCTATCAGATGTCGATTAGTAATTGTTGCAACTATAACGGAATGGTTAACTAAAGTGCCCTTGCTTTTATCGGGACGATTATCTAAATCGACTAGTAAAGTGCCACAACTATAATCGAATAAGTAAAACGCCAACCGTGTGAGTTCCTCGGTTGACTTCCTCGTTGGTCTCGAGGGGAAACACCGGGATGGGTTTGTTTGGTGTTAGCTTCAGGTTGGATCCGGATAGGTCATTCTCACCTCTCTAATAACCGGTTGTATCGAGTCTCTATAGGTTGTTTAGTGCATCTTGCCGCCGCTTGATCCACCATACCTATGTGGCGAGGACCGCCAATTCTAGCCTCGCCGTGTCTTGGCCTCGATCGACGCCTTCTTTGTTTTTCTGCTTTGCCCTTGGTGGCACCCTTTTGTTTAAGCAGGTTTTGAGATCGACGCCGTTAGCGGGGTTACCCTTCCGCTTGGCTGGGCAGGTTATGGACGCCATTGGTTATTCTTCAGGGCTCTTAGCCCCATTTGCTTCTTGTCCGTAGTCGGACGCTCTACCGTTTTCAAGGTGATTTGGATCTTGTACATTATATCTGTATTCTTGACTCTTTGAGTCGCTGATATATATATCTGTTCTGTGGGTCCCGTCGAGGACTGTTGTGTAATGTTATTACTTCGTTTTCCACCCGCACGAAAGTGCCTGGTGGGCACCTTTGAATCGTTTCTATGCGGGTTTGGTGAATTTTGCCCGAACCTGCATAGGTCCGATTCTGAGGGTGTTACAGTTTGGTTATATGCCCTAATATGTATTCTCTATTTCACATGATTAGTATATTATCTATTATTCTAATCATGTTTTATCTAGCGTTTATTATGGATAATTCGCTTGGTAAATTGCTCTTATATTCAACATTCCAAAAACCTTATTTCAGGCAATTTGCCCCAAGTGGCTTTGTTTCTTCTATGAAGCCACCTGTGTTCGAAGGTGTCAATTATAAACGATGGCGTGCGAGAGCAGTGCTCTGCTTTCAGACCATGAGCTGCTATAACGCCATCTATGGCGCACCTGAGGGAGAACTTAATCCCGCTCAGGAAGAGGCATTCCAAAAACTTGATACCACTTTCAAGGCTGCCTTTATTAGCATCCTTGGCGACAATATTATCGATTCATATCTGTCATTTAGCAATGACAAGGATATGTGGGATGCGCTCGAGAGAAAATTTGGAGTCTCCAATGCTGGGAGTGAAATGTATGTCATGGAACAATTCTATGACTATAAGATGGTTGATGACCGCCCCATTGTGGAGCAGGCTCATGAGATACAGTCACTTGCCAGGGAGCTTGAGCACTTTACTTGTGTGTTACCAGACAATTTTGTTGCCGGAGGCATTATTGCCAAACTTCCTCAGTCATGGAGGAATTTTGCTACTTCTCTGAAGCATAAGAGACAAGAGTTCTCCGTGACAGATCTCATTGGGACTCTTGATGTGGAAGAGAAGGCGAGAGAAAAAGACACACGTGATCGAGGTACCGAGGGAGGTTATAATGCCAATATGGTACAGAAAAGGAACTTCCAGCCTCATAAGTTCAAGAGCAAAGGCAAGTTTGACGGCAAAGGGAAGTTCGACGGAAAGAACAAGGCCTCACAGTCTACCAGCTTCAAGAAGAAGACTGATAAGAGGAAAGGTGCTTGTCATGTATGCGGTGATCCTGATCATTGGGCTCCTGCTTGTCCCAACCGCTTTGACAAGCGCCAGCATGAAAATGGCAGCAAGACTGCTAATGTTGTCATGGGCGACGTTGAGATGAAAGATGTTGGGTATGGTATATTACCTACTGTTCTTTCATTATGTCATTCTCCTGATTGGTGGATTGACACGGGCGCTAATGTACATATCTGTTCTGATATTTCCATGTTTTCTTCATATCAGGTCAGAGGGACTCAAACCATGCTGATGGGGAACGACTCGCATGCTTCTGTTCATGGTGTTGGTACGGTCGATCTGAAGTTTACTTCGGGAAAGACCGTGCGCCTAAAGAACGTGCATCATGTTCCCTCAATATATAAAAATCTTGTTAGCGGATCTCTTCTGTATCGAGATGGCTACAAGATTGTATTCGAGTCCAATAAATTTGTAATTTCAAAGTATGGAACCTTTGTTGGTAAAGGCTATGAGTGCGGAGGCTTGTTCCGCTTATCTCTGTCTGACATTTGTAATAAAGTTGTTAATCATATTTACACGAATTTTGAATCAAATGTTTGGCACTCTCGTCTTTGTCATGTTAATTTTGGTTGTATGATGCGGCTAGCCAAAATGAATTTAATCCCTGATTTCAAAATTGTTAAGAGATCTAAGTCCCAAGTCTGCGTGCAAGCTAAACAACCTCACAAGTCACATACGACTGCAGAAGTGAGAAATTTAACACCACTAGAGCTCATACATTCTGATCTTTGTGAGATGAATGGTGTGTTGACAAAAGGTGGAAAGAAATATTTCATGACCTTGATCGATGACTCTACAAGATATTGTCATGTGTATCTTCTGAAATCAAAAGATGAGGCTTTGAGTTTTTTCAAAATCTATAAAGCTGAGGCAGAAAATCAACTTGATCGAAAGATTAAGAGGCTTAGGTCTGATCGTGGTGGATAGTATTTTTCCAACGAGTTTGATTTCTTTTGTGCAGAACATGGCATAATTCATGAGAGGACATCTCCCTACTCACCCCAGCCAAATGGAGTAGCCGAAAGAAAGAATTGTACTCTAACAGATTTGGTTAACGCCATGTTAGACACATCGGGTCTCTCTAAGGAATGGTGGGGGGAGGCACTATTGACCGCGTGTCATGTCCTAAACCGAGTTCCCACAAAGAACAAAGAAATTAATCCATTCGAAGAATGGGAGAAGAAAATATTAAAACTCTCTTACTTACGTACTTGGGGTTGTTTGGCAAAGGTTAATGTACCAATCCCCAAGAAGCACAAGCTTGGACCAAAAACCATTGATTGTGTTTTTCTGGGCTATGCTTTTCATAGCATTGGTTATAGATTCTTGATAGTAAAATCTGAAGTGCCTGACATTCATGTCGGAACAATCATGGAGTCGACTGATGCGACTTTCTTCGAGGATATCTTTCCAATGAAGGATAAACCTAACTCATCAAATCCGGAGATACCTAGTTCATCTAATCAAGAATTTGCTACATTCTCTGAACCTACCATTCCAATTGAACACTCTGAAACTCCTAAGGAGGATGATAATGAAATTCCTAAAAGGAGCAATAGACAAAGGACTGCAAAGTCTTTTGGTGATGATTTCATTGTGTATCTTGTGGATGACACTCCCACTTCCATTTCAGAAGCACATGCATCTCATGATGCTGACTACTGGAAGGAAGCTGTTCATAGTGAGATGAATTCCATCTTAGCTAATAAAACATGGGAGATCACTGATCGTCCTTATGGGTGCAAACATGTAGGATGTAAATGGGTGTTTAAGAAGAAACTAAGGCCTGATGGTACTATTGAGAAGTACAAGGCAAGGCTTGTGGCCAAGGGTTATACCCAGCAGGAAGGTGAAGACTTCTTTGACACTTACTCACCTGTAGCAAGGTTGACCACCATTCGAGTACTACTTTCTCTGGCTGCCTCACACGGTCTTCTCGTTCATCAAATGGATGTTATGACGGCTTTCCTAAATGGAGAGTTGGATGAGGAAATTTATATGGATCAACCAGATGGTTTTGTAGTAAATGGTCAAGAAAGAAAAGTGTGCAAGCTACTGAAGTCTTTATATGGTCTTAAACAAGCACCTAAGCAGTGGCATGAAAAATTTGATAAAACCTTAACCGCTGTAGGCTTTGTTGTAAACGAAGCTAACAATTGTGTATACTATCGCCATGGTAGGGGCGAAGGAGTTATTTTATGTTTGTATGTTGATGACATACTGATCTTTGGGACCAACCTTACTGTAATTGAGGAGGTCAAGGATTTCTTATTTCAGTCATTTGAGATGAAGGATCTAGGAGTAGCTGATGTTATCTTGAACATCAAACTATTGAGAGATGATGATAGTGGGATCACACTGCTTTAGTCTCACTATGTGGACAAGATTTTGAGTCGCTTTGGGTACAGCGACTGCAAGTCTTCTCCAATACCGTATGATCCTAGTGTACTACTTCAAAAGAATCGAGGCACCGTTAGAGATCAATTGACATACTCTCAAATAATTGGCTCGCTTATGTACTTGGCTAGCACGACAAGGCCTGAGATCGCGTTTTCTGTTAACAAACTCAGTCGATTTGTTTCAAATCCTGGAGATGATCATTGGCAAGCTCCTGAAAGAGTCACGCGCTATCTAAAAGGCACTGCAAGCTATGGCATTCACTATACCAGGTATCCTAGGGTACTGGAGGGTTATAGTGATTCAAATTGGATATCTGATGCTGATGAGATAAAGGCCACGAGTGGATATGTGTTTACACTTGGTGGTGGCGCTGTTTCTTGGAAGTCTTGCAAGCAGACCATCTTAACAAGGTCAACTATGGAAGCAGGACTCACAGCACTAGACATAGCCACTGTTGAAGCAGAGTGGCTTCATGAATTCTTGATGGACTTACCTGTGGTTAAAAAACCTATACCCGCAATTCCAATGAACTGTGATAATCCAACTGTGATTATTAAGGTGAACAGTTTTAAGGATAATATGAAGTCCTCAAGACATGTGAAGAGGAGACTAAAATCTGTCAGGAAAATGAGAAACTCTAGAGTTATTGCATTGGATTATATCCAAACATCTAAGAACCTGGCAGATCCCTTCACAAAGGGACTATCACGCAATGTGATAGAAAATGCATCGAAGGAGATGGGTATGAGACCCACACTATGAGTTTTCCACAGTGGCAAACCAATCTATGTGATCGGAGATCCCGTGAATTAGAATTGGGAGACAAGCTGTTGGTAGACTGAGAGGAAAGTATCCCCACTTTAATGAACACCACTCCGTGAAGATGCAATACTTTCCTATTCTGCATGACAGGTTGATTTATTATCTTAATGTGTTCTAAGTGGCTTATCCTAAGCAAAGATGTTGTCCTGCAGAACATCTTTTGAAGAACACACCTATATGAGTCTGACTGTTAAAACGTCACAGTCTGTGAGAGTAGGGTGCTCTCTAATAAACTCATGAAAGTTCATGGAGTATGACGTATAAGCTCCACCCGCGGGGAAGTCCCACGGTAGCCTAGTATCGGTGAAGACTTTTTGTGAAACTTGGTTCACATCAAAATTGCAGTTCAAGGCATAGTCCACTATACAAGTTGCGGCCTAGTATAACATAAAGCTCTAGGTGGAAGTTCAACTTAACAGTCTCCACTACAGTACCGGTATATAAACAATGTTTTGGAACCAAAGGCAAACTTCATGTGCCTCTGGGATCTGGTGGGGGATTGTTGGAATTTTTGCCTAAATAGGCCCAGCCCATTTATTATATGCCAATAAATTCCTGAAATCCTGGAGGCCCATTTGGCCCAAGGCAAGAGCTGGGACAAATGTTTAGTCCCACATTGCTAGTTGAGTGGAAGTTGGATCGGCTTATAAGGTGAGCTCTCCTACCACTTGGTAAAAGGATGAGAAGGAGAAGGAGAGAGTTCCACACGCGCGCTCCTCCTCCTCGCTTGCCTCGCCACGCCGCGCGCGCCGCGGGTTGCGGGAATCTCGCCGAGCCGAGCTTTATTTTGTCACGCATGAATGGTATATGAACAGTTGTACAGAAGCTGAAACGTTTTGCTTTGTGTGTACTTTTAATACGAGTTAAATGAATACGAACTGAGTGGAGGCTATCCGGTGGGCTGCCGCCTGTTCGCTTCATCTTCCGTCCATTCGTTTCATCTTCTGCATAGTCTGTCTACCTTCCCCTCTATGCCTATAAGAGAGAGCGGTCGCGCCTCCTCTCAGACACGCAGTCACACACATCCTTTGCGCCTCCAGTTCCAGAGCACTGAGCTACTTAGATCTTCCCCATCCCGTCTTGCGGCGTGCACCGTGAGCTGGGACAGTAGGCCTCCGAGACCCCGCTGCTTCGAGTCCTGTACGGGAGAAGGGCGATAAGATTTTTGGGGAGCGCTATCAGCGCGACTACTGGCTTCGTCACGGACTCCCTCACGGATTGCGACTGCGGCGACGTCTTCCCAGACGGGGACTTCTTCCCCGACATCAGCACCCTCTTCATCGACGACATGGCCAAAAACGGTTCCAACGCCGGCGGTTCTTCTTCTGCTACTACCATTTATATCTTTTTTCTCAATCTTGTTCTGATCATATCTAAAGTGTTACGCCTTGCAATTTGTTTGGTTATATGTCTTAATATGTATTCGCTATTTCACATGATTAGTATATTGTCTATTATTCTAATCATGTTTTATCTAGCGTTTATTATGGATAATTTGCTTGGTAAATTGCTCTTATATTCAACAGACGAGACCTCACCGAGTAATTCCAATTCATTTGCCAGAGCAGCCCCAGATTCCATCGTGGCCTCCTCATGTCTTGATGCTTGAGCCAACTATTCATATCCACACCATATACGAATCAGAATGGCCAGAACGATCAGCATATACCACAACTCCAATTACCACCGCACATGCTCCTATGGTTGCTTGTCGCATGATTCTTGTCCCCGCTTGGGCCTGAACCTCCACTCGCAGGTGCGGCTGCTCATGCAGCGCATCCCAAGATTTTCCAAATCTTGTAATGTGAAAAATAAATGAATAAAATAAAACTTTGTTGATTTTCAGGGTGAGAAGAAACTTTTTGATTCCAATTGAAAACCTTCAAACCTATTTTGAACAAATAAATCCTAAAGGGATTTAAAAAGATAAATAAACAATAAACTTAAAAATATTTAAAATTACTATTTTGGATCTTTTAATAAAAGATTTAGTTTTCAAAAGAAAAGGAGGGTTTATAAATAAAGATTATTTTATAGAGCCAAATTAAACCTTGGCCAATATTTTGAGATAAAATGTTTTGTTTTGATTAAAAATAGTAAAGGTTTATTTAAATAAAATAATAAGGATTTAATATCCAATTTTATTTAAGTAAAGGCTTTTCCCATTTTTTAATAAACACTAAAACTTATTTATTTATTTTAAATAAGTTTTCCAAGTATTTTATATTCTCAAATAAAACCTATTTTCAAATAAAACCTACTGAAGTGTTTTTGGTTTTATTTTAGATTTCAAAATAAAGATTCTGGTGAGCATCTCCCCTACTCCTCTCGCTTCCTGTTCTATTCGTTACGTGTGAGCACCTCGGCTCAGCCAATAGTCATCGCGCTTGGAGTTCTTGGCAAGGCATTAGGAGCCGTCCGATCCAGATCTGAGGCACGCGATTGATTGACTTATCGAAGGGGTACGAATAGTTCTGTGCCGCACGATCTAATTAGAATCCAACGACCCACAGAGAGCGATCCGCGCGAACCGTTTTCAACCAGTAAGAAGGTGCCACGTGGTGAGTGCTTTGTTTTAAAAACAGAAATGTGTCTATTAGATATTCAAACTTGTAAAATCCATAACTTTAGTTCCACACGTCCAAAAATTACAAACTTTATATCAATGGAATTAGTGGAACTAGCCCTAGCCAACCATGACTTTTGTTTAGTAAAAAGTTTCTGATAAAATGGTTGTTTTTGCAAAAACTTATGTATGCTTGTTTAGGTTATAAAAATTATTCAAAAATGATTTTGAGGATAAAATCTTTTGCAAATGGTGTGATTTGAACCTACTGACCATAGTAAACACTTTTTGGTTTCAAAAATGTATTTTGTGAAACAAAAGAATGATTCTTTGATTTAAAACCATTTCTAGTCAAATAAAAATATGGTTTATTTATTAAAAATGGTTTTGTAAGAAAACCTTTGGGAAATGTTTTGTTTTAAACTCTCTGACCCCAAAAACCAAGTTTTATGGTTTGAAAACATATTTGGTGAACCCTATAGATTAATGCCTTAGTAAAAACATTTCTACACCACATAAAATGATACTTTGTTTTGAAAATGGTTTTTGATGTGAAACCTTTTGCAAATGACTTTGCCACCTTACAAAATGACCAATTGGTGTTTTCAAAATGTTTATGACCCATTAGGAACCACTCTTTCAAATAAAACAAAGCTTGGCATGCTTGCATGCATTGTTTTGTTATTGTTATTTTATGTGATGTTTTGCTTGATTGGTAGATTGAGATTGTGCCTTTCTTGATTGAATTGTAGTGACTTGAAGAGTGTTATTGTTGAAAGGACAAGGAGTGAACCTATACCCTCTACCAAAAAGGCAAGTGATACTTCATATTTTTGTCCCATTACTTTCACTATGCATTAGTGATTTTTCTAAGTAAAACTTGCATGGAACTTTTGCTAAGTATAAACCTTGCTATAGGAAAACCTAGTAGATGAAACCTTAGTAGAAATCTTCCTAAGTTAAGATTCCTATTACTATCATGCTTAGCTTAGCTAATAGAAAACAAGGGTGGAATATACATTCATACTATGGAAAATTTCTAAAGTCTAAGGACTTATGTTTTTCTTAATAAAACAACTAAGTCAATGAATCACCTGGGTGGAATGGTAATTGCTTGGTGGTTTTTGGTTGAGTGGTTCACAAGGCCCATGTTTATGGTTTTCCTTGTGTATCTCACTTGTGGATGGCCACCCAGGAACAAAGAGATTTGAGATGTCAAATGTTGAGAAGCTTCAAGTGCAACCACTTGGCATTATGGGCTCTGCCTGGATCATATAGGTTGCAAGAACTTAGCCATATGGACAGTTGGTGGTAGAGTTTGATAGGTTGGAGCGCGTCCATTTTGGTCTAAGGGAAGGCTTCTGAAAGATCTTGTCTTAGGAAACCAAGTCTTGTGGGGAAAGTGCACAACCTCTGCAGAGTGTAAAATCTAAGTACTTAGCCATGTCCCTGGTAAAGGACAATTTGAGCATCAAGACATGGAAGCAATCAAGAATCTCATCATCCAAATTTCTAAGTTAAAAACTTGTGGTTTGAACAAGGGTTAAAGGATTCTTAAATCTTTGATTGAGAGAAATGATTTTGTCAAGCAAAAACTTAGTGTTTTCAAATGTTAAGGAAAAATCTATTTTGAGAAATGCAAGCCTCAACTCCACTTAGCCAAATGCATATAGATGAGATAGACTCCACCATACTACCATAGTATCACTTGCCAATACAATTAAAATCTATTGACCCTTGTGGCTGTAACTTGTTATGTTGCAGGTTTGATTGATTTAGTGAAGTGTGTTGATTAGGATTACAAAGTCCACAACCAACATGTCTGCCCGTGGCACTTTGAAGATGAAGGACCCCATGCTTATAGATATTCTGCTGCAATGTAATGTAATAGCCAAATGAGCTATGTAAGATGTAATAAAATTATGTTATTCCTGGTTATAAAGTTGTATTATGACCTTTGTTTCTTGATATTACATCTTAACTGTGGATGCTAGCTATTGATCCAGGGACTAGCATTGTAAACACAGGGGACTCTACCTTATTAAAGTTTGGGACCCTTACGGCAACAGCAGTGTTGCCGCCATAGCATCTCCTTGACTCTCACTTTGCCATCACACAAGCCTAGCCTCGCCTTGGGCCAGCTCTCATACACGCCTCCTGCCGTGAGTCCTAGCAGGGACCTTACATCAACGCTTTCGAGTCAGCGTCCGGATGTCTGCGATGAAGCTGATCAACGCGTATTTTTATCTTGTCGATCTGTTATGTATCGGACGTGCTACACCATCGGCACCAACGCCTTGCATCGATGCCTCACCATTCATTTTAGTGGCTAGGCACCCATCGCATGTTCCACTGTTTTCAGTCTGCACGTCCATCACTTGTTCGAAAATATGTCCTTTAGAGCTCCAATCACAGTTATTCTACTACAACACTTTTATGTCCTATGGCTGATGGGATCTTCTTTCCCATTCTCTGCCACGCCACATTGAAATCAACGTTCGTCACCGACACCTCTCCAATAAAGTCTTCTATTTTTTTGAACAAGGATAGGGACTCGAAGGTCCTAGAACTGGCATTAAAACGGCAAATGTGTTACAATACTGCAGGAAGGACCTAATAGAAAATAAAAGATACAACCATGTCCTTCCAATTTGCAAAAAGGACATAGAAAGATAAAGCAAAACGCCATATCGAGGTCCCAGGCAAACTCGATCTCGCCGACGATGCAATTGCCACCATCATCGGCCGCGCGCTTCCCAACATGCAAGGATGAGAGGCGGCCTCCTGCCGGAGGTTGAAGAAGGGGGCTTCAGAATTTTCCGGCGAAGCAGATTGATGTCGGAGTACCACCCTAGCCACCCTGAAAGCTCGCTGGAGAGGATTCGAAGGGAGCACAGCAACTCCAGGAGCAGAGGAGATTGTTGCAGTAGCAGAAGATAATTCGCCATCGTCGATGCCAGCCCAAAACGCCTCCTGCCAGCCTAACACCGTCTCCTTCTCCCCTTCACCACCACCATGGTGCACCAGAAGAGCCGGAGAACTTATCAGATCCGTCGCAGGAGGCCAGATGAAGATCCAAGTCGATGCAGAGTGCGGCTTGTCTGGATCCCACTCCCCCTTGCCACCTTGGCCGGCCGGGAGAAGCTCCAGAACACCACCACGCTCGATGAGATGCCTCCCTCCATCGCCACCATGTCCGTGCAGGGGAGGCACCAACACTTGCATCACCAGATCTTCGCCAGAGACAGCTTTATTAAAAGAGACGGCGGCTCTTTCCACCACCATAGACTCCGACCAGAGGAGCACCATGGCCAGTAAGAAGCCTCCTACAACACACGGATCTGCCAAGATCATTGCCGCCTCAAACTACTAGGCATAAAGCCCACCACCGGCAAACCGCCAAACATCCTACTCCTAACTACACCAGCGCCACATCCAATCCCACTTGATTCGGCTATTCGACGGAGGGAAGGAAGAACACAGGGGCGTGATGGACTCTCAAGGGGGAGGGGTGGGAGGGACAAAGTCTTCTATGACATAAACTACTTCAACTACGATCTGGTGACCACCGCCTCTCAGCCTATTTGATCCGAACCGTGAGACTCCAACCCACCTCTATTTTAATAAATATAATGTATCTTATTGCATATTGAATTGTTCATGATTGCATACATATTTTGTGGGATAGGGACACTTTGTCGAATCATCTACTAATAATTAAATATGGAGACTATATGCGGGATAATCTTGTCTTATCTCGACTCCATTTAAATTAGTGTAGTTCACCGATGCCATGTCTTGCCTTGTTATTCCAACATTTAAATTGCGGGGTAGATAAATAACTTAAACCTTCTAATAATTGCTGGGATCCTGATTCCGTTTAATATTGCTAAGTGGGACCGCATATTGCCATGCCATCCATCATATCATAAACATACCAGATCTTCTGCTCTAGTATTAAATATTGCATCTGTTGCTTCTTCTAGTGTTTTGCGTCTTCATCGGATAGGACGATGAGTCGATATGAGATACGACAAGCCTTCGATCACCGACTTTGTCTCACAGGCGAGCATTCTCCCCCTTCTACCTATTTTGCATTTATAGTCTTTATTTCCTCCAATTGATCTATTGCTATCCTTATTGTCGATGCTTTAGTATTGTCCCTTTATTTACCCGCTCCACTATATTGCCTTGGTTATCCTATTGCCTTGTTTGACTAGCTAGTCTTGTCCTTGCGAGTCATAGGCATGCTAAGTATTGCTCTCATACAGGTGGAACACGAAACTTGGATATTGTTGGTGATAATATAATTAATCTGGTGATGTTGGTTATGGTTATGGATATAGTTATGGTTTCACCTAATGATAAGGCCCCGACAGGGACCACCTTTAGGAACTTCTTGAGCCGACCTAGGACTCGTTCGTCCTACGATACTACTTCTGAGTTGACCGCGCTAACCAAACGTGGGGGCCTTTGGGATGCCCCCTCAACTATCGGCGCTATTCGTATATCCAGAGCATGAAAAAAATAGCACCCTATTTCTTCGCCATAGCGGTGCTATAGTATATTTGAGACGTGAAGGCTACGCTATGCAAAATCCGCTCGCTATGGCGCTAATTACGTTTTAGCAGCGCTAAATACGTTATAACGTCACAACGCAATAGCGCCGCTAAAAAATCTATGAATATAGTTCCACCCCATAAGTCCATTGAGCCCACGACTCAACCACGCCCAACACTCTACATCTAAATCTATGTAAACTCAACCATATTCCCCAGTTCTCCCTGCCCACATGACGGTGGCGGCTGCTGACAGACTGCAACGCCCGTTTCCTCCAGGTCCAGCTAGTCGGCCGCCTCTCTGCTTGGCATGTCCACCAAAAACAGTGAAGCACTAGGAGGATGCGCATCTTAAGTTCTTGACTAGTGAGCTAACCTAACGCAGGTCTTGTCCCATAACTTGTCCTGCACCGGATGTCAAGCAAACTTTGTCATTTGGCCACTACTAGTTAATTGGTTATGCATGTATTACTAAAAAAAATAGCTACTGAAATCCCTAGTAATACATGTTCTTATTTTTTAAATTTTTTACACACGCTATTTTGAAAAATAGCGTGCTATTTGCATGCTATAACTTGCATAGCGTTTAGAGAAGAGCCACGCTAAAAGAAATAGCACGCTATTTTTTCCTTGATCCAGAGGGTTACAAAATTGTTTTTTCATTTGGTGCATACACATAATATGTCCTCAGACATGGGTTGACTGTAATATGATTTTGGTGGACTGCCATGGCTTGCATTGCATAAATTGGAATATTGTGTCGGAGGTAGGATGAAGCTCTACAAGTTATCTTCCGATCATCGCCCGGCCGTAGACTCAAACGATGTGCCTCCCTCGAGAATCGTCGTACCTCTTGGTTGGATTAACACAGTAGGTGATGCCACTAGATATACGCGTAGTTAAGGGCCAGTTCTTGTTATGAGATTCGGAAGGCACGCGTAATATGTTGCCTAAAGGGTTGTGTTGGAGATATGCCCTAGAGGCAATAATCAATGTAGTTATTATTATATCTTTGTGTTTATGATAAATGTTTACATTCATGCTATAATAGTATTAACAAGGAAACATTGATACTTGTGTGATTTGTAAACTTAATTTGAAGTCCCTAGTAAAGCCTCTATATAATACTAGCTTGTTGGTTAATAGATGATTGTGGTTTCCCTATCATGAACATTGAGATGTTATTAACAACAAGATCATATCGTTAGGAGAATGATATGGTGGACATACTCCTATAGATAAGCGTAGCATAAAGATCAAGTCATTTTAATAGTTCAATTGCTATATGCTTTCTGATACATAGTAATCTAATTCCTTCGACCATGAGATCATGCATATCACCTTTACCGGATGGATGCTTTGATGACATCAAACACCACACCGTAAGTGGGTGGCTATAAAGGTGGCATTGAGTGTTCGGAAAGTATTGGTTGAAACACATGGATCAAGAGTGGGATTTGTCCATCCATATGACGGATAAATATACTCTGGGCCCTCTCGGTGAAATGTCATCCAATTAGCTTGCAAGCATGTGACTGTCTCACAAGGGATCACATGTCACGGGAACGAGAAAAGAGTACTTATCGGTAACGAGGTTGAACTAGGTATGCAGAGATACCGACGATCATAATCTCGGATAAGTAAACTATCGTGAGACAAAGGGAAATTGATATCATATGTAAGTGGTTCATTCAATCGCAAAGTAATCGTAGAAATATGTGGGAGCCATATGAATTTCCAGATTCCTCTATTGGTTATTGATCGGAGAAGTGTCTCGATCATGTCCGCATAATTCACGAACCGTAGGGAGACACACTTAAGGATTCGACGTTGTTTGAGTAGTTATGGAATGATGAGAAAGAGTCCGAATGTTGTTCGGAGTCTCGAATGGGATTCAGGATATCACGAGGAGATCCGGAATGGTCCGGAGAATAAGTTTCATATAAGGAAAGTCCCTTTTCGGAGTTGGAGAATGATTCCGGTGTTTTCATCGGGAATGTTCTAGAAGGTTCCGGAATGTCCGACACTCCGAAGGGGAAGGGTACATGAATGTGTTATATCAAGTTGGTATGATTGCATCATGTACTAAGTGTCATCGCTGAACAAAATAAAGGATTAAATCAAATCCTAGTTTGAAAAGTCAAACGGCTAGTTTGAAAGTCAAACGCTATTTTGGGAAGTGGAAAAGAGGAGGAAACGAGTTGGGAGGAGTCCTCCTCCCGCCGGCGCACCACCCAAACCGAGTTGGGGAGGGACTCCTCTCCCTCCCCTTGGCCGGCCGGCCCCTCCACCTATATAAGGAGGGGCAGGGCTCCCTCCTAGAGACACACAAGATCCTCTCCTCCAAAACCTAGTACCAAGCCACCGCCGCCTCCATAGCCGCCGCCGCCGGCCCTAGGGCAAACCGCCGCCGCCGCCTAGCTAAACCCTAGCCGCCGGCTTGCCCCTCCTCGACGTGTCTAAACTCTAGATCGTTGAGGGACTCTCTCTCATACTCCACCATACTCGCTCCGGCTTAAGGCGAAGCCCTGCGAGATCTCCCCTCTACTTCCGGTACCACGCCGTTGTGCTGCCGGAATCGCGAGGAGAGTGCTACAACCTCCGCTGCCTGCTGGAACAAGGGAGAGGAAGGTCTTCGTCAGTACGCGTGTGACCGATCATGGAGGCGCCTTGGGCAGCCGGAAGGATCGTCACGATCTTGAGATCGGGAAGAGTACGACTACATCACCCACGAGAATCCGCTCTCGTTAAACACTTTGGAATCTTCGAGGGTGAGTTATTCTATCGACTCGTTGCTACAATCTAGTAGATAGATCTTGGATTATTTGTTTGGATGCGGTAGAAATTTTTTGTTTTCCATGCTCTGAAACCCTATAGTGGTATCGAGCCGTGTCTATATGTAGATCTGTTGCCGAGTAGAACACAATGGTCATTGTGGCGTTGATGCTTTATTGTCGATTGCTTCTTGTGTACTTTGCATCTTGCGGTATGTTGGGATGAAGCGGCCGGGCTAACCTTACATGACATCGTTCATGAGACTTGCTCCACGCTTGACATGCAACTTGTATTGCATAAGTGGCTTTATGGTGCTGTTTCTCCTAGCATAGTTAAGATCCAATTTACAACGGGTGATTAACAATACTAATATCAATGTTGTGGTTCATGTTCGTAAGTTAGAACGACACTTATTGAAAGCCCCAACCCACGTAAAACATGCAAAGAAAGTAGAGGCGTCTAACTTTGTTTTGCAGGGTGTCTGATGATGTGATATGGCCATGATTGTGATTATATTTGATGTATATAATGTTCCTTATTGTAAGTTGGCTGGCAGGAGCCATATGGTTGTCTTTAATTTATGTTAAGACCAGCGTGTCTATTCAAAGTAGTTGTAATAGTTGAAGCGGTGGACGACAACCATGGAGAAGCGTCATTGACCTTGATGCAATGCCGGTGATGATGGAGATCATGTTCGTGCTAGAAGATGGAGATCAGAAGCACAAAGAAGAAAGGCCATATCATATCACATATTATGAATTGCATGTGATGTTAATCCTTTATGCATCTTGTATTGCTTAGTAGACGACGGTAGCATTATAAGATGATCCCTCATGCACATGAATTTCAAGTCATAAAGTGTTCACCATTAGTTAGCACCGTTGCTAAAGCTTGTTGTTTCGAAGCACCACGTGATGATCGCGTGTGTTAGATTCCGCAAGTGTATACAACGTGAGCAAGCCAGATTTGCTCATGCGGAAACTAAGGTTTGATCTTGACGAGACTAGCATGTACAGACATGGTCTCGGAACACGGATCACCGAAAGGTAAAGCATGAATCATATAGTAGATATGATGAACATGTCGATTGTTCGACATTGAAACTATATCAACTCTCGTGATGATCGATGTTGATGTGGTGGATTTGGTTCGTGTGATCACTAAAACAATGTGAGGGATATTGTTTTGAGTGGGAGTTCACCTAGATTAATTTTATTATTAATTTGAACTCAATTTGTCATAAACTTAGTCTAAACTATTGCAAATATGTTGTAGATCAAATGAAGCCCCTACCATCAATTTTAATGCGTTCCTAGAGAAAGAAAAGTTGAAAAACAATGGAAGCAACTTCGCGGATTGGTTCCGCAATTTGAGGATTATCCTCACAGCTGGTAATTTGACCTATGTGCTGGATGCACATTTGGGTGACCCACTGCGGTGATCCGACGATGAAGTAAAGAACGTTTACCTCACTCGGAAGACTCAGTACTCCACAGTTCAATGTGCTATCTTGTATGGTTTAGAATCGGAGATTCAGAAAAGGTTTGAGAATTCAGACCCATATGATATTGTCGAGGATCTCAAATTGATCTTTGAGACTCATGCGGCAATTGAAAGCTATGAGGCTTCTGAAAAGTTCTTTAGCGCAAGATGGAAGAGGCAGCTCGTCGGTGAGCATGTGCTTAAGATGTCTGGGCACGCAAACAAACTTCAAAGCTTGGGTATTGTGATTCCTAATGCTTTGAGGATTTACCGTGTCCTCCAATCACTACCACCAAGTTACAAGAACTTTGTGATGAACTACAACATGCAAAACATGAACAAAACGTTGCGAACTCTTTGCCATGTTGAAATCTGCAGAAGTGGAGATCAAGAAAGAGCACCAAGTGTTGTTGGTCAATAAGACCACCAAATTCAAGAAAGGCAAGTCTAAGAAGAAGGGACACTTCAAGAAGGGTGGTAAGAAAGTTACCACGCCGAAGAAGAAGAAGACCAAGGCTGGACCTAAGCACGATCTTGAGTGCTTTCTTGCAAGGGAGAAGGTCCTTTGAGCGGAATTGCCCAAAGTACTTGGCGGATTTGAAGCGGCAACATCAAGAAGAAAGGTATATCTGATATACATGTTATTGATGTGTATGTCACTAGTACACGTAGAAGGTCCAGGTTATTTGATACGGGTTCGGTTGCTCATATCTGTAACTCAAAACAGGTGCTGTAGAATAAACGGAAGCTAGCGAAGAACGAGGTGACGATGCGCGTGGGAAGCGGATCAAAGGTTGATGTGATCGCGGCACGCTACCCCTTCATCTACCATCGGGATTAGTTTTATACTTAAATAATTGTTATTTGGTGCTGCGTTGAGCATGAACATTATATCTGGATCTTGTTTATTCGAGGCATTACTTGTTTAAGTCCGAGAATAATGGTTGTTCGATTTATATGAGTAATATGTTTTATGCACATGCACCTTTGATAGATGGTCTATTCTTGTTGAATCTCGATAGTGGAAATACACATATTAATAACATTGAGGCTAAACGTTTGAAATCGAGCGATAACTCGACATATATGTGGCACTGTCGTCTTGGTCACATTGGAGTGAAGCGTATGAAGAAACTCCATTCCGATGGACTTCTTGAATCACTTGATTTCGAATCACTTGAAAGATGCGAAGCATGGCTAATGGGTAAAATGACTAAGACTCCATTTTCTGGTATGACGGAGCGAGCTACGAACTTATTGTAAATCATACATACCGATGTGTGTGGTCCAATGAGTGTAGCATCGCGCGGTGGTTATCATTATGTTCTTACCTTCACGGATGACTTGAGTAGATATGGGTATATCTATTTCATGAAACATAAGTCCGAAACTTTCGAGAAGTTTAAGGAATTTCAAAGTGAGGTAGAGAATCAACGTAACAAGAAGATTAAATTTCTACGTTCTGATCGTGGAGGTGAATATCTAATTCTGAGTTTGGCGAGCATTTGAAGAAATGCGGAATACTTTCAATTGACACATGGGAACACCACAGCGTAATGGTGTGTCCGAACGTCAGTGTCGAACTCTCTTAGATATGGTTCGTTCTATGATGTCACTTACAGATTCCGCTATCATTTTGGGGTTATGCATTAGAAAGCGCATTCACTTTAAATAGGGCACCATCTAAATCCTTTGAAACGACACCGTATGAATTATGGTTTGGAAAGAAACCTAGATTGTCGTTCCTTAAAGTTTGGGATCTGAAGCCTATGTAAAGAAGTTACTGAGGACAAGCTTGAACCCAAAGCGGAAAAATGCGTCTTCATAGGATACCCGAAGGAAACTATTGGGTATACCTTCTATCATAGATCCGAAGGCAAAATCTTCGTTAAGAATGGATCCTTTCTAGAGAAGGAATTTCTCTCGAAAGAAGTGACTGGAAGGAAAGTAGAACTCGACGAGGTTGTCGAACCTTCTCTCGAAATTGCGAGTAGCGCGGAAGAAGTTCTGTGGTGCCTGCACCAATTAGAGAGGAAGCTAATGATGATGATCATGAAACTTGGTCGAAGTTGCTCTGAGCCTCGCAGTCAACGAGGACTCGTACCACTCCATTGGTATGATCCGTTATGAGTGTCATGTTGGTGGACAACACCGATGACCCTGAGACATATGAGGAAGCGATGATGAGCCCAGATTCCAATAAATGGCAAGAAGCCATGAAATCCGAGATTGGATCCATGTACGAAAACCAAGTATGGACTTTGGTGGACTTACCGGATGGCCGGAAGGTTGTCGAGAACAAATGGATCATCAAGAAGAAAACAGATGCTGATGGTAATGTTACTGTCTATAAAGCTCGACTTGTCGCAAAAGGGTTTCGACAAATTCAAGGAGTTGACTACGATGAGACTTTCTCACCAGTAGCGAAGCTAAAGTCTGTGAGGATTATGTTAGCAATCGCTGCATATTATGATTATTATATATGGCAGATGGATGTCAAAACATCATTCATCAATGGAGACATTGATGAAGAGTTGTATATGACGCAACCCAAAGGTTTTGTCGATCCTAAAGATGCTAACAAGGTATGCAAACTTCAGCGGTCCATCTATGGATTGAAGCAAGCATCCCGAAGTTGGAATCAACGTTTTGATAAGGTGATCAAAAGTTTTGGTCTTATACAAACTTATGGAGAAGCTTGTATTTACAAGAAAGTGAGTGGGAGCTCTGTAGCATTCTTAATACTATATGTAGATGACATATTGTTGATTGGGAATGATGTAGACCTTCTTAATAGTGTCAAGGAATATTTGAATAATAGTTTTTCAATGAAGGATCTTGGCGAAGCAGCTTACATATTAGGCATAAAGATTTATAGAGATAGATCGAAACGCCAAATATCATTGTCACAAAGTACATATTTGGACAAAGTTCTAAAGAGGTTTGGAATGGAAGATAGCAAGAAAGGGTTCTTGCCCATGTTGCTCAAAAACGACCTTGAGTAAAACTCAAAGTCCGACATCGGCGAAGATAGAGAAAGGATGAGTAAGACTCCTTATGCCTCAGCCATAGGATCTCTAATGTATGCCATGCTATGTACTAGACCCGACATTGCATATCTTGTTAGTTTAACTAGCAGATATCAAAGTGATCGAGTGGATCATTGGACAATGTCAAAACATCCTTAAGTACTTGAGAAGAACTAAGGATATGGTTCTTTCTTATGGAGGTGATGAACAGCTCGTTGTTAATGGTTACACCGATGCTAGTTGGAACACCGATCCGGATGATTCTAAATCACAATCGGATACGTATTTATTTTGAATGGTGCGTGATTAGGAGGAGTGCAAAAGCAAAGCGTTGTGGCGAGATCTTCAACTAAATCAGAATACATGGCTGCCGGAGGCTTCACAAGCAATATGGATGAAAGAGTTCATTACAGTGGGTGTGGTTCCTAGTGCGCTGGACCCAATGTCTATCTCTTGTGATAACATGGCGCCATAGCCAATGCGCAGAACCAAGGTCACACAAGAAGCACATCAAGCTACGTTTTCACGCTATTCGAGAACATATCCAAGATGGGGATATAAAGATTTGCAAAGTACACACAAATCTGAATGTGGCGGATCCGTTGACTAAACCTCTCCCGAGGGCAAAACATGACCAGCACCAAACTGCCATGGGTGTTCGGTATATTACCATGTAATCAAGATTAGATGACTCTAGTGCAAGTGGGAGACTGTTGGAGATATGCCCTAGAGGCAATAATAAATGTAGTTATTATTATATCTTTGTGTTTATGATAAATGTTTACATTCATGCTATAATAGTATTAACAAGGAAACATTGATACTTGTGTGATTTGTAAACTTAATTTGAAGTCCCTAGTAAAGCCTCTATATAATACTAGCTTGTTGGTTAATAGATGATTGTGGTTTCCTATCATGAACATTGAGATGTTATTAACAACAAGATCATATCGTTAGGAGAATGATATGGTGGACATACTCCTATAGATAAGCGTAGCATAAAGATCAAGTCATTTTAATAGTTCAATTGCTATATGCTTTCTGATACATAGTAATCTAATTCCTTCGACCATGATATCATGCATATCACCTTTACCGGATGGATGCTTTGATGACATCAAACACCACACCGTAACTGGGTGGCTATAAAGGTGGCATTGAGTGTTCGGAAAGTATTGGTTGAAACACATGGATCAAGAGTGGGATTTGTCCATCCATATGACGGATAGATATACTCTTGGCCCTCTCGGTGAAATGTCATCCAATTAGCTTGCAAGCATGTGACTGGATCACAAGGGATCACATGTCACGGGAACGAGAAAAGAGTACTTATCGGTAACGAGGTTGAACTAGGTATGCAGAGATACCGACGATCATAATCTCGGATAAGTAAACTATCGTGAGACAAAGGGAAATTGATATCGTATGTAAGTGGTTCATTCGATCGCAAAGTAATCGTAGAAATATGTGGGAGCCATATGAATTTCCAGATTCCTCTATTGGTTATTGATCGAAGTGTCTCGATCATGTCCGCATAATTCACGAACCGTAGGAGACACACTTAAGGATTGACGTTGTTTGAGTAGTTATGGAATGATGAGAAAGAGTCTGAATGTTGTTGAGTCTCGAATGGGATTCGGGATATCACGAGGAGATCCGGAATGGTCCGGAGAATAAGATTCATATAAGGAAAGTCCCGTTTCGGAGTTGGAGAATGATTCCGGTGTTTTCATCGGGAATGTTCTAGAAGGTTCCGGAATGTCCGACACTCCGGAGGAGAAGGGTACATGAATGTGTTATATCAAGTTGGTATGATTGCATCATGTACTAAGTGTCATCGCTGAACAAAATAAAGGATTAAATCAAATCCTAGTTTGAAAAGTCAAACGGCAAGTTTGAAAGTCAAACGGCTATTTTTGGGAAGTGGAAAAAGAGGAGGAAACCGAGTTGGGGAGGAGTCCCTCCTTCCCACCGCCGGCGCACCACCCAAGCCGAGTTGGGGAGGGACTCCTCTCCCTCATGGCCGACGGCCCTCCACCTATAAGGAGGCGGGGGTCCTCCTAGAGACACACAAGATCCTCCTCCAAACCCTAGTACCAAGCCGCCGCCGCCTGCTGCCCTAGAACAAACCGC
The DNA here is from genome assembly GCA_030063025.1 of Avena longiglumis. Lineage (NCBI taxonomy): Eukaryota > Viridiplantae > Streptophyta > Magnoliopsida > Poales > Poaceae > Avena > Avena longiglumis. Next base: position 96,168,066 of record CP125973.1, on the reverse strand, counting down.
CGCCGCCTAGCTAAACCCTAGCCTTGGCTTGCCTCCTCGACGTGTCTAAACTCTAGATCGTTGAGGACTCTCTCATACTCCACCATACTCGCACCGGCTTAAGGCGAAGCCTGAGATCTCCCTCTACTTCGGTACCACGTTGTCTTTGGGAATCGAGGAGAGTGCTACAACCTCCATTTCGCTGGAACAAGGAGAGGAAGGTCTTCGTCAGTCTGCGAGCGTGTGACCATTGCGGAGCGCTTGGAGCATGGCCGGGAAGGATTGTCTACGCGATCTTGAGATCGGGAAGAGTACGACTACATCACCCACGAGAATCCGCTCTCGTTAAACACTTTGGAATCTTCGAGGGTGAGTTATTCTATCGACTCGTTGCTACAATCTAGTAGATAGATCTTGGCTTGTTTGTTTGTATGCGGTAGAAAATTTTTGTTTTCCATGCTACGAAACCCTACAGTGGTATCAGAGCCGTGTCTATATGTAGATCTGTTGCACGAGTAGAACACAATGGTCATTGTGGGCGTTGATGCTTTTATTGTCGATTGCTTCTTGTGTACTTTGCATCTTGCGGTATGTTGGGATGAAGCGGCCCGGGCTAACCTTACATGACATCGTTCATGAGACTTGCTCCACGCTTGACATGCAACTTGTATTGCATAAGTGGCTTTGCGGGTGCCTGTTTCTCCTAGCATAGTTAAGATCCAATTTACAATGGGTGATTCACAATACTAATATCAATGTTGTGGTTCATGTTCGTAAGTTAGAACGACACTTATTGAAAGCCCCAAACCACGTAAAACATGCAAAGAAAGTAGAGGCGTCTAACTTTGTTTTGCAGGGGTGTGCAGTTATGTGATATGGCCATGATTGTGATTATATTTTATGTATGCAATGTTCCTTATTGTAAGTTGGCAACGGAGAATATATGGTTGTCTTTAATTTATGTTAAGACCCGCGTGTCTATTCAAAGTAGTTGTAATAGTTTGAAGCCGGTGGACGACAACCATGGAGAAGCGTCATTGACCTTGATGCAATGCCGGTGATGATGGAGATCATGTTCGTGCTAGAAGATGGAGATCGGAAGCACAAAGAAGAAAGGCCATATCATATCACATATTATGAATTGCATGTGATGTTAATCCTTTATGCATCTTGTATTGCTTAGTAGACGACGGTAGCATTATAAGATGATCCCTCATGCACATGAATTTCAAGTCATAAAATGTTCACCCTTAGTTAGCACCGTTGCTAAAGCTTGTTGTTTCGAAGCACCACGTGATGATCGCGTGTGTTAGATTCCGCAAGTGTATACAACGTGAGCAAGCCAGATTGGCTCATGCGGAAACTAAGGTTTGATCTTGACGAGCCTAGCATGTACAGACATGGTCTCGGAACACGGATCACCGAAAGGTAAAGCATGAATCATATAGTAGATATGATGAACATGTCGATTGTTCGCCATTGAAACTATATCAACTCTCGTGATGATCGATGTTGATGTGGTGGATTTGGTTCGTGTGATCACTAAAACAATGTGAGGGATATTGTTTTGAGTGGGAGTTCACCTAGATTAATTTTATTATTAATTTGAACTCAATTTGTCATAAACTTAGTATAAACTATTGCAAATATGTTGTAGATCAAATGAAGCCCCTACCATCAATTTTAATGCGTTCCTAGAGAAAGAAAAGTTGAAAAACAATGGAAGCAACTTCGGGGATTGGTTCCGCAATTTGAGGATTGTCCTCACAGCTGGTAATTTGACCTATGTGCTGGATGCACCGCTGGGTGACCCACCTGCAGCTGATGCTGACGATGAAGTAAAGAACGTTTACCTCACTCGGAAGACTCAGTACTCCACAGTTCAGTGTGCTATCTTGTGTGGTTTTGAATCGGAGCTTCAGAAAAGGTTTGAGAATTCAGACCCATATGATATTGTCGAGGATCTCAAATTGATCTTTGAGACTCATGCGGCAATTTAAAGCTATGAGGCTTCTGAAAAGTTCTTTAACTGCAAGATGGAAGAGGGCAGCTCCGTCAGTGAGCATGTGCTTAAGATGTCTAGGCACGCAAACAAACTTCAAAGCTTGGGTATTGTGATTCCTAATGCTTTGGGGATTTACCGTGTCCTCCAATCACTACCACCAAGTTACAAGAACTTTGTGATGAACTACAACATGCAAAACATGAACAAGACGTTGCCAGAACTCTTTGCCATGTTGAAATCTGCAGAAGTGGAGATCAAGAAAGAGCACCAAGTGTTGTTGGTCAATAAGACCACCAAATTCAAGAAAGGCAAGTCTAAGCAGAAGGGACACTTCAAGAAGGGTGGTAAGAAAGTTACCACGCCGATGAAGAAGACCAAGGCTGGACCTAAGCACGATCTTGAGTGCTTTTCTGCAAGGGAGAAGGTCCTTTGAGCGGAATTGCCCAAAGTACTTGGAGGATTTGAAGAACGGCAACAAGAAGAAAGGTATATCTGATATACATGTTATTGATGTGTATCTCACTAGTACTCGTAGTAGTGCCTGGGTATTTGATACTGGTTCGGTTGCTCATATTTGTAACTCGAAACAGGTGCTACAGAATAAACGGAAGCTAGCGAAGAACGAGGTGACGATGCGCGTGGGAAACAGATCAAAGGTTGATGTGATCGCGGTCGGCACGCTACCCCTTCATCTACCATCGGGATTAGTTTTATACTTAAATAATTGTTATTTGGTGCCTGCGTTGAGCATGAAAATTATATCTGGATCTTGTTTATTGCGAGACGGTTACTTGTTTAAGTCCGAGAATAATGGTTGTTCGATTTATATGAGTAATATGTTTTATGCACATGCACCTTTGATAGATGGTCTATTCTTGTTGAATCTCGATAGTGGAAATACACATATTAATAACATTGAGGATAAACGTTTGAAATCGAGCGATAACTCGACATATATGTGGCACTGTCGTCTTGATCACATTGGAGTGAAGCGTATGAAGAAACTCCATTCCGATGGACTTCTTGAATCACTTGAAAGATGCGAAGCATGTCTGATGGGTAAAATGACTAAGACTCCATTTTCTTGTATGATGGAGAGAGCTACGGACTTATTGGAAATCATACATACCGATGTGTGTGGTCCAATGAGTGTAGCATCATGTGGTTATCGTTATGTTCTTACCTTCACGGATGACTTGAGTAGATATGGGTATATCTATTTCATGAAACATAAGTCCGAAACTTTCGAGAAGTTTAAGGAATTTCAAAGTGAGGTAGAGAATCAACGTAACAAGAAGATTAAATTTCTACGTTCTGATCGTGGAGGTGAATATCTAAGTTACGAGTTTGGCGAGCATTTGAAGAAATCGGAATACTTTCACAATTGACACCGCGGGAACACCACGGTGTAATGGTGTGTCGAACGTCATGTCGAACTCTCTTAGATATGGTTCGTTCTATGATGTCACTTACAGATTTACCACTATCATTTTGGGGTTATGCATTAGAAACATCCGCATTCACTTTAAATAGGGCACCATCTAAATCCGTTGAAACGACACCGTATGAATTATGGTTTGGAAAGAAACCTAGATTGTCGTTCCTTAAAGTTTGGGGATGCGAAGCCTATGTAAAGAAGTTACAGCTGGACAAGCTTGAACCCAAAGCGGAAAATGGCGTCTTCATAGGATTCCCGAAGGAAACTATTGGGTATACCTTCTATCATAGATCCGAAGGCAAAATCTTCGTTGCCAAGAATGGATCCTTTCTAGAGAAGGAATTTCTCTCGAAAGAAGTGACTGGAAGGAAAGTAGAACTCGACGAGGTTGTCGAACCTTCTCTCTAAATTGCGAGTAGCACAGCGCCGGAAGAAGTTCCTGTGGTGCCTGCACCAATTAGAGAGGAAGCTAATGATGATGATCATGAAACTTTGGTCGAAGTTGCTACAGAGCCTCGCAGGTCAACGAGGACTCGTACCACTCCAGATTGGTATGATCCCGTTATGAGTGTCATGTTGGTGGACAACACCGATGACCAGCACCAAACTGTCATGGGTGTTCGGTATATTACCATGTAATCTGGATTAGATGACTCTAGTGCAAGTGGGAGACGTTGGAGATATGCCCTAGAGGCAATAATAAATGTAGTTATTATTATATCTTTGTGTTTATGATAAATGTTTACATTCATGCTATAATAGTATTAACAAGGAAACATTGATACTTGTGTGATTTGTAAACTTAATTTGAAGTCCCTAGTAAAGCCTCTATATAATACTAGCTTGTTGGTTAATAGATGATTGTGGTTTCCCTATCATGAACATTGAGATGTTATTAACAACAAGATCATATCGTTAGGAGAATGATATGGTGGACATACTCCTATAGATAAGCGTAGCATAAAGATCAAGTCATTTTTATAGTTTAATTGCTATATGCTTTACGATACATAGTAATCTAATTCCTTCGACCATGAGATCATGCATATCACCTTTACGGATGGATGCTTTGATGACATCAAACACCACCGTAACTGGGTGGCTATAAAGGTGGCATTGAGTGTTCGGAAAGTATTGGTTGAAACACATGGATCAAGAGTGGGATTTGTCCATCCATATGACGGATAGATATACTCTGTGCCCTCTCGGTGAAATGTCATCCAATTAGCTTGCAAGCATGTGACTGTCTCTGAGGATCACATGTCAGGGAACGAGAAAAGAGTACTTATCGTAACGAGGTTGAACTAGGTATCTTGATACCGGCGATCATAATCTCGGATAAGTAAACTATCGTGAGACAAAGGAAATTCATATCGTATGTAAGTGGTTCATTCGATCGCAAAGTAATCGTGAAATATGTGGGAGCCATATGAATTTCCAGATTCCTCTATTGGTTATTGATCGAGAAGTGTCTCGATCATGTCCATAATTCACGAACCGTAGAGACACATAAGGATTGACGTTGTTTGAGTAGTTATGGAATGATGAGTAAGAGTCCGAATGTTGTTCGGAGTCTCGAATAGGATTCGGGATATCACGAGGAGATCCGGAATGGTCCGGAGAATAAGATTCATATAAGGAAAGTCCGTTTCGGAGTTGGAGAATGATTAGGTGTTTTCATCAGAATGTTCTAGAAGGTTCGGAATGTCCGGCACTCCGGAGGGGAAGGGTACATGAATGTGTTATATCAAGTTGGTATGATTGCATCATGTACTAAGTGTCATCGCTGAACAAAATAAAGGATTAAATCAAATCCTAGTTTGAAAAGTCAAACGACTAGTTTGAAAGTCAAACGGCTATTTTTGGGAAGTGGAAAAAGAGGAGGAAACCGAGTTGGGGAGGAGTCCTCCTCCCCACCGCCGGTGCACCACCCAAGCCGAGTTGGGGAGGGACTCCTCTCCCTCCCCTTGGCCGGCCGGCCCCTCCACCTATATAAGGAGGGGCAGGGCTCCCTCCTAGAGACACACAAGATCCTCTCCTCCAAACCCTAGTACCAAGCCGCCGCCGCCTCCATAGCCGCCGCCGGCCCTAGGGCAAACCGCCGCCTCCGCCTAGCTAAACCCTAGCCGCTGGCTTGCCCCTCCTTGATGTGTCTAAACTCTAGATCGTCGAGGGACTCTCTCATACTCCACCATACTCGCTCCGGCTTAAGGCGAAGCCCTGCGAGATCTCCCCTCTACTTCCGGTACCACGTCGTTGTGCTGACGGAATCACGAGGAGAGTGCTACAACCTCCGCTGCCTGCTGGAACAAGGGAGAGGAAGGTCTTCGTCGAGTATCGAACGTGTGACCGACTGCGGGAGCGCTGCCGGAACGCAGCGCCGGAAGGATCGTCTACGCGATCTTGAGATCGGGAAGAGTATGACTACATCACCCACGAGAATCCGCTCTCGTTAAACACTTTGGAATCTTCGAGGGTGAGTTATTCTATCGACTCATTGCTACAATCTAGTAGATAGATCTTGGCTTGTTTGTTTGTATGCGGTAGAAAATTTTTGTTTTCCATGCTACGAAACCCTACAGGTTGATCATGTGTTTGGGTACAGTAGTGCACCCTTGTAGGGTAAATATTTTTGAGAAGCCGTGTGTCCACGGTTATGGACGCCTCAGGAGTACAGTGTCATGATCATACACAACGGCGTAGCCATGAATTGTTGACGCCCCGGGCCAAAAACTAAAGACCCAAAATTATCTGAAAAATTCCCCAGTTTTAAGGCATGAAAAATTCAAGCTCACTTGGTATAACTAATAAGAACTTAACACATTATTTAATGATGTTTCAACTCATAACTTAAGATATAACAGAAGAGAATATATAGCATACATGAAACCTTGCTAAATTTATTTTTGTTTGTTCATCTTGTCTTCATGTAAAATATAAATCGAAGCAAAATTTACTAATATGGCTCAGGGCAAAGGCAGTGTTAGGAATACTTATCTTTGATCGTGGCATGTCATGTACGCTAGTATCAGCCTCCTGATATGTATCGAGGAGGGGTGGTTCAGTTATAACGATCTTCCAAGATAAGAATAGATCGATCCACCCTAACTCCTCGTGCAAGATGTAAACAATCAATGTATATCCTGTCGAGCTATGACTCTATATTAACACGTAACGAGCCTGAGGCCAAAGGCATCGTTCCACCCGAACTTTCACATGGTATCAGCGCCTACCCTTCCACAAGACACATCTATGAGTTCATCCTCTACTCCCGCCGCCATGAGCAACCTCCTCCCTAGCCAGGGCATGGCGGAGAAGCTTACCCGTGAGAACTACCTTCTCTGGGAAACCCAAGTCCTCCCTACGGTTCGTGGCGCAAGGCTCATGGGGTTCCTAGATGGGACTTCCAAGGTGCCGCCCAAGCTCATCACCGTCATAGGCAAGGATGGGAAGGACAACACGGAGGAGGCCAACCCCGACTACGAGACATGGGTGGCCACGGACCAGCAGGTCCTCACTTACCTCCATCACTCCATCACCAGGGAGATCATGGTCTCGTGCATTGGCATGAAGACCGCCGCCGAGGTGTGGAAGGCGGTGACAGCGATGTTCGCCGCTCAATCTCGCACCCGCATCGCCAATCTCCGCACCAAGCTCGCCAACACCAAGAAGGAGGGCAAGACGACGCCGTAGTACTTCGCGGCGATCAAGGCGATCTGTGACGAGCTCGCTGCTGCCGGGCGCAAGGTGGAGGAATACGACAAAGTCGAGTACCTCCTCGCCAACCTTGACGACCCCTACAACCCGCTCTTTGCGGCCATCGTGGCGAATCGCGCCCACAATCTCACCGTCAGCGAACTCTACGCCCAGGTAATGGCATATGATAACGGGATGGAGATGCTGATCGGCGTCCATGGCGAGGGCTCCGTCAACGCTGTTGCACGCGGTGGACGTGGTGGCGGAAGACGGGGCGGACGCGGTCGTGGCCGCGTAAATGGTAGCCGTGGCTATGGACGTGGAGGCGGCACACGCGCCCAGCAGGGCGGCAACAACGGAGGCGGCCGACGCAACGGAAACGGTGGCGACAACAAGGGCAAGGGTGTCATCGTCTGCCAGATTTGTGGCAAACCAGGCCATCCCGCCTGGAAGTGCTGGCACCGCTACTCCGATGACGAGGAGGAGGAAGAAGAGAAGGGTGCCAACGCCGCCAACGGAGTCGACACCAACTGGTACGGCGACTCCGGCGCCACCAACCACATCACCGGTGAGCTCAACAAGCTCACCATGAAGGAGACATACAATGGCGGTGAGAAGATCCACGCCGCCAACGGCACAGGTATGAATATCAGCCACGTTGGTCATGCATTTGTTGATTCCCCATCCAAACAACTTCACCTTCGCAATGTTCTTCACGTTCCTTCAAGTACAAAAAATCTTGTGTCTATTCACCGCTTAACACGCGATAACAATGTTTTTGTTGAATTTCATCCATGGCATGTCTATGTGAAGGAACGGGACACGAGGAAGGTTCTGCTTAAGAGTAGATGCAAGAAAGGTCTCTATCCGTTGGTGTCTTCATCATCCATACAGAATAAACAAGCCCTTAGCGCCACCAAGCCTTCAGCTACACGGTGGCATGATCATTTAGGTCATCCCTCTTTTAAGATTGTTCAACAATTGCTTAGAAAATTTGATCTTGCTTGTTCTAAAGAGTCTAGAATTGAGTCAGTTTGTGATTCATATCAAAGAGCAAAAAATCATCAACTTCCCTATACAAGATCCACTAGTGTGTCAACCAATCCCCTCGGACTTATTTTCTCTGATGTATGGGGGCCAGCACCCTCCTCTGTTGGTCGGTTTTCATACTATGTAAGCTTCATTGATGATTTTAGCAAATTCATATGGATCTATCTTCTCAAAAAGAAATCTGAAGTGTTTCACATCTTCAAGAATTTTCAAAGCCTTGTTGAACGCAAATTTAATCGAAAAATCATTGTCATGCAAACAGATTGGGGTGGTGAGTATGAAAAACTCAATCCCTTCTTTACTCAAATGGGAATTTCCCATCATGTATCCTTCCCACACGTCCATTAGCAAAATGGGTCGGCAGAACGCAAGCATCGACACATTGTCGAAGTTGGCCTTGCACTTCTAGCTAATGCCTCAATGCCATTAAAATTTTGGGATGAAGCATTCATGACAGCCACTTACCTCATCAATATGCTTCCCTCTTCGGTTATTAACCAAGAAATACCCATCACTCGTCTCCTAAATGAAATCCCCGATTTTTCTTCTCTCAGTGTATTTGGATGTGTATGTTGGCCGAATCTTAGACCATATAACAAGCGCAAGCTCGCTTTTCACTCCAAACAATGTGTTTTTCTCAGTTATAGTTCCATGCATAAAGGCGTCAAATGTCTAGATGTTAGCTCTGGTCGTGTCTACATATCACGCGATGTGGTGTTTGATGAGGCCATTTTTCCTTTTGCTAAACTCCACCCCAACGCCGGAGCCCTTCTACGCCAAGAAATCCTCCTTCTCCCAAATACACTCTTCAACTCTTCTGATTTTGGGGAACAACAATGTACTGAACTAACCGCTGATGATTCTCCTGTTTTAGCTCCATTGAATTTGTCACAGGGGCAGGTGCAGACTGCTGGCGAAAACCATTACCAGAACGGTGCAGAAACGGAGTCAGAATCAGCTGAAGAAAACTCGTCGCTAAACGACATCACGCGCACGGGAACCGATGCAGATTCGCCCGCGATCTCCGCGCGATCCGCCTCGGGATCGTCCTCCGAGAAATCCACCACGGGATCGCCCTCCTCTGCCGGCAGCAGGGACCAGGGGAGCATCGGCCACGGGACGCACGCCACGTCGCATGGCTCCTCGTCAACAGGAGAGGCCAGCCAGCCCAGCGTCGACAAGTCGTCTGGTGGTCCTCCCTCCTCCGGTCCCGCATCTGCCGCTTCCCCACATGGGCACCCGCCCGGCCCACACGTCCTGCGGCATCTCGAGGGTGCCGAATCTGGCGCACCAATCGGCTCCTCTCCCACCCGCAGCCGGTCGGCCATACGTGGCAATCCACCCGCGACGCGGTCTGCTGTCCCAGGTTCGCTGCAAGGGGGCGGATCTTCTGTGGCAACAGAATCTGCAAACGCACCTGAGGCTCCAGTGCACCGCACGCGGTCAACAACGGGTAAAAGAACTCCAAAAATTTATTCCGATGGCACGGTACGTTATGGTCCGTCAGTTTCCTCTCATGAGCCTACAAACTTGCAAGTAGCATTAAAAGACTCAAACTGGAAACATGCTATGGATGATGAGTATAGGGATTTGGTAGAAAATAAAACTTGGCACCTAGTACCACACAAACATGGCATAAACTTGATAGACTGCAAATGGATCTACAAAATTAAAAGAAAAGCTGATGGCACTATTGATAGATACAAGACTAGATTGGTAGCTAAAGGTTTTAAACAACGATATGGTATAGATTATGAGGACACTTTTAGCCCAGTTGTTAAAGATGCTACCATAAGACTTGTTCTAGCTATTTCAGTTTCTAGAGGATGGAGCTTAAGGCAATTAGATGTGAAGAACACGTTTCTCCATGGTGTTCTGGAAGAGGAAGTTTATATGAAGCAGCCACCTGGTTATGAAGATCCAAAGACACAATATCATGTGTGCAAATTGGATAAATCACTATATGGACTCAAGCAAGCACCAAGAGCATGGTTTGCCAAGCTAAGCTCAAAGCTTCAAGAGTTTGGCTTTCTCCCTTCAAAAGCTGATACATCATTATTCATTTACAACAAGTCTGATATTATCATCTTTGTATTAGTCTATGTTGATGACATCATTGTCACCAGTTCTTCTGACAAAGCTATCACTGCACTGCTTAAAGATTTAAGTGCATCCTTTGCTTTAAAGGATCTAAGTGACTTGCATTATTTCTTGGGAATTGAAGTAAAGAAACTCAATGATGCTATTGTACTAACCCAAGAAAAGTATGCTTTGGACTTGTTGTCTAGAGTTGGCATGAAGGATTCAAAGGTGTCGCCAACTCCCTTAGTAGCTTCAGAAAAATTATCTGTTGTAGAAGGTGTTGCTCTTGTCTCAGGAGATAGCACAAACTATAGAAGCATTGTTGTTGCACTTCAATACTTGACACTCACTCGACCAGATATTGCCTTATCTGTAAACAAGGTATGACAGTTCTTACATGCACCTACCACAGTTCATTGGACTGCTGTAAAGAGGATACTGAGGTACATCAAGGGAACTACAAGCCTTGGATTGACCTTTAGAAAATCTTCTTCCACCTTAGTAAGTGCCTTCTCAGATGCAGACTGGGCAGGGTGCGTAGATGACAGAAGATCTACAGGTGGTTTTGTTAGAATTATGCCCTAGAGGCAATAATAAAGATGTTATTGTTATAATTCTTGTTCATGATAAAGTTTATATTCCATGCTAGAATTGTATTAAGCGGAAACTTTGATACTTGTGTGGTTTATGAACAACACCGTGTCCCTAGTACGCCTCTATGGACTAGCTCATTGATTAATGATAGTTAAGGTTTCCTAACCATAGACATGAGTTGTCGATTAATAATGAGATCATGTCATTGGGAGAATGATATGATTGTAGAGGTCCCAATCTTTAATAAGATAGAGCCCCCTGTGTTTACAATGCTAGTCCCTCGATCAATAGCTAGCATCCACATTTAAGATGTAATATCAAGAAACAAAGGTCATAATTTAACTTTATAACCAGGAATAACATAAGTTTATTACATCAAACATAGCTCACTTGGCTATTACATTACATTGCAGCGGAATAACTATAAGCATGGGTCCTTCATCTTCAAAGTGCCACAGGCAGATGTTGGTTGTAGACTTTGTAATCCTAATCATTCAATCTTCACTAAAAACAATCAAACCTGCAACATACAAGTTACAGCCACAAAGGGTCAATACATTTGAATTGTATTGGCAAGTGATACTATATTGGTATAGTGGAGTCTATTATCTACATGCATTTGGCTATGTTGAGTTTAGGCATTGCTCAAAATAGATTTTTCCTTAACATTTGAAAATACTAAGTTCTTGTTTTGACAAAATCTTTTCCAAGGCTTCTCTCAATCAAAGATTGAAGATTTCAAACAACCCTTGTTCAAACCACAAGATTTTAACTTAGAAATTGGAATGATGAGATTCTTGATTGCTTCCATGTCTTGATGCTCAAATTGTCCTTTATCAGGGACATGGCTAAGTACTTAGATTTTACACTCTACAGAGGTGTGCACTTTCCCCACAAGACTTGGTTTCCCAAGACAAGATCTTTCAGAAGCCTTCCCTTAGACCAAAATGGACGCGCTCCAACCTAACAAACACTACCACCCTCTGTCCATATGGCTAAGTTCTTGCAACCTATATGATCATGGCAGAGCCCATATTGCCAAGTGGTTGCACTTGAAGCTTCTCAACATTTGACATCTCAAATCCCTTTGTTCCTGGGTGGCATACCACAAGTGAGATACACAAGCCAAGTCCATGGCCTTGTGTAACCACTCAACATAAACCAATCCTTCCATTCCACCCAGGGGATTCATTGACTTAGTGGTTTTATTAAACAAAAACATAAGTCCTCAAACTTAGAGATTTTTCCATAGTGTGAATATATTTTCCACCCATGTTTTCTATTAGCTAGGCTAAGCTTGATAGTAGTAGGAATCTTAACTTAGGAAAATCCTACTAAGGATTCATCTACTAGGTTTTCTTATAGCAAGGTCTATACTTAGCAAAATCCATGCAAGTTTTACTTAGAGAAAAATCACTAATGCATAGTGAAAGTAATGGGACAAAAGTATGAAGCATCACTTGCCTTTTTGGTAGAGTATGGGTTCACTCCTTTTCCTTGCAACAATCACACTCTTCAAGTCACTACAAATCAATCAAGCAAGGCATAAACTCAATCTAACAAACAAGCAAAACAACACATAAAATAACAAAGTCAAAGTAATGCATGCAAGCATGCCAAGCTTTGTTTAATTTGAAAAAGTGGTTCCTAATAGGTCATAAACATTTGAAAACACCTAATGGTCATTTTGTCAAGTGGCAAAGTCATTTGCAAAAAGGGTTTTGTCCATAAACGATTTTTAAATCCATTCAACATTTTATGTGGTGGAAAAACATTTTTATCAAGCAACAATTTTAAGTGGTTCACCAAATAAGTTGAGGTTTCTCAAAATTTGGTGTTTTTGGTCAGTAGGTTAGGTCCAAAACATTTTCCCCAAGTTTTCTTTACAAAAACATTTTCATAACAAAATCAACAATTTTAATTGGCTAGAAATTGGCTAAGTCAATTAATCCAACCTAAATTTTAGCAAAATCATTTTTAACACCAAGGGTTGGTTCCTAGGGTCTGTAAGGTCACAACAAACCATTTTGAAAAAGTTTTTATCCAAATATCATTTTTAAATATTTTTTCTAATCTAAACAAGCACACAAAAGAATCTGCAGAAACAAGCAAACTAACAGATACTATTTGCTAACCAAGGGCATGGTTGGATAGGGCTTGTTCTCCTGATTTCAACGATATAAAGTTTGCAAAATTTGGACGTGTGGTTTGAAAGTTACAAGGGTTTCAAAATGGTATTTAAATCTGGTTTCAAAATCTGTTTTAATCAAACATTGGCCACGCGTCGCGCCGTGATTGGCCAGTACCGGTTCGTCTGGATCGAGTGACACAGACCACAGGATTAAAAGGGGCATGTGCGGCTCAGATCAAACATACCCCTTCGTTTTAATGAATCTATCCTAGCCAACGGATCTGCATCTAACGGTTGCTGCGTGTTTGACCTAAAATGAGCGACGCTGACGGCGGCTGTGCGGCGGCGCCGCTCTAGCGGCGAGGTTGCCGACGATGCAGGATGCGAGAAAGAGGGAGGGGGATCTCACCAAGTTCGCAGCACACTGTTGTTGCTCCTCGTGGTCTTTGTTGGCCAAGGGGCGCACGGGTTCCTGGGGAATCGCTCACCGGAGTTGAGCCGTGCCTCGGGTGCGGTCAGTCATCGACAGGGGCGAGGTTGCAGGCCACGCGCGAGTGATTGGCGAGCACCTGGAGATGCAGAAGACACAAACTAATCAAATGGCATGATTCACTGATCAAGGCGTGCACGGAGTCGAGTGCTAGAGCTCACCGGAGTTGGGTTTATCGTCGCTGGTGCTCAGACATGGTCAGAGTCGAGGCTGCAGGTAACCGGGCGGTGAGCCTGAGCGGTGCTCCAGAGTCTGGCGAACTTGCCTGCTTGCTCGGGGAGTCAAGGGGCGATGCAGTGCTGCCGGAATTTGCCGAGAACCTCGTCGGAGACAGCGGCGGTGCAGAAGAAATTCGGAATAGCCTGGTGGCTCCGGGGAAGAGGGGTTTGAGGGGAATGAAAGAGGAGAGGGAGGTGATTTAACTGGCGTGGTCGCGGGGATTAATCGTCGAGCATTTACCGGTAATTTACTCCGACGAGTTAACGGCAAGAAACGGCCGGGTGTGGCATCCCGCAAAACCACTACTAGAAAATCGCGTTGTTTTTGTGCATTGCATCATCATGACCGCATGCTCATGCCATCATGCCACATTGCATTTGAGCATCGTCATCATCATGCATATTATTTTGCCTAAAAACTATTTGCGAAAGACAATCGTTTTCTAAAATTTACCCTCCTTCTATTTCAAATTAAACCCCCGGATGCTTCCGGATATTTTGTTTGTCTAAAAACTATTTACAAAAATGTATTGCAAAAGTTAAATAAAAATTATATTATTTTAGTGGGGCAGTCGAACGGGCCGAATCGACCCGAACGACCACCCCAGAAATATAATCGGTCCAACCTGAATCCTAAAGCTACCAGATAACCTACCCAGCCCTCCCCTCCACCTCACCCCCTCCTATCACGAGTCGCCACCTCACCTGGCCCTATCCCCCACCCAATCCCATGCTGCCACCTAGGCTAAGCCCACCCCCACTCCCTCTCAACACACACACACACACACCACCGCCTGCCCCAGACCCTCACCCGCTGCACTCGGGCCCCACCAACCGACCCCCCACCAGCCGACAGCCTCCTGGCCAGCCTGGGACCCACCACCCACCTGCCCCGCGTGCCCCGCTCTCTCTCTCCCTTCTCTCCTTCCCCAGACGCCTCCTCTCTCCTTCAGGCTTCCGCTCTCTCCCTCCTCCCCTCGGTTCCTCCTCCCGCGCCTAGCCGCCCCTTCCCCGGCCTCCGCCGCTCCAAGCCCGCCTCACCCGTCGCTCACCTCCTCCTTCCCCAACCTCTCTCCCCGCCCCTTTTCTTCCTCTCAGGCGCTCTCTCTGCGAGCCGAGGCCGCTCCCTTCCGCCCGGCCGCCCTTGACCTCCCTCGCCCCGCTTCGCCGCCTTCCCCTCGTGCCTCGCGTCGGCCCGCGCCCTCTCGGCTGCCCGCCGCCCGCCGGCAAGCCGCCTCGCCCTGCGACCCCGTGACGCCCCGCGCCTCCAGCCCTCGCCGGCGCTGCCCCTCTCCCTCCTCTCCGTCGCCCGCCCAGGCGCACCTCCTCCGCCGCAGCTTTCGCGTCGCGTCCTCCTTCTCCTTGCCCGCCCGACCACTCCCGGCTCGACGAGTCTCGCCCGCGTCCGCCGCGCGTCGCCCAGCGCCTTCCGTCCGCTCTCGCGTCGCGTCCGTCGCCCGTCCTCAAGCGTCCGTCTGCCGCCAGCACCGTCCCGCTGCGCGGCACCTCCGCCGAAGTCACCGTCGGTGCCGTCTCCTCGTGAGCGCCGCCCTGGCGAGCATCTTTCCCGTGCAGGCCCATCGGCGGTTGCCTCTGCCTGTTTTGTTTCTGCAGGTGTAGGACTAGTAGAAGGTGCCAGCGAGGTCGCTCAGATGTCCCTCCACGTAAGCCCAAATAGTGTTCGGCAAGCCCTCCGTTGACAAGATCTTCGACCTGTTTTCGGTACCCACGAGTAGCCGAGAGAACCACGCCGAGAACTCACGATAACGCCAAGACCGATCCCGGCGCGCCCGAACCCCGTCGAACACCAAGATCCTCGGACGCCAAGATCGCCATTATGGGACCGAAGCTGGTGCCCCAAGACCTCCGACAGGGATTTCCAAGTTCGCCGACACGGAACGCCAAGTCCACCGGAACTATGGCCGAGACCCCGAAGCCCGGTCCCGCCGAACGCCAAGATCTTCCTCTCGGATCCGAAGACGAGAACCGGACCAAGATCTCCGCGTGAAACGACAAGACCGACTTGATGGCGCGGACTGCAAGACCTTCGCAGAACGACGAGAACGACCGGAAGAACCCGATGCGCCCCGAACCAAGTTCTCCTTCCGGAACATCGGCGTCAGTGCGACAAGATCTATCCTCGATCCAAGACCCTAACCCCGAGACCGAACGTTCCGTCGAACCCTGGACCTCGAGACCGACCCGGAACCCCAAGTTCGTGAGGCCTCTAATGTGTGAACCCCTTCCGAAACCCTATTTTATAATATAATACAACTTGTTGCATATTAATCATTCATCTTGCATGCATGCTTGTCCGTGGTTTGGGGGCCTTATGCCGATTCACCTCATAATTAAATATGGGGCCCATATGCGGGCAAATCTAGTCTCATATTGGCCTCATTTAAATTGGTGTAGCGAACCCGGTACTATCTTTTGCCATGCTAAAACAACATTTAATTTGCGGGGTGGATAAACAACTAGAACCATATATCTAATTGTCGGGACCCCGGTTCCGCTTAATCTTGCCAAATTGCATCGCACCTCTGCCATGTCATGCATCATGCATGTATCATGCCGATCTTCTGCTGTAGTATTAAATAGTGCATCCGGTGTTTCTTCTAGTGTTTTGCTTCTTCGCGGATAAGTCCGTTGAGTTGATGTGAGCTTCGCCCCGATCTTCGGTTGAACCTTCGACAATGTTTTCAGGCGAGCATCTCCCCCCTTTCTACCTATCTTACTTTTACAGTATTTATTCCCTCCTGTTGATCTATTGCTATCTGTGTTGCGATGCTCTAGTTTTTCGTGCCCATGATATCCCCTGCAGCCTTATATTGCCTTGGACACATCCTATTACCTGTTGTTTGGTAGATAGTTGGACTTGCGCGTCGCAGTCGCTTGCTCAAGTGCTGTTGCGTGTTGCCAAGTGCCACAATTGTTGGAGAATTGCCGCATGTTGATGTTGGAGATGATCATGGCTTTACTTTTCATTCACTTTAATTACTGTTTAACAACTAAAATTGAAGTAAGTAAGCAGAGGCATCGGTGGGTGATAGATAATGTTGGTTTCCGACCGCCCCCTTGTGTCCTGTAGGACCCCGAGTTCTTGACACCTGTTCCGAGATCGAGCGCTAACCACGGTGGGTAGATATGGGCCCCATTGATTATTACCTGATTTCAAAGTATTGTCTGGGGCCACAAACTAGTTTGAGGTTTTATTTACGATCCTGTACTTATGCCATGCTTCTTTGCTTTATTTACGTTTGTGCGAGGAGCACCGTCTCGTTTAGGAAGCGGAGTGTTTTCAGTATCGGCGGTCCCGTTTGGGGATTCTTTGTCGTTCTGACGCAAACCCTAAGTCCGTCTCGAGACCGGCCGACTTGCGCTATGGTTTGACTTGGTGAGGTGGCCCCATGTACTTGCTTTTAGTGCAGGAACGTCGTGACTTAGGCCCCGCCGACATCCGGATGGGTGTATGTTAACCGATCCGGCAAAAGGGTCGAAGTGCTGTGGATACTTTGGTGCACCCTGCAGGTTAAATCTTTTCGAGAAGCCGTGTCCGCGGTTATGGACGACTTGGAGCACAGTGCTTGATCATAGACAACTATAACTAAAGTTTATTGTTATAAATTGACTTGTATCCGATATGACTAGTAATCAGCTTCATTATAACGGAATGGCTTAATGAAAGTAACATCAACCGCTGGGTTTTGGGGTTATCTCATGCTAATTGTATCTGACTAGTAAGTGTTGCAACTACAACGGAATGGTTAACTAAAAGTGCCCACTGCTTATTATATCAGGATTGCTATCTATACCTGACTAGTAATTGCTGCCACGATAACTAAATAAATAAAACTGCCAACTGTGTGAGTTCCTCGGTTGACTTCCTCGTCGGTCTCGAGGGGGAAACGCCAGGATGGGTTTGTTTGATGATAGTATCAGGTTGGATCCGAATAGGTCTTCCTTACCCCTCTCTGATAGCCGCCCGTTGTATCGAGTCTCTATAGGTGGTTTAGTGCATCTTTTGCTTGATCCACCATACCTATGTAGGCGAGGACCGCGAATTCTAGCCTCGCTGTGTCGCCTCGATCGACGCTCCTCTTTTCCTTTGCCCTTTGTCGGCACCTTTTGTTTAAGCGGGTTTTGAGATCAACGCCGTTAGGGTTACCCTTCCGGCTTGGCACAGGCGGTTATGGGCGCCATTGGTTATTCTTGGGCTCTTAGCCCCATTTGCATCTTGTCCGTAGTCGGACGTATCATTTTCAAGGTGATTTGGATCTTTGTATATTATATCGTATCCTTGACTCATGGAGTCGTGTTGTATAATCTGTTACATGGGTCCCATCGAGGGTTGTGTAATGTTATTGCCGTTTCCACCAAGACGAAAGTGCTGGTGGGCACCTTTGAATCGTTTCTATGCGGGTTTGGCGGGTTTCGCTAAAACTTGCATAGGTCCGATTCGAGGGTGTTACACCGGGAGGCGCGGTCTCAAGGTGGGTGGAGAAGATGGTGAGGTGGGATGGGGGCGGCGTGAGTGAGCGAGAGTGGGAATAGGGTCCACTCGGTGAGGGTGGTTTCTTCGTGGTGTGGTGAAGAAAACGGTTTGCCAAGTAGGTGAGGTGGGCTAGGTGGGCTGTTGTTGAAATTTGGGCATTGGGCGATCTATTTCCATTTTTTTTCTGAATTCTTTTTCCTTTTCTATTTCTATTTTTCTGTTTTGAATTTGAATCAATTATTCATTCACTCAAACCATTCAAACAATTCAAACTTATAATGAGTTTTTGGTTCTGTTTATCAACATAAAGCAAATCCCAAAAATAAAATAATATTTTATTCTTTTTAGGACCATTCATTAATTAAATAAAATGGTTCATTAGTTATTTAATAAAATAGGGTTTGATTTAATTAATAGAATCTCCATTTGAAATCCAATATTTTCAAAACCAAACTAGTAGGTTTCATTTGGAAATAAAGATATTTGGAAAACATGTTTAAAACAAAATAACATTTTTATTTTAGGGTCCATTAATAATTAAATACAATAGACCTTCATCATTAATCAAATAGGATTTGTTTTATTAGAATATTTATTTTAAAATCTAAAATAAAACCAAAACACTTTAGTAAGTTTTATTTGAGAATATAAAATATTTGGAAAACTTATTTAAAATAAATAAATAAGTTTTAGTGTTTATTTAAAATGGGAAAAGTCTTTACTTAAGTAAAATTTGGATATTAAATCCCTATTTTTTATTTAAATAAACCTTTGCTATTTTCATTCAAAACAAAATGTTTTAATTCAAAAGCTTGGCCAAGGTTTTAATTTGGCTTTATAAAATAATCTTTATTCATAAAACTTCTATTTCCTTTGAAAACAAAATCTTTTATTAAAGGATCAAAAATAGTAATTCCCGAAATATTTTATTTTCCTTTATTTAATGTTTATCTTTATAAATCCCTTTAGGATTTATTTGATTCCAATTGGTTTGAAGTTCCAATTGAATTCAAAAAGTTTCTTCTGGCCCTGAAAATCAAACAAAGTTTTATTTTATTCATTTATTTTTCACATAACAAGATTTGGAAAATCTTGGGATGTGACAATGATGGGCAGACCCAAATTAAGCAGAGCAATTAGACCGTGTCATCATGTTCATCTTTGCAAAGCTTTTTCCTATGTCAAATATTGTATTCCTTAGACCATGAGATAATGCAACTCCCTGGTATCGGAAGAAAGCTTTGAGGTCATCAAACGTCATCCTATGTGAGGGTGATCATAAAGGTGTCTCTCAGGCGATCGGAAAATACTTGTTGGGTTCTATGTATCGAGATGGGATTTGTCCCTCCCGAGTCAGAGAGATATACTTCGGGCCCACTCGGTAATCGATATCAACACCGCTTGCAAGCACGTGATTAAGGAGTTAATCACATAGTGATATCGGATTACGGAACGAGTAAAGTACTTGCCGTGAACGAGATTGAACTAGGTATGCTGATACCAACGATCGAATCTCGGGCAAGTAAAATATCGCGTGACGAAGGGAATATTTATATGGGATTAATTGAATCCTGGCATCGTGGTTCATCCGATATGATCATTGATGAATATGTGGGAGTCAATATGGGTTTCCAGATCCCGCTGTTGATTATTTATAAAAGATCATGTCTGCATATTCTCGAACCCGTAGGGTCACGCACTTAATGTGTCTTGGCTAGGATAGAATGGGTAATTGGTTTATGAGTTTTGTTAGAGTCTCGATGAGATCCAGGACATCACGAGAGGTTCGAATGGTCAGAGAATAATATTCATATAAAGGAAAGCAGTTTTGGATTTAGGAATGTTTTGAGTATTCGGTATTATGGGAAGGTTCTAGAAGCTTCGGAGTGGTGCCAACGTGGCCCCACTTGTCGAGGTGCATGGGCCTAAGAGGGAGTGCCTTCGCTTTGGGCCATGGGCACAAGGCCCCATAGGCCCAAACCCAAAACCCTAGGGAAACCTTCTAGAAGGAGACTTGCCCCACTCCACCCTTGGGCCGCCCTAGGGCTTGGAGGAGGGGCCAAGGGTCCGCCAGCCTATATAAGGTGGGCGGGCGCACCCTCCTCACCCAAAACCCTAGCCGTCACCGCCGCCTCTCTCTCTCTCTCTCTCCGATGAATGTAGAAGCCCTCTGCAGAAACTCTCCACCATAGCACCACGCGTGCCGCTTGCAGATCCAATCCATCTCTCCACCCCACTTGCTGGACCAAGGAAGGAGGATATGTCGCACCGTATGTGTGCATCTCTCGGAGGCGCCACTTGGCGTGAGGATCGGATCGGATCGCGAGGAGGCGGCTAGTACGACTACATCAACCACGCTCGCTGAACGTTTCATTGTCTTGATTTCTTCAAGGGTATGAAGATCTCATCTATCCCTCTCGTTGATTAGATCTTGGCTTTCCCGTTCGCATTCATAGAATTTTTTTGATTTACTATGCTGCGAAACCCTTCAGTGGTATCAGAGCTAGATCTATGCGTAGATGTGTTTCACGAGTAGAACGCAACATGCTTGTTGCGCGTTGATGTTTTCTGTTCAAGCCTCTTGTTGTGTACTTATTATGGCGGATAGTGAGATCGAGCGGTCTAGGCCAACTTTTGACCTCGTTCGCGAGCCCGGCTCCGCACTTGACGTGTGGCTTGTTCCACACATACGGCTGGTGGATGCCAGTTTCTCTCACTATAGTAGTCATGGGATTTACACCGTATGTTAGCAACCATAATATCACCTTGTGGCTTTCCGTAGGTAAGAATCGTTCTTAGCTTGTTACTCCCATAAGCCACGTAAAACATGCAACAACAAAGTAGAGGCGTCTAACTTGTTTTTGCAGGGAGTGTTTTGTGATATGGTATGGCCCAAGATATGATGTGTATGTTGTATGCAATGATCATGTTTTGTAATATTTCACGACTTGCATGTCGATGAGTACACAACCGACAGGAGCCATATGGTTGTATTTATAATTGTGTATGACCTGTGCGTCAACTTCTTATACGCCATGTAATAGCTTTACTTTATTGCTAAGTAGTTAGCAATAGTTGTAGTTGCTATTCGTGGTGGAGGCAATCATGGTGGAATGATGGAGATCATGCTGGCGCGCACAAGATGGAGATCATTGCGCGGAGATTGGCTATACCATGTCACATAATATTATATGCATGTGATGTTTATCCTTCTATGTATCTTATTATTCTTAGATCGCGACGGTAGCATTATAAGATGATTTCTCACTTAAAGATCAAGATAAAATTGTGTTCTCCCCATGTATGCACCGTTGCGAAAGTTCGTCGTGTTCAAGCACCTCGTGATGATCGGGTGCTATAAACTCTACGTTCACATACAACAGGTGCAAGCCAGTTTTGCACACGCGGAAATACTTGGGTTTGACTTGACGAGCCTAGCATGTACAGACATGGCCTCGGAACACACGAACCGAAAGTTTAACCATGAGTCATATGAATGATATGATTGACACTTTGTTGTCCACCATTGAAACCACATCTCTTCTCGTGAAGATCGGATTAGGTGCGGTGAATTTGGATCGTGTTCACTAAACAACTTGAGGGATGTTGAATTTAGTGAGAGTTTATCTAGTAATTTGATTAAGTTGAACTAGTTATCATGAACATAGTCTAAATTGTACTTGCAAATTTTGTATATCAAATGGCTAAGTCCAACTTCAACTTCAACGTTTTTGCTGAGAAAGAAAAGCTTAAGAATAATGGGTCTAACTTCACCAAGCGGTTCCAATCGAGAATCATTCTCATTTGGCGGACAAAGGACTATGTCCTTGAGAAAGCGCTAGGTGACGCCCCTGCTATTGATGCCGGCTGATGAAAAAGTTGTTTATCAGTCGCGCAAAGATGATTATGGAGTGATTAAGAGTACCATGTTGTTTGCTATGGAATCGGACCTTCAAAATCGTTTTGAGGAGTTCGTCGGGCCCTTTGAGATACTTGAGGAACTGAAAACCATGTTTCAGACTCAGGCCTGTTCTGAGAGATATGAGATCTCGAAGTTCTTTAACCGCAAGATGGAGGAAGGAGTTCCATTAGTGAGCACGCCATTAAGATATCGGGCTACACTCAACGTCTTGAGCAAATTTGCAAGATTCTAGAAGAGCTCAAGATTGTGAGTTCTGCAATCACTCCCTCCTAGCTACAAAGGTTTTGTAGTTACTCATAATCAGATTGGTTCCACGATCGATCATCGAGCTCTTCGCTAAGGTGAAAGCTGCGGAGGTGGATATCAAGAAACATAATCATGTGTTGATGGTCAACAAGACCCTAGTTTCAAGAAAGGTAAGGGTGCAAAGAAGTCCTTCAATAAAGCGTGGCAAGCGTGTTGCCCTGCTGAGAAAAAGCTCAAGTGCGGACCTAAAAGGACCTTTGAGTGCTTCTATTACAAGGACAAGGAGTCCTTTGGGCATTTGAATCAAAAGTACTTAGCGGATAAGAAGGTGGCACCATTAAATATATATTTGGTATACATGTTATTGATGTTTACCTTACTAGCGCTTGTAGTGCGGGTATTTAATCTTGGTTAGTTGCTAATATTTGTAACTCAAAGCAGGATCTCTGGAATAAACGGCTAGCAAGGAATGAGGTGACGATGCGTATTGGCAATGGATCAAGAGTTGATGTGATGGCCGACAAGACGCTCCTTAGTTTTACCTTGGGATTAGTTTTAAATCTTAATAAGTGTTATTATGTTATCTGCGTTGAGCATGAACATTATATCTAGATCGTGTTTATTGCAAGACGGTTATTCATTTAAATCAGAGAATAATGGTTGTTCTATTTATATGAATAACATCTTTTATGGTCATGCACCTATGAATGGTTTATTTCTTACGAATCTAGAAAGCAATGAAACACACATCCATAACATTGAGGCTAAGAGATGCAAAGTAGATAGTGATAATTCAACTTATTTGTGTACTTGCCGTCTAGGTCATATTGGTGTAAAGCATGAAGAAACTCCATTCGATCGACTTTTTGGAGTCTCTTGATTTTGAATAATTTGACACGTGCGAGCCGTGCCTCATGGGCAAGATGATCAAAACCCCGTTCTCCGGAATAATGGAGCGAGCAACGGACTTGTTGGAAATCATACATACCGATGTATGCGGACCAATGAGTGTTTCGATGCGCGGTGGATTTTCTCACTTTTACTGATGACTTAAGTAGATATGGGTATATCTATTTAATAAAACATAAATCTGAAGCGTTTGAAAAGTTCAAAGAATTTCAGAACAAAGTGGAAAACCATCGTAGAAGAAAATTAAATTTCTACGATCCGATCGTGGAGGTGAATATTTGAGTTATGATTTTCTCGGGCATCTTAAAGCAAGCGGAATCGTTTAGCAACTCACGCCACCGAACACCACCAGCAATGGGTGTATCGAGCAGGAATCGAACTCTATTAGATATGGTGCGATCAATGATGTCTCTTCTGATTTGCCGTTATCATTTTGGGGTTATGCATTAGAAACCTTTGCATTCACTTTAAATAGGGCACCATCTAAATCCGTTGAGATGACACCGTATGAGCTGTGGTTTGGTGCTAAACCTAAGTTGTCGTTTCTTAAAGTTTGGGATGCGAAGCTTCGTCAAGAAGTTGATGCGGACAAGCTCGAACCCAAAGCGAATCGTCTTCATAGGATACCCTAAGGAAACGATTGGGTATACCTTCTACCACCGATCCGAAGGCAAATTGTTTGTTGCAAAGAACGGATCCTTTCTTGAGAAGGAGTTTCTCTCGAAAGAAGTGAGTGAGAGGAAGGTAGAGCTAGACGAGGTTATTGAACCTTCTCTTGAGTTGGAGAGTAGCGCACTGCAATTGTTCGGTTAAATGTCGCACCAACAAAGAGGAAGCTAATGGCGAGGATCATGAAACTTTGAGCGATGCTACTTGCTAAGCGTCGCGGTCGACAAGGTCGCGTGCCACTCCTGAATATGCGGCAACCTGTCTTAAGCTGTCTTGTTAGTAGAACAACAGTGAACCTGCGAACTATGAGGAAGCAATGATGAGCGGACTCTAGAAATGGCTAGAGGTCATGAAATCGAATTGGGATCCATGGCGAAAACCAAGTATGGACTTTGGTGGACCCTCCTAGCGACCATCTGGCCGTTGAGTGCAAATGGATTTTCAAGAAGAAAAGCAGACGCGAATGTTAATGTTCTTGTCTATAAATCTCGACATGTCGCAAAAGGTTTTGACAAGTTCAAGGTGTTGACTACGATGAGACTTTCTCTCCGTGGCGATGTTTAAGTCCATTCGGATTTTGTAATTGTTGCATTTCATGATTATGAAATATGGCGGATGGATGTCAATGCGTTCCTAAATGGCAACATTGATGAAGAGTTATATATGATGCACCGAAGGTTTTGTCGATCCTAAGGATCGCGATAAGGTGTGCAAACTTCAGCGTTCCATTTATGGACTAAAGCAAGCATCTCGGAGTTGGAACCTTCGTTTTGATCAAGTGATCAAGAGCTTTGAATTTGTTCCAAATTGCTCTGAAGCTTGTATCTACAAGAAAGTGAGTGGGAGCTCGGTGACATTTTTAGTACTATATGTGGATGACATATTGATTATTGGAAATGACATTGGTATGCTTGATGTGAAGAGTTATTTGAATAAATGTTTTTCAATAAAAGACCTAGGAGAAATTTGCTTATATATTAGGCATCAAAATCTATATAGATAGACAAAGGCGCTAAT